>CM037162.1:19088168-20288168 GCA_020921065.1 Vaccinium darrowii | reverse complement strand
TGTAATCAGTGGATTGTAATTTTTTCACTTCCTACCCCAATTTAGTTGTTGTCTTGCATGGATCTTATCTCATTTATGTTTTTCATTTCTTTTGAATCCACATAACTGTCAGGGTATGAGCCAGCTTGAGTTGGAAGATGAGGTGCACGATGACTTAAAGCGTGCTACGGGAGAGTTCGTGAAAGATAGTGCCGATGCGAATAAACTTAATCGCATTCTTCAACTAACAGGATTCAGTGATCCTGTTTATGCTGAAGCATATGTGACAGTTCATCATTACGACATTGTCCTCGATGTCACTGTCATCAACCGCACAAAGGAGACCCTCCAAAATCTGTGCTTGGAGTTGGCAACCATGGGTGACCTAAAACTGGTGGAACGGCCGCAAAACTACACACTAGCACCAGAATCGAGCAAGCAGATAAGGGCCAATATTAAAGTTTCTTCAACTGAAACTGGAGTAATATTTGGGAATATAGTCTATGAGACGTCAAATGTTCTTGAGCGAAATGTCATAGTCCTCAACGACATTCACATTGATATAATGGACTACATTTCTCCTGCAACTTGTGCTGATGTGGCATTTAGGACAATGTGGGCTGAGTTTGAATGGGAAAACAAGGTATATCTTCCTTTTCTTGCCTATTAGTGTTCTATATTTTATTGACTAAGAAACTATTTTGGCAACAAACACTTTTATTAACTGCAGGTCATGTTAATAATGCGTCTCATACTTGTTTTAGTTTTCAGCATGGACAGTTATATATTGTGTTTCTAGAATTGAAGTTAGAAGACAATGGTTAGATCATGGTTTAATATGTAACAACTTCAGAAGATTTGTTTCTCATGTAAGATTATATCTATAAATCACTGCATTACTTATGACGAAAATGTCAGACAAGATCAGAAAAAAGTCCAGTTCTTTTGTCTCTTGTAGTGGTGTTGGAGAAATATGATTGGTGGGGGCACTATTGATGCCAATGATTATGTCGACGCCATATATGTCGGATCTCTCTCTCTCTCTCTCTCTCTCTCTCTAGTTGGTCTGTTTTCTTTACTGACTTATTTTGTGGATGGTTATTGACGTGTGTGATACGTCCATGGGCTCTAATGCTGTTTGAATACTTGGCAGGGAGCTCCATTACACTACTCTTCGTGTTCAGTAGATTCATGAATATGCATGCAGGATATGCAACTTCTTAGGCTTTTCTGATTGGGTTCTATTTAGTTGCAAGTTAAAGGAGTGTACTTTAATAGATGCTGTAAGATTCCAAAATTAGGGTGCTTCTGTATGTCGTATCATTTCTACTTTGATGTAGTGATTGATTGCAAGTCAGTGATGGTATGGAAGAACTGGTAGTCTTCTGCTTCCATATTTTTAGTAAGGGCTCTTCTGCCCTATTGGTATGCATAGTGATGAGATTAAGCTAGACCTTAGTAGTTTTCTGCTTCTCACCTCCCCTTCTCCTTGTGAAACATCTTTTCTTATGCTTTATTAGCTTCCTTTGGCAGGATTCTAATCTTATTGGTGTTTAAATGATGTGCTGTGGATTTGATGTTAAAAGTAGGCTGTTACCATCCTTTCAGGTTGCTGTTAATACTGTTATTCAAAATGAGAAGGGATTCCTGAGCCACATCATCAAGTCAACGAATATGAAGTGGCTTACTCCACCGTAAGTCCTTCAAAACTCTCTATCTCCTCCTTGTTCACGACACTTTCTTGTTTTTTGTTCCTTATTTTTCAACAAATATCATCATTTCATATTTGCTGATTGATAAACCAGGTCGGCTCTTGAAGGTGAGTGTGGATTCCTTGCCGCTAACCTCTATGCGAAAAGTATTTTTGGGGAGGACGCTTTGGTGAATTTGAGTATTGAGAAGCAAGCGGATGGAAAACTGAGCGGTTACATCAGAATAAGGAGCAAGACACAAGGAATTGCTCTTAGCCTTGGTGACAAGATCACTCTTAAGCAGAAAGGAACTGTTTGAATTTGCTAAATACATACATTTTGAGAATTGTTTCTATCTTCTCGCAAAGCTCTTTTTGGCATTTTTTTTTTTGGGTATGTACAAGCGTCAAATTCTTCTTACTCGACCCTACCTGAACATTTTCTTTTTACGTTCTCTTCTTCACGTAAATGACATGCCAAAGTCTTCCATTCGTTTGGCCACGGCTTCACTGACAGTCCTTGTAATTCCCCCTGACTATATGTCTCACAAACAGATGTCTTACTTTTGTTCTTCATCATGCAATATTTTTGTCCTTAATATCTTGAAATTGTTTCTGTCCTTGTCTTCGTTTAAGTTTCTCTGGAATTCGTATGCTTTCCATTGTTTTGAGCCTCTGATTAACTCAAGTTTAAGACGTGATATTGTTTGGTGACACTAGTTATGTTGTATTCATTTCACAAATGTGCTGACTGTGTGTGTGCTGCTACCACTCTTCATTATTTTGGATTTGGCCTCTGTAGTCTGTAATAAACTTGGGGTGATTCTATTAATAGCCCTTCATTTACTCTATGTAACCGGCAAAAAACTCCTCAATTTTCATTATTGTGTGAAGACCAAAATGCCCCCAACTGGGTTTTTTTTTGGACATTCATACCCCGAAATATGTAAACTTTTTCAACATATCGATGTTGAAACTTTTCACTTGACTTGAGAAATTCACATGTTTGATTTCACAAATTTCGACATTAAGAAGCTGAAAATATGGTCATATTTCGACATGTTATTGTCGAAAACAACAGTATTTTATTCACGTGTATCTAGTTCGACATTCGAAAGTTGAATACAGACATAAATTTCGACATGAGGATGTCGAACATAGACACGGTCCAATTTTTGAAAATTCGTCCTTCAATATAAATCGACATGTGGTTGTCTAAAATAGGTTTGTATTTCAACATTTAAAGTATGAACACTAGTCGCGAGGGTAGTTTGGGTAGTTTAGGTGTATTTTGTGGGTTGTATGGAGTAAATTGGTTTGAGGGAATTTTAAGTGTGGGTTACATGAAGAAAATGGGTTACATGGAGTAAATGATGGGTTGTTAATAGAATCACCCTAAACTTGTGTTCCACATTATGATCATACTAATTTCAAATTTGCTATGCCATGTTCACTTTTTTTTTAAACATAAAAGATCGTTCGATTAATAGAGGGTCTGTCCCCAAACTCTGTTGAGATCAGTATATGTACATGTGGATAGAATACCGTAGAACAAACACTAAATGACATCTTAAATATATACAGATATTATGTACAACTACAAGAGTAAAATAGTTAGAAAAGAGAGAGAACTAATAAATACATGTCTAGCACTTGCCTGTTGAGTTTCCCACTAAACCTGTTGAGTTTCCCACTAACTCTCTACGACCAGAAGCCCTATGCAAGGACTTAGCCAACCACGGCACCACGCCCCATTGGTAACAAACACAAAACAGTTAGCAGGCCTTCCATCGCAATTATTCCTCACAAACTTGAAACAAGAGGCATCCGCCACACCTTAAAAAAAGGAAAACACTCCAACTTTCGTGTTCCAGCCGTAGAAAAGTGGAGTAATAAAAAAAACGAGAGGTGAGTGAACAGTTATTCCTCATTTTTGTTAAGTTACTGTAGCTTTCACAGATTGTTGAGTGCAACTAGGGAGGCTGAATTTCTAAAGTTTTTGCGGGTTTCCCTCTCTATTTTACCTCAAAAGTGAGTTTGAGTATGCTGATATTAATGCTTTTATAGGCCAACCACTCTTCTCTAGCAGCACAAAATCCCCACCTAGCCTGGTGTTCAAACAATCCGTTAAAAGATTTGTTCACCCTCACCAAAAGAGAGTGAACAAAACCCTCACCAAAAGAGAGTGAACAAAACCCTCACCATGATTGGTTGAAATGGTGCAGGGCCCACGGAATCAATACATTTTTTGGTAAACGTGACATCATTTTGTGGTGGGATCCACACAATTTTTGGTGGACCCCACGCCATTCAACCAATCAGGGTAAGGATTTTGTTCACCCTCATTTGGTAAAGGTGAACAATTTCTTTTCCGTGAAACTGAGACATAACTTCATGTAAAGAGCAAAACTCTACCTTAAATAAAGCATCATTCCTATCACACCAAATTACCCATGTAATACACATAATCCCCGATCAAGATAAGGCCAAATGAAATCGCGGAAAATGAAACATGGTGGTAGTATACGGTATACCCCCTTTTTTTTGTGTTCAACGTCTTACTTGTGACGTGCCGAAAAACAAAAATATAGGGCATGCGAATCTCGAAATTATATGTGTTCGTTAGTTTGTCTTACTTCTAATCTCCCTTCAATTGAGAGTTATGAAAATTAATCAACTTAATTTTTTTTTTATAAAGATATTTTTTTTTAGTTGTATGAATGATTACTCTACCTAGTTACATTAATGGGTATCAAATCGTCATGCTATTATGTTTTCATTAATTAACATCTCCCATGCGATCTACAAGAAATATTTGATGAATCCAAAATAATGTGGTTCAGAATGTTTGCGTGATCAATTTCGTCAACAAATTAATTGTTTGTGCAATCCCTAAATTCTATTGGGAGATATTATTTATAGCAATAAACAAGCATGACATGAGATATTCTTTACACTTCAATTCTTGCTTGCTCTATATCACCTCCTCACTATATTCTCATTTAATTTAAATATCAGAACAACCCTTAGATTACACCACACAGATGACCACGTTTTTGCATGAATGTTGTAAAAGAAAGGTAAATGTCTCCATCTCTTTAGTTTTCCATTTCTTATCTCAACTTTTTGAGAAGTGCGTGCTCTTGTTTGGGACTCCATTGAACCCTGGTGATGAATTTCTGGGTTTTGATCACTTCAACTAATCGAGACTCCACAAGCCTGCGCCAGTGTATTCATTGTAAGTCGGTACTAAACCTACAAAGCACCATTTTTTACATGAATGAATATACTGAAATCATACTATAGTGGTCTCCTTTTTTATTTTTTTGTAGAGATAGACATTGGAGTTAAAAAAGGAATTGGGAAACTGTATATATTTCCTCTGCCCCTCCTAGACGGAGCCAAGAATTTCACTATACAGTGATACAGGGGCGAGCCTATATTATATAATTCGTATAGATTTTTTTATCTATATAGTACTTGATTTTTTTTTTCTTACAAGCCCTCCCTGGCTCCATCCCTGCCCCCGCCCCCTGTTGGTTACATCATGTTTGTTGAGCTTGAGTAATTTTGTTACGTTGCCCTAAATTTTTCATTAGTAATATCCACTTTGGGCAACGTATGGAAAGGTCCACAATTACTTTGTGAGTGTATGTGATCACTTTAGATCTAAGAAGCATGAATGAATCTACCAGCCTCATGTATCCCTGTCCAACACATGTTGGTGACGGACACAACACGACACTCTCCGTACACGTGTTGTACAAGCCTAAATACTTGTCCAGTGTTTTCACTTTTCATTATATTTCTTTTGATACATCTATATTCTACTTTAGTTTTCTAGTTAATTTTTGGTAGTTTAATTCCGGGTATCACACCAAAACAAACTAACCCTAGTTTTCCTTTTCAAATTGGGGTCGGATACATGAATTCATTACCGCCATCTCCATCTGTCTACGATTATATATTCAGTTACCTTCAATTCTTGGTGTATATTTTTCATTATTTAATGTAATTAGTTTTTGGTTTATATTATGGATTGATCATATGCAGAATCTGAATATGGAGGTTAGAGGTGAGATGGCTATGATGGGGGAAGATTTGGACCCTAGACTTTTGGGAATGTTCAAAGAAAATGGACTCAAAAGATTCTGTGAAAGTGATCAATTCGAAGGCGCTTCAAGCGATGATTAGGACGGCAGAAGCGGTAAACGGAAAAAGAAGAAGAAATACCATCGGCACACTCCCGAACAAATTAAAGTGCTTGAAGCGCAAAATTTGCTTGAAATATTTTTGTTGTCTTGACTTCATGAGTCACTAATTTGTGTTATCTGCTAATGAATATTACACTTTACTTTTACAGCTATTTCAAAAACTATAATCGTTCTAATGAGAATGAAAGGTTTGAACTTGGTAAGAAGCTATCCTTGGATAGCAAGCAAGTTAAGTTTTGGTTTCAGAATCGGCGAACCTAGTTGAAGGTAAATTGTTTGACATTGTTTCCTTTTGGTTCTCAATTTGGTTTATTTTTCAAGTAAGCATTGTCCCCTTTTTCACTCAAACTGAAAATTATGATTGGATCAGACCCAACTGGAACGCTGTGAAAACGGTATCCTTAAACAGCAAATGGACCAACTCATAATTGAGAATATTAGAATGAAGGAGGCTATGAGGAATCCGATTCGCAGCAACTGTGGTGGCTCAGCAATTCTGAGTGACGTCTATATTGAAGAAAACCATTTTAGGGTCTAGAATGCTCGATTAAAGGATGAACTAACTCGGGTCTCCGCCTTGGCGAACAAATTCTTAGGGAGGCCAATATCATCGATAGCCGCTTCCATCCCCTCTCCAATGTCAAACTCTAGCTTGGAAATTGCGGTAGGACAACATGGCTTTGACGGTTTAAGTTTAGTCGACACCACTTTTTCCATGGGACTTGATTCTATTGATGGGTTCTCGAATGCGTTGCCTATAGCATCCATGCCTCCCACAATATCAATGGTTGGCATGGGTTGACCTGATATACATTTGGAGAAACCGGTGTTTCTAGAACTTGGATCACGTGCGTTGGATGCGTTAATTAAGTTGGCTCAGATTGATAATCCGTTATGGTTCAAAAGCTTAGATAGAGGAACGGAAGTATTAAACCATGAGGCGTACATGAGGTCGTGTCCTCCTTGTACTGGAATAAAACCCTGTGATCTTGTAACCGAGGCTACAAGGGCAACTGGTTCAGTGGCTATTAATAGCTTGGCTATTGTGGAGACATTGTTGGATGTGGTAAGCTATTCAATCATTATATGATGTTTATTGATTTTTTTTTTTTTTTGATTTGTCCTACTTTACTTTCATGAAGATTAGTTATCCTAGAATTACCTTTGGACTTTGGTCAATCTGGTTGCCGTATTTTCCATATAATGCCTCCTAAATGGCAACTTGAATCAATTTTCCATCTAAGTGGAGAGGCTTCTGTTTACCATTGAATTTAGAATTCAGATACTCCATGCTTGAATGCAGTTGATAGTTATTTTATATGCACCCTTTTGTGTAGAATTAATGGATAGAAATGTTTCCCTGCATGGTTGGTAGAGCATCTGCAGATGTGATTTTTAGTGGAATGGATGGTTCCAGAAATTGTGCTCTGCAACTGGTATTGGTCTTCTTTCTTTTCGAATATTCTTTTTTGCTTTTCTCCTTCTGTTCAAATCCCCCCACTTAAATTATCACTTTGTAGATGCATGCAGAGTTCCAAGCTCTTTCGCCGTTGGTCCCCATTCGATATATAAAGTTTCTCCATTTCTGCAAGCATCCCATGGAGGGGGTGTGGGTCGTAGTTGATGTTTCCATTGAAGGCATCCTTGAATTTTCAGATGCACACCCATTTGTGAATTGCTGGAGGCTTCCCTCTGGTTGCATTGTACAAGACTTGCCAAATGGTTCTTCCAAGGTAATCAATACTATAGCTTATTATGCAACCCATAGGTCCGTTAGTGTGTTTATGGATCGTGGAATTGTGGAGTCATTTACTGACTGTGTCGTACCGTATCAAAATTAAATTTATAAAAACTTAGAATTAACTACTACTCAGAAGAATAGTGGCTAAGTCCGAGTGTCGATCCTCGGGGACAATTTGGCTAAGTGACGCTAACTTCGATTTGTTTCTAATTTAATTCTGTAAAAAGAGGATTGGTTTGATCGATTGTGGAAACTGAGTGAATTAAGTGAACCAATAATTAAATTGGTGAAAAACTAGTGAGAGAAAGATCTAGGGTTTTGAATCCACCCCGACCACGTAACTAGGTTATGCATAGGTTAGGATTTCTACTCGAATCACAATTTGTCAAGAAAATAATTGAGTTGTTAACAGGCATCGATTATCCCATAGCACGGACCGTCTCGTTGGCACAAACCGTCTATTTCACGGACTGTCCAGTGGCACGAGCATAATCCATCTCAGTTACCCAAGCACAAGCAAAGAAAATCATTGATTAACTAGGTATTTGAGAGTGCACGCACAAATACTCAACCAATAGAAAGAACTGAGACGATTCCATTCACTTGTAATGAAAACAAGTTCTTAGTTAACCAATCGATTTGAAATAGAAAACCTAGGCCTACACATAAACAAAGTTACTTGGAACGGGGCTTCATCTTCCCCCTAGAAGGTGTTTAGCCGGCCATGGAGATGGAGATGAACGCTTGATTTGATGAAGAACTTGAAGGATTGGCTTGCTTTTCTCCTTCTAAACTTGCCTCAAAATATTCTAGGACCCTCAAAACGTATAGAGCAATGACCTATTTATAAAAAAAACTCAAAAAAACATGATCAACGCGCTAATCCGCTTTTGACTCTGGTAAAACCGCCCGGGCGGAAAATCCAGATTGTGGCCCAAACTTAGCGGACTCGCCCCGACTTCATCTCGGTTTCACCCACAAAAAAAAAAAATAGAGAGAGAGAGAGAGAAGAAATTGTTAGCCCCAAAGTTCTAGGTTTTGATGATACCAAACACAACTTACTTTATGCTTGCTTATTAATTTGGGCTTCATTGGAAGTATCATGTATAATTGAGCATATTTCTGTAAATAGGCATTAATGTGTGGACTCATATGTAATTCTCTCATTGTATAGCTTGTGATTGATGCAGAGAATAATCTTCCTAAATTCTAGCCTAGGTTTTTAACGATGAACTCAAAATAGAGGCGACAACTTCGTGCGATGAAAGCCATACTTTTGCAAATTGAAGAATCAAAGGGGAATCAGCCGTGAGTAAATTCAAGACACAATTGGAAGGTATTCTTCATCAGATTGCTATCTCTAATAGGCAAGTAAATTGAAGGAGAGAGATAAGGAAAATCTCTTCCTAATTTTCAACGGCTCAAAAAATCCTCTGATGAAAAGAAGAAAACGATTGATTGCTTGATGAAGATGGCAAGGATTAAGAAGGAAAGATTGTGGGCTGATTTTGTGCAACGGCTAGAAGAAAAGTCCCAACATTCAAGTGGGTCTTCAGCATTAAAAAGCGAACGAAGAGGAAGCTACATGGACGGTATTTTTTGACGAACTCTCGAAGAAAATCAGTGAGCCATTATTTGTTTGATCTGCCATATAAACCTTGTTCTTCATCTTGAATTTCTACTCCAGATTGAGTTTAGGTTTTGGAACCTTATTGTAAAAAGGGAAAGATACACCCTTGTTTCAGAATTTCTGTTACTGTTTTTGTGAGTGATTTTTTGGGTAGAAAAATCACTTGGATTAGGTTTTACTAGCGCCGGATTCATAGCTAGTTGGGGAGTCGATTCGGAGTAATCGATAAATTGTCAAGGTTTTTCTAGCACCCGCGAAGCTAGAAGGTTGTAATTACTATTGGAGATAGTGCAGCAATTCCCGAGTAGGACACTCGGGGAGTGGAGTAGGCCGTGAAGTTGCGGACCGAACCACTATAAAATCCTCGTGTTTGATTTCTCTCTCCCTTACTCTTTATTTTGTGTTTTGCTTATTGAAATTGCATAAGTTACTTGATATATCCTTGAGCTTGACAGTAGAGTATTTCG
Source organism: Vaccinium darrowii (assembly GCA_020921065.1). NCBI lineage: Eukaryota > Viridiplantae > Streptophyta > Magnoliopsida > Ericales > Ericaceae > Vaccinium > Vaccinium darrowii. Next base: position 20,278,447 of record CM037162.1, on the reverse strand, counting down.
CATATTATCGTCTTATATAAAACTCAGAACTCCATTAATTTTCTGCTGCAAATTTGGACTAATTGAGCTTGCTTAATCTATTCATTTTTTAAATTACTTTCAACTGCAGCTTCTATTATTAAGTGTGTCCTGCATTTGGGTTTAAAGTTTTTAATTTTGCATTTTTTTTCTGTGAACCCAATTCACCCCCCTCTTGGGTTGCTATTTGGACCTTCAGAAATGATGGGATAACGAGTACTCGAGTAGTATTCAATATTCATATGTGTGTTGAACAGTCCGGTTTCTATGAGGGATTCCTTACTTTACTACGATGCGGACCTCCCCTCTTCCGGTCCTATTTTGATGATCTTCTCCATTCCATGTGTTTAAAACATGTTTTAAGGGTCCCCGCGAAGAATAAAAAAAAAACGAAGAAGACCGGGAAAGTCTTACATATAGTTTCTGAAAAACTACTTGAATCACCAAGCCATTCCCGGTTATTTTGACCGCGAGGACTATAAATGTTTGTAGAATACAATTCCCAAAATTAAAATCAAGTGAGTATTAAACCTATGTGTTTACAGACCTACAATTCCTCCTGATCTCTCCCTCTTCTCCAGTAAGTACATTGATACCCCCCATCTTGATCATAGAATTCCCAAATGACTTATAGAAAAAATCTTGATCACTGGCGAAATTCCAGACATGCTTTTTGATATCTCCTTCAACATCTTCACTCACCAACACATTATCCGATATTAACAGACCTTGTCCTTGGATTATATTATGGAAGTAAAGGTTGTCAAACCTCGCCGGAGACACTGAATCGAGCGGCGCAAACACGTCATCCCTCCCTGATTGGGGACATATCGATCGTAGGATTTGTTGGTAGCTTGTGTCCCTCTTGTGATGCTGCAATTGTTCCTCTTGATAGATTCCCTGCCTGAAGCTTAGGCATCTTGCTTTTCCCAGTGTGTGGCTTCCTGTTAACAAATTCCTTGTGGATGCAAATGTATCATGATCATTTCATGAAGGGGTAACCTAGAATTTATCCAGAAAACTCAAATCAGTGGCTTACATTCACTTGGAAATTATGGTTATTGTTTTCAAGTGAATCTGAGCCACTCATTTGAGTTTTCTGGGTAAATTCTGGGTATTGTTTTTGTGTATGTATCATTGCTGAAGTCAAATTGACATGCTGCATTTGTTTGGACTTAGGGTTGCTATGGTGCATGCACAATGCTACGCACATCCGGGCTGTCCGTTGCTCGGATGGACGGTCCAGATTTCACCTTGACAACTTTGCATCCAATCATTCGTTGTCGTTCATGCAAGATTAAATCTAGGCCGACCATCCGAGTAATGGACGGCCCGGATGTGCACAACACCGTGTTGTGCACACACTGCACATTAGCATCCCCTCTTCCACATTGTTTACAATGGAAGAATTGGAGATCCAGTAGTGTGGAGACGCGCTATAGGGTTGTAGTGCAGCTTTCGAATCTTTGATCGCACAATTAATGGTGCAAATTAAAAATAGCACTAGAAGATGATTTTTGGCTAAAATTAAAAATCCCTGGGTCAAAATTATATTAGGATTTGACAACATTTCTTTAATGGTGCAAATTTCATTTTTTCCGGTTTCTCTAGAGCTTAGAGGCATTAAGTTATCAAAAATATTTGCGCTACAATGCCAAATTGTATTTTTCTCTGCAACTACTACTTCACTGCAACCATAATGTTGTAGCAAAAAATGTCACTATCACTAGATTTCTCAATGCAATTCATTTTAGCTCACAATTAAATAGGAAAAATTATTAGCGATACTGCCTTCGGGGAAACTTAGCACAATCAATTGGAGACGGGTTACTAAAATGAAAATGTTTTTAGCATGAGAGGCGCAAAGAGGAAGAGTTTTCAATTTCTATAATTTGGCAAGAAGTTTGATAGACCATTGGAGATGGTTTCTTAAAAGCTCTCGTCAAATTTAGCTTCCAACCACATCACTGGAGATTTTGCAAGAACTTGAACATGAGTGCAAACATTATAGATTACCTGATAAAGCAACCAAGTCTCTAGTGTCAAGACCATGTTTCTGGAAATTGGCAACAAGAGTCTCTAGAGATGAATTCGGAGCCGGTAATAACTTGTTGGCATCCTCTAAGCTTGCGTTTACGGAGTCTCTCCTCCCGAAATAAACATTCCATCTGTGTCCACCCCTCTTCGGAGAAAAGGAATAACACAATTTCATTTAGGCAAACTCAGTAGTTTTTTTTAAAAAAAATTTACGGAATTATTGAGATTAAAAGGGGAAAATATACGTACTGAAACGACAGCATCACGAGCAGCCAGGGCTAAGATATCAGCACATGAAACCATTTGTGGACATGCCTCTTCTAGTCTCTCTTTTATCTCATCGATGACCTCGAATCCTCGCAGTGAGTTTTTGTTAGGCCCTGCTTGTTTTTCACTTACGATGCTTTCAGAGTTGTCCAGTAAAACTGATGCATCGCATCCCTGCCAACCCATGAAAAGTTCAATGCAAAAACTCTTATATTTGGGCAATGTTAGTCACCCTTTTACGTAGCAGCCTTACAATGCACAATGGCTAAGAATGTCCACTACTAAATAATGTTATGCCTTCAGCATTGATTTTAGCATGGCACATAACTTCTTTTTTTGGGGGTAAATTATAATACATAATTCAAAATGCTAGAAAACCGTCCTCCATTTCTAAACCGCATCGTTGTTTGGCATTGCCAAACCTCATGTCAAATTTAACACGAAGTTTAGCATTGTTAAAATTTGGCAGCTCATTCGACAAGTGCACTAACAAAAAGACATATAATGTTACTCTTTTAACATCGACAACGCATTTGGCCAGTGCAAAGAGATGCAATGCACTAACCGTTGTAAGTGCTTAAGTTGTGAGAGAGAGAGAGAGAGAGAGAGAGAGAGGGAGCGAGGCTTCACCAAGACAAAGCAATCGTGAAAGTGCAAGCGAAGGAGAGAAGCAGCCATTCGAGGTTCTCTTATCACCGCGATTTCCACATTCCGCTGCACAATCTTTTCTAACAGTGGGCATCTTTCTTTGTAGTAGTCAATAGCCAAAGGGCTATTGTAACTTAAACTTCCAATGCCATGAAAAATCAAAACCATTACTATTAACAATATTTCCACTCCTGAATCCATGACTAAAAAAGGAAAAAACTGTAGTTATAGATAATTTAGAATGGCCAAGGGCTATATATATAAAGTACCAAACAGAGATGAGGAGTCTCTTGTACTGATTCTGCAGATGTTTTTTCCTCTTTTTAAATTCCAACCAACTTTTATATATATTGAAGAAATTCCTTTTGGACGTAGTAGATACACCTAACTCTCTATCATAGTAATGGTTTTTGTATTTTACCCACCCTATTAAAAATAATCAAGTTGAACTTAGTACTGGGTGCTAGGAGAGCCCGCCTAAAGCTAAAGCTCGAGGCGCGACCTCTTTAAGCCCCCAAAACCTTACAAATTTTGGGGCTTCTCCTACTTTGCTACTTCTTATAATAATGATTTAAAAAAATGGATCCCATCTTTAATTTTCGCTTTAGGTCTCCGAAAAGTCAGGGCCGGTTGTGCTCGAGACAGTAATTCCATTTTAACCCATAAAAAATCCCGTCTTTTGTCTGGCAATTGTCATAGTGTCATAGACTATCAAACAGGGCTATCAACTCTTTTGGAGTCAATCCTTACAGAGCTTGGGTTCTCAGTAAGTGAGAAGTGAGATTGGACCCCCAGGATTAGCAAATAGGCAGTGGGATTGAGCTCTCGGATTAGTCGAGACGCGTGAAATATGATTTAGACACCTAAGTTATAAAAAAGACTACCAAATAGGGTCTAGGAACGATCCAAAACAACTTTCAATCTTTTGGGTACAACAAATTCTGGAAAAAAGTGAAACATTTGTTACATTAGGAAAAACAGGAAGCTGATCTTTCAGTACCAGAGAAACCAAGGCAGATATTGAAAATGCCAAAAACAGGATTAGAACTGAACTCAACTGCTTACCTAAAAGTTTCCTCTTCCTCCTCCCAAAGGAGCACTAGAGAGAGAGAGAGTAATTATTTACTGGCTGACTGTTGAACACTCACACGAGCCTTCCTTTTTACCATGGTGGAAAAGGTAGTGGACTTGGATTAAATTAATTGGTTTTAAAAATAATTTGTATTATTGGTTCTTATTATTTAACGCACTTTTTTAACTTTTCGTTAGAAGTTTTAGAATAATCCCTGAAAGAGAGAGGAATTGAAAAATGAAAAATATGTCAACTGAAGTTGGCAACACTCGTTTCAAACTCTTTTTGTCGAATTTTTCTTTTTGGCTTCTTCATTAGACGACACTAAAAGACAAAGACCAAGGATGGAGCCAGGGAGGGACTAGTAGGGGCAGTCGCCCCCCGTCTTAAAAAATTTATACTATTACATTGAAAGAAAAAATATTTATCATCAAACTATATAGTCCCGTCCCCCCTCTGTTTTTTGTTAAAAAAATAATTGTAACAGCTTTAATATTTATCAAGCTATGAAACAACTTTGTACTAAAATTGGTTTTAATGAGTTCTAATTACAATTCTTTTAAACAAAACCACGGCCAAAATTTATAACCCAACTCAATTCAGGGCCGGACTCAAGGCCCCGTTCACTTTTAAAAACTAAGACCACTGAAATTTTGAAAACCCAAAACTCTTTAACGTGGTATGTGGACATCAAAGTGAAGGCAAAAGAAATTGGGGGCTCCTAAAACAGTCGATTTTCAATTGCAAGAATTGAACACTCGATTTAAGGAAGATATAATGGAGTTGCTCATTCTCAGCACATCTTTAGATCCTCGCGATGGCTTCAGATCATTCAACATTGAAGATACTTGCAGGTTTGCAAAGAAGTATTATCCAATGGATTTCACAGAGCAAAAAAAGTACCAATTGAGATATAAATTGCAAAATTATAAGATTGATGTGTCTAGGCCTCTTGAGTTCCAAAATTTGTCAATAATGTCAAAGTTGAGTGATTGTTGGCAAAGACAAGAAAGTGCACGACATATCATCTTTCCGATAAGTTGATTCAGCTTATGTTAACTTTGCATGTTTCAATGGCTACAACCGAACGTGCATTTTCTGCTATGAAATGTGTGAAAGCAAGACTTCAAAATAGGATGGAGAATGATTATTTAGCAAATTTCTTGATCACTTATATTGAGAAAGATATTGCTGAGGATTGGACACAAACTCTATCATTGATGCTTTTAATAACAAGAAAGAGTGTCGAGCATAGTTCAAGATACCTAATTTCAGTAAACACTAGATAGGATTAGATAGACGTTAATACCTTTTGCAATCTAAGTTTATATTAGAAACATGTTTAGTTTCATATGTATTGGTGTTATTTTGTATATATATATATTTTGAGTTAGTAAAAATTCATATCGTTGTTTTAATTTTAATTTTTTATATTGTATATATCCGTCCCCCTACACCAAAATCCTGACTCCGTCCCTAACGAAAAAATACGGGAAGTTCCAAAATACTGTTTCCGTTTTGTGATGTCTTTCTTGTGCCCATCAAAATCCATAAACGGCCGGGAGCAGTAAACTTGAGCCTTCATGTTCACCTCATACCACTTGGCGCCTGCAAAAATACTCCAAGGAGTAAGGGGAAGTTTTAACTGCTCATTAAGTCAGAGCCTAGAATTAGTTGAGAAGCGTGCAAGCAAGACCCAGGCCTGCTGTCCGTGGGCGGATGTTGGCAGGCCCTGCTCTGTCTACTTTGCGCACCAATGGCTTGGATTGCATCAAACAATGGACGGTTCAGGTATACTTTAGAGAGGTGAGATTTGAGTTGTTGATGCACAAAACGGATGTCCGGATAGGGTCGGCTGCCAATCCCAAGGGACGGCAGGGTCCCCCAATTCGTGCAAGCTGACCCAATCCCTTCTGTGCACAGCCGTGTTGTGCGGCTCTCGGCTGTCTGATCGTATTTTGGACGGCCCGGATGCATTCGGCAATTTTAATTTAATTTCGATTTATTTTTACCGGTAAAAAATCAAAACACATCCGGACCATCCAAAACACGATCGGACGGCCGAGGGCCGCACAACACCCCCAAGAAGCGTCACATTAGCATTTTTGATGGATTGTGCACTCCTGTCAAAATATTTTTCTAGTGTTCACATTGAGTGGCTTATGGAACTTAATTTGAGTGGAGTACATTGATGGTAGTGCTTAACCCAAGACACTAAAAAAAACAACAGTTGTGGTTTCTTGTCAAGTTAAATGAATCTGATGGCACCAGGCCAGGAGTTCACTCCAGCATGCAACGACCCCACTCCTGTTTTCTTGTTTTTTGACCCTAAATTACTTGTGGGAAACCAAAAACTAATTGAGTAAAATACTAACAGAATGGACTGGATCATGAGTCAACAAGCTGGCAAAAACAAGATATATAATAGCTTAAGCTTTCATACAAATATAACAATCAGATAAGGAAATTCAGTACACTCAAAAGAATTAATAGCCACCCCAACTTTCTTAAATGAGGAGAAATAATAAAGCAAAAAAGAAAGGCGTCCTCAAAATTACTACTCCCTCCGTCCCTTTTTATTATTTTTTTTGCACTAAATTAATGTACACACACCACTTTTTACACACCACTTGCACACCCCTCTCACATAGGGGTGGGTCCCACATGCGTGGGACCCACCCTGTGAGACCCACCCCTATGTGAGAGGGGCGTGCAAGTGGTGTGCAAAAGCGGTGTGTGTATCTTTTTCCTAAAAATAAAAAAACCTCCTATAAAGACCCAAGTGTTTTTTACGCAACAATCTCTGATCAGCATCATCTTTTTTACTGTGTCCTAAGAAAATAATCCCCTTAAAAGTTGATGTGGGCAAAAATAAAAACAATGTGGGCTTGAGTGAGCACTCATCACCGGGCTGCAATGGATACAAAAAAGAAGAAAAAAAGAAAGAAAAAAAATCTGAAATGGAAGAGTATGAACCCCAAATTATAGCAATATGAAGTTATAGCATTGCCATTTTGGGTTAAAAACCCACAGATAATCTTAAGATTAAGAAAGCATACGTGCCGCAGAAAATGTGGAAAGATTAAAAAATAAGCATTCACAAGTCTTGAATTCTTTGGGACAAGTTGTCGAGAGAGAGAGGAAGTAGAAGAAAGAAAACACACAAGGAAAGAATTTCTATCGTCTAATTTCTGAACTTGGCATAACTTCAATTTGGCAATCACTCAAAAACTCCAAAAATATAAAGAAACGAAAATTTTTGATGCCCAATTTCGGGAAATATAATTGGCGATTGAGATTAAATATCGTTAAGCTTACCGACAATGTTCAATTTAGTCTCAAACTCCAATCAATTTTCAGATAGAACAAGTAGGAATAGTCCCTACGGATTAGGGTCTCAAGCTCCAACGAGCAACGTGAACTTTAGTCTCAAACTCCAATCAATTTTCAGATAGAACAAGTAGGAATAGTCCCTACAAGTAGGAATAGTCCCTACGGATTAGGGTCTCAAGCTCCAACGAGCAACGTGAACTTTAGTCTCAAACTCCAATCAATTTTCAGATAGAACAAGTAGGAATAGTCCCTACGGATTAGGGTCTCAAGCTCCAACGAGCAACGTGAACTTGTACGCGCCGTAGCACTCCCAATAACCTTCCGATAGAAGGTAATAGCCATCTGCGTTTGAATTAGCACGTACGGTCCCCAATCTCCTACTTGCGTAGCATAGCCATGGGAAACTCCCGGCCGAAAACCTTACTCGTCAGGGCCCGTACCAGTCATGGAATATATGAGAGAGATGCATATCGACTGGGAGTGCCACAAGGCTGAGCTAAACAAGTGGTGAAATGTGTAACATATGACCTAATTGAGACGCAGAGGCATATGGACAACGTGAGAATGGTCGGGGGATGGACTCGTGGATTTTGGCAATCGAGATTCTTGAGCCACTGAGACTACGCTTAATATTCTAATTCTCTCTTATATCACCAATCTCATCCCACACTTAGATATTCTGATAATCGGGGCGTGACAAAAATGTTGGGGAAAGCAATGAGAAAAACTCTTTATGACTCTGTATTGTACACAAACTCGAGAATACGAAAGCAAACGTCTTTTTAAGATACAAAGTTCTGACACCAGACAGCGAAAAACACAGTTTCCAGAAACAAATCCAATTTCTAATTCTGCAAAACCAAGATGGCGATTACAGTATGCTGCAACGACCCTTCTCCTCTGCTGGCTGCGCTGCTGTTTGCTGGTTCCTGTTTGACTCGGATGTGAACGCGGAAGTATCAAGCCCATACTGATATTTACATGCAGAAACAATCAAAGCAAGATTAGTGCAAGTATAGGGCAAAAGAATCCATTCGGAATGTAATATAAATCCATCTAGGGTGTTCACTTGGTAGTATATGGTAAAATGCAACTTGGTGGCGCAAAAAGAAACAAGTAGAACACAAAAATATACTATGCATCAAGAACAAGCCAGAAGAGCACCATCATCCAATAATTATCTCTTTCATACTTGGGATGGTTTTATCTAATAAATTTGACATTGGATAATTGAGATTCTAACTGTTTGATTCTGACACTGAAGAATAGAAAGGAACTGTAATATTCAGACTTCGATGCAGGAACGCATTATGATCGCAGGGACTGACAGGATCTAATCATTGCAAGGGAAAATAGAGACATTGAGCTACAAATTGGCCTGGAGGAGGAATTTTAACAGGCAATAAATTCTGAAATCTACAACTAGCACAAGACCTATGGAAATGAGAACACACCGAAACTAAGCAAATATAAGATGATCAAGGAACAACTGGTGTTCGAAAAGTATCCGAACACCGTATAAAATTGTGTATGACCTTTGTCTCACGTGTCCCAGTAGTCACGTAGTTCATAAAAGTCCTATAAGCCCCCAAATAATGAACTCAGATATTTTGTAACATAACAGTAAAACAGAACAGAATTGCACCTTTTCTCTCATACGTGTACTCCAAGCATCAGTTCTGCCTGAACGCTGATCAATGTTACCAGCAGCTGGGACACCCGTAGCTGGAACTGGTGGCCTGTTGATCAGCGGCTGTCGTGCTTGCTGCCTTGGCCCAGTTATATACTCATCATCGCTATCGTATTCTGCTGGTCTGCTTGCAGCTCTAACAATTAAGGCTAACAAGAAAAGGAGGACCTGCAATTCCCAGCTCAAGGGTAGTCAGTAGAAAGAGAGGCAGTAGCAGATCACACAGCATAGAAAACTCAATAGCATACACACTTACAGCAGTTTAATCAAGTAGCTTCGATTTTCTAGACTCATATGAGAACGGCGATACATACACTCCCCGGGAGCCACTCCCAGCCACACCCTCTCACATGGGGTGTGGGGCCCAGATCATACACTCCCCGGGAGCCACTCCTAGCCACACCCTCTCTCACATGGGGTGTGGGGCCCAGATCCCCACACCCCATGTGAGAGAGGGTGTGTCTGGGAGTGGCTCCCGGGGAGTGTACCTATCATTTTTGAAAATTCTATAAAGAAATGCTTATTCCAAGGTTTTTATTACCAAATTATAATCAGGCAAACCCTCTAATAAGCAAATGAAGCTCAAAGTCCTCGCAGCATCGCATGTTTTGCCATACCAAAACTGCCGAAATGCTTACAGGTCAGACTACTTGAGAGATACTAAAATTCAAAATCCGTTCAGCAATTTTGTTCTCTTCTCGGGTTGGCATGTGTGACAAACTAATGCTGAAGCCTACAACAATGCACTACCTCTGTCGCTTAATATTGGTCCTTTTTAAGTATTCAGGATATCAAAAAATGGCCTTTATTTTTTGGTTTTATTACTTTATTCTTCATCAGATGATTTTGAAAATTGTCTACACAAGCTAATTGAGATCTTTTGATTGGGGAATCAATTTTGGTTTCTTTTTGAAAAAATACATTATGTCTTAGTTTGAATAAAGGGTAGACCCGCTGAAAAAGAACCAAGAATATGGGACAGTGGGAGTAACACCTCCCTCCCTCCCTACCACACAGACATATCAGGTGAGCACCAATACAGCCACAGATAAGCATACCCATCTTAAATACATGCAGGTGACTCAATTTTTCAACTATCTGCCGGCAAAACTTAATCATGCCATCCAATTTTCCTGGAACCCTCCTAAGTGGTAATCATGGCACGGTGGAAACTGGGATATGCCCATTCTTAGTATGAGAATAGTATGAAAATGAAAAATGTAAAGAACAAATAAAGTAACCATTCGCTTGAGTTCTATCAAAATTTAGAAGTCAAATGGGGAGGAAGATAGAGAAGCAAAATGTAAAATAGACTTATAAGTCAAAAACCATTCTTAGTATGATTTTGGTATTGCAAGCAATCACATGAGAAAAAACAATATGCATATGCACGAAACTAAGAATGTTGCATTGCACTTCACTTTAACTGCAACTCAGATCCAGGAGAGAATAAACTGATATTTTGTCTCAAAAGCAAGTGACATTTCCATTGCTTACCTCAAAAATAACAATCCCAAGAGCAACCCATTTTACAATTTCCCAGTTCTCCTCCAGAAAGTCATATATCATAGCAAAGTCTCCAGTATCATCGGTTGGAATATCCTAAAAATAGTACACAATCTAATCAAACACCAAAGTATAACATCTTGAAAATCAAAAGGTTAGTCAGAGAACACTCACATCTTTCCAACTACTGTCAAAGAATATGAAAGCTGCACATGCCACTTCTACCAAGATCAGCAAGAACACCAATACTGCATACTGTCTTCAGTTAAAGAATCCAGACATCAATATCCAACAAGAAAAAAGAAGAAGAAAAAGACAAATGGAAAAATGCAGGGGCGGAGCCAGCAGCGTTTTCCCATGTTTTTTTTATAGTAAGCCGTGATAAGCTAAATGCAGGGGCGGAGGGTCAATACTAAAAGACAAACCTTTTTTTGTTTTTCCTTATCAAAAAAGAATTATATATATTACTAGTAGGAAAAAAAATGCTAGTGACTGGCAACTGCCCTTAGTGCGGTGCTGAATGTGCTAGAAGTGCCTCGATATCTGGAAAACACAAATAGAAACTAGTAATTGAGCGGTGGTTAATAAAATATCAGTGTTTGGTCAAGACCTGGGACTTTGGGTTTGCTCCCTCCCAAGGTCTTACATTCAAAACCTCTCACATGCTATCACCTCCTTTGGGGCCAGTCCATACTCCGGTTTTAATTGGGCTCTCCGCAAGTGGGTAGTGGTATTGGGCGCAAGATTGTGCGTAAGCTGGCTTAGACTCTTAAGTTATCAAAAAACAAAATACTATTAAAATGGGATGAATATGTAATTGTTAGTTCGATTGCTGTTTGGGACAATTTTATGATTAGTGGTGGAGTCAAAAGTCACCAAATGGAGATAAATATCAACTGAGTAGTGAAGAAATTTGGAATTGACCCATACCCTCTCCGCCCCTCTAAAAAGAGAATAGTGTATGCGTGTCAGTTCGCCCACCAAACACGATCCTACAACCTTCCAGGGTTCCTCATCACAAATTTCATTGCCAGAGCAAATTAATACAGGCATGATTAATGAGGATGAAGAGCTACCTAGTCATCATGATTGATTCATAAAAAACAAGGAATAAAGAAGAAAAAAAAAATAGAAAGGATATGTATATGCATACACCAATTCCCACAAACCCACAATTTGGCAATAGAGAAAGGTTTCATTTACCAACTTTCACTAGTGAAGCAAATAATGCGAGGAGTGCTCGACAAACATGAAATGCATAAAACTAACTTTACGCTCAGGACAATGGCCTCATGGCAATATCTACAACTGGTCATATGGTGCATAGTCCTAGAAATGCAGAGTGGATGAGTAATTAGGATACGCAAGTCAGGCAGCATCCATTTCGCGTGGCTGCTCCAATACACCCGAAACAAGAGATTATAAAGAGAATCACACCAACGGCAACAAATACACATATGAACCTGCAAAAACATGTACAGTAGGAAAATAAGTTTGTATTTTAGAAAATAATCATTCAACATTGATCCTCACACTACGTCACGCATTTAGACAAAAATAAGAAAAGAACAAACAAAAAGTAAAGAGTAAAAAGACCATAATTTGACAGGGACTCCAATTAAAAAAAAATTTAAGACCTTAGTAGTGTAATGTGCTTCTGGCCAACAAAGTGGCTCACAGTTTCTTAAGCAATTATCACACAATAAGCATTTCACGTTTAACCAAGAAGTGTACATCTATTACTGCATAAAAATTGTAGATTTGTGAAATTCCTCACCAATATCAAACTAAGCATCATCAAACGTTGCATACTTTTTCTGTCCAAAAAAAGCATGATTCTGGATTATAAAATTCACAAAACTGTGTAGCATGCTGCCATGCTGGTGGCACCAGGAAGCACCAAGACTCCTCTTGTCCTGCTTTCTTATATTAACACATTTGAACCTCATAGATTGTGGATACATCGTGTGAAAGCTTTTAATAGTTCTAGGGAAACGGTTACATTTTCAGATTAAATGTGCTCTAGAAGATGTGGTCAATTTCTATCATTACTCCCTTAAGTTTCTAAACCAGACTCAGTAGGGACAGATAACCGAGATACATGAGACACATCTAAGGCCATAGTTAGTTACATTTCAAGAAAATGATTGGGTCAGCATTTGAAATCAAAAGAGGCAGATTTTGTTTAGCTTTTTAGTCTTTAAGAATATTAATTCAAACAACTTGGATGGTTGTTGGTACTTGGGGCTTGTGATAACAGAGTAATTGTGTTATGCAACATATAGCAAAACACATGTAATAAGAACACTTAGATGTCACATGAAAAATGAATTCCTTATTTTAGAAGTATTAAGACCTCTGATTTCTAGATTCATATAACTTCGTACAATATTTTTAAGAGGCTTTCATCACTATGCTTTTAGCATAAACGCAGCACGAAAAAATACTTTTAAGTACCTTAAAAATGTGAATGATTTCTTAATACTTTTCTACTCTACATATAGAACATTTCAGTTTTTCTCGGAAAAAAAAAAAAAAGTTTATCATTTCAGTCTAAACACAAATATATATTTTTATCTGTTATGGCGTCACCGTAGTGTCCTGTTAGTATTGTACTGTTATTGTGGGCGTATCATGTCGTATCTGTGTCTTGTGCCTCTTAGAATGGAATCAAACAATGCCACCACCCCTCTGTGTCAAACTTGCACTGCTGTTGGATTAACATGGATTTATTCCAATGCTCTATATATATAAGTCTTACTTCACTGGGTTCACTCATATTGCAACTCGCCTTGCCAACAACAATCATGAAGTTGCCAACTCAACCCCAAATGGGCTCACGCATATAAATTGCACAATACTCACATACTGAGACAATGGGTGACATTGCTTCACAATCTCTCTCCAGGCAACATGCCTGGACAGAGGGTGAGGGCCTCGCGCATGTATAGGCACAATGCTTTTCATACCGAGGCAATGGGTGAGACATCCCTGCAGGCTCTCTCCACAGGTAACATGCCACTTGGCAGCACCCGCAGAATGAGAACAGGGACATGCACCCTAGCCATTTTTTATTAATCCATAACAAAAGCCATGTTACACATATCGGTTAGAAGTTAGAAGGAAATTCCAAGAGCTAGCTATTGAGTAATGACACTGCCCCTGAAGATTGTACCCAGAGAATGTGGAACTTTCCTGCAGACAACTACAGTCACTATTTATTTGGGCACTGGTAAAAGGACAACCATAGTCAATGACAGAGCCACCTTGAGACCAGTGTGGGCACGTGCCTACACTGCTCTTTCCTTTTTTGTTAGTTTTTTTTTTTTTTCAAAGGTAAGGAGTTTTCGGGTCAGCTTACATGCACCTCGACTATTCTCCTCTCCGATCTAGTTGAGAGCAGGCAGGGCCGGCCCAAGGTATTTGGGTGCCCTAGGCCTAATTAAAAAAATTGTGCCCTAAAAATTTTTGTGTTCCTCAACCAAACTTTCTACGTTTTTGTTACTACAATATCCCCGTCAAAAGGGTATTAATACAAGCTAAATTTAACAACAATGTAGAGCATCTATTCTAGAGATCCTGTGCCTTTTTTGAAACAAAATTTGGGTCAAAACTCATTTGCTATGCAAATTACTACCTAATTACTTCGTCTTTATGCAAATAATAAACTAAACTTAATCATTTCGTTTAGCTTTGGGCCTTTTTTTAAATTTTGGGCCACAATAGTTTTTAGGCTTTTTTTAAATATTGGGCCACAATGGTTGGGCTCTTTTATAACTTATAATGGATTTTTTTTCTTTATTTTGGTCCAAAAAAGTGTTCTAGTCAAGCCCATTAGCATAAAATGGTGGAGTGCCCCCAAAAGTGACCATTTTTGGAGTGCCCCAGGCCCAAGGCCCCTTGGGCCTGGGCCAGCCCTGAGAGCAGGCCATCAATGCCTTAACTAGAGGATTCAAAAGAGATTTCTCTCTTGTGGCCTAGCCCCAAGAGGTTACCAAGTTCCGAAGATGTCAGAGTTTACACTATCCCTGTTGTCACTTGAGCTACCCCTAGGTGTTTCTTATTTTCCTAGTTTTACTTGTTACTTGAACCCTTCGAAGATGTCAGGGTTTACAGCTATCTTTGTTGTCACTTGAGCTTCACTTGTGCTACCCCTTGGTGTTTCTTATTTTGATAGTTTTACTTGTTTCTTGAACCCTCAGTCACGTAATCCTTCAAAATGGTCTTTGTTCTCACTCTCAATTCTCGCTCTACGCTCGGAATCCTCGCACTCACGGATTTTAGTTGTCTGGGAAGTCTTTGGAAGACTCTTTCACACTCTCACCCCGCACCCCCACTCGCCCACGCATTATGTGAGAACCAAACAATTATCATTATTTAAACAATTCTTCACCTACACAAACATTTAAAGTAGGTGAATAATAAAATAACACTCTACACAAGCCTAAAACTCTCATTAATTTCTTGTGCTGCAAGACGCATGTCATCATCACATCGTCAACAACCATCAACTCGGGGGTGTAAGTTGTTGATATCTAGCTATTCTCGGAGCTCGTGATTAATTTATAGTGCCCACACTGATGCATAATCCTGGCTACGCCACTAACCATAGCATGACCAATAAACCAAGCATTTTTATTCAAGCTAATAAAACAAAGAGAGAGCTAAGGCAATGCATTTAGTTGTGGCAGTGGTTCTGGTTCTCAGATAATCCAGGGCAAAAACATAGTAGATGACCAGAATGATGATTGATGTGTACCCATTTCTCAAAGGAACACACTCTACCACATCAATTCCTATCTTTCATTGTTGAGTTGATTTCAAGAAGTTGAAAAAAAAAAAAAAAAGATGCCAACCATGTCGCACATTTCTATCAGGCACAGGGTGACCAAAGTTTTTGCCCAAAGTACTAACACATATCACAAGGACGGTGTACCATACCAAGCTTTGGGAAGGTCATCCAAAAAGCTGCTTGACAGAGGGACAGCCATGAGCATCGGCCGACCAAGCTGTATCATAGCGTCACTTGTGGGTGAGGCAGTAGAAACAGTGGAAGACGACTTCTCATACTCCACAAACAAGTAGATCCCATACCCCACAATTGCCAGACCCACAAGAGTCATCAATAAGTTCAAAATCTTCAATATGCATTCCCAAAAACCCCTGCACGCCATTCTGTACAACCCCTTTAATCACAGGCCCCAGCAATACCCTTCAATTCTTCAAACTTCCAATTCACTGCAACAAGAACTAAAAGGAAAATCAAACCCACGAAAAAATAACCATCTCAAACATAAAGACAATCCTCTCATGAAAAATTGAACTACAAGAAAATTAAGACCCCTCTTGTTTCCACAAAATAAAAATAAATAAACGTAAATGTAAGGAAAATGAAAATCACCGTCCACAAGGCGGTGGATAATCTGGAAAAAAATGCACTGATATTCTTAACTGTATTTAGTGAAATGTATACAATTAACTTATTTCACATGACAAGCATACTATTACTAGCAGCAGTTGGCAAGACCCAAATTGTAGATTCAGCTTTAAAGGAATTTGACCTTGAAGCTCAAAGCGATTAAGAGTATATCAATAAGTGTATAATTCACCGCAATTCTGATAATCTAAGGTTCAGATCTTCAACGGAAAATACAATGCATGCAAATCCCCAATGAAATTCCAATCGAAAAAATACTTCTTGAAATCACCTAGGTTGGGAAAAATTGTGTGATCGAAAGGAAAACAATGAAATGTAACTTAATTGGCGAAAAATTAAGGAAAAACATCATGAAAACATGTGGTTTGATCGTGAAGAGAAAAACGATTGATTTCTATATCTAGCTACAAAAATCGAAGGGAACTTACGATTAACAACAGACAATATCGAGTTCAAAGATTGGGAGCCACAGAGATTCGAAGAAATCTGAGGGAGAGAGAGAGAGAGAGAAAGGGTCTGGAAAATTGGAAGTGGAAGAAGTACTAATTCTTGTTCTGATCGGTGAGCTGTGTCGATATTTTGGTGTTGATTGGGCGCTTATATTTTTACTATGCCAAGCACATTGCATTATGAAATGACATTACTGTCCCCTTCACCATTTTCCTTTTTAGTGTTTTATTTTATATTGGCATGATTCCAATTTATTTATTTATTTATTTTTGAACTCAGGCAGGATTCCACATGAACTCCTAAAAAGATCTCTTTAAACCCAGTTCTTAAAATAAAAAAACACTAATTTTATTTCCTTTTCAGTTCTCATAAAACAAACAAAAGAACGAGTATTCTTTTGCACGCATTTAAAGAATTTAGTGTTTGTCCAAAATTACCCATCCTCAATTAAATTATAAACCTAATTTTTTCCTTTAATCCTCCCAGTTTAATGGCGAATCCATGACAAAGCAACATGTAGTTGGCAATTGCAACAGTTAACTATTGTTTTGCTTCTTGCAGTAAATAGACAACAGCCAAATAACAAAGGACGAAAAGAAAGCATAAACACCAAATAATATAAGAACTTTAGAATTTTTGGGGGTGAGCACCACTTTGTGGCTGATGTCATATATTTTCCCATGAATTTTTTTTTTTAATAATGCTCTCAAGATTTTGTTAAGAATGTCATATTTAGAGCAAGAGCAACAGCTGAGCTATAATGCAATTTGAGGTATTTTAGCCAACCTGAAAAGAGAATTTCACCTACAGCAGCTTAGTTTAACCCTTTGGTAAAGTACCTCCAGCTACATTACTTAGCTATATTTACCCAAGTACTATTCACAGGTTATCCCTCTAACTCACTCTCTCTCCTCATGTGCACTGTTCACTGTCTACTGAGTGTATTGTTGGGGTGTTGAAAGATGTGTGAGTTAAAAATGCACTGTTCACTAGCATTTTTGGCCAAAATTTTGCTCAAGCTAATGCTCTTGCTCTAATCGTTCAAGTTGAGCTCATTTGTCTATTTTGAATTTTCAGTGGTTAAATCTCGACTTGTATCATTGAAAAATATATTTATATAATATTGTTGGTATCCTTGCTGTCCAAATAAATACTACTCCCTCCGTTTCAAAATAAGTTTTCCATACCCACTCTCTCTCTCTCTTACAATTTTTCAAATTAAAAAATTAAGTACTTCTGTGTATCATATTTTGAATTTTTTTGCACCGAAAATGAAGTACTCAATGAGTACTTTAATTTGGTATGAAAAAGTTTGAAAAACGATATACGAAAGTACTTATTTTTTTTATTTGAAAAATGGCACAACTTTTTGTAGTGGACAAGTTTCGTGTGAAAATGTTTGGTGTGAAAAAAGTTTGAAAAACGATACAAGAAAGTACTTAATTTTTTGATTTAAAAAATGGCACAACTTTTCGTAGTGGACATTTATTTTGGAACGGAGGGAGTATGTTTTAAACTCACACATCCTTTTAACATTACTAATCTCTTCATCCCGAAACGTTTATCCTACTTTTATATTTCAACATTTTATGCACAATACTCAATAGTACCCAAAACTTGTACTCTCTCGGTCCCTAAATTTTGGTCTCTCGGTCCCTAAATTTTGGTCCCTCGTCCTATTCCAACCGGATAAAAAACTAGCTATAACTTTAAATCGGTAATGAATTTTATATTGAATATAGATCTTGTTTGATAGATCTCAATTAGTTCTATAAGGCAATGTTTTCGAAATAATGTAAAATAATGTAAATTACGAGATATAATCAATTAAAAAGTGACACGAACTCCCAAAATGGACAATATATAGGGACACAGAGAGTAATTTTTCAAGTTTGCCCTTCTTTAGTTGATTACTAAAATATCAGCTAATCAAGTTTTGAATTTAAATAGTTTTGCGGAAAAGTATTACCGCCAACGTAATCAGAGAACATTTTAAAAATTTTAGAATGCACTTTAAACTTTTCAATTATTATTTTTTGATCTCATTGTTTTGATTGTTAAAAGCATTTTAAGGGCAGAAATGGAATTTTACAACTTTCATTTGTTGAAAATTTTAAATTGGCCCTATATTTTGGGACAATCAAAAAAGAAAAGTATGACAAATTTTTTGGGAAGAAGGGTGTTCTTTTTATCAAAATTTTAAATTGGCCCTATATTTTGGGACAGTAAAAAAAAAAATGACAAATTTTTTGGGAAGAAGTGTGTACTTTTTATCAAAATAAATTTAATGTTACTTACGTTTTGACTGCCGTCCGGTCGAAAAAAAAATTATATATGAAAAAAACTTGTATTTGGATATGTTTAGTTTTCATTGAATATTGTAAAGGTCACATCACCTATGGGCTTATGGCAAACATTTTAGAGAAGTGTGTGTGTGGTGCATTTGGTTTCTTTACTGCCACAGGATATCTTGTTTTGTTTTTTTGTTAGGTCGATCAGGGGTGGGTGTCCGGATCGTTTTTCGTGCATTCCAACTATTTTCCTTTCCGACATAGTCAAGGTAGGCCATTCACGTCTGAATTAAAAAATTCACAAGAAATTACTTTTTTATAGTCTGACCCAAAAAATCAAATCTTAATCAATTGAGTGGAAAACAAACTTACCAATTTACCGGACTAAATTAGTTTTGCAAAAGATTTTAGCAACTCATTTGCTAAAATCAACCATGATTTTAGCAAATGAGTTGAGTTGCTAAAACCTTGAAAATTTCAAATCACAAAATTAAGTGGTTCTGTTCATCGTTTTTTAATTTTTTTCGCACCAAATTAAAGTACTCGAGGAATACTTTAATTTGGTGCAAAAAAATAAAAAACAATAAACGAAACCACTTAATTTTGTGATTTGAAATTTCCATGATTTTAGCTACTCAACTCATTTGCTAAAATCTTTTGCAAAACTAAGCCTAACCCTAGAGGGTTGTTAGGGTTTCGTTTATAGCAAAATATAGTGTGGGCTCTCTATATGCCACGTGAGATGTCTAATGGTACACTTGAAACGGCGGGAAAATGGCTCCTTTAAAGGAGGAGGTTGACAAAAAGATCCCAACAGTCATTCAAAGAGGTCAGCTACCTGTCAAGAGAAGAAGAAAGATTGATTTTAAATCTGGGGATTGCCCAATTATCATACACTTCCCATCATGTTTTGACGAATTTTGACATTCAAGAATTTCTTTGTTGAGCCCTTCTATTGGGACCGATCGGTTTGCACCGATGATGTACTGACGGCGTCGCCGACGCCATTATGGGTCCCAAATGGTCGATCCGAGCCGTTCATCGTTCTCAAAATCGAATTCCGAGTGGGCCATTGCGAGAATCGAGGCAATCGGACGGCTGTATGAGTTCGATCCAAAATCACCCCATTTCATTCAAAAAAATTTGAATGAAATGGGGTCAATTTGGATCGAACTCATACAGCCGTCCGATTGCCTCGATTCTCGCGATGGCCCACTCGGAATTCGATTTTGAGAACGATGAACGGCTCGGATCGACCATTTGGGACCCATAATGGCGTCGGCGACGCCGTCAGTACATCATCGGTGCAAACCGATCGGTTCCCTTATCTTTACTGTTCTTTGTTTTGCATCTTGATCCGTCCTTCAATAGAATAATGGGGTTGATTTTTTTTTTTCTTTTTCTATGAGCTTAGAGCAAAAACAGCAGCTACTCTAAATTTTTTGCCAAGAAACCTGATGCACAGTGCATATAGTTACCCTGTCACTATCAACACTCTAACAATACGACCCATTTTTACCTATTTTATATTAAAATATTGCTTTTTCCTTTTTAAAATAACACAATATATATACACACACACATATATGCTGCTATATATATACACATCCAAACACAATCTGTGTCTGTCGAAGCTCGCCGTCAACGAAAACTCCATCACCGTTGACCAAAGCTCCATCCCCGTCCATCCTTGCATGCATCTGGTCAAAATCTCGTCGTAATACACTAAAATCACGCGATTTAAGGTTTCAATCGTTACCTCTGTTTACCGTCGATGATCGCCGTAGCATTCTTTGCCGTCACCACCGTGGGTCATCGTTGATCTTCATCATCGTTGTCCACTAGAGAGAGAGAGAGAGAGAGAGAGAGAGAAAACAATAAAAAATTGTGTAGCTTATGAACAGTGCCACGGTAAAAACACCTAGGCACTGTTCAAATATGTATGGTGAACAGTGATTTACAATAGTTGCTACGCCTCCCTTTTCTTCTTCCTCTTCTCTATTTTGCCTCAAAAAAGTGTTTTACACTAGCTGCTGTTGATGCTCTTAGATTCAAGTTCTAGGGATCGAGTTAAATACTACTACTTTCCTTCAAGACGAAGACAAAATAAGACGCACAAGGCGGCAAGTTTTTTCCTTTTTTTGGAAACACGAAATTTAACAACCAAACTATGAGTACACCATTGTGCACTAAATGACTAAATACGTACCGTGTTGTGTGAAGCCCATCTCGGAATTTCACACAAATATGATCGAAGCAATTCAAGTTGTTTAAAATGTTTTTTTAAGGATCGATATTAGAAATCAGCTCGATCGGATATCAGTAGAGCTTTGATCAGTTCTTTGATCATTTTTCTGATAGGAAATTGGGCAAAGAATCGATCAAGCTCTTACCGATATCGGATTGAGCTGAATTTTTATGGGGATCCTTAAAAATATATTTTGAATAAATTGAGTGGTTCCAATCATTTGTGTGGAATCCCAAAATAGATCATACACAACGCGGTGTGCATTTGATGTGCACCAAATGGTACCCATAGTTTGGTTGCCATTTCGCCTTCGATGATCACAAATTCAAAGTTATGGACATTGGACTAACTACTACACCATCGATGGCTAGAGGTGTCAAACCGGCCAGGCTGGCACGGGCACGGTACGTTTAAATGTGGCACAGTACGATTTTAGATGGACACGACACGTCCACGACACGGAACTGGGTCGGGCACGGCACGGAAGTGGGCTAGATGTGGCACTGCACGGGGCACGACACAACAAATACTAATTTTTAATGTACCAAAAAAATTAAATTTTAATGATGGATTTTCTAATTATATGTTATACAATTTTTAATAAGTCAATACAAATATTTTGTGAATCTCAATATGCCGATACTTGGCTAGATTATACAAAAAAAATTGAATTATATGTAATATACTTTTTAATAAGTCAATATAGTTATAGTTATTAGATATACAAATTTTTTTTCCTGACGAAACTTGGCTAGATTATGCGAAAAATTTCGATGAAACTCAAAGATTGGCCGGCACGGACACGACACGATTACAAAATGTCACAGCACAACGCGGCAAAATTAAGTAAACAGGCCAGCACGGCATGACACGATTAAGAAACGGCACGGTTTAGTAAACGGGCTAGCACGACACGACACGAAACACGGTTGACATGAAATTAAATGGGCCATACTGGCACGGCACGGCCCGTTTGACACCTCTATCGATGGCTATAGATAGTGTAAAAGACAAGTTTGGTGGCCGCTCGTCCTAAAAAGTTTTAAATTTTCACTTTGATCCTCAAGTTTTGTTAATTATTTTAATTTTCCCTAAAATTTAATGTATGTCTAATGAAAATTCCTCTATAAGCATGAACATGTATATTTCGAAAACATTTCATATTGGTACAATATTCCCTAGAAAGAGGATTCAGAACGAGGATCGAGAGCATAGGTACATGATCATCCCAAGAGATTATGCGACCTTGGGTCATAAGTTGCTCCCTTGAATCGTTGTTAGAGGTTCTTTCACAAATACAAATCAGTGTAAGAGTTTTTATTCACAAAACCCGGATGAAATCAACGGGTTTTGGCGGGGCGACTATCACCCAAAATGTTAAAGAAAGAAATGGGATTATTACCTTTAGGTCTAGAAAATAGATGTCTAATTACCATTAAGGTAAGTCATTTTTTTTAATTACCACTAAGGTAAGCCACTCTTTTTTGGAATTTAGGCTTAGGGTGCACTTTCCTATTATAGGGTTTTAGTGATTTAGGTACTTTCATAGAGTACTCTAGGATTTTAGGCATTTTCATAAGGTACCCTAGTCGTAGGGTACCCCTATAACTAGGGTACCCTAGAGTTTAGGTTTAGGGTGCACTTTCCTATTATAGGGTTTTAGTGGTTTAGACACTTTCATAGAATACCCTAATCGTAGGGTACCCTAGGCATAAGGGTACCCTAGATTTATGTTTAGGGTGCACTTTCCTATTATAGGGTTTTAGTGGTTTATACACTTTCATATGGTACCCTAGTCATAGGGTACCCTAGGGTTTTAGATTTTAGGGTGCACTTTCCTATTATAGGGTTTAGTGGTTTAGACACTTTCATAGGGTACCCTAAGATTTTAGGCATTTTCATAGGGTACCTTGTGATTTAGGCTTTTTTATACGGGTTGGGGAGTTGATGGGAATTTTTCAGAGTTGAGCTTGACCTGATAGTAATTATGGAATCCAAGGGTGACCTGATAGTAAATGTTCCTAAAGAAATTATATCCTATAGTAATGTCTGTAGTGTTCTACCATTCAATGTGAACTTTATTGAAATAATGCTAGGATATTAATTGGTGCTTGGTTGTGCACATAGTTTTACTTTCACTTTATTATTCTTTCGTAGTAAAGAGGATTGTGACATCATTTTACTAGGAAAATTTTGTATTGACTTCATATAAAATTATCAACCAATGCGTCGCTATATTCATTCTCTAAAATGGATATGTGTTGCTCTAATAGAACCTCTGACTTAGGGAGATTATAGCGTCCACGATTGGCATCCAACTTTTGGCAGAGCAATTTCGGCAGGACACAGAGAAATAAATCATTGAGAATGTTGTTGAGAAAAGGACTCGTTAACTAGTATTTATTATCATATACGAAAATGTCTAGGAACACCATTGTAGCAGGACACAATTGTGCTCGAAATTGTGTTCTAGAGGTGTGTTTCTTATATTGCTCAGAAATAATTTGGCAACGTGATATCGTGCACATATCAGAAAGTAGAAGTACGCAGCTTCTGTCACTTGTGAAACGAGACCTGGGAAACCAAAACATCCAAAACTCTACTAATTTTTTGGTTTTTTTGTTTCGTCTTTATTTTTCTTCTTTTTTTGCATTCGTTAGTTTCACGTCAAGATTTTGTGGTTTCTGGATTCCTCTCGGCGAGACGAATCTAACAAGTATAAATTTATGGTCAAACCAAATATTTTTTTGAATAAAGCCGAAATACTTAGATTATTGACCAATAATCCAAGTATTTCGGTTTTATTCAAAAAAATTTGAGTTTTGACCATAATTTTGTACTTGTTAGATTCGTCTCGCCGAGAGGAATTCAGAAACCACAAAATCTTGACGCGAAACTAACAAACGCAAAAAATAATAATAAATAAAGACGAAACGAAAAAACCAAAAAATCATAATCTTCTTTTTGGCCAAAGGAGTTGGGGTCTTTAGAATGAAAAATCTCTGCCTCAAGAAGTCAGTCTGTATTCATTCTTTATAATTTTAGGGCCAACATCCACGATTGTCATCGGCATTCAGCAGATATGTGAAAAAGCACATCTATTCCAAAACATGGAGGGAAAAAAATCCGAGCAAATGAAATTTGCAACATTCATGGAGTTAAGGTTTATTGATAAACCCAGACAAAATATTTATGCAGGGTATCATCAGCCCATGTTAATTGGGCTATAAAATTTTCTGAATTTAACTAGGTGGAAATGCCGTGCTTTGCACGTTTGGTATAACCCGTTGGTTGGAGATCGTATCATGGAACTCGTTTGTTGAATGCAGAATTTTAGATATATGGGTCTGGATAAATGGGTTTGGAAATCAGGATTCGAGCCGGGTAGGACCATAAAGGCGGCAAAGCTCTCCGAACCAAGTTTTAACACAGCTGCATTCCCAAGTCTCGAATCCAAGATCTTGGTTAAGCTAGCACAGCTCCTTACCAGCTGAGCTATGTGCTTGGTGGTCAGGAGGAAGGATATGACATTGCAACAACTTTGCTACATAGTTAATGCCCAAATTAGTTCCAAACATACACGCGAAAGTATGTTCCCGTAAACAGCACAAAGCACAAATCAAAACTTTGCAAACATGAAAACTGCAATAAAAATCAAAGCACCTAACACTGAAGTTTACAACGAGAACAAATCTATGGAGACACCATGCGTGAACAACATAAAACCAATGAAGAAGGGTTAAACCGGGTGGGACATATTCCTTTGGACAAATAGTGATAGGATAAATAAGTACTACACCCCTACGGTTATATGGTATCGCCTAGGATAAATAATACTACTACACGTCTACACCCCCACGGTTACATGGTATCGCCGAATCCCATATTTTGTAGGATTAGGGCCGTAAAAGTTTTCACCAAGCACCGGATATGTGGTCTCCTTGGACATATAGTCCAACTCCAATCTGATGCTCATATCCAGCCAAACAATATCGAGAAAGAAAAAGATAAGGTTTTCGAACCTCAGTAACTTGATCAGAGAACCTCCAAACCCAACAATGGTGGAAGCTCATATATCTTTCAAAAACTAATCTGATCGATCAACGGAATATCTGGCCGGAGAAACCGCCAAAGCTTCCTGAGTCGAACACCAGTACCTTCTTTTGGATCAAACCCTTCAGCTTACTCTTTCGCATCTCTTCCCTTTCTATCAAATACATAAAAGATTCAGTCGAAGACATGTAAAACTAAGTACCCATATACCGTAGACATCGCATAACTCCACATAGTAAGGCTTCAGCCTCGTTCTTGGGTGAGCCAACAAAAGTTAAATATCAACCACCATTTGTAGCATTTTCAAATGTCTTCCTATTCCTTTTTTATTTCAATGCCCTCATCAAATATTGTACGAACACCAAATTAGCGATTCGGGAATTTGGGTAGCCAATATAATAGAAATGCACAGATAGAAAAAGGAATTTGTAAGAACGCTCTATGAATCAGATTACGTCTTGCTACACAGAATTGAAACGACACCCACCTGATATCTGAATAGCGTTCCATGCTGCAAGATCATTTTCCTCAGTTGCTCCTCATCACAACCCAAATATTCATCTAGGGTTGGCCTCGTCACGAAGAGGTTAAAAGATTGGTCAATTTTCAAGGTGTTGGGTTCATGATACAGTGCCCAGATACCACTACCGACACCGTCATTTAGATCCATTGAGGAATAAGACCCTGAAAAGTATGTCTTAGCCCATTCCAGTACCCATTCCTCCAATCAACTACCAAAATACACAAAACCGATTTAGAACCAAAGTGTCTTGGCAAAAGTAGAACAAATAGAAGCCACTGCATGCACAGTTTATATACAACACGTTGCTTTGAACCACCAAATGTCAGTTGATAGCGGGGCATTCAGATGAACACAATGAAATTTTGATACAAACCACTATATTAGAGATTTATATTGTGATTCTTTCTCAATCTTCTTGAAGAAAAATCTCAGTTCCCTATGTAACAAAGAATTTGGTGTGTCTCTAAAATGCAGGATTATCTAATTTTGTGCCCAATGTCAGGCAGAAACGTAGCTCAATTGCTCAAATAATTTGAACCTTCCGAATATAAAGCATCAACACATCAGACCTGAAGAGAGATGGATACTGGTATCCAACATAAAGACATACAAAATTGGGTCACAATATTTGAAAACCAGCATATACTGTTTGGAATTGGGCAGGATATGGCAACCCTTACGATATAGACTTCGAATAGAGCGACACCACCTCAATCAGCGCCTCAGAACTTCAACATAAAATTCAGCAAGTTTTTTCAAAAACTGACAAAAGATAATAAAATTCAGAGAAACAGCCACAAAAACTGAGGTTCTTAATGTATATGCACGGCTGGTAGTTTTTCACTAAGCAATAATTCCACCGTAAATCTTTTTTATTGTAAGAAAAATTAAAAGGAAGACCTTACATTAGTCCACTTTATGCTCCAGCATTGAGTCCATCTTTCAGCTGCAAAAAAATATAGCCAAATAAGGTTATCTTGTGCAATTTTGTATGGTAGTGAAGTAGTGCGAACAAGGAAAAGCAACACTGCACAGAAAACAACCTATCAATTACCATAGATAGTAGTTTCCTAACGCAAATGGGTCTTTGGATTTCATTAATTCCTGCCTCAGTTCTGCTAATCGTTTCTATTATAGATTTTGAAACCGAGGTCTGTGAAGTAAATCATCAAGGCACGTCAATGAGACGATCATCCACGCAAGATTAGATGGTAAACATTACAAGTCGATTAGGTACGAAACTTTTTTTTCAAAATAAATGAGGTTCTTGCAAATTGCTCCTAAAAAACAGGAATTTAGGAGTCCAGACATTCGGCAATCTACATTAATTACAGACAGTTTCTGAACTTAACTAAAACTACAAAAGTTTACACATTGTTCAAAGCAAAAATCAACTCTAATTAGCTACAAAGATGTAGCTCCGCCAACGGCAAAACAGCAATCCAGTATCATAAGTTCCAATGCCCACAGCAAACCAGCACAACCGCGCAACTAAAAATTATGAAGAAGGTTGAACATAAAAGTAGCATTTAAAGCTCCTCATGCGTACTTAAACCTGTCTCCAGAGTGTCCTCAAAGTGCCCACCTAACCAAGTACAAAAATGACAAAAATTTGGACATGTATAAATGTATAATTAGGCATGTTCAAAACTACTTCAGCAAAAGTCACGACGTGCCCGTGTTGCGTGGGGATGATAGAGGTGTCTATGCTTCTTAGATGGGAAATTACAATAATCTCAGATGGGAAGCACTGTCAAGTAAGGAGATTCACCTTCAACACAAGTTTATACAAGCAAGGAGATGCATCTATCAAGTGAGATAGGAAAAGGATGTTTTGGTCTGCATTTCCCAGAATGTTAATTCCAACTGCTTGAGATTGCGAAATTCAGGGAAGGACCCATATGCATACGAACCGTATAATAATCCAGGACCAGTTCGAGCATCTCTAGCTGAGAGAGTGAGTACCTTTGGAAGATCGTAAAAGGTTGTGCAAACTAAAGACCTACAGTATAATCCTAAGCCAATTCGAAACTCTCCTCGGCTCATTTGAAATTCTCCATAGACAATTGAGTAGGTACCCAAAAGAATCAGGTAAATGGTTCATGAATTTCGTCAGCAAATTCACAAAGGAAAATGTAAAGAGAGCTCAGAGCGAGATTGGTGAGGAATTGTCGTTCGCATCAGAAAACAAAAGGCAGGCAATGGCGGATGATCCCAGAGGTAAAATAGCTTTGTTATTGTGAAAAATCATGGGGCCAAACAACTCTTAGGCTCTGTTTGTTTCAAATGGTTCTGGTGTTCTAATCATCTCTCCCATCTTACCAACGTTGTTTATGATTGCAGGGACGCAATGAATAAGTTGGGAATCCAATAGTTTTTCAATTTTTCTTCATCATTTTACATATCAAAAACCATATATACGTCATAGCATAAGAATAACAACACACCAACGAGACCCCACTGATTGTCTGAGTTCCCATTTGCAGACCCTCTAAACCACCATAAATCAGTTCCCCTACAAAACAATCTCCAACCATTTATCAATCAACATCCCCTGCAAAAGAAAAAAATAACAAACCAATCGATCTAAACCCTCCAATAATACTACTACGAAAAAGTAATTGGGCCCTCAAATCAACAATCTCAAAATCCACAACTGTCGAGTCATAGAAACTACACGCCCAATCCAAAAAACCATAATCAAACACAGTCGAAAGACCCCCAAAAAAGCTTATACCTACATCATCAGAACATCCACACACTGCCCTTAAACAGGAAAACACCAAGAAACCAGAAACAAAGGAAATGGCATAGATTCTACAGACTAAAACAATTTTTTTAATCCAGAAATCTAAGCACCGGAACCCACCTGAATCAGAAGTTAGAGAATCAAGAGAGAAGATCCATAAACTGATCAGCTTGCACGTAGCCCAACGTTCATAAGGCAGGAGAAACTAACGGGTTAATGGTGGTTGGCGGCAGCGATCTTTCCACAGATAGCAGGGGCTGATGTGAGGGTTTCGAACAAGCAGTAGAAAAAGCAGAGGTAGGAAAAGGGTCTTGAAGAAGCCGCTACCCCATTCTCTTCCTCTGGTAACATGCGTACCCATCTGACCGCCCCAGAAAATTTGGGATGAAATCTCCTCTTTTATTTATAGACCAATTTAGTTCATTTCAGAATGTGGTATGCATGTCTGCCACTATTATGGTACCTAACTCAATACTCTAAAATATAGATAGGCATACATGGGTTTATTTAGATAGAGAGGAAGGGAGGAGACCTTGTCACTAATGGCGCATCTTGAAAAAGTATAGGATGGTACAGCATCTATCTCAATGAATCCAACATCCTGCTTCAACGCAACCTGTAATTACTTCTTCCAACAATAGCAAAGCTAATCAAGAAAACTTACCTTTTCAGGAGCTGAGAGGATTTACGAGAAAGCTTTGGAGATAGGCTCAGAAGTGCAAACCTAAAACAATCACAAAATATAAGCCAAAGAAAAACCAAGAATCGGAAACAAAAACTCTCAGTGTATTTCAGCAATCAAAAGAAATAAAACACCGCCATTTCAACAATTAAAAGAAATAAAACACTACCAAAATCGAAAGCAAGTTTAAAACTGTTATTTGAGGGACGGTGTCTCACCTTTGGAAAGATGGTTTGGAGAATCTGAGACAGTTCCAGAGGAAACCACAAAACTCTAGGTAAGAAGACGAACCGGAAAACCTGGAATATCCCGTCGAAAACACATCAATACAGAAGCATACCAAAGATTAAAAAAACCATAAATAGAGAAGGGAACAAATTATGCACGCAGATCCTACATAAGGACTTAGAATGGAATCAAGCGAAGATCTTGAGAACCTGAGCAATAGAGAATACGAGTGATATACCGGCATGGTAATGGCTATGATTGTGGCCGGAGATATGGACTGCGCTAGAATGGAAGCCGCTGTACGTCGGTCGCACGCGAGAGAGAGAGAGAGAGAGAGAGAGAGAGAGAGAGAGAGAGAGAGAGAGAGAGAGAGAGAGAGAGAGACCTTTCACGTTTCAGATGGCTTTTCTCGATCCATCGGTAGAGGCGGAGGGGGAGAGATGAGGAGGAGATGTAGGTGAGAATTGATTTTGGAAGGCAGTATGGAACACACCAGATGCCAAAGCCTCCATCGGATGCCAGCGCTTTGCCTGCATGCAAAAACTTTGCCAGCACATCATAATATGAAAAGACTGATTTACCCCTCCAATTTACTCATGGGGATGCCAATTGCAGGGACCCAATTGGAAAAATTGGGGGGAAAATGGGCATCCGCCCGAATCGGTTCAAGGCGCTTTTTCTTAAGCTTCATGGATAAGAGCATAGCCACATATCACAAATCATTGAAATGCAAGTGATTTGGCAGTCAAAATATTTTCCATCAGAAATGAACTTATAAGCACCATCATTTTCAATTGAAGAACCATCGCAGCTACATTGCCTGATATATTTCGCGCACATAGGCCAATCCAGAGTCCAACGCGAGCACTTTATATGAGCAAAAAAATCTCTCCTGCTAGGCTGCTCATCCCAAGGTAGTACTGCTGATGTGTAATTGTTTTGGTTAAGGGTTCTTATCCTGAGTCCAAGGCAAGCACACTCTCGCGGGATAGATCTTCGTCGTCATGAGGCCGTGCGTGTGGAATTGGGCTATACCTTAAAACCATCATGAGAATCAAGGTCAGCGGAATTTGTCCAACTGTTGGATTCATTTAATTCTCATGCCGAAGGTTACTAGTGGTCCTATGGCTAATCCAGGCTTTCAAATGGTTGTGACATATGAAGACCAGTTAGTAAATTGGACTGTCAATGTTCATGTCCAATTAGATATGTTGGAGGCATAGACCCAATTCTAAGGGTCCAATGTCTACCCTGCCTACTTCATAAATGTTGAAGAATCCATGTAAGATACGACGTCAATACGAATGTGACCAACCAAGTGACTTCCAATTGCAACAATTCAACCTTAACTACCCATGGATAAAGCCACGCATACAATCTACAAGGCTGCCTGTGGAGCATAGACTCAGCCCACACCACATGCACTGAATGTTAGTACAACTGCCTATGCTCAGCACATTCAAAGGGACATGTCTCCCAAGTCCCAACCCAGAAGGAATTGGATGCGAAACCCACACACTGGGTAGGTGATCTGTAGGAAAAAAAGATAGGGCCATTCGGGAAAAAAAAAAAAAAAGGAAAGAAAGATAGGAGCACCTAGACAGATACATGGATAGATACAGAAAGTTGAGCATCATCCAACCGTTCTCTATATGCTAACAAAAACCTTCACTATCGGTCATACTTGGGGAACCGGACCTGCAAAAAACATCATTGAAGATTTTAGCACATGAAGTACCTCACATTAAGTGGAGAGGTTGGCACAATTTTAACAGGTATTTACTAGAAAAAAAAGGGCCACTGGCATGAAAGAAACACCACCAAACAGAACTAGATCTCTATTGATTCAACAATGCACATGTTGCAATGATTCAAAACCCTGGATATTTTGAAAACTCTGCCCCAACTATAGGTTAGCCACATTATGCAAAGTAAGCTGGGTAAGGTCTATAACCAGTTCAAACTCCCAGGCAGCGTCACAGCATGCAGGATCGATGGGATCAACCTTTGGTAGTAATCACTCATTCACTATCATGATCATTTAAGCAAAAACTGGGAGATGATTTTAGAACAGATCAATTGGTTTAAAATTTATACAAGGATACTATGGAAAAATATACCAAACAAAAAATTAGAATAAAAGGAAAGTCTCAAGCTTTTCTAGAGCTGAGCATGTTCTTCCTAAATATTTACCTGGTCAACTTCAAAATTTATTAGAACTAGCATTTGGCGTGCCAACGGTTACCTTCTATTGAATTAGGGAAAAGAAAAACGAAAAACAAGGAGTAGTGCATCCTCCAACCGCTCTTGAAAGGGCATAGATGCTTACTTGTTTGAGAGCTTCACAACGGGTACTAAAATGGTGGAATTTGGCAATGTCTTAAAGGCATTTCACTATCAAATAATAGGGCAACCTTGTTTGTGATTGTGCTTCTTTATTCGATGCTAACCCAGCAAGGGAGATTCCACGTCCTCTCCATTGCCATACCGAACCTTCAAAAGAAATAAAGAAGATGATAACGTTATCACTTGGCACAATTTCAACTTTAAGTGTAAAATCAACACAAAATGGTAAAAGAATGAAAACCACCTGCAAAGAGTTGCATCTTCCGCTGAATAGTCATCCTCAAATAAGTTATTATTCTCCACCAATCCTTCTATAAACAAAGAACTTCATTCAGAAATGAAATTCTGAATTGACTGAACCTCAAGCTTGCAGTACGTGACTATCTAAAAAACATGGATAACTGTGCTCCTTGAATCTAACATTAAAATGTCAATTTAGTCCAAATTCCCTGTACAGAGATGAGAATTCTTTCTACATCAGGAAACCGCAAAAAACCTACACCAAATTTAGAGGTCGAGGAATATTTCATATTTCATGAGATATAGATCATTTTACCCTCATAATGTTGGAAAACAAGTCATTTTCTTAAAAAGGTCGTATGTCCCTTGTTATAAATTAGATTGAAACCCACATATATTGTTCAATGGAATTTTATAGTACTAAAGATAGTGAAAACCAATCGTTAAAATTATGAACTCTAGTTTTTCAGAAAATGGTCTTGCTCACATGATGTTGTCACTTACTTTCCAATCACACTCCGGACTCCACGCAGAAGCTATACATATCCATTTCTGTTATTCTGCCGTCTGATCCACTACAGAGTACAGTCAGTTGATGACTTGGTCACTCCTTAGTCCTTACATAAGTTGACAGGAGAAGGGCCACAGTCTTAGTCTTCCATGTCGAGAACAAGACATTCAAATTTAGTAACGTCACACTCATCTTTCATCAGTTCTGTCAAATCCTTCAAAAGTTCATGTATTTCACCAGCATTGGGATGAGACTTATCCCCTGCAATAAATAAGTTTGTCTTCTCTCCAACTACTATCCAGCTACACCCAGGGAACTTCCTCACACCTTTTTCTTTCATCCTCCTCCTCACAGAGTTAACCCCATCCCAGTTCCCTGATGCAGCAAGAAGGTGAGAAAGCAGCACATAGGGAGAAGATTTTATGGGTTCTAACTCTAGGAGTTTCTCAGCTGCATGCTGCCCTCTCATGCCATCCCCGTGCAATCTGCAAGCGCCAAGGAATGTGGCCCACATCATAGCATCAGGTTCAAATTCGAGTTCATGGATGAACTGCTGTGCTTCATCAATAAAGCCCCATCTGCCGAGAAGATCAATCATACAGCCATAATGCTCTGGTCTTGGCTCAATACGATAGTGATCGATCATGGTATTATAGACTTGGCAGCCTTCAAATACCCTTCCTGCATGGCTACACGCAGTGAGAACACCGAGGAAAGTCACATCATCAGGCTTCACATGGGTCTCTTTCATTTTGTCAAATGTTCGCAGTGCATCTTCTGCGTACCCATTTTTCGCGAATGCAACTATCATTGAATTCCAAGAAATAACATCGTTTTTAGAATCCATTTCGGTAAAAACTTGAACTGAACTTTCGATATCCCCACATTTAGCGTACATGTCTATCAGTGCACTACTCGTTAACTCATCCGAGTCAAAACCAGTATGGAAAATGAGAGAATGAACCTCTCTACCATCTCTCAAAGAAGATAAGACAGAACATGCTCTCAGGACACTGGCAAATGTTGCCTGGTCTGGCATGGCATTCTGCCTTCGCATTTCTAGGTAAAACTGTAAAGCCTCCTCACTGCAATCATTTTGAGCATGTCCTGAAATGATAGCCGTCCATAATACTGCACTCTTTGGATTTGGAAGCTCTGAAAAAAGAATATTTGCATCGATTTTGCCTTGGGAACTCATGTACATGCCCAAAAGAGAAATACTCAAGAAATCCTCCTCGTACGAAAGCCCTGCTTTCAGTATGAAGCAATGGATTAGCCTTCCAAGATTTAGTGTAGAAAGCCCAGTGCATGCATCTAGAAGGCAGGCAAAGGTTACTTCAGACGGCATCAAACCTTCAGCCAGCATATCATGTAGCAGGTATACAGCTTTCTCTAAATTGTGTTGAGCATATCCAGCAATCAGAGCATTAGCGGAGACCACACTCCTCTTCGGCATGGATATGAAAACTTCATATGCAGTGGCAATAGCCCCACACTTAGCATACATGTCAATAAGAGAGCTTCCGGCGTAAAGGCTAGTTTCCAAACCATATTTGACTGATAAACAATGTACTTGCCTTCCTCGATCAAGCGATCGGAGATTTGCGCAAGCACTTAGTATACTGGCCAAGGACACTTCGTCGGGTGTGATACCATCTGAGGTCATTCTCTCAAACAGTTTAAAAGCCTCGTCCTCTTTTTCATCCTGCACATACCCTACTATAATAGCATTCCAAGAAACATTATCACGGTTCCTCAGTAGCTCAAATTGTCGTCTTGCATGATCTAGAGCCCCAGATTTAGCATACATATCTACTAATGCATTTCCAACAAATAAGTTATCTTGAAGTTTATTCTTGATTATACATGAATGGAGTTGCCGCCCCATTCCCAAGATTTCCAAGCAACCACATGCACTCAGAATGCTAGTATAGGTAAATTCATCAGGATGGAAACCTGAAACCCTCATGCTAAAGTATAACTCCATGACTTCACTGGCATACCCATTTTGCAAATAACCTCCAAGCATTGCATTCCACAACACAACATTCTTCTCATCCAAAGGAACAAACAATCTCTTTGCGTCTTCCATTTTCTGACACTTAGCATACATGTTAATTAGAGAACTTCCCACGTAAACATTAGAATCAAACCCTTGTTTCGTAGCCTGGGCATGAACCTGCAATCCGCACTCAAGATTCTCTATGCTTGCAATGGCACTCAAAACACTGCCTAATGTGGATCTTGTGGATTTAACACCAGCATTCCTCATGTTTTGGAACAATTTGACAGCCTCCCACTCATAACCTCTCTTGCCATGCCCTGAAATCATCACATTCCATGCCACAGCATTTGGGTTAGGCATCTGGGCAAACAAGTGGCAAGCGTCATCAAGCCTACCTAGCTCCATAAAGGCACTTATGACAGTAACAAACGCTACCTGGTCCAGGAAACGGCTTGGTTTCTGCATATCTTCAAACAATTTGATCGCCTCCTCTGGCAAACCAGCTTGAACATACCCAGCAATAATTGCAGTCCAAGAAACTGTATCGGGTTCCTCAGCAGCATCAAAAATTCTACGAGCATCGATCATACTATTGAGTTTAGAATACAGGTCAATAAGAGAACCTTCACAAAAGGAATTAAACTCAAACCCCGCCTTGATAACATTACAATGGACTTGTTTCCCAAACTCTGCATCCATCAGTCTACCACATACAGATAAAAGAACGGCAAAAGTGTATTGGTTTGGCCACACCCCACAATTCCTCATCGACCCAAAATGCCAAATAGCCTGTTCAAGCATTCCCTTCCTTGAATACAACGATAAAACCGAGTTCCAAGCAGTTAAATCTGCACTCTGTAGCTGATCAAATGCCTTTTCTGCAAACTCCATATTGCCGCATTTGGCATACAAATCCACAATGGCATTTCCCAGCCTCCCTTTTGATCCAATCCCAAGTTTCAAGCTCTGTGAATGGACCACTTTACTGGTTTTCGAAGCACGTGAAAGTCTTTCGGGCATTTCATCAAACAGACGGCGGGACTGAATTTGTTTGCACTGTTGAATGCATGTGTTAAGGAGATGGGTATGTATGTGATGCTCAGAAGTAGAATATGCTTCCGAGTGTAAGTGTGGCTGCCTTGTTTCTTGTGGGATTGTGGAGGAATTGGGTTGGTGATGAAAAGAGTGGGAGTTTGGCTTATGTAGCAATCTGAAATAAGCTCTTTTAGCCATCTCCTACCACTCATACTTTCACTCAACTTAACAAAAGAATCTGAGCAAAAGTTCTACTTGAGATGATCCAGTCAGTGAACAAACTCAAATCTGAGTAAAAGTTTTAATTGAGT
Organism: Vaccinium darrowii; assembly: GCA_020921065.1. Lineage (NCBI taxonomy): Eukaryota > Viridiplantae > Streptophyta > Magnoliopsida > Ericales > Ericaceae > Vaccinium > Vaccinium darrowii. The sequence continues at coordinate 20,242,767 of CM037162.1, read as the reverse complement.
ACAAGATTCATCAATGACAAAGTTGTAATTTGAGGACCAAAAGAGTTTCAAAAATTTGAGTGAATTGAAGTAAAGTTTTAGTCACTGTCGAGGGTTAGATCGTCGCCCTTTCAAAGTCTTTGGCCTTGCCCATGATGTCTTTAGCACATGGGCAGATTGGGTTGCGTTTAAACGGTTTGATATTGAGTTATGAATTACTAAAATATAGGGGAATTGAATATGCGCCAATGATAATAGACGGTTGAATATTACAAATGTGTGAGCTTGAATATAGGTCGTGGGCTCCACCACTAAATACGGGGCTTTCAGTCTTCCACACAAATACGTGGTGAAGAGGGCCCTGAAACACTATATGGCGGTGTTCCAAGAATACTAAATAATCACTCCATATGCACAGCTTTATGAATTTTATACACTCAATACTAAGCCTCAAAAAATGTATGTAGTGGATAATAATGTTGAGGAACCATATAGCGGTATGGCGAAGCAACCAAATAAATTTTTCCGATCTCTGTTGTTTTTTGGACGTGTATTGCTGAGAACAATTTCACGTTTGTGTTGTTTTTTGGGCATGTATTACTAAAGAACAATTTTGTTCACCTAGCTTTTCTTTTTCTTTTTTATAGCAAAAAGAATTATTATAAATAAAACTCAACAAGGGCACATCGAGAAAGCGGAGAAGACATCCAACCGAGGTTGAATGAAAGAAACATACAAAGCAAAGAACCACAAAAAAACAGCCAAAAACGAAATACCTGAAGCCTCCAAAATCAAAAACAAACCCTAAAAAGCCAAACGGTTCCAACCCAAACAAACCACTCCCAAAGGAACGACAAACACCCAGAAATCGAAAGCAACCCTAGCCACGCCGAGACACCACCGCAACCCACCAACAAGAAACTAAAGAAAACACAAATACCCAGAAGAAAACCTCCCAAAACTAAGCCAAAGAGAGTTTTTTTTGAGGTCAGCTTCAATCATTTCCTTTAAGATTGCCTCATCTCCCGGAAGAAGGTGAACATCTAGGATTTTCTTCGTGACTTTAAAGGCTAAGATTTGTTCTCCTAGCTTAAGAAAGCTAATTACCAAGAACAAGCTAATTTTGGATTCTACTTCAACGATGAAAACGTTTAATTTCCTACAAGTTCATGTAACGCTGAGCTCAATAAGTTGACAGTTTTAAGAGAGAAAAAATGGACTGCAAGGTCAAAGCACTCATCAATAGATTAAATTTTTCCATGTTCTTCAAACATATTAATCTAGACAAAATAAGCAATTATGGCCATTAAAATAGAATCAGGGTTTTAAATACAAGGGGTTGACAAAGTGGCCATAAGAAACCAATCACCTTGTTTGGTTAGGTTCTAAGAACCAGTTTTGAGAACTTTTTTGAAAGTAGGTCTCAAATTAGTCTTCTAAAAACAGACTCTGGTGGATCCCTCTTAACTTTAACCCAGGAAAAAATAAAATAAAAATCAAACGCAACCAAAAAATAGAAGAAGAAGCTGGTGTATATGGATGGGACATTTTGGTAATACTTCTACAAACAAACAAACAAAACTTAGAAAAGAACCTGCCACCAGTGTTGGTGGGCCCGTATATAAGAGGAAAATCAGATGTACGAAAGAAAAAGGCAGAGTACAGCGGGGGAAACCGAACAAAGCCCTGGTTTTGAAAACTGGTTTAGAAAACCTAACCGAACAAGGCCAATAAGTACTTGACCATGTGGTCGCATATACGAATTACATGGAGACCAATCATCCCAAACCTTGGGGAGTTATGCTCGGTTGTTACCTCCAGTTAGAGTCCCGAAATTAGTCGAGGTGAAGGAAAAGAAGGAAAGTTAAGCTTTTTGAAGTGGCAAAAAAAAGGGAAAACATTATTTCAGAGAGGTCCGATACTACGAGATCAAATCAATCTCTACTGATGTTTTTTTTCTAGAGATTGCAGCGATTACAGCATTGCTTAATCTAACATTTATGAGATACTCCTATGAGATTGTGTTGTACTTGAATATCCGATCGATAGAGCAGTTTAGAGATTGTCAGGTCTAATCCATGTCCAGCTGATTGTGGACTCGATTGTCATCCACACTCGAACACGTTTAGTCCGAAATCCTATCATACGTGCTCCTGACAATGGTCTTGGCAGTTGTTATCTGTCACCCTGCAATTTTTCGTCATTTTTCTGTTTCCACTTATTGCAGGATGTGGAAATTTTGAGAGACGACATATCGAGTGGGAGTACCACAAGGCTGAGCTACCACAAGGATTTTCGCAATCGAGATTCTTGGATCACTGAGACTACGCTTAATACTCTAACTCTTTCTTATATCACCAATCTCATCCCGCACTTAGATATTCTGATAATCGGGGCGTGACAAAAATGTTGGGGAAAGCAATGAGAATAACGCAATATGATTGTGTATTGTACACAAGCTCGAGAATACGAAAGCAAATGTCTTTTTAAGATACAAAGTTCTGACACCAGACAGCGAAAAACACAGTTTCCAGAAACTGATCCAATTTCTAATTCTGCAAAACCAAGATGGCGATCACATTATGCTGCAACGACCCTTCTCCTCTGCTGGCTGCACTGCTGTTTGCTGGTTCCAGTTTGACTCGGTTGTGAATGCGGAAGTATCAAGCCCGTACTGATATTTACATGCAGAAACAATCAAAGCAAGATTAATGCAAGTATTGGGCAAAAGAAGCTATTCAGAATGTAATAAAAATCCATCAGGGGTGTTCACTTGGTAGTCTATGGTAAAATGCAACTTGGTGTCGCAAAAAGAAACAAGTGGAACACAAAAATATATTAGCCAGAAGAGCGACATTATCCAATAATTATTTCTTTCATACTTGGGATGGTTTTATCTAATAAATTTGACATTGGATAATGGAGATTCTAACTGTTTGATTCTGACACTGAAGAATAGAAAGGAACTGTAATATTCAGACTTCAATGCAATAATGAATTCGCAGGGACTGACAGGATCTAATCATTGCAAGGGAAAATAGAGACATTGAGCTACAAAATTGGCCTGGAGGAGGGATTTTAACAGGCAATAAATTCTGAAATCTACAACTAGCACAAGAACTATGGAAATGAGAACACACCGAAACAAAGCAAATATAAGATGATCAAGGAACAACTGGTGTTCGAAAAGTATCTGAACGCCGTATAAAATTGTGTATGACCCTTCGTCTCACGTGTCCCAGTAGTCATGTAGTTCATAAAAGTCCTATAAGCCCCCAAATAATGAACTCAGATATTTTTTTAACATAACAGTAAAACAGAACAGAACTGCACCTTTTCTCTCATATGTGTACTTCAAGCATCAGTTCTGCCTGAACGCTGATCAATGTTACCAGCAACTGGGACACCCGTAGCTGGAACTGGTGACCTGTTGATCAGCGGCTGTCGGGCTTGCCTTGGCCCAATTATATACTCATCATTGCTATCGTATTCTGCTGGTCTGTTTGCAGCTCTAACAATTAGAGCTAACAAGAAAAGAAGGGCCTGCAATTCCCTACTCAAGGGTAGTCAGTAGAAAGAGAGGCAGTAGCAGATCACACAGCATAGAAAACTCAATAGCATACACACTTACAGCAATTTAATCAAGTAGTTTTGATTTTCTAGATTCATATGAGTAAAATTCTATAAAGAAATGCTTATTCCAAGGTTTTTATTACCAAATTATATTCAGGCAAACCCTCTAATAAGCAAATCAAGCTCAAAGTCCTTGCAGCATCGCATGTTTTGCCATACCAAAACTGCCGAAATGTTTACAGGTCAGACTACTTGAGAGATCCTAAAATTCAAAATCCGTTCAGCAATTTTGTTCCCTTCTCAGGTTGGCATGTGTGACAAACTAACGCTGAAGCCTACAACAATGCACTACCTCTGTCGCTTATTATTAGTCCTTTTTCGGTATTCAGGATATCAAAAAATGGCCTTTATTTTTTGGTTTATCAGATGATTTGGAAAACTGTCTACGCAAGCTAATTGAGATCTTTTGATTGGGGAATCAATTTTGGTTTCCTTTCGGAAAAATACATTATGTCTTAGTTTGAATAAAGGGTAGACCCGCTGAAAAAGAACCAAGAATATGGGACAGCGGAAGCAACACCTCCCTCCCTCCCTACCACACAGACCAGTGAGCACCAATACTGCCACAGATAAGCATACCCATCTTAAATACATGCAGGTGACTCAATTTTTCAACAATCTGCCGGCAAAACTCAATCATGCCATCTAATTTTCCTGGAACCCTCCTAAGTGGTAATCACGGCACGGTGGAAACTGGGATATGCCCATTCTAAGTATTAGAATAGTATGAAAATGAAAAATGTAAAGAACAAATAAAGGAACCATTCACTTGAGTTCTATCAAATTTTAAAAGTCAAAGGGGGAGGAAGATAGGTAAGCAAAATGTAAAATAGACTTATAAGTCAAAAACCATTCGTAGTATGATTTTGGTATTGCAAGCAATCACATGAGAAAAAACAATCCACGTATGCATGAAACTAAGAAATGTCGCATTGCACTTCAATTTAACTGCAACTCAGATCCAGGAAAGAATAAACTAATATTTTGTCTCAAAAGCAAGTGGCATTTCCATTGCTTACCTCAAAAATAACAATCCCAAGAGAAACCCATTTTACAATTTCCCAGTTCTCCTCCAGAAAGTCCTATATCATAGCAAAGTCTCCAGTATCATCGGTTGGAATATCCTAAAAAAATAGTACACAATCTAAGCATATAATAACGTCACAAGTAACAAAAAATGTGACTGAAGCCATAGTTTATACAAGCTATCATTTACAATCTGAATTGGCGAGGAAGACGGCCACATTTTCTCTGCAATCTCAAAATCTCTTTGTGAAACCTTGATTGCCAGTAAGCAAATGCCCATTCAGGATGCACAATTGAAGTCCGTAATATCATGATCCAAGCGTCCAAGACAGGCCATGGGCTTGGTTACCACTATTCCTTTTTTGAAGAAGTAGATCAGTCAAAATTTTCACTGCAAGAGAATTCAGCCAGGAACTACCCCAAAACCAAACTAGCCAACTACGACCAACATTCAGTATTCACGATCCCAAAGTGCATGCAATGCTGTTTCGTCAGATAAAACGCAGGTCGCTGTTATGGATTAGGACATAACTCTTTGTTTTTCTTGTTACTGTGGCTTGTGTTATTATCAGTAGAGAAATTTCCACATCCTGCAAAAAGTGAACAAAAGTTCTCAAACAGACGTTCAACTAGAAATGTGCAGTGGAAAACTGTAATATAAATTTCTAATGACAAATATTCATACAACTAATGTAAACAGAAAAAAAATCAATGCCACCACGAGGTACTTTCAGTTAATTTCCAACTAGATAGCATGTCCTCCAAGTTTCTTATGTACAAGAAAAATGCCAGGGTGACAGATACTGCCAAGACCATCGTCAGGAGCACGTGTGATGGGATTTAGGACTAAACCTGTTCAAGTGTGGATGACAATCAAGCCCACAATCAGCTGGACATGGACTAGAGCATGTATCTAGACCAAACTAAATCTCTAAACTGCTCCATTAATAAGATTCTCAAGTACAACACAATCTTATACCTCATACATGTTTGTTTAAGCAATGTTGCAATCGCTACAATCTCTAGAAAATACGTCAGTAGATAAGATCATCTGAGTAACATTCATGAGAGAAAAGAAACGACACGACAAAGTACCAAATACACTCAAACCCCTCTCACTCTCTTAAAGGCAGGAGCACGCTCCAAACATTGATTTTGAAACCTTAGCATTTACTTTGTGCTCGATGGAACCAAGAAATATAGGGAAACATACAAGCAAGTAGCATTTGAGTTTGCAGTGGTAACAGCCAAAAGACATAGAAATGAGAAGAAAAGCATTAAGCAAGTCGAGGCAAACAAATACCTGATCAAATCAATTTCATCATGCCATGTGTATCCTTTTTCTCCAATCTGCTGAGGAAGAAGCTTAAGTGTGTGAAATGATGAGGTTCCATGGCCCAAACCAATAGGCTTTCCAGTGAAATGAAAATCTTTGCTTCTTGAGCCTTATCACTTCTGAATTATTGCCTCCAATTTTCAACCTCTTTATGATACCAAGCATGGAAACAATTCGATCATATGGAGACACTTGTAATAGCAATATTCGGATGTCACAAATTGACACTCAATTTTCTCATCCACAGGGCCCAGAACAGAAGAAGTATGTGATCTGAACTGCACTCAGAAGCTTCAACACTTTAAAAGTGTAATCATACAACCAAATGAAAGCATAAAATAGTGTTACAAGTAACAATGAATGTGACTGAAGCCATATTTTATACAAGCTATCATTTACAATCTGAACTGGCGAGGAAGACGGCCACATTTGCTCTGCAACCTCAAAATCTCTTTCGCGAAACCTTGATTGCCAGTAAGCAAAAGCCCATTCAGGACCCGATTAAAAGTGAACTTCCTAGGCAGAAAGCCTCTATCAACCATCTCTATCAACAACTTCCCAGCCACCAATAAATCATCTGATTTCTTTCTAACAAACATCGCACTTATCAAAATATTATATGTATCTAAATTGGGCAAACAATTCCCACCCATTTTCTCAAACACTTCTATTCCCTTCTCAATTTCTCCATCATCACAATAATAACGAATCAGAATATTGTATGTCTGAACATTTGGCTCACACTCATCTTCCTTCATTCTACGCATGTATTCTGTCGCCCTATCCATTTTCCCTGCATGACACAATCCTCTAATAACCACATTGTAGGTCGTAGAATTGGGAACATAACCCTTCCCCAACATCTCCTCAAACACCACTATTGCATTTTCTACACTATCTTTCTTGCACAAAACCTGAATCAACGCATTAAATGTCGCAACCGAAGGGAGTACGCCCATCCCAATCATCTCATCAAACACCTTCCGAGCTTTCTTTACCTCACCTGCAACACCAAACCCATGCACCACAGTAGTATAAGTAAAAACATCAATCTCACACTTCCTCTTCTTCATCTGCAAGAAAAACTCCCAAGCCTCCTTAATTTGACCAGTCCTAAAGAACCCTTTCAGCACTATATTATACGTAATCAGAGTTGGATCCAATCCCCTCTCCACCATCTCCCTCAAAACCTCCAATGCCCTCGGCGTTCGCTTAACTAAACAAAACCCATTTGCAACAATGTTATAGCTAATAGTATCAGCTCCAAACCTACCCCTAAAAACCTTTAGTAGCGAATAAGCCTTTTCAACCCTCCTAGATTTACAAAGCACGTCAAGAATAGTATTGAAAGAATGCAAATTCTGAGGACAATCCTGATGGTGCATCGACAAGAAAATCTTAACAGCCTTATCGGGTTTTCCAGCTGCCACGTACCTTTCGGTGATAATTGCAAACGTTTTCGGGGTTGGGCCGACACGGCGGGCTTTCATCTGGGCGACGAGGGCCCAGACAGCCTTGTAGTCACGCAATCGGGCGGCGATGTCGATGGCGTGATCAAAGGTGGCGGTGGAGTGGGCGTAGGTGGGGTGGTGGGATAAGGCTTTGAAGAATTGGAGGGATTTGGGGCCGTGGTTCCATAGGCGTTTGAGGGTTTTGGTGACCAGCTCGGGTGTGTATTGGACTGGGTTGTTTTTTAGGGCTGAGGTTAGGGTTTGTGGGCTGGTGGTGAGAACGAGGTTAGCAAGGGTGGTTTCTGGTTGGGGCGGCGGCGGTGGTGGAGTGGCGGCGGCGGAGGTGGTGGTGAGGTTGTGGGGAAGGAGGTGGTGTATGAATGGGTGAGTGTTTCTGGGTCTTGGGTTACAAGTGGTGAGCATTTTGGATCAAGTTTCAGGTTTTGCTGGTTTCTACCATTTTGATTTGATACCCCGTTCCGTACCGGCCGGTAAGTACCGGATTTGCTTATAAACGGTACCACCAACCTATAATTTCGTCCCGCCCCCAATACCAGCCCTTACCTGTCGGTACCCGCAAATCCGGCCAATGCCGGCCAAGATACACTAACCGGTAATTTCGTCCGAAAATTGCAGAGATGCAGATCTGAACGTTCAAAGAGAGAGAGAGGAGAGAGCGAAAGGGAGATAGAGATAGTAACTATACCTATTTTGCCATGGCCAATCGGAGAGAGAGAGAGAGCAAAGGAAGCTGCTACCGGAGAAGAGAGTCTTGTATTGTGACTTTGTGAATGGGATTTGACTGACCCTTCACATTTTTTTCTTTTAACTTTTGGTTGTTGTAAGTTGTATTAAAATTGCCTTGTTTTTAATCAGTACCAGGGAGTTTTGTTTTAAAATTGCTTTAGTTTTTGTGTTCACATCTTTTTATGTAATATATTGTGAGAGGGTGGCCTGTATTGATTTTTGGAAAAAACTAGTTTTTTTTTAAAAAAACCTAGTTAGTGAAACACCCCCTAAGTATTGTTATGAGATTTAAGTTGATAATTATAAATAGAATAAAAATTATACAATAAGAGTGTATCTATTATTAGATAAAAAAATTAAAATTATAATAAATTGGACGAGATGGGAAAAATTCATATATTTATAACTATATGTAATGGTAGTGCTGCTAAATCCAAAACGATACCCAATACTGATCGGTATCAGTACCGAACCAGTAGAAAAATCGGTACCCTGACCGGAATAGAATTCAGAACCTTGGTTGGATCTCTTTGCAATTTTTTTCTTAACTTCTTTTAGCCCCTCCGGCGGACAACACCCCCGATCCCACTGCCACTTAAATTTAAAGAAATAAATAGTGCCTTTTTTGTGATTTTATTCTCTCTCTCTATAAACCAAACAATGGAAGAACAGACATTTTAATTTACCCTCTCTTTTTTCTTTTTCTATCCACAAATTAGAGACAGACTGTTAGACACGGGTGATTGGTTCCACTGTTAGATGAGGGGGTCAAGCGAACCCTTGTATTCAGAAAATGCACTAAAAATTATTATTATTATTTTTTTTTACATATAATTTAGTTTTTCTTTATCATCATCTGTTCTAATTTACTTGCTAGTATGAAGTGAAATTAAATACAAGTTGACTTAAATTTGCGAACAAGTAAATCTAATAGCTTAACAAATCAAAATAAATCTGGTCCCACAAAATTTCAACGAAAGTAAAAAAAAAAAAAAAAAGTGATTTATATAAGATTATGTATCAGAAAAAAAAAATATATTTTCACGGTGAGACATCTGTATTGACCTGCTCTACTTGTTGAGTCTGGATCAATAAGCGCTTAACTAAAATTCTGGAGCCACCCCTACTGTTAGTTCCTAGCTACAGTACAAAATAACTAATAATCTGGAGCCACCCCTACTGTTTTAGTAATGCGATCGTGACATTCTTAGTGCCAGAACATACTTACATCTAATTTCATAGATCAAATGCTAATGCACTTGTTCTCCATCCATCAGATTCTATGTAACGAAAGATAGTCCCAGAAGTTACAAATGCAAGCTTTCTTTAATTTGTTTTACAGTGATTTGGTCATATTTTTAGGCACATTATTTTCAAAATCATTTTAACGAAATCAAACACAGCCTAAAAAGAGGCTTTGTCGTTCCTTCCCATGGTCATCAGCATTCAGCAGATATGGGAAAAAGCACATCTTGTCCAAAACATGGAGGGGAAATAATCCGAGCACTCAAAAATACCAATAAAGGGAATTTTCTAACAGCATTACAAAGCTGAAAAAAACAAACAAAAAACAAAACGAAGATAAAAATTTAAAATCAGTACAATAATAATAAAAAAAAATACATTGAGAGAGTTTCAAAGAGTGAGAAAAGACCCTCCTAGTACCAACTGTGATGCTTTTTAAAAAAAAAATAATAAAAAAAATGGAAGGTACCGTACATATTGAGGTGAAGTTAATATCTGAGGGAATGACTACAATACACACTCATTAAGAGTGTGTACAATAATCACTTATTGTATTGTCCATATTGTGCCACCTTATAACAATCGTAATATTTTTTAGTGTTTTATAACATTTATATTAAAAGTTCGTAACTTTAGAAAAATATGATTCATAACTTTTTGGTGCTTCTCGTAATTTGTATACAAAACAAATCATAACTTTTAATAATCGACTCGTAACATTTTCAGGGTGTGTATACTTACCCAAAGAGTGTCTATTGTAGTGAGAAGATAACTACCAAATGCACCACCCCACATTTTGAGGGACTACTGCTCATGTAGTACGCGAGAGAGAGAGAGAGAGAGAGAGAGGAGAACCACAGAGCTTTGTTCGAATCTTGTGGAAAGAAACCACAAACCTATAAGAAAAACTATAACGAAGTGGTGGAAGAATCATTCGATGTCGAAGATGTGGCGGTGGCATAAAAAAAAGCTACTGACGAAGTGGTGGAAGAATAATTCGGTGTCGACGGCGTGGCGGTGGCATACATACAGAAGAGACTGATATATACATCTGCAAACACGTATCTATATATATATATATATATATATATCTAGTGACAAACTTATGAGAGAACAGAGAAGATAAAAACACTGCTTCTGTGTGTTCGTAATATATATGGGCGTGAGAGAAATTGAAGTCGCCGGCGAGAAACTGGTGATTCACGAGTTCGACGACGTGTACGACTCGGTCACAGGCCGGGCACTCACCGGGTCATGGCTTTGGGACTCGGCATTACTCTTGTCCCACTGGATGGCCACTCAGGGCCGAGTCGAGTTCGATTTCGCGGGAAAAAACCGTAATCGAGCTCGGCGCCGGAACCGGGCTTCCTGGCTTGATGGCGGCTCGGCTTGGCGCAAGCCGAGTCATTCTCACCGACGTCGAGCCTCTTCTTCCTGGGCTGGAAAAGAACGTTGAAGCCAACGGGCTAGGTAACCGTGCTGAAGTGAGTCGACTCGTTTGGGGATCGGACGAGTTACCTAGTCGAGTTCAGGAGTTGGGCAGGGTGGTGGACTTGGTGCTGATGTCTGACGTGTTTTTCGACGCGGTGGAGACGGCTGCATTGGGGAAGATTCTGAAGAGCGTTTGCGGGGAGGAGACGGTGGTGTGGGCGGCATGCGAGGTTCGGCCGTGGACTGGCTATTGCTTGAATCAGTTGGTGAGTCAGGGGTTCGAGCTCGTTGAGTTGCTAAGCCACCTCAGTGACGATTTTGGCAATATTTCTGTTTTTCGCCTTGTTCCACTTGCACAAGGATCTGTGTCTGAAAAAGAGTAGCTGATGCCATTGTTAAATGGCTAATTGGCATCAAAACTAGAGAATGAAGGAAAATCTGTTATGTACATTTCAAAACCATGCTTCTTATTATCTCAGGAAATCGAAATTCGAAAGCAAAGAACAGGACCTGCAAGCAGAATGCGAATTAAACCACAGGAGTAAAATCTCACTTGTCAATCCATTTCTCAACCACAAAAGGAACAGAAATCTTTTGTTGTCAGATCAAATTAATTTTCCATAAACTCTGTAACTTACAAAAAAATCAGATAAATCATAGGAGTTGAGCCCGTGACAGCTCGATTCCAAACCAAAAAAAAAAAAAAAAATGGAAGCAAGCAATCCAATCTTGTCAGTTTCAACATCTTATCCCACCGGTAAAGCTTGAACGTATAGACCCCAACAAAGGATTTCAAAGCAACCCAGCTTCAATTGAACCAGTATCACCTATATACATGCCACGCAAGAGTCTAAAGGCTGCTACTAAACTTGCAATGCATGCAACTCATGAACACCTATTAACATGCCATCAAAGAGTATAATTACATGTAAGCAAGGGCTGAAAGGGTAAGGTGAATTTCCCCGGCTTGCTGTACAAAAGTTATACTTGTAGCTCCTGGTGTAAGTAAAGGGTTTTCCCCCATTTATGTAAAAACAACCGACTCTGCTTCTTCACAACCCAACCCTTCCAAGAAGACCCGTTCCATGTAACTCTCTCCCGCAAATTATTTTACCATCTCGAAGTATTATATAATCTGGAAAAGATAAGGGGCTATCCTTTTCTTTCTCAGAGCCTGAAATGTGCCAACTGTCTCTGCTCCTGTGCCCAAATCCTTCTCACCACCTCGAAACTCAGATTCCAATCATTCAGAATCATAGGTCTCTATTATTGGCACTCTCTTCATCAGTATCTAAAGGCAGAATAGTGGGCACACGTGACAGCACAAATCAAGTTGCTGGAGGCAAAAGACTATAACCCATTCTATGTTCAAAGCCCCACTATGATCCTTCAACCGTTGTAGTGAAGTTTCTGATTTTGGGAGCTCTGGCCCTGCTGTGACTGCTGCTGTGTAGCTTGCAAGTTCATTGGCTGTGTATTGTAGTGGGCAAAGGGTTGGGAATACAGGGGATTCATTAAACCCTGCAAACAAGCAAGAATGTTATAACAGATTCTGGAACCTGGATAAAGTCAACAAGCAAAGCAAAACAAACTACAAATTAACATCTAGAAAGGATGCTGAAAAGATGTGCGACAAGTGAAACCCTCCCAGCCTTACAAAATTCTGGGTGGAAAACAGCAATGATCCATATTAATAAGACGCACGGCACACATTATATGATGCATGCTTCCTACATAATGTGTACTGTGTCGAGCACTGCGATCCCTATGTAAGATCTTCCAAACAAAGCAATCGGAAAGGGATGAAAACCTGCGACTGGAGTTGGTTGGCATTGGGCAGGCCAAAGTGGCGCTGGGAAGCATCATCTTGGGATGGATCACCGAAAGCAACCTGTGTAAAGAGACCTTGAGACCCATGAGCCATGTAATCCTGTTACAACAGTTCAATAGAGTGAGAGACAATAAGATTAAATAACAAAGGGAAAAATGAAGAAAGCAGCAGCAAACAAGATAAAGACAACTAGTGATATCAAACATATATGCAAGATGGGAGTTTTATTGCATTTCTACTCTTCCGCTTTTCTCGTCCTTTAAATGGTGTCCTCTTTTAGTTTTGCATCGCCTTAGACTTCATTTCCAATTTTTAATGCAAGTCAATGAAGCTTGCCAAACACCACACTCCTCCAAAAGAAGAAAAAAATCCCCAATACAGAGTGTACATGAATGACCAAATAAATGGACAAACCTGAGACATGAATTCATTTCCTGTACCAAAGCGAGAATACCCAGCCTGAGAATTCTGGTTCAAAAAGCTTCCTGGGAAACCAGCTTGTGCTCCCTGTGTATTTACATAATCAATTGCATATCCATTTTGAGAAGCCTGCATTGAGAGGCAGCACGATATCATCAGATGTACTCAACATTTGATAACAATGTCATACACACGCCAAATGGGTCATTTTGGAAATATCTTTCATGCAGGAAAAAAAAAAAAAAAAACAGCCCAACAATTCCCATCGCAGGTCACCCAAATCCATTACCTACACACCTAAGATCTTAAATACATGAGATGAAGCTATGGGTTGAATGAAGGCATTACCTGTGTGGAGAAGTCCGCAACATTATACGGAACATGTGATCCCTGGCTTTTGAAATCATCACTCAAGAAGTCCTGTTTTGGTTCAAAGATGAGCTCCCAAAAAACATAATCAAACAAAAGCAAAGTTGGCATTTACAGAATCAACCTGAGACATGCCCCCCATAGAGAAACTGTCACGAAATGTTTGGCCTTGTCCATGAAGTGACATCTGTGGCACAGACAACAATAACCCTATTACTTGAGCCTGTTAATGAAGTATGAAGCTGCTTTGGATCAAGGATTTGGAAGAAAAGGAAAAATAAATGGAAAAGTTAAAAGGATCTAATTTTCACACAACAGCTGGATCCTTAAACTTTTCCATCTCTTTTTTCTCTTCCTTACCCAAATCCTTGATCCAAGTAGAACCTAAAGGTAATAGGTATAGGACAAAAACAATAGTTAAAATTAACAAACATTGGAAAGAAATCCAGGCTGAGACAATGGTGTGGCAACAGATGGCTGGCTATTAGGATTCTCCAGAGGAAAGTTGAAAGAGGACCCAAGGCTTCCTATAGGTTGCTGGGAGCCTTGTTGGTGCGGAAGATGACTGCCAATAGGAGCACCAGCATTGCCACGGCCTGCACCAAAACCACGTTGTCCGGGTTGAGGGGCATGCGGACCTCCAACAGGCCCATGAACAGCCCCACGAGTTGGAATAGCATACGGTTGAGAATGTGGGGCACCGTGATATGGTGGAATAGGCACCCGAGGCATTGGATAACCAGCAGGATGTAGCCCAGGCTTATGGGTACCGTTGGGTGGGCCAGGCGCCATGTAAGAACCTGCTTTTCAAAAAAAGAATATACCATTGTTATGGGCACAATTTGTATGCTAAAACCATCTATAAAATAAATAATCACTGATAAAGAGCAGAGAAGGTATTTTATAGTGTTATTCACATCATGCAGACAGCAGGGCTCAGGTTCTAGGAGGGGGGTGGGGGTGTGGAAATAGTGGTTACAATATTGGTAGTCTTGAGAGAAAAATAAGGCGTGGAACATCATCAATTGCCAACTTTATAGGTAGGTAAAACAAACTGTAATTGGAAGGGAAAACAACTTAAATAAACAATAAACCAGCGTAGCATACCCCTAGAATGGCTGTTTCTCCTATCCGAATTTGGACTTGACGAGGCAACAGACCCAAGAGCATCAGGAACGATCCCAGGTCCACCACCAAAGAAAAATCTGCGGTCGTTGTAGATCTGCATCATACCAACAATAAAACAACATGAACCACACCCTCAACAGGGTTGATGGAGTAAATTGAGACTACAATAATACATCACGATCAACACTTCACAATCAACCCTTGGTTTCATACCTTTTTGGGCTTTTGGAACTGAACCATACTTTGCTTTAAGTTATTCAGAGGCCCTTCCACCAAGCACTCGTGTTCCTGAAGATCCAGAATTATGGGAAATAAAGGGGAAGGGGAGCACAATTAATATCCATTACTGAGAGATCTGTGAGCCTGGAACCAAAAAACCAACTCAAACACAACTTGATCATTTCTTGGTCTCTTAAAGTAGGAAGGTCAACATCCAGAATGAGTTTAGTGAACTATTTAAGGCCCTAACATCAGTACCTGAAATTACTATTTGCGCAGAAGGCCACACAACAACAACATCAGATGGCCAACTAAAAGTAAACTAAAATCCACCTCAGGCCAGGGAAACTCACACTCTCTAAATGTGAAATTCAACATCGACATTACAGATATCAAGCGATGTGGATACCTTATAGTGCGTCAATAAACCATTCCACAGTGGCTGTTTGCTTAGAACTTTGGGGTTCCCCAAGATGACAATACCATAACGGGCTCGAGTGAGTGCAACATTAAGCCTTCGAGGATCATTAAGGAATCCAATACCCTGGGTAAAAAGGAGCCACCTACAAGCATCAGATTCTAGTGGTGTATGACAAAACAAGGAAACATAATCTCATTTTTTATGTGAATCAATCAACGCATATTTGAGATTCAACAAACAAAACAACTATGTCTAGAAGGCATATGGGACAGAAAAAACAATCAACATGAAAACAGGAGTCACTTGTGGACGATGTGGGGTAGTTTATATGCATAAATTTCAAGGTTGTGTGAATGTTCCGAATTTTTATGAACTGTTTGATACAACAACAACAACAACAACAACAACAAAACCCATCTAGTTCCCAATCATTGGGGGTATGGGCGGAGGATGATTGGAGACAAACCTAACCTTTAGCAATGTGCAAAGTGGTTGCTCACAGAATACCACTGAAACAATGCCCCCCCTAAACCTCCAAGAACCGAGGAGCTACAGGGACATTTTATTAATTGTTTGATAATGGACTAAATTTTTACTAGTCCCAAATGACATTGAAAGATGGTTTCCAAGATGAACTCCCCCCAACGCAACATTTTTCATCCAATGCCTGTTAAAAAATATTCAACCAAACTGATAGAACTGGTTAAAATGGGCATGTTTGACAAGTTCTAATATTCTGAAATCACCGCTTACACTTGGAGGATAGTTCTTCAATCCGTAAGTTCTCAGTTAGGCAGAAACACAAATCAAATTATCAAACCAACAGACTCACATGAATGCACTGCAAAAGCTCCGCAGAGGAAAGTTTCAAGTTTCAACACCCCAGTACCACAATGGCAGAACCTCTTAACTACAAGAAGACTCCAAACAACAAGACAGGCAAACCAAAGACATATCCACCAACCTGATGTTCATTGCTTCTTACACAAGACAAAATAATGTAATCTTTCTCCCTTCCTTGGAATGAATCTACACTGGCAACCTGGAAAAAGAAACCATTATATGTAGGATTTTCATCGAAGGATGTAATTGCACCTCCATCAAATAAGTCATATGCATATAATACCTCAATTTCCTTGTAAAGTTGCTGTCTGAGAGCACCATTTCTGGACATATAGTTTACAATATATGCTCGTTGTCCTTCGTAAGGTGTTATAACACCAATCTGCAAAATAGTATTAAAAAACATCATAGACTGAATACATACTGAAAACCAAACCAAACCAGATCAGTAGGCAAACCTGACTAGGAATCACACCACTCCTTAAAAACGTAGTCACAAGTTTCTCAACATTTGCAGCCTCTGTCCGGTTAAGGTAGGATGTTCCACTAGCACTTATCTCCTCTTGTCCCATCTACAAAACCAACAAAAGCCCGTTACATGATACACTTAAACAAGAGAGTGAGAGCACAAAGAATCAGAGCAAAGTCTGGTGCACTTCTCCAAGACATATTAAACTTGTTTTTTGCGGAATCAATCAGATCCCTGATGTCTGGAAACAGACTATAACAGTTCTCGTGGTAAGTGGTTGAAATGAGCCACCCATATGCACCGAATACTAACCATAATTATATTGTAACTTTCCTGACATTAAAATAGCTGTAGTCATCGTTTTTGGGGGATCCAATGAACTCAATGGTTCCATGTCATTCCAGTTTTTACTTCTCCGCCGATGTGTTGTATACTCAAATTGAAGTTTTCCAACAATGCTCTTATTCTTGTGCTCTTTAAGATTTCCAGGTCAAACTTTTAACAGGTATACTATGGAGTATTCACTATGCAAATCTTATGGCTGGAGGGATTTGGACCCACATCTCTTGCTAAGAGGGCAAATGTTGTCTCATATGAATGATTATGTTAACATCATTTTTATAAATGGTTTTTCCCCCAATCAGAAACAATGGAAATTGGATTAAAAAATGTAGAGGGGACACAACCTAAATACAACCAAATAAAAGAAAAAGAAGAAAACAAAAACATGATGTCACGAGATAGAATAATCTCAACTAATACAACCCCCACCGCCACCCAAAATAAATCCACTCCCCAATAACCAAAAATTTGGCTATAGTGCGAAAAGTTAAAAAGTTTGTTATACCTGAACATAAAAGAACATCGGACGGTTGGGCACAGGCCAAGGAAAATCAATGCCTGATGATTGTCTTTCATTTATAGTCACTCCATTTTGAAGAGTACCTTCATAAAAGCTGTTGGAAGGGAATTCCGAAAGGGCTGGATGCATACGGTATTGAACCTGGAATTCAAGTGCACCAGAAACAAGAATTAAATGTTTGTCACATTTGGGTATTGGCAGATATGTCTAGGAATAGAGAGCCAGTGAGGTAAAATGACAACAGAGGGAAGGCAGGATAAATTGTAGTCCCTACCGTTTAGTCCTCTGACCAAATAGTCATGCCCTAAAAGCGTCCTCATATGAGGCAAATATACTTGCATACGGATTACCAGAAGTCATAAGACTTCTTTAACAAGATCAAAAGCAATTCCACCACGATTGTTAAAGGAAAAGATGCAGCAACAAGCATACGAAATAATGGTCCTTTTTAATTAATACAGATTAGAAAGAATGAATAGGTTTCCAAACACAAGATTATATAACCCAAAAGGTTATAAGGACAAGTCTCCAGTTCAACTCCAACTAAGAGCGAAATCCTTTGGACCACCCTCCCTACAAGATAAAGTTTGAGCTACATGGTTGTGGTAGCGGGCTCCGGTTTCCCAAACACCAAAACATACCAACCAATCAAGAGTCACTCTGTGGGGTGCGTGCATGCTATGCACATTGTTGTACGACATGTTATGTTAGTAGACGTACTCAAAAGAAAATAATAGAAAACCTTGAACTGGAAAGATCTACCACCTGCAATCTAATTGGTTTGACACCGAGTAGGACAAGGCGCTCAAATAGAGACTGTGCTAGTCCCGCACGAGCTGCTTTTTTGCACATTATGACTGGACCGAGCTGGCAATGGTCGCCAACAAGGACAACCTAATGAAGAAATCTTTATCAGAAAAAGAAACAGATAAAAAACGGACTAAAAAGTAGCACATGAAACACTGTTTCAGCAACTACCTGCTTCACTCCAAGAACCAAGGGAATAAGACACTCCGGCTCAGTAGCTTGAGTAGATTCATCAATAAGGACCTATAAATAATTAACAAAACATGTAAACCAGAGCACAAAAGATTAGCATAGTTTTTAATAGACAATCTTCCACAAACCAACCTGACGAAATCTAAAATTAGCCAATCGAGGATCGCCAGCACCAACACAAGTACAACAAATGACATCAGCACTCTGAGATATCTCCCTCTCCGTTGCTCGCTTCAGAGATTTATATTTCTTCTCATCGCTGCTGGATAATTCTCCTGTATGCGTAAAATGTATCATCCATAAATGTAAATCTTGAAAATGACAAACATAACATACCAATACCAAGAATGCACAGCCAATGAACACACAAGCACTCCAGGTTAGCCGCATCTATTGAACTCTACCAAACAAATCTATAACCCCAGATAAATGTGGAACAGAAAGTGAGATTGACTTGGATTGCCAATGTTATTGGAACATGAAAAACGAATTCAGGAGATACATTTTAGTGGTTGATCCATTGAGTCACTATTTCTCTTTTTTAATAGGTATCATTCATAGCTAGTGATGGTTTACGAAGTTCTACTGAAAAGGAATCACCACAACACACGTTTGGCAAACAATGTAAACAGATATGTGACTACAAGAACAACTATGACAAGGTTATACTTAAGGTATGATCGCTGACTCTCTCCACTCACATTCTTTTTATATTCTAAAGTGGTACGTAGTCACTGGTCGCTAATAACTAATGATGGTTTACAAAGTTTTACTTAAAAGGAATTGCCACACCACACGTTTGGCAAACAATGTGAACGGAAACGCGACTACAGGAACAACTATGAGAAGGTTATACTATATGTCTCTCTGCTGGGATGAGATGCTGACATTAAGTAAGAAGTGAACTAGAATCATGTTTGAGTAGCATGGGAAAGCCTAAACTTAGCCTGAAGCCCGTAGAACATACAAGTTTCAATTGCGTCTAGGGAGCATACTTTTTAGCGGCTGAGTTTTTGGGATGAGCTCTG
This sequence comes from Vaccinium darrowii, assembly GCA_020921065.1. NCBI lineage: Eukaryota > Viridiplantae > Streptophyta > Magnoliopsida > Ericales > Ericaceae > Vaccinium > Vaccinium darrowii. The sequence continues at coordinate 20,223,330 of CM037162.1, read as the reverse complement.
GCACACCTGAGCCCCACCTACATCACACAATTCAAAAAGCTTTTCCGATGAATCGCTAACCGATTCATGGATTGGTTGAGGCAAGTTATTAGCATCGCCATGTGAACTAACCTCAAGGAGCAGCTCGCGCCAGAAGCAAATTGTCGCCACAGTCATTGATTACCAAAGGGAGGGAAAAGGCTTTACAACTCTGGACTATGTTGGCAATTCCTTATTAATTTACAGGTAGTGAAACAGAGGTAACAGAATTACAATACTGTTTTAAAAATAAAATAAAATAAACACTAATCACATACATTCGCAATTGAAACTTCACAACAATTATATCGATGCCTCTCAGTGTGCATAGGATATCAAGATACTTCTGATGAAGGCTATCACGTGATCTCGCTCCCCCGTCCACACTTTTTGACTAAGGGCCTAACCCAGACTGATTAAGACTCCTATAGCTGAGCATAATGGTCTTCCTAATAATGAGTTCACAAAATAACAACACACCTGACTTACTGGAGAACCGTAATAACTACCCAAATCTCACCTTGTTCGTCTTTCAGTAACTGTAACTTGTGAAGTTCACTCTTCTCAGATGTGTCAAGATGCCGAACCTGCAGTAAATCAATGTACAATGTAAAATGCATGGATCCAAGAAGTTGCTAAAAGCAGCATGCAACAAAATATTTCAACAATCAACAAATTAACAAACCTGATAGTGAAGGGTTAAATGCTCAACAGGAGAACTTACAGCTTCCCTTGACTTTGCACATAACCTAACAACCTGGTTTTGTTTATAAGAACAAAAATCACATCAATTAATCAAGTACCAGAATAAACAACCAAAAAAAAAGAGTTTGACATAACACATCAAAAACGCAAAAAAAATAAAAAAATACTAATGCATGTGGGTTTACAGTCTGGCCTGATCAGCATTTGTCTTCATCTTAAAAAATAAATAGATAAATTCAATAAACAGATTGGAAGCCCACAAAAGACCAAAACTTATTCCAGTCCACACAAAGAAATCCCAAAAGAAAAATAGCTTACACAGAAGATACTCATAAAACAAAGCGTTATGGTGACATCCATCAGAACATAACCGGTAACCCTCTTCTAAGAGACAAAAAGCAAGGCAATAAAAATGGGAATTTCAACAGCCCAAAGGCGATGTAGCTTAGAATAACTTTATTTGCTTGTTGTTTGTTTTATTTAATCAGGGTTAAAGTACTTCAAATGTTTGGTCTTTTTAAACTTATGTGTGGGGGATCGTCGACATTTGTTTCTAAGTGGCAAATTTTATCCACAGCCAGTAGGACTGAGACACCAAGAGGAAGTAGGGTTTCTCTTTGTCCCTATATTAGCCCCACTCCTCACTTTTTGGAGAAATGATGATTGACAAAAAAAAAAAAAAAAAAGCGTTGGCCGCTGGTTCTCTCTTCCTCTTTACCCCCTTCTCTCCCTGGATCTCTGTTTCTCTGCTGGTGCTGAGTCTTTTGCACCTCTGCTGTGGATTCTGCTGTATCTCACTCTGTGGGTAACTCTCGGCCTTCTTCAATTCTTCTTCTACTTGGCTATTCTTTCCTCTTTCTCTGTTTCATCTTCTAATGCTGCATCTGCCCTCTCTTCTCTATACCCCTTTCTACCAAGATTCTGCAGGCTGCAGCTTTTGAACCCTTTTCCCGACTTTTCTTCCCTTTCCCTCCTCTCCTGATGTTGTTCTGCTACTGCTGTTGCTGTTGCTGTATCAGCAACTGCTGTGTTCAATCCCCTCCCTTAGTTCTTAGTGTCCCATTGGTTTGCTTAGATTCAATGAATCTGTATTGAACTACTTGTTTCTGCAATCGAAATGGTTCTATTAAGGCTCCATTCTTTTGGTTTTTCATGTTTTGTTCGTCTTTTCTGAATTGTTAGATTCCTGATATATTTTTTGAATTAATCATCAGTCAAGACGAGAGGAATCTTAAAGTAAAAAATTATGACCCAAAAAAAAAGTTTACTAAAGACGAAAAAAAACCAAACAGCTATCTTTTTTGTCTAAGTGTCAATCTTATATGAACTAATTACGAAAAGCGAAAAAAGTCATTTGCATAAAAAGACAAGAGAATGGAGCATACATTCAGTTGAATTGTTTATATCATGATATCTTCCATATTATGTGGCTGTGAATATTTACTGGTGTTTTGTTATCTGTTATAGATCATGTACATGCTGAATCTTACTTGGATTGTGCTGAATCTATAAAGTACACCGTGTCTCATTATTGGAGATCAAGTTTTACACCCATGCTGCATTACAAGGTCAAGCATAACCTTGGTCTTTCCACTTTAACATCATCTGAAGTCCTCTACCAACATTATCCGGAGTCCTCTTATCATATATAAGTGAAGGAAGACAAGGCTTCCTCGTTTGAACAGGCAATACAGCTTCAGTTCATGTCATAAAAATATCAAACTGACGATGATTGCCAGTCCAAGACTCCAAGGTTTATTTGCAAGTTTAGCATGAAAAGGCTCGAGCTCATTTCTGTTTGTAACATATGGAGGTCAGATTTATTTACGTTAAAGATCCAATGAGCTCTCTTCTTATAGTGCCTAATTTTGTAAGAACATTGGATTTTGGCAACTACATTAAATAGGTTGCCTGAAATACATGCCCCAAAGCCATCTAAATCTACTCTCACCACATCTTTACTTTCCACCTTCATAAAAAAATAAAATAAAATAAACAATGGACGTACCTTCAATCCTGTTGCACTGATCTTTTCAGCTAGCTGGTCAACAGCCACGTTACTTGGAGCACAAACCAAAACCTGATAGGTACAAATTATCAGCAAAGGCATGTAAACATAAATGCTATTTCCGTAAATGAAAAACATGCAACTGTGTTTACCTGCCCCTGGCCTTGTTTGGCCATATGATATACGATTGCTGCAGAAGTCACAGTTTTACCAGTGCCAGGTGGACCTTGAATCAAACTAATTGGCTTCTGAAGGACACTTTTTACAGCAAAAACCTAATGATAGGCAACAAAGGTCAACCCTTAACATCATCACAAATAATAACTCTCGAAGACAAGGGAAAAGACAAGTGTGAACAAGAAAAAAATAGCAGTGGTGCACCCAGGAGTTTGACTTGGGAGGAAATGTGGTGTGGCAATTGGCGACAATACCAAAGCCTTGGCAATATTTATCCAAGTAGTCTAAATCCAAATCTCAGCTCCCCCCATGCTGTATGTGCATTTATCTTTTATTTAAAACAACTACTTCTGATTCTATGGAATACATGTGTTGTTAATTGATGTATGGTCTCCACATTATTTATATTCATGACCAAAAAGAAAAAGAAAAAGCATCAGGCGCTGAATTTTAATGCTTGGGTTGGCCAAGCGTTCCATTATATTATTCTGCGTTGTTTTTATTGTATTAGATAGGTTTGTTTGTCGATTTCTTAAGTTGTTCTTTCATTGTCTATTTTAGCTTCTGAACAGGAGTTTGGTTTCTTCCGATGCATAGTGGAAAAGTAGGCCAGGAAAGAAATGGATCTCTGCCTCAATCTTGAAATTAAATCAAGGTACTTAGTATCTATTCCAGCACATTCACTGTCGTGCAGCATGCCAGCATCAATTCCAAACTAGCTGAAAGGAAAATTTTCATGCCTAAATTGTGGTACACTAGGGTAGGCATTTTATGGATACCAAAATTAGAACTTACTCTTCCAAGCAATAAACATCTAACAAAAAAAGTATTACTTTTTAACCCATTCAATTAAAACACATTACTAAGAGCATAATGATCGATATATTGACATTGTCTCTGGCCCAAATTTCAGACTCTACATTTTTACCGGAATACAGTTGGTTTTGGGGGGAACAATTGGGAACCGTTGTGGATCAAGCAACGTAATGTTTCGAGAACGAAGGTGTACCGTATTTCGGAACGTGTGTACCAAGACAAATTTTCCTAGGTATTTTTTCCCCCGGGCAACAGCTAAAAACCATCTCATTGTTATTGCCCACCCAATGTGCTTACACTCAAATTTTGGGGATTCTAGAAAAGAAGTTAAAGGCGTTTCCTAAGAATATATATTCATGTAGAAAAAGGCCAACTGGCAGTCATCATTCAATTTTCATTCTAAAAGCAAGATGTTGGTTATTATTTCTTCACTGTCTTGGTAAGTTTCTGACATGTGTTAACTATTTTCGTCAATTGTCAAGAGCGATCTACTTCATAGCAGTCCACTAGTTCAGTGGTTAAAACACGGCCTATTAGCCTTGAGATTGTAGGTTCCAATCAGATGGCAGCCACTTTGTGCGCATATAACCTTCTAACACCAAGGTACTACCAAGTGAAAGCGTGGCACATTATCTAACATCAATTGCAGCATATGCAATTGTAAAGCCAGAAATCAAGACTCGATTCAGAAACTGCCCCAAGCAGCTACTACAAGCAAAGTCTACAGCTCAGCTTTGCCTCAGCAATTTATGATCGAGCAAATACAAATGGGAACCAACCTCCATTCATGACTTGAATACTTGGGTCACAACGTAAATCAAATAAAATACTAATTCTCCTACACTAAACAGCTAAGAGGCACGCGTAAGGTACTTCGGTATGGAAAATCCTAAAAGATGAAGGGTACGGTATGGCCATAACAAATTTATTTTTTAAAAATAAAACAATGTATTACACACGAAAAATTATACTTGAAACAAAGGAAATAGTAAACAGTGGGGGCAATCAGGAATTCAACATCAAATAATAGTTTGACGTTAAACTGAAAGAGTAAATCATAGTTTAATGCCATTATACTAAAGAACCTTTAGACCAAAATCATTTTCGAAGCATAGAACACTGAACCCTCAAGTCTCATCCACTTAGTTTCATATCTATGTTGGGTACGGCATATTGGGGTACTTCCAGGGTACAGTAGAAGTCTCACCCACTTAGTTTCATATCTGTGTTGGGTACAGCATATTGGGGTACTTCCGGGATACAATAGAAGTCAAAGAAAAAAGTTCGTGTATGTGTTTCATACCCGGTATGGATTTAGAAGTACCATGCAAAGTACCGTACCCACTTTTGTTACGGGGATGAGTACGCTTTTTAACAAAAACCATGCCTCATAGCTTAACAGCAAAATTGTACTTCATACATAATCCATTCACTCACCCCACGTTCTTAGAGCATCCCCAACCCTTCTTTTATTTTTCCTAATAAAAAATACCAAAAAAATACTGTTTATTTTCCTATTCACTTTTTCATTCACATGCTCAAATTCTACTCTTTTTTGCCCTCCATTCATGCATCAAGGTTTGGTTTGTACTCAGTAGAGTGAGACGGAGTAAGCTGGACACTTAGTACTGTTTTGCTAGCCTCCCCAAGCTACTCTCACTGACGGAGGGGTTGTGTTTTGAGTGGTATATCAGTTGCTCTTCTCAATCGTCGCCTGTCAGCTTCGACTCCACAATCGGAAACAGAAAGTCTTCGGTACTGCGACACTCGGGCCTAATAACAGGTAAATGTAGCTAGTGAGGTTGGGCTGAGCAAAAATGCCTAGCCATATAGACTATAGAGAGCCATTGGAGTGCGATATTGGGTTGGGCTAGCCATTTTTGCTAATAGAGCTCATTTGCCTAGAGCATTGGAGATGCTCTTATGTTGGATTGCATCATAATTAGGAAGTACCTGTCAAATATCCTGGACAAAAGAATACAAAATCTTCCACACAAACTGGAAAAAAAGGTGCAGAACACACACACACAGAGAGAGAGAGAGAGAGAGAGACTCCTAGTATAAAGAGCGAAACTAGTATCTATATCATTTACGGCATAGTACTCAATCATTACAAATCAAAAGAGTAAACAGTCAGACAGCTTACTTGAGATGCATTAAGCTCTGGTAGGCCGGGTGCACCAAATCGTCGAGGCAACGTATTACGGACCATCTGAACCTCAACTTCATGGCCCAACAAGTGGTGATAAATGTACCTGCATGAAGTAAGCATTTGAAAGAACTCAACTGCTAGGAATTCTAACTGCTCAGAACAAATTATAAACACAGAATTGCCTAAACATGAGGAAGGCCAGACCAACGTGATTGGGCCTTCTTTGTTACAATTCAGGAAAAGAATTTCAGCACAAATCACGTCCACCATACTTGGAAGAGAGCAAGTCATTGCCAGTACAACCAGAGCTGGTTTGAGGCAGATTTGGCAGCTTGTGGGGAGTTCAACGAGCAATGCAATGGTTTAGACTGACTTAAAATAAGTAGACAGACCCCAAGCAAAGCCAACTTGCACAAACATAGTGAATTTATACATACCATCGTATAGACCGGATTTCTAATCCCAAATGTTTAAGTTTCAGCATGAACTTTCTCTAAAACTATATCAGCAATCATACAAGAAGAAAGGATGGCATGCAACACAAGCAAATTGCATAGGCCTGGCTAGTCCAGTTAAACTACAAATCAATATTTGCCTATCAAATTTACCCAAAAAAAAAATATTTGCCTATCAAACTTGTTACAAGTATCACATCCACCATTGGATTCCCAGCACCTAAATTCAGTACAAATGGTAATGCATGCAAAATTCTCATTGAAAACGACGTAATAAGAAAGACATGAGCCATTCACATTGGTATTTCCTGTTGTCAGTAGTTACTAACTAGTAACTACTATTTCGAGAAACATAAGAAAAGATGGAAAGAAAAATATAGGATGATAGTATAGTTAGAAGTGACTTGAGAACTGGCGCAATACAAATCAGCAACCCACCCACTAACACTTGTTTCATCCACTGCAAAAGTTTTCATTGCACCCTGCATCCGATCAAAACTTGTGCTCTTCCACACGAAATCAACACTAAAACCATGGTTCACATCAACAGGAACTCCCTGTAGAACATCTTGATAATGAGGACCAACAAAAATTGTCACTCAAAGCAACCTGAAGGTACCAAAGTTAATCACCAAGCTACCTGACTGACACGCAGTTCAAGGGCAACCTCCTCTTGTGCAGTTAATTTTATCTGAAACAACAAAATTACCTTGTCATAACATCCATCCAAAATTCCACAACAGTAAAAATCAATAACAAGCAAGAAACAAGAAACAAAATGATTAAGACTAGAGAAAAAAGGGTACTTACCACATGTCCCACTGACTGCCAAGCTTGATGAGCTGCATCTCCTGAATAACGTAGACGCAACTCATCACCAGGTACAAGACGCAATTCATTATCTTCCTACAACAACATAAAGCCTCCCTTTAGCTCTAATAGCTTTTTTTAAACAGAAAATAACCAATTTATAAAATGGGGACTACAACGAAGTAAAAAGTAAATGCAATGGGAATTGGAAGTGCAAAATATAAGATGACCGTATTTGAGAGTGAAGCACCTTTGGAAAAACAAAATATGCAACACGCTTCTTGTTGAGACCAATATCCCACCGTATTGTGAGGTTGTCTTTGCTTTGAGATTCTTTCATCATCTACAATAAAACAGAAAACAAATCCATGTAAGGGGGCACCATATATTTTGATTGGAGCAGTTTTGGTAACAGGTTTGCCAGCATTGTTCAAAACGACTAATAAAAAAAACTAGCAGTGGAACAATAAGTGTGTCAGAAGATCAAATGATATGACATTTCTAAACCCAAAAAGGAGGAGAAAAAGCAAAGCAAGGTGGAAGGAATCAGAAAAGAAGGAAAAAAACAAAAGAAAAAGATGACCATCACCCATACCTTATCGTAATCAGCTTCAAGCTTGATAAGTGGTGCGAAGACATTTTGATACTGCAATTGGGAGTACATAAGCAAAAATTAGCTAGTAGAAACTGAAACATAATTACCAGTCTAAAAACTCTTTCACAGCATTTTCATGCTGTAAAAACAATCATAACATGTATGACACCAACCCGCAGTAACTTAGCGTAAAGAAATTAAGCACCTGATAAGCATCGTCATATTTAAGCACAACGGGCTGAGGTTCATCATCCACACCAGGCTTCTCAAGATCTTCCAGGGTAGCATCAGGATTGGTCTTCCATAGTTCCTCAACCTTATTTATTTGCTGGGCACTGATATGGCGCGCTCTCAACTGCTCCTGTTCAGATGGGACCTGTAGAGAGCAAATGGTTAGCAATTCTGAGGAATCGCATAATAGTGACAGACAAGACGGAAATGAAAAGATGGGGTAAATAAAGTAGCAACCTTGACAAGCCATTGCAAAAAACACCTATCATCAATAAGTGGACACCACTGACTCAGATCCCAATTCATGTCCTTCAATGCGTTGACACTAAGGCAAGGTTCCCTGCACAGAAGAACGACAACACTCTCGGTCTTGGCAGATATGAATCCAAGAAGGAAAACGTTTCGGCATCCACAATTGTAACATTCGAGGATTGTTTCCCCCAGAGGACTATCTTTATGAAGACAAACTTCTTTGTGCTTAGCTCGAACCTACAAGAAACAACATAGCATAAAGTTCCAGAAATAAACAAATCAAAAAAGGCATTCAGGCGAAACTAGCAAACCGTATAATCACTTATCTTCGAAATACAACCCTGAGCGGAAAAAACAATTTCCTGCCTCAAGAACATTAACCAAACAAGAATGAAATCCTATCAAAGCTGCACCATCAATTAAGCAAGACCAAAAGGCAACCATAATTGAGCTCAGACAACCATACGCATAATTATGGGTACGCACTTGGTTCTTCATTGTAATATTTTTACCATTGTCCCGCAAAGAAAAATCCAGTATAGAGGATGGGGGCTGATAAGGGTAGGTTACAGAAAAAGCAATGATATATACTGCCACCAACTAACTTAAAGGAGAGAGGGAGAGTGGGGAGAGAGAGAGAGAGAGAGTAATAAACTGATAAACTCCTCCAACCACCCCAGAATGCTGTCACCATGGTCAATCAAGACAAACAAGGTTCTATAATGCAAAGCTATGCACCAAAAGATTCTCCACCTCCTTGCAGTGCTGTACATGGAAATGTTCCGCCATCTCTGGCATAAACAACACCAGTCCAGCAGCACAGAGAGAGTTAAATCATCCCGGTAGATGAAGGCTGGTCTAAGTCAACCCATAAGAAACTTCTTCTCATGTCTCAAGGCAGACTTCAGTCTCAATTTTGTGCCTAAAGAGACCTTCCAATGTGGCAATTAATGTAGCCAGAAGGAACATATCGAGACAAAGTCAAGCTAATATACAACTCCATCAATCACCACTGAAGTCGAAATCGGAAAGAACCACATTGCAATTTAACAAAACCAACAAGATGATTTCGGCTCTAATTTCTTCCCCTTCTACAAAATGCTTAATCTATAGATCTTCCACTCGACTTCAAAAAAGCACTGTAGAATTGCATTAAACCCCATAAAGTTCGTAACTTACTTCTTATCCTAAATGAAACCATTAAAGTAAACTTAACATTCAACTATATCCAACTCCATCCAGGGGAGAAGTTTTGCTTCCCAGAAGCTGCTATCACATTACCAGCCATGATTCTTAAAGGATCAAAAACGTCATCTTTTCCTTACATTTTTGCGTCCAACGTATCCCCCTACGTGATTACAAACAATGTCGCAAGAATTTTATGTTATGGTTCCTTGATTCTTACGTGCATGCAGCTGATATTGGACAAATAGTCAGAGACATGTATAAGCCTTACAACCACTAGCCTGCCCGATCCACTATGTTACACGGACTCTCATAATGGTATAAAGTACTCGTGTCGGACACTCGACACTCGGATAAGGGTGTGGGATATGTGTCCGATAAGTATAGTAAGACACTTCTATAGAAAACCTAATTGTAATTTGAGTTCATCATGGAAGTATGCATAAAAACCTCTCTTATTATCCATGAAATGCGCTATAGAACCTTAAAGCACCATTTTACTTAAGAAAATGCACAAAGAATACAAAGAAATTTGAATATTTTGCCGTGTCCCCGTGTCTTTGACATGAGAAATAGTTGAATCCGACACCTAGATACATACACGCACCCAACACCCGTACCAACATAGCCTATCCAAATAAGTTCAAGATCCGCATGGCTCCATTCAGTTGTCAATGACGCAATAGTAGGTTGCCAAGGAGCTTTGGAATGCAGTTCTTATTTCATGGGGGATGTTGTGGATTTTCCCTGCAATAGTTGTGGAGCATATTCAAGAATGATAAGGGGCTAGACGGAAGGTATGGATTTTGATACCACTGTGCTTGATGTGGTTAATCTGGAGATACAAGACTTAAAGATAATTCAACGGCGAGGATAGGCCAATATTCAGAATTGAGAATCTTTTACTTCTACTTTGTTTAGTTGGAAGTATTCAGAGTTAACAGTCTTTTACTTTCTACGTTGGTTAGTCGAGTGAATGCAACCCTACATGGCTACATATGATCAAATCCTTGACATGTTAGATTTTTTGGACTTCAGAGGGGTGTATAGGTCCTTTTATTGTTGGGCTTATTATTCTCACTTTCTTATGTACGTGAGTGGCATTCTCTTGATGCTTTTTTACTTATCAAAGAATATATTGCGGTGAAGTGCATTTAAAGCAAAGGAAAATGAAACATATTTCCGCTGTTCATTTGACAGAAAAAACTTTCTAAGAAAGACATAATATAACAAACTAATCATAGGAAGCTAGTTGAAAATTTTATTCAGAAACTTCCATTTCATTTCTATGGGGCTTCTTTCGACGTAATTTTCAAAAATTTCCCCCAGCTCCAAATAAGTTCCTAAGGGGTACATTGCACTCTAACCTACCTCAGCGGTACATTGCACTCTAACCTACCTCAGCGAGGTAAATAATTGTTCATCACTCTCAACCTAACCAAATCAACCACTACAAATGCACTGCAATGTTACACACATATGTATGAAGAAATGGGAAAAAACTGTGAGCATCATTTTCAGAAACTTAAACATCTACAAATGCTCCTACTCACCAGATGATTCACTATATGTGAACCCGAAGTATTCCCTCGAGAGTTACAAAACCACTTTCGACACGACGGCACATTACATCTCACCACGCACGCCGGGTTCGTCACCCCACAGTACCTACACGCGTGCTCCGCAAAACCCCCCTTTCCATAGTCATATCCCTCATCATCCCCCCCAGTCTCTTCAAAATTCAACCCGCTCATCCCCGCCGCCAGCGCATCCACCACCGCCGCGGCCTGATTATTATTACCCCTCCCCTTCGGCGCCCCCGCGCTGCCGCTTCCCGAGGCCACCGAGACCGGGGAGGCGTCGGCGGAGGAGGCTCTGTCTGTTCTTTCGGGGGCATCGGATAAGGACACGGAATCGGAGGGTGTGGGCCAGACGGACGAGCGGATTGGCTGAGAGAGCTCGTGAAATTCTGGGTAAGAGAAGTTGACGTCGTCGTCGTCGTCGCCGACTCCACCCTGTGTGTTGAATTCGAGGAAGGTGTAGGCGTCGGTGCCGGTGTCCGGCTGGGACGCCGTGTCGAAGAGGTTGTTGCCGTGAGAATCCATTTGAGGGTTAGGGTTAGGGTTTAGGGGTGTTTTGAGTGATAGGATAGGACTGAGTTAGCTTTAGGGTTCAATGTGAATTGCTGAAGAAATTGACGCGAGGTGTCACTGCGATGGCGAGAGAGAGAGAGAGACTGAAAATCGTAACGACCGTGTGAATGAAGAGACGTCACGACTTACGAGGAATGAGGGAAGGGGGAATGTGGAAATGGCAAATGTGAAAGTGTTGTGTCAACAAAGATAAAATTAAGACAATGCGACTTTCGAACAATCAAATTTATACTTGATTTGCTACATTATCATGGATTTGGGGTTGCTGTTGGGCAACCCGCACAGCACCTGCTGTGCATCATTCGAGTCGTCTGTTGTTCGGATAGATAGTTCGGATTTCATCTTACACGCACAATAACAAATGGTTTGGATGCAAAGGTACTGAGGTGAAATATAGGTTTCGGATAGACGGTTCGGATTTCATCTTACACGCACGACAACGAACAGTTCGGATGCAAAGGTACTGAGGTGAAATATAGGTCGTCCATCCTATCAATGGACAGCTCGGATGATGCACAGCAGGTGCTATGCGGGGACTGCACAGTAGCAACCCCGTGTCCCATTATTATATAGGCTTAATAAAAAATATACAAGTTTTGTTCGTTTCACCGTTTTAGTTTAGTTTTAATTTTGTTTTGTAGTCATTACCCTCATTTCTTTCTCTATCTCTCTCCACTCATTACCTCTATCTCCAAAACTAAACTAAACTAAACCTACAAAACCAACAAGGCCACTATATTTTTTAATAACCGGAAACTTTCACCTTATAAAGCAAAGGGCACATAGAAAAATGATAAGAATTTATAAATTTAACTTTATAAGATAGTATTGTTAAATGCAATGTTTTCTGATTACACATTTATTGACATCTTATAAACCTAAATTTTAATTTTCTTATTATTTTCAACGTACCCTAAGGTGAACATCTACAATCATCAAAATGATGGATGAAACTCATATGTTAATGTGGCAAATTGGTTGTAAGTTTGGTTACAAAGATTAAGGCTGCTTAGCGGATTGCCCAATCCATTCTATCCGCCCAAACCGATCCGTCTGTTTACTCACCCGAGAGGTACGTTATGGATGGATACGGATCTTAATATTTTTATTTTGACAATGCGGTTTGGTTCGGTTCGGTTCATACGGTTGCAGATCTTAAAAACAACAATCCGTCACGAGCGGATCGAATTGAAAACCGAACCGATCCAACCAAAATCAATCCGTGGACACCCTTAATAAAAATGAGTGTGTGTGTGACTAGACTTTCCCTTTCGAACGTTGATGCTTGGGGCAAGTTTAAGCGTATGGACACAGTAAATGTAGAAGCGTAAACAGTGTTTGCCTCCTACTAGTTGTCCTTTGCCAGAGATTCCTAATCACTCGATACAAAGTAGAATCATTCTGATAAAGAGCAAAGGGTGAAAATAAGAAAAAGAGGATTTGGGATCCCTGTTGTAGTCCCCTCAATTCAACCGACCATGTTCGCAAATGAAAGAAAGAGAGAGAATGCCTCTCTCTCTCTCTCTCTCTCTCTCTCTCCACAGATTTCTGGATTAGAAATGACATTAGATGTCGCCTGTTGCTTTCAAGTGACAAATTTGGAACTTGCTTGTTCTTTTATCAGCTTTTAAATCTCTACCGATGATTTGCTATATTGTGTACACCAGTAGAAATCTTTAACTACATTGCAATTTTTCTTAAATCCTTCCCTTTTCTTTGAATTGGATTAAATGGAACATGCTATGAATCCGATTAGATTTATCTGCCACTCCAGTGGCCGTTTCAAGTTCGTCCGGATATCCTAGATCGAAGCATAGTATGATCCCGTCTTAGATACAGCCCCTCCCTCTACCTTTTTTTTTTTTTGAAACACGACAAGACATTCCATAACAAAGCCATCAGGCAACGATTACATCAAAGACAGGAATGAAAACCAAATCTACTAACAGATGAAACAAGCACGGCATTGTAGGCTAACATAGGCCACCGGCTCCTAGACCCCCCTCTACCATTGACACTCCTGGATGCGACTCTATTTGAAGCAGCAAAAGCTCACAAACCTCTTACAAACTTTAAGCAGCAGGACAAACGATGTTTCAAAGAGAGTGAAAAATCCAAAATCAGCTTCACGTCAGAACTCAAGTTGCACAATATACTACAATCAATGATTTCGCGAGAAAATCTATCCGTGAGCCAAGGTATATATGCATATAGAAAGTAAAATAAGGGAGAACCCATGAATTATGATGGTCCATTTGTCAATATCAGAAATGAACAACAAAAGAATTTGTCCCAACATAACTGCTGCCATTACTTGAGAACATTTTATACAGTCACTCTGCAAACGGTTCGGTTACGGTATCATTCAACTTCTGCATTTCACAACACCTACAAATGCGTTAGCAGGCACAGCTTCCTTGTACTTCTCCGTATCTAACTTCTACGGTTATACAGGCACCCTTCTGCCACGAGAACGGTCAAAGAACTGCATATAGAGACCAGAAAATTTCAGATAAAAAATTATAATAAATGGTTGAATATGTAGACACATTCCCTTCCACAACTATATGCATTATCACAAAGGTAAAATGTCTTGAGATGCATTAGAACTAAGAATAAACGATTGCCATGTTTATAAAAGAGCACAACATGATGACTTGTCCTTCAGAAGCCAATTTACTTCTTATTTTCCACTTCATATCAAAACCTGGGAAATATGGCCAAAAATTATTTGCTGGTTCGAACAGAACCCACGACCTTGCCAGAACTGCCAGAATATGATGGAGTCAGAATCACAAGAAAATGATGAGCTGATCATCTTATGTCAGAAATTAGCTGACGTTAGAAAACAAAAACCAGACATGATACTATTTCGAATCCTAACAATTATGGAATGTGGAGAAGTTCAAAACTTAAGATTTTGACTCAACTTATTCACCAGTTTCACTTTTATTGCCATTATTACAAGCGACATACTATTTCCACCAGGGATTCGGGAATATACTTCATTCAAGCAGGTTATGAGAAAGGAACCATAATATTTCCACCAGGGATTCGGGAATCTACTTCATTCAAGCAGGTGATGAGAAAGGAACCATAATATTTCCACAAGGGATTCGGGAACATACTTCATTCAAGCAGGTGATGAGAAAGGAACCTTATTGAACGCAACACCATGATGCAAAATATTTAGTAGGCCTGCCTTGTAACATTGACTGTTACATGTTCAGCACCATAAACATGGTAGTGTTAAACTAGAGCCACTACACAAGATGCATCCATAATGTTTATAACAAAATCCCGACGTAAACTCTGCGGAATGCAGGTAACTAGCCGACAAAACAAGTCGGTAAAAAAGAACACAACTAGAAGAAATTCATAAGAATTCTCACTAAAAGACACTGAAAACATACCCATCGAACATATGGCAGTTGGAACACCCAACCAAGGACAGGTATCTTCTGAATAAATACTGATAGTGTTGGCCAAAAGCCACTGCACAAAATACACAATCAACTTAGTTAATGTACTACGAAACTGATCGTGGGAGAGAGTATTTTAACACAATCACACACTTATATGTTCAATTTATCAGGAAAAAAAAAAAGCAAAATTACAACTCATTCCTCACTCACAAACTCACACAGAAACCCCCTGTTTTTTTGCTCCTTTCACCCTCACTTTGTTTGTCACTCTTCATAACATTTACAATTTCAGTACAAAACCGGTACATACACTATGCACTATACAACAAAACACGAATCACAAATTCTATAAATTCACTCAGTTCCAGCTTCATCCCTGGATCCCCTCCTTTAATTCTCCCTCCCCTTTTTCTCTCAACCTCATTACACATCAACCCTACTCTCAATCAAGCTTGCAATAACAACACTCCCCCCTAAGCTTGAATATCTTTCCAAAACCCATCCCTTGTCCTTCTTCTCTTCATCACTGGACAACCGTCTGTTGTCGTCTCTATGCGCCTTGCAGAACCACCACCCGTTTTTCTCATTTGTGCAGAAAAATCTTGTATTGTTCCCTGTATTTTCACTCACTTGTGTATTCAAATTGCTCAGGAAAAAAAAAAACATAATTACAACAACTCACTCACAACCCCCGTAGAGGGAAACCCAGGTTTTTTGCTCCTCTCAGCCTCTCTCACTTTGTTTTTCCTCTCTACCACACAACAACAATTCCAGTACAAAAACTATATAGACTACACCATTACACAACAAAACAAAAATCATAAACTCTCAAACTCTAAACCATTATCAAGTCTTCCAACCCCTTGAAAAGCTCAATTCCAGCTTCATCCTTGGACCCCTTCTTTTAATTCTACCTCCCCTTTGTCTCTCAACCGAATTACAAACAACCCTACTTCCAATCAATTCACAATGACAACACTCCCCCCTAAGCTTGATTATCTTTCCAAAACCCATCCCTTGTCGTCTGCTGTCGTCTCTCCACGCTTCGCAGAATAACCACATGTTGTTCTCATTTGTGCGGAACAATCACATATTGTTCCCTGTATTTTCACAGAATCACAAACTTATGTATTCAATTGCTCAGGGGAAAAAAAACATAATTACAACAACTCACAAACTCACACACAACCCCCATAGACTCTGTTCACTTGTCAAGAAACTAGTGCAAGAAAACTATTCCCAAGAAAATTATAGTGAAGTGCAGTAAAGGAAAATGAAAAGTATTTCCCTTTGTGCATTCACTTGATAAAAGAAATTTAAGAGAAAGTTGGAAAGTAGTAGTTTAATTAGGTAAAAAATAATGAAGATGCAAGATTCATGCAAAATCTAGTGTGTTTTTTTTTGCGAGAAAGCTAATCTTAGTTGGAAAGTTAGAGACGTGGGTCCCACAACTTTCCTGCATGCTAACTGAACACATTAAAAATGCTAGAAAAGTAAGCATTCCCGTACTTTCTTTTCCTTTCTGTGCATCTGAACCGGGCCATAGTGGGAAACCCCTGGTTCTTTGCTCCTCTCACCCTCACTCACTTTGTTTTGTCACTCTACCACATATTAACAATTCCCATATAAAAAACTAAATAGACTACGCAATAATATAACAAAACACAAATCATAAACTCTCAACCTCTGAACCATTATCAAGTCTTTCACCCCCTTGATAAACTCACTCAATTTCCAGCTTCATCCTTAGACACTCTTTTAATTCTACCTCCCCTTTGTCTCTCAACCTAATTACACATCAACCCTACTCCAATCAAGCTTACAACGACAAAAAAACGAGGAGATGAATCATGGGGAAAAAATCAAGTAAACCTGAACAGGACGATGAACCCATATGCTTCCAAAATCATTCCCAATACAGGCCATCCAACAACAACAAAGAAGAATCCAACGCCAAAAGAAATTGTTCCCTGTATAATAATCACACGGAACAGAGAGGTAAATGAAAATGGAAAATGAGCATGCACATTGGCTGGAGTGGCAAGAGAGAGAGAGCAAATAAAACCTTGTAATTGCTAGGTTTCATAAAGAACTGCAGCGAGGACTTCAGTCCAATTGTCAACATCACCCCTGATAAGAAGAGGATCTGATTCAGCATCACCACAATAGTAGATGTTAAGCAGTCATCAAATCAACAATATCGACACAAAAATGGAAGAAGCTCAGAAATGAAAGGCTGGTAGATGCTTTTACTTACATTTCCCATGGCAAGTAGGCCCTTGTCAAAGAAGAACATAACTCCCAAAAACGAGAAAAATACGCCAAACCCAGTCAATCCGATCCCAATCTCTGTTTCATCATAGAGTTGCAAGTTGTTTCATTGACCAGAATTTCGAATGGATTTAGAAACAAAAAGAACAATTGACAAGAAGCTTCATTTTATGCGCATGTTATTGCAGAAATAGAACTTGTGCAAAGTGCAAATTTGGACCTCAGGAAAACAAAACTACATTAACAAGAATATGTAACGGAGCCAAGAAACCTTGACATGCTTCATCCACAAATAGAAACAACGGAATAAACTACTCTGACTACTATATCCTATAAAATACTTTCCAGTATAACTGATGGAAATTGATATGAACTATTTGTTAACAAGCACAAATTGTCCAAACTGATCCATTATGTGGTCCAAGTGTTCGCTTGATTAATTGATGCACTTACCAATCTTCTTCATTCTTAAGAGAGGTAACCACATCCCGAAATAATTCATAGCACGAAATATGAAATATAAATTCCTAAGGTGTAGTAATTTTTACAGAATGATCATGAGCTAATACGTATACTCTATGAAACTATGATGAAATCAGGTGCGCTCTTAAAACCTTTCAGAGACGGAGCAAGTGCGAAAGTAGTTTTCCTTTTCTTTGACAATTAAAGCAAGTGCCATAGTATGAATAGTAGTAGAAATATTTCTTAATCTACTTCAAATGCTTTGTGTTGCAGATACTATAATAAATATCAGGCGAAGAAGAACCATCTCAATCAAGATGACCGACCCATTTGGTACTATCAATAGGATCAATTACAACAAATCATACACTCATATGCCACAACAAATACCGGATTTTAAGCGACCACGGGTTGGTTCAAATGGTCTATTTCAATGACACCATAACGACTTTTTAATCACATCTTTAAGAACTCAACAATCTTCTATCGCGTGATAAATGACCAAATGGAATTTTAAGTATCTTAAATCTCCTACACATCCTACCTCATCTGGTCTCTTTGGTTTGGGAACACTAGCCCCTTAGTTAATGCCATTTACAGGGACTCTTAGTCAGTCCAAAATTCTTAAAGAAGATAAAGGAGAATGCGGAAAGGCATTGTTATTTGGAAGAAAACTCAACAAACATACACATACATATACATCCGAACACAGTACAACTTAAACTTGTATATCTGACTGTGTCTACAACAATATTAAGAAGTAATGTGTGTTGACTCTGTTCACATACTTTTGCGGTCATCCATTTCGAAGGAAACCATGGTGTTGATTCAGATATGATGCTCTACACTTGCCAAAATCTCAACAGCTGAACTGCAAAGCAAATAAAACCGGATCAAATCAGAGTAGCATATTAAATATTCAAAATACCACAACACGAAACAAACAATAAGTGAAGAAATTCAGTTCAAATTCAAATTCATATTCTCGGTGCCTAGGGTTTGAATTTTAACTTGGAAACAGTCGGTTCAACTGAAATCTGTCGAGAATACCTTCGTGAATCTAAAGAAAATGAGCTTGATTCAACAATCCTTAGAACAAATGTAAGCTAAATCTCATTACGCGATCGAAAGGCCTATACAAATATAATGAAGAAAACCTCAACAAGTATCACAATATATATACATGAATGCAGGGAGACAAACACTAATTCATCGACAAATATATTCCCGAAAAGTCGATGAATCTACAAAAGAGAATATAATTATCTAATGAAAAAGATGATAAAGCGAGAGAGAGAGAGAGAGAGAGAGAGAGAGAGACCTGTAGCGGCGTGATGGTGGAAGATCGAGTCAGAGGAGAGACAAAAAGGATCCGGCTATGGTTTGGGCCACGAAAGTTTTCAGTTACGCCTTCTCGGCTAAGGAATTGATTGCCATTTGCTGAATGACGATGTTTCAGACTCAGTTAAAACGGAATTAGGTTTATTCCTCCTTTGGGAAATTTTTTTTTTTTGGGGTTTATTCGTTGTTTTGTTTTTATTCAAAAAAAGGCTTATCTATTGTTTTGGTCCTTGAAGGATGCCACAAATTTCAAAATCGTTCTTTTAAGAATTCTGATTTCAATTTCATCCTTGTAAAACTTTGACAATTTCAATGCTGTCCTTTCCGTCCAATGAGCAACGGAAAAAGCTTATGTGGACTAACGGAATCTCAGTCAGCTGTGACCTGTACCTTTCTCATTGACATGTACCTTACTCTCCAAGTGCCAACAAACTTTCCCTTACCTTCTCTCTTCCCTTACCTTTCTCTCTCTTCGATTTGCAGGGGAAAAAAGGTCAAAGCAACCACCACCATCAATTTCTCCAAAACCCACACAAGTTCTCGTTTTAACCAGTGGCGAAAACTTCAAAAATCCAAACAAAGGAATCACTAAAAACTTCATCTAGACATGGAATCTGCCATGGTTTTTTTTTTTTTTATCACAATCTGCCATGGTTGCATGGGTTGGAAAACCCTCTTCTGTATCATGATTTGTGTGGACTAAATACGTATGAGTTAAATCTTAATTACAATAGTCTTGTTTAGAGGTGGCAAATGGGTGGGTTGGGTTGGATTTAGATAGGTTGATATGGGTTATAGGTTGAATATGGGTGGGTTAAATATGGACCAAGAATATGCGGGTTGAATATGGGATGGGTTGAAATGGATCAAGTCAAACCTAACCCAACCCAAACCAACCCATTTTTTGGGAGACTAGAAATGCAGCGATCAAAACACTCCTAGTAATAGCGTGAAATTCACTGCGACAATGGATCATAGTGAAATCCTCGAGTTTTAGAGAGATGAAAATTTTCAAGCATGTCATTCCTTACCGAATTCGGGCCAATAATAATTCAATAATAATTCATTCTCTACGTACAGATTCGACGCGAAAGGGGTGTTTGTGCCATCGAGATCTGGGTCGTACGTTTCTAACTTTTAACTCTCGGATTGATTTACCCTCTCTCCTCATTAAAAACTGTCCGGAATTATAAAAAGAGAGAGAGAGAGAGAGAGAGAGAGAGAGAGAGAGAGAGAGAGAAAACAAAGAGAGTACGAGTCTTTGAATTCGAGCCGTACGGCCCCGGCCTAACAAACTACAAAACTCACTTAAACATGGATGGTTTCCATATCAGTCTAGAAATGATGATGATAATAATAATAATAATAATAATAATAATAATAATAATAACAATAGGTTTGGAAATTGAGCTTAAATAACAAACACAACTTCCTTCCTCAGTTAGTAGTTTACCAGGAGATTAAACTTAAGTCGGTTTTGTAGTAATTTAACCTCGGCCCAGACATGGCCCAAGCACGCAAAATTTAGGAAAAAATTGACCTTTGTTTCTGAAACTTTGAGATCAATGAGATGAACAATGAAAAATCTTAGAATTTACGAATCAGAACACTTGGCCAATTCTCTTCCTTTATTTGTTGAAAAGCAAGGAAGAACTTCTCATGTAACAACAAAATGAAGAAAATTCTCGTTTTCCAATTTCCAACGGCTGCATTGGTGAAGAAGACTAAAAAAAAATTAAAAAAGCGACCACAGGAGCACAATCCTTGTACTAATAGAGATCACCAAACCACCACCAACACAGCAACAAAAACAACAAGAAGACATTATATTTCGATCAAAGCTCCCCGACATCTACCCCCTCAACCACCAGCGAAGTCCACACCTATGCCAACGTCGATCTCACCATCAGGAGAGTCGCCGCCGGCCTCAGCAAGCACGGAGTCAAAGTGCTAACCTACGCGCTTGAACACGACATCAAAACTGCGTTCACCGACGCGCTGCCTCCTTCCCCCGCGAATTTTTTTTTTTTAATCATTTCTCATAGCTGATTCAATTCAACGAGAACGAATTGCTGGAAGTCGAAATCGCTCCGAACAACGTTGTCGCTCTGCCCTACTCTTCCGGAACTACAAGATTACCGAAAGGAGTTATGAAAACCCTCTTCAAGGTTGCTCAACCGGTGGTGTGGACCAATCGGTTCCCCAATTACGAAAACGGGTGATCGAGAGAGAGTTCTCCAATTTGGGAGCCTTTTTTTTTTTTTTTTAAACTATTTTTATTTTTAACCACAATGAGTGTTTGGTTAATTAGTTCGGAAACTAAAGGGGAGAGAGAGAAGGATGACAGGGACCCACCATTGGTTTTATTTGTGGAATGGTACACGTCATAGGATGACTAGGCTTCTGTTAGTCCGGGTAAGCCTTTTCCGTTTTCCGCTGGACGGAAGGATAACATTGAAATCGTCAAAGTTTTATAAGGATGAAATTGAAACCAGAATTCTTAAAAGGACGATTTTGAAATTTGTGGCATACTTCAGGGATCAAAACAACAGATAAGCCTTCAAAAAAAAATTTACATTTGTTAGTTTTGCTTCAAGTTTTCGTAGTTTATTGATTTATCTCGATGAAACGAATCTAAAATGTATAAAATTATAGTCAAAACTAATTTTTTTTTAATAAAGCCGAAAAAAACCAGTTTATTGAATTAATTTTGGCTTTATTCCAAAAAATTGATTTTTGACCATAATTTTATACTTTTTCGATTCGTCTCGTCGAGACAAATCAATAAACCATGAAAACTTGACGCAAAACCAACACATGTAAAATTTTTGAATAAAGACCAATCGAATAAACCAAAAAATAGGTTTGAACTTTTTTGCCAGATATTTGCAATATTTCATTAGAGAGAAGTCCGTGTGTTATCTCAGCCCTTAAAAGATATTTTTTATAATTAGATTTTGTAGAAAGGTTTTCTCAATATAAAATTAGTCTTCCCGGAATTTTGTTAGAAAATGAATCACAATTGATTGAGGTGGATAACCCAAATGAAAGTGCATGGTATTCTCTGCAGTCGGAAATACCGCTCCGGACAAATTATTAGGAAAAATGCTAAGTGCGCAAAAAAGATACCCAGAAAGCTCTAACGAGTAGCTCAAATTGATATGACAACTCGCGGACGAGTCCTTATTGGAGCTTTCTGGGTAATTTCTAGGTATTTTTTACGTATATGTAACAGTGATGAATTATTAGAATCTGTAATTGATATGACAACTTGCGGACGAGTCCTACTATTTCTTAACAAGGACAAATTAGAGATTGGGGAAATGACAAATAAGTGGGAAAAGGGGCAACCTATTACACTCTCATGACAAGGTTCTTGGCAATCACTTCATAGATGACAAAGAAAAAAATAATTCTACAAAAGTGACACCTAGAGATTGTTTGACGAAAATTAACCCTTAGGGTGAAAACTATATAATATGAGTGCAATAATTTAGTTTAAGAGTGCAACATAATTGTATTCAAGGTGCAATGGAAATGGACCTAGCGTGCAATGTTGTGATCTATTTCCAGAAAGTTTTGGTTTGACTACACAATGGCAACCCCATTTAGACCAACACGAGTGCAATCCTTTTGTTTGGATGTGCAACACACTAGCATACAAGGTGCAATGGAAATGGACTCAGGGTGCAATGTTGAGAATTTATTTCCAAAAAGTTTGGTTTGAATACACTAGCAACCCCATCTAGAACAACATGAGCGCAATTTTTTTGTTTGGGTGTGCAACATACTTGCATGCAAGGTGCAATAGAAATGGACACATAGTGCAATGCGAAGAATTTATTTCCAGAAAGTTTGTTTTTTGTTGTGAGTGCAATACAATTACATTCAAAGTGCAATAAAAATGGACTCAATGTGCAATGCTGGGACCAAATTGTTACCATTCATGCATGAATCTGAACACCTTGTATAAAATAATGCTCTTGTATCCCCTCATATCATATCCAGAACATCAAACACGCCTTTGGCAAAAAAAAAAAAAAATTTACATCCCTCATTTGGTTCAGATAAACAAGACAAGCATTCCCAAACTTTTCTCATTTCCCATCACCGGCAAAAATGGGGTGTAGACACCCCAATTTTAATCCAAGTGTTCCTTCATCATCGTCTCTCATCCGAGACTCGAATGACATAGGTCATGTCACCATTGGGTCGCCTCTTGATCGAGGCACCCCTGTCTGTTGCTCGAAAATCTAGCTAAGTATGGAAAATTAACTTTTTTGGAAAGTTTTGATTTGGCCAATAAAAAGTCCCGGTAATTGTTCCTTGGATTTTTCTAATCAAAATGGTATAATCGGAAGTTATTTTTGAGTAAGGCAAAGTCATCTTTCGCCCATTTTCTTTGGAGAAAAATGTGCCCGTTTTCGATTTTGTACTAAAAGTGGGGGGATGAGATTTTGATTGGATTGGGATATCAAAATTCTGGCAATGCCATTGTTTCCGAAAGGAGGGTACTTCCTTATTTTCATAAATAAATTAAAGTAAAGAAATCTTTACTTAAGTTTGGTTTATGAAAATAAGTACCCAATGATAAGAAGAAATGCTCAGAATGCTCAGACAGCTGTTTGGAACTTTGGAAACCTAGCAACACAAACCGCACGGCTCCTGTCTCAAGCCATGTGGCCCCCTTTGTTTCTTCACAAGCCGCGCGGCTCCTCCATACAAGCCGCACGGCTCCCCCTAGGAGCCGCGTGGCTGGTGTTGTTATCTTCTGAAATATTCCTGACAAACCAGACGTTCAGGAATATTATCATCGCTCCACCGCCGAATATCATCATGATTATTCCCTCAAAACCGGTTATAAATAGGGCCATCTCCCTCCTCTTAGAAGACACAGAGAAAAAACCATACCCCGAGAGAATTTCCGTTCGATTTTCCGGCAAAGTTCTCATCCGAAACCGCCAACAAAATCCCTCACAACCTCACACCTCCCATTCCCTTCCGATCCCTCTATACCATTCCCAGTCATACCAAGTCTTGATCCCACAAGTTCGAACCCGAAGAATCCGAAGTTTCCGACCTCCGTTTCAAGTTCCAGAAAGGTATAAACCGTTTTCGCACTTCGATTTTCGAATCGCGGCTTTCCGAGGGCATCCCCGAGTTAATAGCAGTTTCAACAACCGTATGTTAACTCGGTAAACCATTTTCGAAACAAAAACCGGCTTTTCGGAGCCGTACCGGGTGATTTTTCTCTATAAACGCACGGTACGATCCGTACCAGAAATAAGTTTCACTTCAATAACTTGTTTACAAACAAAAACAACCTATTTGGAGTAGATTTGAAGAAGAAAATCAAGCTTTGAACGGGTTTTGGACCCATTGGTCCTGAAATAAAATTTTTAAAAATAGGGTTGCACGCAAGCTGCGCGGCTTGTAGTGTAGGCCGCACGGCTCCTGTGTAGGAGCCGCGCGGCTCCCGTTTAAATAAAAAAAATTCCTCCGCTTTTCCTCTGTTCGTACTCTGTTTTTTTATTTCTCTGCAACTCTTTCTCATTTATTACACTTCCCCCCCTTTATTTTCTTATTATTATCATTTAGTCATTTTGTTTAAATTTTATTTCTGTTATGGTTTTAATTAATTTCTTTATTTGCTTGTTTATTTGTCAAAGTTTTCAATAAAATATTTTCTACAAAAATCCCACAAATTATTTAGTAGAGACCGGGAATCTCCCGGGCGAGCGGGGTGCTTTTTAATAAAACCTTCCCCGATCGTAACTTGGCTTCCGAATCCAAAGAATCTTTTCGCAGATCAAACCTTTTCCAAAACGGCACAAGAGTCATCAATTATTTTCAACGGTTTCTCGGGTACCAAAATCGCTTTCTAAGTAAATCCCGGGTGGCGACTCATTTTCCATCAACTTTCTATTTTTAAACCGAAGTGCCGCGTGGATCGACCGTCCACATGGAGGAAAATTTGTAGCCGAAGCCGGACACCTACTCAAAATCTCTGAAAAGCTCTTGCAAGGCCGAGGCTCCAACGGATCTAGAGACTTCGCGATCCTGGCCCAAGAAGCCGACCCGTTTCTCGACAGCACCGACCAGATCTTTTCCTTTGCCAACGTCCTCATCGCGGCGGAGAACCGGCTCAACAATCACGACGACTGGTAGGCCGCCGCCGCGCAATAGAGAGAGCACAGAGTGAGAGGCAGTGGGGTGGGTAGGCGACTTGCAAAAGGGGTATCTGCGTTTGATTTGGGGTTGGAGGAGTGTCGCGGATTTGTGAAGAATTTTGAAGGCAGGGGTTTTTTTGTCTGCTTATAAATGTTGCACCATGAATCTGTAAATTATTTTCCTCTACCCATAAGGCTTAGTTTGCCAAAAGATTAAATGAGGTGAAGGTGATTTTATCTCCAATGAATCTGGAAATTTGCCTAAGTAATGATTCCCAAAAACCTTGTCATGACTCCGGAAATCTTTGCCCCATTTCCCACTGTCCTGTCATTGGCCCTTAAGAAATTAACAATTACAAGGACTAAACTCAATTACTTCGTTACTTTTTTTTTTGTGTCCTTTTTTACCTTTGCCTTTTGTCTTTTAATAAGTGTACTCAGCAAATGGTGAAGACAAATTAAGAACAAATTATTTTGATGCTTAAAGGGTGTATTCTTTTATTTTATTTTATTTTTTTGAACCAAGAAAACATAAGATATCCATTAATAAAAACGAACAATTACAAAGTCAGAACAATCCATTAAGATCAAACAACCACACATCCCCAAATATAAGCATACAAGCACAACTCGACAAGAAACAGAAACCATCTGACCAAACAAGCCCCCAACGCCAACTAAATGAACGACACCTGCAAAAAAGATCAAGGCCCACAAACACCTAAAGTCAACGTAAAGCACGGCGTTGAAGGCAACGGAAGGTGTGAGGGTCATCATAGCTATCTTCAATGACTCACCCTTTTCCGCTTAATCCCAATGGGGTGTTCAAAACCTTATTATGAGAGCCACCAACTTTTACCCTGCCAACCCTCTTCCTTCAATTTTTTTCAAAAGCAAAGAGATCCATTTTGAAGGATGCAGTGGACCCACATAAGTTATGATTAAAAGCATCAGTTTTAGGTATAGCTGAGATACTCAAAGATCTCATTTGTTCTTGAGACGAACTATTACATTTTTTGCAATTGATATGATAGTTAGAGGCGTTAAATCTCTTAGTACAGTACATGTTTAAGTTTCGTGATTCAAAAAAAAAAAAAAAAGAGGATAAAATTTACTTTTATGAGAGAATGACCTACCTCGTAAAGCGCAATAAGTCAGTTTTGAGTTTAACATATGGAACAAGCCATATGGCCTTTGATGCATGTCACGGCATTATCTATCTGTGGCGCTTGGTCATCAACAAGATTTCGTGGGAAAAATCACGCCATTAGGATTTTTTCCACTACCAAACGACTTAAGTATTTTTAGGTTTGTCCTTTATTCAACTTTATTTCTTCACTTTTATTAGTTTTGCGTGAAACTTTTCAAGTCTTTTGATTCATCTAACTAACTTCAGATGGCTTTTGATTGGATATTCCCCCCAAAAAAAAATTGGATAAAATTTTTTACTTTTCCGATTCTTCACATCAAGACAAATCAAAATACATAAAAGTTTGACGCAAAACTAAAAAAATATAAAGACAACCAAAAAATTAAAAAAGAACAACTAGAACCACTGTGCGTAGCTCGTCATCTTCAAATTGCATTCCCTTTTTCATCAGAACCCTCGATTTTCATCCTTAATCAATACATCCGTATCTTTTTCATCGCCGATTACGTTAATGGAGGTGTTTGTGAGTAAGTACCTTCTAGAGGGGGGCTAGTAGGGGCTGTCGCCCCTGCTACAATTTGAAAAACCTACAATTACATTGAATTATATATATATATATATATATATATATATATATATATATATATATATATATCATCAAATTATATAACCCCGCCCCGGCCCCCGCCCCTGCTCCACAATATATGGCCTGTCCCCCTACCCAAAAATCTTGACTCTGTCCATGTTTGTGAGTGTTTGGTCTGACTTACTTGGATGTTAACACTTTTGTTTGTGTTCTGTTGTTCAGGGTGGGAATGTTTATTTTGATGTTTTAATTACTGTAAATGGATTTCTTGTCATTCTCTCTGCAAAAAGAGAGCTTGCTTTGCTGTTAAGTTTCAATGAATATGTTGGTAATGCCCATTCCTTTTCGAAAAGAGCTTCATAAAGTTCACCAATTAAGTTAACAAAAAGTGGATCTAGCTCTCAATTATTGGCATTCCAAAGTTTCCCTCTTCTTCCTTTTCAGGGCCACATAATGGATAAGCCATAGCTAGCTACCACTATTTGTGCAGAAAGCAACATTTTGAAAGTAAAACAGCAGCCTATATAAAGAATAAACCAACCCATTACATTCCTTGTTTAATTTTGATTCAAAAACTGATCAAACAAAAAATGGCATGGTGTTATCTTGTTTTAGTGGGTAGGTTTCAGCACCTAAACTGTTCATGAAAAGAAATATTATTAGAATCACCAAACACCAATATAAGAATAATCAATAATGATGTCTCTTTTGAATCTGATGGTAGTCATTATGGGGTCCAAAAATTCTAAAATGGTTTCCATATCATGGGTGATGTGGTTCAATGGGCTTTACGAAAGTAGTCCACCTCGGCGTCTGGTTTACGCTTTCTCTTAAGTATATAAGTACTCGTGTCAGACACTCGACGACTGAGAATGTGTCTGGCATACTAGTTTAACAAACAGAGTTCACCTATGAAGTATATTGAGCTCGAGTTGACCATTGAATTATGCCTGAAATTGCTCTATGACACTTTCTAAACACCTGCCTAGAAAGCAAAACAAACACTCCTAGAAAATGAACATTTCGTCGTGTCTACTGCAATAATGAAATTCAGAATTTGACAACAAGCGTAGAATAAGCGAACTTGATTTCTTACTTTACTACAATTCGCTAATAAGAAGAGTTCCGAGCATAACCACATGATTGAAAATAAGGCAGATCTTTTTCATGTCCTTAAACATGAAAATTAAGGAAATGCGACACTTAGACCCGCACCAACTCCCGACAAGCGTACACAAGCGTTGTAGCATACCTCTAGACAATTTTCTAGTCATCTCAACCACAAATTCCCAGGATTAGACGCGATCAATGTATCAAGATGTCATCACCAAAAATAGCATGTCGAAACAAGCAGTAAATCTTTTGAAGTTCTATCCACTCCATGTACTCATGTTAAATTTCGGAGGGATTATTTCCACAATTGAAATGGCAAGAAGAATCCTCTCCCGCCTATTCAGACTAACAGTTCCGGGTTATGTTAGGGGGCTCGATATCAGGTTAATGCGGCTGACGCCAAGGAAATAGCAGCCCATGGGTTTAATAGAGTCAGTAGCCAAGTTGCTTTCCAAAAATACTTTTGGGCAGTTGACAAGCATTTTCGGACCAGTGCTTGTAGCTGAGCACTGTTTTCTATTTCTAAAGATATAGGGAGTTTCCTTTACACTTTCGTGTATACTGTATATACACCTCAAGTGGGTAGGATACATGAACAGTTCTTTGTTGCAAAAGTGCCTAACTGATCCTCCACTACACTTTTATCTCAAGCAAAACCATTGTGTACTATCTCACATTCAGACTACAAAATAGAACTTTGGTCTCTCTCTCTCTCTCTCTCTCTCTCTCTCTCTAAAAGTGATTATCAATTACGCATGCTTAAATCAGTTAATGACTCGAGATGTACACTTCTCCCATCCCGTGGCCATCCAATCTGCTTTTGACGTAAGCATTTATGACTCAGAATTTCTCCAAGGAAATATTGAAGTTCAATGCACAATCTACAATCTATTAAAGGATAAAAAACAAGAAATCAGCATACCTAATGCTCAAGCCAACCACTTAAGGAATGGGCCTGCAAGAGGTAGTAGGTAGCAGCTTTCCCCAACCGCATTGCGAAGAGGCTAATTCCCATGCCTTGAACTAGCACCTCAACACCAGAAGAGAATAACACTTGTCACCGCTCCACGTCACGTTTTATTAAAGAGACAAAAATGGGGTATGGATTAAGTCACTAAAAACATTGAATCTTATTAGTAAATTATCATAACCGAAACTGCAAAGCAACTCCATGGTTTGATGATGATAGAAATTTACTAACCAAGTCCACAACTTCAACAGGGGGAATACAAGTACCATAAAATATCCAAGGGAAGGTCAGAAAGCACTTTCCCACAATAGGT
The DNA here is from genome assembly GCA_020921065.1 of Vaccinium darrowii. Taxonomy (NCBI): domain Eukaryota; kingdom Viridiplantae; phylum Streptophyta; class Magnoliopsida; order Ericales; family Ericaceae; genus Vaccinium; species Vaccinium darrowii. The sequence goes on along the minus strand of CM037162.1, from coordinate 20,193,972 downwards.
AAAACAATTAGTCCATGTCAAAGAAGGTTGCTGAAAAATATTTCTAACAGAATTCCACTCATTCCTTATAAACCAAATTCAAGAGGTCAGCCAGTAAGTTCACTATAAATAGCACCTTTGATCACTTCATGCACTACCACTTTCTTTCTTTTCTTCCGCTTTCTTTGTTATACAATGGCCTTTTCTCAACTGTCTCTTTTGTCTCTATTTGCAAGTTTTCTACTCACGCAAACTCCGGGGGATGCAGCAACATGTAGTGACTGTTTTACACGTTCTCGAGCAGCTTACTACCCGAATTCGGATGAAAATGGAACAGAAAGTGAGGGTTTCAACTCCACAAAAATATACAAATTAATGCATTTATGTCTGTATAATTTGACCTTTATTGACTTCTAAACCATATTGATCTTGATTGAATTGTAGCGGGGAGATGTGGTTATGGAACATTTGGAGCAACAATAAATGGTGGGAACGTATCAGCTGCATCTGATCTCTATCGTGATGGCGTAGGCTGTGGTGCCTGCTACCAGGTGATTAATCTGATTATTGAACTGAAGAAAAGAGGAACGAAAGGTTGAGATTTCAAAGATTTATTCTGCTTTTTTGTACTACATATTGTCAATTTTTTTGAAGTTCTTTGTTTCAGTAGGTGAGGTGCACCAACAGTAACTATTGCTCAGACAAAGGCGCGACAGTTGTCATAACCGACCATGGTTCTAGTGATAGAACTGACTTCATTCTGAGCAGGCGGGCCTTTAGTCGGATAGCTCAGACTACAGATGCAGCTGCATCTCTACTAGCTCTTGGTGTGGTTGATATTGAATATCGACGGTAATATCCATTTATGTATGAGGAGAGTTGTACCATAATCTCTGCCAAGTCGGGAATTTTTATGATAATAGTAACAGAAGATGGTATCACTATGCTGTAAGAAATAACCGAACCTTTAGGTCCTATTTGTTTGTCTGCATCAAAGCAGTGGATAGGACTACGAATGCAAAGGGACCAAATATTCAATATTTGGTTGAAACTTTTGCAGCTTGGATTAAATATGTTGGATTCTATCAAACAAAACCTCGGATATATAGTACCTTTGGGGATGAGGTAATTGAGTAATTTATCCATTGAATATTGTTGGATTTTAACCACTACTGATCAGGTAGAATTACTAATCCATTGAGATTATATATATCTCCACTAGAAGTAGAATAAGGGCGCACCTAGTGCACGAAGCTCCCGCATATTTGGGGTCTGGGAAAGGATCATATTTGGTGTCTGGGAAAGGATTGATGTATGCAGCCTTAACTCTGCAAGTAAAGAGACAGTTTCCGCGACCTTTAGGCCACAATGAGGCAACTTTACCGCTGCTCCAAGTCTGCCCTTGAGTAGTTGTCCAGTCAAAAATCAGGGCCTTAAATTAAAATGAACTCGTTTCCATGATGATAATTACTCTCTCTCTCTCTCTCTCTCTCTAAAAAAAATGAACTCGTTTCCATGATGATAATTACTCTCTCTCTCTCTCTCTCTCTCTCTCTCTCTCTCTCAGTGTGCCATGCAGCTATCCGGGTAAAAATATAACTATCAAGATTGATGAGAACAGCAACAACCCTCATTACCTGGCTTTTATCATATGGCACCAACAAGGCAAAAAGGATATCACTGCTGTGCAGCTCTGCGAGGTATTTCCCAAAAAGCATAAGCTAATATACTCAACAAGAAAGCCATTTCCTAACATAGCAATAGTGTTAATAGCAAGCACCCAATTTCATTGCATATAATGTCATATTATGTAAAGTACTTACACTGTTACACAATATCACATTTGCAGACACAAAATTTCGTGTGCAAGCTAATCGATAGGAGTTATGGAGCAGTGTGGACAACTACTTCACCCCCTAGGGGACCCCTCTCATTAAGGATGCTATTTAGCGATGATGATGAGGAGACGTGGCTAATACCAGTCAACAACATACCTGAAGATTGGAAACCTGGAAATACGTATGACTCAGGAGTACAAGTGAACTTATAGACAAATGAATGGGTCTCTCATACTCATTGAGTACAAATTCATACCCCTGAAATGAACTCCTATGGATTTTCAGTTTTCATATGTTCTCTTTTCACTGTCTTTCGAGATCAGGATAAGTCTCGAGAAGTTCTTAATTGCAGTCAGTGTATTGCTGTAGTATCAAAAAACTAAATAACGAATATTTAAATTTGTTATTTACTACAGCATTCATTTCAGATACTAGTAAATCTTAGCTATAGCATCTGCCTGTTTTCCTATTTGACATTCTGCAGTAAACAAAAGATCCCGCTACTGCCCTTAAGCAGGGGACTGGAGACGTCTAGGCCTACACAAGGTAAATGGCATTTTCCAGCTATAATTAGTACTCAGTAGTGGCCCAAGCAAGCGTGTTACCTAGTAAATTTAACAACTAATCTTAGTTTCTACTCCCTCCGTCCCAATTTGTTGGCCCTGTGCAGATTTCAATGCAATTTTTAAATTGTTAATATCTTTCAATCTACAATATTTTTTGAGATTTTAAAAACTTTACTTAATAGAAGTAATTGAGATCAACTATAAGATCCATATTGCACATAAAATACAATATAGATTGAAAGATATGAACAATTTAAGAATTACATTGAAATCCGCACAGGACCAACAATTTGGGATGTAGGGAGTATGTTTTTGCCCAAAATGCTTTGGTTTTGGCTAAACCTAGCAGTTCTACCAGTGCATTGTCATCCCTTTTCTATGCATACATTCAGCCCTTTTACGACCATATATCCATTTATTTTTCCTACATGCAAATCCAGGGGAAATGTGATTACTCTTATCTAACAATCTATTGAAAGGTATGAGAGGTCTCTGTCTCAGTTGAACTATAACAATTTATTGAAAGGTATGAGGGGTCTCTCTCTCACTCAGTTGGACCGGCCTTGGAAGAACCTTGATCTAAGCGAGGTGAGTGTTACGGGCCTTACGGCAACACCTTTGTCTCTAGACACCAAGCCACGATTTTAAAAGAATATTGCCATTTAATTGCAAGCAGTGCCCTGTCATGTCAATTTTGAACACAGGACAGAATTATGAACCTTGGCAGATCCAGAAGAAATCAGTTCTGCTCTTAGACATAAGTTTGACAACTTCACATTATCTAATTCTCACACAACTGCTAACTAAACTCACGGAATCATCAACACAGCAATCACTGCATAGCGAGGGTTTTGTTTGATTAGAAGTTCCCATTCAGAGGCTTGAGAAATCAGGCATGGACTAGAAACTATCCTAACTTACGTTTATGTAAACCACGTGTCACTTTCAAGTTTGAGATCTTTCAGAAAACTCTATTAAGTAGAAACAAGTGACAATATAATCAAGAGAGAAGAATCTACAGGGGGGTGCAATACCTCAGCTCAGTGCAGAGAAGGGCCCCCATCTGGGCTTGTTGCCCCGTGCGTCCGGTCTTCGACCCTCAATGCGTACCTTTTTAGCAGTTCAAAAAAAAAAAAAAAGAATCTACAGGATAAAAATAAGTTTTCACTTGTGGTTTTCCATGAACACAAAAATAAGATCCCACAACATGATAAGAGATCATATATGGTCACCTGGATGCTTAAACAAATGGGGAAGGATTCAAGAAACCAGCTAGTTTACATTCAACACAATTCAGCAACGCCTCCAGCACAAGTTGTATATCCACGGATGACGGATCTCGTATCACTACTCTACTGTTTGCATGCCCTGCCCATGTTAGACTACATATCAACAGGTGTTGTCAGACTAACGACAACATTGTTGTGTTTTCACTTAACCAATGACATATACCAACATCATAGCTGCTGATTCAGAGTTTCTCAATGAGATTGTTCACAACTTTCCAAGGATTATGTTGTACAAAAATGCAATTGCTGTGGACTCCTCGATTGATCTACTTAGCAGAGCCCCCCTCATATACTTGCATTTGGATACACTCATTATTCTGCAATCCTGTCCAAAGAATAAATTCGCTCCGCGAGTAGAGTATTCTCTTAATTCCTTGAATCTATGTCATCCACCTTGACAGACAATTTACTTGAAGTTTTCTGAAATTTTAACTTCAATAGCTAGTTTTCACCAACCGTTTCGGTGTTTTCAAAAGTAAGTACTTGCTACTATCACACTTTCTCTAATCCGTCATACCTCTGCATGACAACTTTATTTGAGCACCCATCTGCCTCAACATGGAGTACACCATGCTCCTCTTATGTACTGAAACACTTCCCTGGAACAGTTCAGTGCCAAGAACTCCAGACTCAACCAGGCTAGACCCTGCCTCTTTGAGGAACCCTTTATTCGTCATCATCTTTCTCACATTTTCTACATCGACCCACCTTCCTTGTTCTGCATATATGTTTGATAACAACACATAAGGACCAACATCTCCTGGTTCCAACTCAATTAGCCGATTAGCCACAATCTCACCAAGTTCAAGATTTGAGTGGCTCCTGCAAGCCGAAAGCAAAGCTCCCCATAAAACAGGTCCTGCATCCATTGGCATATTCCTAATTAGCTCTTCAGAATCCTTCATTAAACCAGCCCGGCCAAGAAGATCCACCATGCAACCATAGTGCTCCACCTTCGGCTCAATCGTGTAAACTCGGCGCATTAGGTCAAAGTACCACCAGCCCTCCAAAACCATTCCTGAGTGAGCACACCCACTTAAAATGCATATAAAAGTAGCATCATTTGGCATGACTCCTCTCTCCTCCATCTCAAGAAACACTTCAAGAGCCTTCTCTCCATACCCATGCATTCCGTAGCCCATAATCATAGAATTCCACGACACGATACTTCTTTCAGGCATCTCGTCAAAGACTTCTCTGGCCATATCCATGACCCCACATTTCGCATACATCGTCAGGAGAGCAGTTGAAAGTAACACATCAGGTACAATCTTCCTATGGTTTATAATGTAAGTGTGAACCCATGTACCTCTATCAAGCCTTCCTAAGTGTCCACATGCAGTTAGGATGCTAACAAGAGTGGCCTCATTTGGCTGAGCATGACCTTCTTCCATCATCCTATCAAACAAATTCAAACACTCGCTATAATCCTTGGATCGCACATAAAGAGCCAACATTGTATTCCAAGAAACTACATTCCTAAAGGGCATCCGATCAAAAAACTCTCGAGCACATGAAATGTCTCCAATCCTGGCATACCCATCCATCAAAGAGTTCCAAGAGATAATATCTCTAAACGGCATCTCCTCAAACAACCTTTTCGCCTCCTCAACATCCCCAATAGCTACATACCCCGCGATCATAGAATTCCAAGTAAAAGCATCTCTCTCGGACATGGCATTGAAAACCCCACGCGCAACACCCACTTCCCCGTTCTTCACATACCCATAAACCATCGAATTCCAAGTGACCAAATCTGACTTGGGACTTCCATCAAACACGTCCCGTGCATCCCGAATTCTTCCAAAAACAAAGTACATGTGAATCAACGCATTCTGAACGAACAAATCGGACTCAAACCCGAACTTCACAACCCTACCATGGGTCTTACCCGCTTCTCTAACCGACCCAATCTCTGCACACACCTTCGCCAAAAGCGGAAAAGTATAGTTATTCGGCAAAACAAACTTTCCCACCATTTTATCATAGTAAAAATTGAGAGCACCATGTGGGTCATTCAATCCCACCAAACTTCTAACAATCGTATTACATAAAAATGCATCTGGCTCTTCGTATTGATCAAAGAGTGAAATCGCGTGAGAAACCCTGGACGGCGAAGAAGAACACAGTTTCTTCACCACTCGGCTCGAAACGAGAGAGTGTTGGAATAGGCCTGAGACAATGAGCTGGCTGTGGATTTGGTTGAACTCTTTAAGTGTGCCGTTGAAGGATTCTAAAGTGCGCAGGATGGGGTGGTTGAGAGTTAACGTGCGCACTCGTGGGTCGTCTAGGTCTGAATCTGGCCACAGTCTGGGTGTGGGTTTGGAGAGGTTTTTCTGGGTTTGGATGAATTTGTTTAGAGCTTGTGAAGATAAGCGAGTTGAGGAGGATATGGATGGTTTCAACCTGTTGGCCATCGGATTTGGTCTTCACATTTGGCGGGAAGGATATGGCTTCAAAATGCCGTTGGAGATTGCGGACGGTGGCTTCTCTGTTGTCCAAACATCTAAGCTATGTTTGCAACTTGTGAAAATGAATGTTTGGAACTTGAGGATGGAAAGGAAAAAGAATGGAAAATTTTAAAAAATTTCTTCCCCTCGTTTGGTTCCTAAAGAAATCCAAGGAAAAGTCTAAAAAACAAGTACAATTTTCTCTCCAATTTCTTCTTAATTTTTCTTTTAATTTTCCTTCTTATTATTTTCTCTTCCTTTCTCTTTCCATCCTCAAGTTCCAAATAGAGCGCCGAAAAGAAAAGAAAAGAAAATCAGAGGGGAATTTTGAAGAAAGTGTATTAATTTTTCTTGTTTGGTTATAGGAAGAAAATGAAAAGAAACTAGTGGGAAAATGTTTGGCTTCAAGAGCAAAATAGAAATCTAAGTGCTTTTCTTTCCAAGATTCAAAGTTTCGGTATTTTTTCTCTCATTTCTCTTACAATTTATGTGTCTAGAACTTTCTAAACAAATTTTCTTGTCTTTCTCTTCCTTTCTCCCTAAACTAAGAACCAAACAGTTTAAAGAGGAAATTTTTTCATTATTCTTTCCTTTCCCCCATTTAACCAAACAACTTAAGGGGAGAAATTTTCATTTTCCTTTCTTTTCTACCATTTCCCCTATGTTCCAAACAAAGCCTAACTTCCACAAAAAGGCTTGGGATCCTCTGCCGCGTTTTCATGTCCCCATTCTCTGTCCCTATCCCAATATCCTGCCACGTTTACATCTTCTAATTTTATTATGTGTATCTCCTCACTGGATTAGTACTCGATTGCTTCTGGGAGGACGAACTCTCTTGTTTATCTGGTCAAAGAACATAAGGCAATGCAACACTATATACATAAATGTGTGTATGTACCTATATGTATGTATGTATGTATGTACTTGTATAAAATTTCGGCTTCTCTCTCTCTCACTCACTCATTTCACCATAGAAAATAGAAAATGGGTAACTAGATAAATAAATCAACACAACTTGTTGAAATGTGTTATTTGTGTTTTTAGCAATTTTGGTTCAATCGGCGATATTATGAGATGTTGTTTGAATCAATGAGGGATTCCAATTTCAAGCAAATAGTTTCTTGCATTTGCTCAATTCGTCTCATCTTGATTGGTTGCGTCCGTACTCGTTTTGCTCTTGTTTTCATTTTAGGGTGAGTTCTTGAATGGATTTTATCAAAATCTGATAAAATCAAGCTTTTGATTTTATCCATTCGTGGAGAGAGTTGATAAAATCTTATCTATCAGATAAGATTTTATCAACTCTCTCCACGAATGGATAAAATCAAGGCTTGATTTTATAAAATCTTGATAAAATCCGTTCAAGAGCTCACCTTAGGGAAAAAAAAATCAATATGTGTTGAATAGTGTTAAAAATAGTTGTGTCCGGTATTATGTTCTACCGTTGTGCCTTAGCATTATTTGCAGTTCGTCAAGTTTCCATTCTTCAGTTTGGTTAGGTTTTATAATGAGCCAATCGGATATCTACAATAATAATCGGAATCGTTCATCTCCTAACTCACATGCAAAGATGTGAAACCAATCATAATGGACGGCACAAACTATTTGTTATCTTAAACCGTTTAATGCTTCTTCATTGTTTAACTGTCGATGTTCTATTAAACCAATTTGGAAAAATGCTAACATGTGCTGATTGAGCTCATGTTGAGATTAAAAAAGTGCGTTGAAATATATGGAAAGTGTATAAAAGTAGATGTAAATTAGGGTTGGCCATTTCGTCTGATCCATTCCTATCCAATCCGATTCGTGCTTAGAACGGATCAGCAATTTGGAAATCTGTTTGGAGATTATGAAATTATGCAAAGGTGAAACAAGTCCTAGAGGGAGGGTGAATAGGACTATCAATTTAAAAATTCAATGTTACCAAGTGATTCACATTCACCCCAATTCCATGGCTATATAATCAAACCAACAATTTCAATCCAAAGTAAATAAACTAATGAAACAAAACACACGATATACGTGGAAACTACTTAGGGTCTAAACACCCTAAGCATAAAACCACGGCCTAGTCCTACTCATACATTCCATAAATCAAAAGGTTTACAAGAATTAACAAGACTAGGAATTACCCAATAAGCCCCTTGTGACACCTAGCTCCAACTCTTGATGTAGTACCCCATACTCCTATTTGATTCCATGGACTCCACAAGCACACCCGTCTTGATCTCCGAGTCAACTCGGCACTGGTCCAATCGGCTCACGTAGAAACAAGGCATCACAACATGATGTATGAAAAAGATTGGATTTTTATGAAAGTTTTTGAAAACTAAAATCAACCTAGAGTAGATCCATGAAGAGGAAGACTCTAGATTGAAGAAAGATGAGAAGAGCAAGCTCAAATCATCAAGAACATCAAGTTCACAAAAGAGAAAAGGGATGGAGAAGATATGAGACTAAAAAGATTGGATTTTTATGAAAGTTTTTGAAAACTAAAATCAACCTAGAGTAGATCCATGAAGAGGAAGACTCTAGATTAAAGAAAGATGAGAAGAGCAAGCTCAAATCATCAAGAACATCAAGTTCACAAAAGAGAAAAGGGATGGAGAAGAGATGAGACTTTCTCTTTCTAAAAAGGGCTGATTTTCTCTCAAGTGGGTTATGTGAAAATGAAAGAAAAATGGCTTTTATAGTGCCCATTTTCGTGCTCCCCAAGACAGCCACTCAAAACATGACATGTGGCCACTTAAAGAGTCTGCCAGACCCGTGTAGACGCGCGCAGACGCACCGTCAGGATTTAGACACTTGGCACAATCTCAACAGTTAAAACCACAGCCCTACAGACGCGTGTAGACGCAATAAGCTCAAAGCTAAATCCTAATGCCAAAATCATGGGATAGCAAAACCCAAACAAGACACTAATAAGCCAACATTATGCACATTAAAACATGTCATTTTGGATGGCTTAAATGCAAAAATGATATGCATGGATATACCTCATTGGATTGAGCTTCGAAACACTTGTCTTGACTTTGGCTTGATCATGATGCTTGAAATTCTCGAATGGAGCATCTAGATTCAACCCTAAGCACTCCAACTCCCAAACCCCCAATAACAAAATTACAGACTCCAAAAGGCTTGACATAACCCGGAAAATGCCAACAAAACTAACAGATTAGACAGGACATGGATATTTTCTTTTCTTTCTTTTTTTTTTTTTGAAAAATTTCGGGGATCGGGTGGGAGGTGGAAACAGGCATATCCCCGCCCCTAATCTGCTTCCCGATCCATCCCCGAATTTGCGAAACTTAGGAGTCTATTCACGGAGTAGTTTTTTGAACAGCTCTGATGTTAGTAGTTTGATGACAAGGATTTCGTCTGTGGCTTTATCTGCACTAATTGTGGCTACACTCATTGTCTTTGACTACAGTGAAGTGGAAAAAATTTACCCTTGGCTCTTGCAAAGTTGTTCAAAGTCCCAATATGTGATGCTGTGAACATTAACACTTACACACGTGTAATCAAGGGCGACTCTAGTGTATAAGGAGCGAGGTTAAGCGATCTCGCTGGATTCAAAAAATACATTGAAAAATAATTAAATTTAGATATAAATTAAATTTTTTTTAGTATTGTTAGCGCTGGGTTACTTGTGTACGGTTAAAATAGGTATTTCTAACTAAATTTAAATCAAATTGTTATAGCCCTAACAAAACAAAACAAACCTAGAGCCCAATATTTAATACTCGTTTAAAAGGAAAGTAGAGCATTACACATTTTTCTTTAAAATTAGTCTATTGAACCTTGGTTACAACTTATGTTAGGAAGGAAAATAGGAAATGCATTTGGTTAAACCTTAAGGTGTGTTTGGGAGCCTATTTTTGGCTTTTAATTTTCTCCTTTTGAAGTTTTGTCTTCAAAACAGATTTTGCAAGAATGAGTTTTATATTGACATTTAAAGAGAAGAAGTCAAAAATAGATCCTGAGCTCTTTTTGCATTTTCCATATATATATACACACACACACAATAAATATCCAATAAGGACTCCCTGCTAATCATAGATACGTTATATATTTTTGTCAGCGTTGAATGAAATTCCTGGAGTCACCCCTGCGTGTAATAGATAACAGATATGTTCGCAACTTACACTATGACCTGTATGTTGTTTTGGGCTTAACGACTGAACTACAGAATGATCAACCTGTAGGACAGGAGATCTGACAGACGAGATACAATCCAACAGTTTTTGTGATCAGTTGAAACAGAGCCAATCTATATATTTTTTGGGGATATAATGGTTATATAAGTTATGAATATTATCTTCGGCTGTAATGCTTCTCATTACATTTCTACTTAATCTTTTTGCTTCAGTTCTACATATCTTTATTAATGTCAGCAATTTTTAGAAGTTTTTATGTCAAATTAAGAAACTTTTAATTGTGTAATGCATCATTCGAAGGAGGGAGAGAACATTCTTTACACCGGCGGTGTAAATCAAAATTTTCTCTAAATCGATTCCATTACTCCATGTGTCCAAACAGTGGTCCCAAATAGTGGAATATAGACGTATGGTGCAACGCAATTGATTTGGAGGAAACTTTGCTTTACACCGCCGGTGTAAAAAATGTTTTCTCTTCGAAGAATCCTTTCAAAAAATACTATTGGCACTATGCATTTTTTTTAATCCCCGTTCCCCATTTGGAGTGGGGATGAAGGATGAAAACAAAACCCCGTTGGGAATCGGGGCGGGGAGGGCGGGGATGGAGATGGGAAAGGGGTTCGGCGATCGAGGATATAGAGATAATACTATCCATCCCCGATCCTTCCCCATACTCATGTATTGAAAAGTGTAAAATGTGCACCGGAGTGCGAGTTTTTTTTTTTTTTTTTTTGTGTGTGTGTGCACGCGCGCTAATTATGTGCCTAATTAGGCACACAATAGCAATACCCAACTAATTTAATGGTCCTGATCAAACACGGTGAGTTTCGGTTTGCCGCAAAACGACCTAAAATCTCAGGTCCCGTTCCACTAAGCTTGGTTTTTTGGCTTTTTAGCTTTTTTAGTTGATGTATGTAAAGAAAAAATGATCTGTCTCGTTAAGTGTAAAAAGTCAAAAAGTCCAAAAATCCACTTATTAGTGCAAACTGAAACGGGGCCTCAGTTCTTTGATGTCTTCCACTAGTCCCATAGTGTTATATAATTTCGAAATTGCGTGTCATTCAAAATGCATATATCTTCTGTTTTTGAAAATGATTTTCCTATCTTTATACAGTATTTTGTTGAGTAATGCTAGACGCGCTAACTAATGTACAAACTATTTCACTAAATGTGCATGTGGCACTCTCTTAGTGAATGTCGAATGAGTCTATCTATGTATTCAATAATGCATTAATATGATAGTGCATGCGTACATTTAGTGTAATAGTTGGTGTACTAGTTAGTGTTTCTAGCATTCCTCTATTTTGTTTACATGGATGATCCATATTTTTTTTATGTGTGTGAAACAAAAACCTTACACCATTGGTTTTTGGCAAAATTGACTGTTAGGAATATATACAAGTGTGCCAAATAATTTTCTCTCACTTATCTTCTTGTCAACAAGGCTACCAGTTTCATTTTTTGTTATACTTTCAAGATCTCGTGTTAGAATCTCAAGTCAGTCAAGTGGGCGTCCTAGTGCATCTAACGTTCAACTTTAGGATCTCATTCTCATAGAGTTGGTCCATGTGGAGGTCCTGATGGAGATCATGTCAAGTCCAGTGATAGCAAAACCTGAGTTCAACTTTAGGATGTCAAGTTCAGTTCTGTGGATGTCCATGCCAAGTCCACTAAAATTGAGAGGCCATTTGGGAACCTCTTTATTGGGTTCTCATTTTCCCATTTTCAAGTTTTGGTTGTTTGGCAGCCTATGTGTAAAACATATTCTATGAAAATGAGTTTTCAAATTGTAGGTTTAGGAAGCAGAAGTCAAAAGTAGGTTGGGAGGAGCTTTTTGACTTCTCATTTTCCATTTTTCCCATTCTGATTAAAAAAAGACCTACAGAATACATTCTGCACATAGCTCCCAAATACTACTCCTGTTGCAGAATGCATTCTGCACATTTCTCCCAAACACTCTTACTAGATTCAAAATACATTCTGACCATAATTCAAAAAGCCAAAAAGTTGAAAATGAAAAACTGAAAATGAGGCTCCGAAACATACTTTGAATTGCTACAATGGAGTCTTGTTTGGGGTTTCTAATTTGGTACTCTTTCCGTCCCTTTTTAAGTGTGTTGCTTCGTAAATCCAACTTATTAAAGATACATCATCATTACACCTTTTATATCAACTTTTACATCCACTTTACACTTTTCATATCAACTTTTACCTCCACTTTCCAAAATTATCCTCCATTTTTACTCATTAACTCGTTACCCACTAACTTTTCAAAAGGGCAACATGATAATTGTACAAACTTTTACTCATTAACTTTTCAAAACACACACTTATTAAGGGACAGCTCAAAATGAAAATGTAAACACTAAAAAGGGGACGGAGGGAGTAGTTGAAAATGAGGGAAACAATGACGTGGCAGAAATGGCCACAGCCATTTCCCAAGCCAAATTTGGCCAAAGAAACGGCGGCACCATTTTTACAGGAGATTGCAGTTATGGGGCTCAAAATGGAAGGGGGTGCCAAAAAATGGGCATGGCACGGAGAGTGGTTGGGCGTAGGATATGCTCTCTTGTTTTATGCAATTTTTTAAACTTCATTTAGTAGAACTAATTGAAATTTATCAAACAAGATACATATTGCTGGAAAAAAAAAAAAAACATTACAGATTAAAAGATATAGACAATTTTTTTTATATAGAATTGGAATAGTGAAAATGTCCAACTTTTGGGTACAGAGGCCCCATTCTTTTTTTATCTTTCCATAATTCATTTGAGTAGTCAGGTTCTCCAAAGTTGATATAGAGAAGATTCTACCAGTTTTGAAAAACTAATGCCCATCACTTTGAGGCCCCATTCCTCTTAACGACTTTTTTTAGCTTTTTCGACCTTTTGAGCTTTCTTGCTCAAAAAGTTTAAAAAGTCTCCTCATACAAAAAGCCTCAAAACCTAAAAAAAGCCAGAATAAGAGAAACATTCTTTTTGTCTATAACCTAAAAGACAAAAAAACTACGAGAAACAGATCCTGAAATTAGCATTTTTTCAGACAATAGTGTTATTTAGCAGACCAGTTAGGTAAATGCTGAGAATGCGCCTACATTTTGGTTTTCATCCGCTGAGACAAAAGCATATTTTTACGAACTCAAATTCATATTTACAGTCCAAACAAACTGTAAAAAGTTAGCAGCAAAAGCTATAAGATGAATCATACCCTATCATTAATCATTGATTACTCGCAAAGTACACATACATAAACAGAGACAATTGGTATTTTCGTAGTACCCCAAAATGCGAGAAGGCGACAACTGTGAGTCAAAACCATAGACTTCGCCGCACTCATACTTGAGTCATCAATTCTCCGGGCTTCTTTCTCATTTGTAAGCAGTGAAAAACCAGTTGGTAGCGGCCCTCTTGGGTACTCTACATGTCAGAAACGGACCAGAGATACGCTTCCTTCTCTGTTGCTTGTTTCTCATTCATTCTGGTGAACATTGTCTTCTCAAACCCTACAAGAAGAACATCAAGACACAAAATAATTAATTTTTGCATAACGGAAATATGAACCCTAGCGAAGTCCATACCGATCATCTTAATTCCTTCAAATTTCCCAGTTTCAATTAAGAATGACAACGATCTACTCGAGGAAAAGAAAAGGAAAGAAGGCAGGGGCAGGTCCTACTTACAAGGAACACAATACAAACACAACAGTCTCTGTTTCGAGCCGTGGAACTTGGAAGGAAATAATATGGAAAAAAGAAGGGAAAAACCAAAGAGAACATTTGAAAAGTACTCCTTATCATTTTCGTTTTGCCTCTTTCTCCTTATTATTTGCGAAGTTATTGTATTTATTTTCTTTCATCTTTTCCAAAACCAATAAAGGATAACTCTTTTCCCAACAAAAAGTGATTTCAACTCTTTATTTCCTTTCTCTTCTTTTCTTTTTCTCCAGAAGTCTCAAGTCACAACATTTTACAGATAGATGACACAAGGAGAAAGAAAAATAGATAAGCAAAAATGAGATGCATCTTAATAAAAAATTAAAAAAAGGGTGTGCGTGAACAAACCGTTACTGCGATCGACCCCATCCCAGTGTCTCCCAGGTTTGATGCCATATCGGTTTGGTGCTGCATCCAGTCCTCTTTTAATCCAGCTGTGACTAGGAATGTCTTGGGGGACCACAAACCCTGATTCTTTCATTTTGTCATCATCGCCTAGATCTGGTAGGACAATCTCAGAGTGCTTTTTCTGAAACATTTGGGAACAAATTTCAGATTTAAGAGGAAAAACGTGAAAATTACAATTTCAGCAACATTGGTTAAAAAGAAAGTCTCCAGTACCTTCACCAAGTGTGCCATGGGATCACCCCACCTAAGTCTATCCTTCAACATCCTGTCCAATTCTGGATCATCTCTGTAATGAACAAGATGCACAAACATGAGAATGTATTTAAAAAAGAAGCCATCACTATTGGTGAATTTATTGACACACAAAACATACATAATGCATCAGATCGAGAATCTTCACATAGAAGACATCGAATAGGAATATAGGATATCCATGCATAATCAACTACCAAATTTGCTAAACAAGAAATTTACTCGTGAAAATGCGACATTTAAGAGAAATTTATATGATATACATATAAAGTAGTTTACACAGGATCGGAGAAGAATATATAGACCAAAGGTAATGAGGATACGGCAACTGGGTGTCATACTAGAACTCTCTTCGAGAGCAAAATTACTATGCTCAACTGTCTGCAACCAAAAAAAAGGGTCTACGTAGAAACCATCACAGATGAGCTTAGTTTCTGCAGCTACCTTCTTTCACTCACATTCCACTTCTATACAACTAACACTGTGTCAAAGCTCAACACCATTGGGACAACAAGATCTCATGACATGTGGGGAAATTCAGCCTGTAATACAACAGTTAGAAGACATGCTTAGGCTGCCATGGTGCACTACATCTGGCAAGAAAGAAACTGCAGAATCTTCCGAGACAACATCCACAGATCTTTCTCCATTGCCCTACAATTCTTTTGTGCTACTATGTCTCTGGCTACCTCATAGGATTTTTAATTCAGCTTGCATTTGGAAGGTACACCTACCTCATTTTTTCGTAGTTTGCTGCTTTCCAACCACTACTATGCCCTTTTTTTGTGTCGAAAGTACATTTTTTTGTGTCTGATCCGTTCGAATCCGATCCCCGCTCAAAAACTATACAACATAACCAAAATCCAACAGTACCCTTCTTTTTATGATTCGGGTTGCTGAACTACTAAATAGTTGGATTAAGGGAGTTTACAGAAAAAAGATAGAATTAGGGGAAAAAAAAAAACATAAAATTATCAAAACAAAGAATGAATTCCCATTGCTCTGATTCATTGGTTTACCTTGTACGTGCAAAGGGTTTGTCCTTCTCAAGTTCTAGTTCCAGTTGCCTTGTTTCAGCTTCCCGCTTTTGAGCCAAGCCCTTGCCCCATTCCAATTTTATCTCCTGATCAAGACATAGTTGTAATCATAAAAATCACACAACATAGAGAAAAAGCATTTCATAGTAATAATTCTTTTGGTTATGTGTCACAAATAGTAAATATTAGACAGAATGGCAGCATACAGGACCTTTAACTATATTTATGCATCGAATCGCAAAAGCTAGGTAATGATTCTGAGCGATAATTGCGGCTCCAAACCTTTACCCAACAGGACCCCACAGTTGCACCATATAATAATGCAGAGAAAAGAAAGCCAGCTTAGTAGATGTGGTAGTTAATTCAAGTGGCTACAACAACTAAAGGCCAGTTAATTATTGGTTTGCTCCGACTGTGAGAAAATTAATTGACAAAACCAAATTCCAATATTTTCATTTCAAGTTGAAATCCATCTAGGACACAGCCTGCAAACGTGGTCATCAACTTTATGCACATATCATCTACCCCAAGTGTTTAACATGACACTCAACAATCTTGGAATAAGATAGACAAGCAAAGGTAAGAACTACGAGCAACCCAAAATCAAGTCGTTCATCCATGTCGATAGAATAGACCTTGACATAGTAAAATGATAGTGCATTGATCCGTAGCACTCATGTTTTTTATTCTGTATACGGTTAGTTTTACTTTTCCTTATCTTTTTTTCCCTTTCTAAAGACACCAGAATCTAAACACTACTTTCTTTTCAATATCATTTTCCATTTAACCAGGTCCATGTTCTCACATCCGAGGAACAAACCAATTATCATTGCAAGAGAGCATGATGCTTCGAAGCCTTTGTACCCATTAAAGCCTCCCAATACTTGATGTGCCAGGTCGCAATCCAAGCTTTAGTGGTACCAAACTGCGATACGGTGAGAACTTATCAAACACCCTGTGGCGGTCTTATACAAGGTTGATGCAAATTGATCTGACACATATATTAACACATATCTTGGTCTTATAGTTCCAACCTAAAGTATTTCCAAGAGTTGCGATACTGTTACTTTATCCTCCATGTCATATTCAAGGTACATAAGGCTCAAGCTACAAATAGATCAAAGAAACTTTCCCTAAGAATTAAACACAACAAAACTCATAAGAATCAGAACAAGTGCACTTTCCGCAATCAGACATCTGAAATTTGATGAAAAATCTAAAAGAATTGGATCCCTAACCAACGGATTTGGGTTGTGACAGAGGTGGTATAACACTAGATGCCAGTTAGAAGTACCAAATAGACGAATCAAAATACAACGAAGTAAGTTAATATACTACCTTCGGTTTTTCCTCCTTTTTTGTTGATTTCAGTAACTCGTCCTTTGATATGCGTTCTCCTGCAAAAGCATCGAGTGAGAACAAGATAAAACCAAGCATGAGTTGCCAAAGAAAGAAAGACTAAGGATGCTTTTTGCACCTGTTACTTTATCACGGTATACAGGTTCAGCACCTCGACCACTTACAGAAGGATCCATATCTTTAAACCTGCAGTAATACATATAATTTGGTTAAGATAACTTTTCTTCCCTTCACTAATACAAAAGCAACAACAATTTCACTGATTGGAAGGCATTGAATGAACAGCTGTTGAGGCTAAGCATTGGTTTTCTACATATGAAGACCCCGTACACGTGGTATCTTCATTGTGAGGACGTATAAGACTCCCCAACACCTAAAAAAAGTGAAGGGGGGGAAAAAAGAAAGAAAAGGAACACTTCAAGGGGGAAAAACTACAGGGTCAAGAACCACCAATTAATGGCACACAAATTTACTATGCCATGCACAAAAATTACTTTTCAAGCATAAATTGTGAAGAAAAAAACTTTAACAAAATCATTTTCTCCATCTATCCCAGAATAATTTGAGTTTGGCTAAAACAGAACAAGCGCAGCTTGTCGAATCATCTCATAAATTATTCTTTCTGCATCAATAAATTTCTTAAGATTCCAACTCACAAAAACTACTTAAGCATCCTTTGTTGACAGTAAAAAAGAAAGCGCTTTCTAGGAAAAGTTTAAGATGATCTGACAGCAACAGAAACATCAAGAACAGAGAGAGGGAAAACTGTTAAGTTAGGGCTGTATATGTTAGTTTTATTTCTTCCTAAGGGTATTCTTGTACATGTACCATTGTCCATATATATACAGTGATATGAGAAGGGGGAGCCCTAACACCTCAATTTATTCACGTTGTCTCTCTTCCTCTGCAAGTTATCATGGTATCAGAGCATGAGATCATCTCCTGTTGAGATCATCGATCCTTGCTTGGGTTTGTAGAGAGAGATGATGGTGATGCTGACCTGTTGTTGATCGACATCCACATAGTCGATCGAGTGAGGGGTTCAGACGTGTGTGGGATTCGAAGGTTGATACTCACTGGGTTGCTGTCGACAACCACTGTACACCCTCCGGCGACTATCGCCGACCACTGTACAGTGGTCGCCGACGTCCGACGACCTAGAGAAGCTCCGGCGAACCCCCTACCGACTTATTTGTTCATGAAATCTACTGGGTTTTCTTCAAAACTCACTGTTTGACCAAGGATCCAACTCGCCGTCACTGTACGACCTCAGGCGACTGTCGACGGCGACCGTACGACCTCCGGCGACCCTTGAAAACTTCAGGCGACCTCTGTACTACCTCCTGTTGTGATCAGAACCTACTGGGTGAGTACGTAATCACTGGGTTTGATTCTTTGAGGTCTTTTATGTACATTTTCAGTCTGTTCTCTGAAGTTTAGGGCTGGTCTCCACTGGTACATGTTCCGTTGGGTTTTTTTCTAGCAGTCTGGAATTTTTTTTTCTTCATTTGAGATATGACTGAGCCACCCAAAGCCACTCCTGGCAGTAAGGATGAGGTGGGTCATTATGTAACTCAACATAATGCTCCATTAAACATTTGCCCTATTAAGTTGGATGGTTCCAACTATTTGCTTTGGTCTCGGAGTTTTACTTTGGCCATCACTGCCAATGGTCTGTTGAAATTCATCACGGGTCCTGTTCCATCGCCAGCAGCTACTAGTCCAGATTTTGTGACATGGACTACTCAAAATGCTCAAGTCCTTACATGGTTACTCAATTCCATGATACCCACCATGAGCCAAAACTACTTGTTCCTTGACACTCCACATAAGGTGTGGACTTCTGTGGCCCAAACCTACTCTCGAAAGGGTAATGTTGCTCAAGTGTTTGATGTGAGAAGAAGACTTCGAGGGTTGGACCAAAACCAAAGGTCCTTAGCCGAGTACCATGCAGATTTGAATGGAGTGTGGCAGGAACTTGATTACTATAAGAGTTTTCACCCTACTTGTACTGCTGATGCCACTGCCTATCAAGAAATGGTTGAAAAAGACCGTCTTTATGATTTCTTGGCGGGTCTTGATGTGGAGTATGATCCTATTCGAGTGCAAGTATTAGGCCGTGTTCCTTTTCCCTCTTTAGGAGAGGCATATGCCTGTGTTCAGGAGGAGGAGATTCGAAGGAGTGCTATGGTACCTGTTTCCACTCCAGATCGCTCGGCTCTGGTTGCCATTCCTACTCCACGGGATGGTAAGGCTCAGGTTGGGGATAAGAGCAGTTCAGGTGATCGTGATTTGCTTCAGTGTGACTATTGTCACAAGACCCGACATACCCGGGAGTTTTGCTGGAAGCTCCATGGGCGTCCCTCTCGTGGACGGGGTGGTAGTCGAGGTGGTAGTCGAGGTGGTGGCCGAAATTCTCATGCTCATGTCTCGGAGTCTATTGTGGAGACCTTGTCAGATTCTAGTGGAGGTCGGTCACATCCTTCAGCTTCAGATAGTTCTCATGGTGGTGCCCTTTCTCAGGGGGAGTTACAGACCTTACAGAGTCTTAGGCGTCTTATGACGAGGCTTGACTCTCCATCTACTACGGCTTCTACTTCCACGACTTCTTCCCACTTTGCTCACACAGGTATTCAGGGTAGTGCCTTTACTGCTTCATCCTCACTTCCTTGGATAATAGATTCTGGTGCTACTGATCATATGACAGGTTGTTCATCCTTCTTTGACTCATATTCTCCATGTTCTGGTAAGGATAAGGTCAGAGTAGCAGATGGATCCCTATCTTCGATTTCAGGGAAAGGTTTTATAAATTATTCTCCTACCATGTCATTTTCTTCAGTACTTCATGTCCCAAGTTTTTCCACCAACCTTCTCTCTGTTAGCAGTCTTACTCATTCCTTAAACTGCTCAGTGACATTTTTTCCTACTCATTGTGTCTTTCAGGAACTGGATACGGGGAGAATGATTGGCAGTGGTAAAGCTCATGGAGGACTATACTTTTTGGAGCCTGCACCTAATCCAGTCAGTCCACCTATGTCATGTGGCCAAGCTCTTGAAGCAGATGCGGGCTCAACTCTTTCCTTATTGCATCAGTGGCATCGTAGATTAGGCCACCCATCTTTTGGGATTTTGGAAAAACTTTTTCCCAGTTTAGTTAAGCACTGTAATAGGAGCAAGTTTTTTTGTGAAGCGTGTGAACTTGCAAAACACAAACGCTCATTTTATGCTCCTGTTAATCAAAGAAGTGATTCTCCTTTTATGGTTATTCATTCTGATGTTTGGGGTCCTTCCCCCGTTACCTCTTTTTTTGGCTATCGTTGGTTTGTTACCTTTATTGATTGTCATTCCCGTGTCACTTGGGTGTACTTACTTAAGGCAAAAAATGAAGTTTTTTCGTGCTTTCAATCTTTTCACAAAATGGTGCGTACTCAATTTGATGCTAACATTAAAGTACTCCGTAGTGACAATGGGACTGAGTATATTGATGGGAATTTTCGGGCATATCTGAATGACTCTGGCATTCTTTTTCAAACTTCTTGTGTTGGTACTCCACAACAAAATGGAGTTGCTGAACGCAAGAATCGCCATCTTGCTGAGGTAGCCCGTTCACTCTTGTTTACCATGAATGTTCCTAAACATTTTTGGGGTGAAGCTATTCTTACTGCTGCTTTTCTTATCAATCGCATGCCATCCAGTGTTCTTCAGTTCCAAACTCCTCTTAAGTTTCTCCCGGGCTGTTCTCGGGTCTCATCTCTTCCACCTAAGGTGTTTGGTTGTGTGTGCTTTGTCCATGCTCCTAAGCATCCTGGTGGTAAACTTGATCCCAAAGCCCGTAAGTGCATCTTTCTTGGCTATTCTCCTACTCAGAAGGGTTATAAATGTTATGACCCACATTCTCGCAAAACATATGTTTCCATGGATGGCACTTTTTGGGAAACAGAATCCTTTTATCCTCTGTCCACTTCATCTCTTCAGGGGGAGACTGATAGACAGGAAGAGATGTTGACATATTATACTCCTCAGTCGTGGTCTTATCTACCTTGTCATAGTGAGGGGGAGAAAGAACCTTTATCTGCAGAAAGAGTGGAGCATGATGTTCGGGAAAGACTGGATAGGCCAAATTTGCAGACCTTTTCTCGAAGGAAAAAAGGCAAGCCTACATGTGCGGTACCACTTTGCCAATCTTCATCACCTATTCCAGTTCCTGACTCTTCAGCTGACTCATCTGGTAATGATCCTTTCCCTACTGTTGTTGATGATCTTGATGCTCCTATTGCTCATAGAAAAGGTGTTAGAACTTGTACCCAACATCCTATTTCTCAGTTTGTTTCATATTCCCGTTTATCTCCTTCGTATCGTGCTTTTGTCTCTTCTCTTTCTTCTATATCTATCCCACAGGATTGGAAAGAAGCTATCATAATACCTGAGTGGAAAGAAGCTATGGTAGAGGAGATGACAGCCTTGAAAAAGAATGGCACCTGGGAATTAGCGACTCTTCCAAATGGAAAGAAATCAGTGGGATGTAAATGGGTGTTCAATGTAAAGCACAAGGCAGATGGGACAGTTGAGAGATACAAGGCTAGACTTGTTGCCAAGGGTTTCACACAAACCTATGGTATTGACTACGAGGAGACGTTTGCCCCTGTAGCAAAGATGAACTCAGTGCGAGTTTTACTCTCTTGTGCTGCCAACTTAAATTGGCCTCTTCACCAGTTTGATGTGAAGAATGCATTCCTCCATGGCGAATTAGAGGAGGAGGTGTACATGGCTGTTCCACCGGGGTTCTCTTCATCTCAGACCGAGGGAAAGGTGTGTCGATTGAGGAAGGCGCTTTATGGCTTGAAGCAATCTCCTAGAGCATGGTTTGACAGGTTTCTCAAAGCCATGTTGAGATTTGGATACAAGCAGAGTCATGCTGATCATACTATGTTCATCAAGCGAAGTAATGGTAAGATTGCCATTCTTATTGTTTATGTGGATGATATAATCATGACAGGTGATGATGTGAATGAGATTGTTAGCCTTAAAGCTCTTCTTGCTCAAGAGTTTGAGATTAAGGATTTGGGGTCTATGAAGTACTTTCTTGGAATGGAGGTGGCTAGATCTGACAAAGGAATTTTTATCTCGCAAAGGAAGTACATCCTTGATCTCTTGGAAGAAACTGGTATGTTGGGATGTAAGCCAGCTGATTCTCCCATTGAGGCCAACCATCATCTTGGTAGCAATCAGGGGGAGCTTACAGAAAAGGAGAGATATCAGAGACTTGTGGGTCGCCTGATATACTTGTCTCACACTAGACCAGATATTTCCTATGCTGTGGGGGTTGTGAGCCAGTTCATGCATGAACCACGTACTAGTCATCTTGATGCTGTTTATCGTATCTTGAGGTATCTCAAATCAGCCCCAGGTAAAGGAGTTTTGTTTTCTAATCATGGTCACTTGAGATTGGAAGCTTTCACTGATGCAGACTGGGCTGGTTCTGTTGATGATCGGCGATCTACTTCTGGCTATTGCACCTTCCTTGGGGGAAATTTGATTACATGGAGGAGTAAGAAGCAGTCCGTGGTAGCTAGATCCAGTGCAGAGGCCGAGTACATGGCTATGGCTCATGGTGTTTGCGAGCTTTTATGGCTCCAAACCTTATTGCATGATTTGGGATTCCCTGCTTGTGGTCCTATGAAGCTCTACTGTGATAATAAGGCTGCCATAAACATTGCTCATAATCCTGTCCAACATGATCGAACGAAGCATATTGAAATCGACAGGCATTTCATAAAAGAGAAGCTGAGCAACGGCTTAATTTGTATGCCTTTTGTGAGATCAGAAGACCAGTTAGCTGATGTATTTACTAAGGGTCTTAGTAGTAGAAGTTTTCACCCCATTGTGTTCAAGTTGGGCTTGATAGATATCTTTGCACCAACTTGAGGGGGAGTGTTAAGTTAGGGCTGTATATGTTAGTTTTATTTCTTCCTAAGGGTATTCTTGTACATGTACCATTGTCCATATATATACAGTGATATGAGAAGGGGGAGCCCTAACACCTCAATTTATTCACGTTGTCTCTCTTCCTCTGCAATTTATCAAAAACCATAAGTCAGCTATTATTTTCGAGAAACAATCAGTTAAGTGTGTCTTCAAAGCTTTAGAATTGTCCATCTGGAACAGCTGCTACCAATTAAAAAGCAAAATTAATCCAACACTAATTCAAAGATTGAGTTTAGCCTTTGGGGAATATAAACCATCTTCACCCAACTTCCAATCAACTTTGGCTTAAGCAGCAGCATCCACCCAACTAATCTCAACAATACTCCTTCGTAGGTGTCTATGAATTATCTACTCTCAACAAGTTCAAGTAACATATTTACCCATTTCATTGACCAACACACATACCTAAAACTAAAAGTGAGACAACTCCAAATGGAAATGCAGAAACATTAGCTTGAAATCAGAATCAGTTACCTCTTCCAGTCATCTTTCTTCGTTCGAACAATCTCTTCTTTGATGTCTTGGCCCGTTACTAAACCAGTTTTTGGCTGCTTTTTCACAGAAAGAGATTCTTTCCAGGTATTCCGCACTGAAGAGACAATTGAAGCATCAGCTCCATTTGACCTTTGAGGAGAGAGATCACGTGATGTAGGCCTACCCATCTCTGACTTTTGAGGACGAGGTCGGCGAGGAGGGGAAGAATCAAGATCTGGATGCTTCCTTTCAAGTTCTGGTGATGAAGTATAACGACGATTTTGTTGTTTCCGGGGTGGCGACAGATCAGTAACCTCTCTGCCAGACTTTGATGCTCTGAGATGGGGTTCCGGTGAAGGTGTGTCATACCTGTCTCTTCTCTTACGAGGAGGAGACATGTCCCGATTTTGATCATTATTCAAACGTTTAGGAACTGATCTGGAAGAATGTATTGCTTCTGTTTCAGGTTCTGGCGATGGGGTGTGGAAACGTCTCCGTAACTGTCGTGGTGGTGACAAATCTGGATCTGGTGAAGGTACGTCAGTCTGAACCTGTCGTCTACGAGGTGGAGATATATCCAAATTTTGCTCCTCTTTAGGAACATCGGAGACTGGAACCCAACCGCTACCATCTTCAGAAATGGCACCAAATGGACGCCTCAACCTAAGCTGCTCTAGTCTCTTCATCCGTTTGACTTCAATATCTTCATCAACAACGGGCTTCTCTTCATCTACATGAGTCCTCAAAATTCAATTAACCCAATCAAAGTAAAATTTGAACAAATGGAGAACTTTATGACAGAGAAGACATATTGTTTACTTACCTTCTGAATCATCTTCATCTTCCTCAAGCTTTACTGGTTTTTGCCAAACGGGGTCTTCGTCAACAACCACCACTCCCAGTGCATCAGGTTTAGTTTTCTTCTTTTTCTTCTTCTTTTTCTTCTCCTCTTCAGCCTTATTTTCATATCTTTTCAGATATTCCTTGAGGGATGCAGAATTTGAAGTAGCAGCCGCCATGTTTTTGTTCTTGATCACCTTCCTGCGTCAATTGTGACTGCACAAATTACTTGACATTCTAATAGGGTTTAGTGAGGCCCTTTTGAAAAGATTTCCTCTTCAAAACATACTGCCAACGAGCCGATCAAAAAAAAAAAAAACATACTGCCAACGAAAAGTGAAAAAGATCAACATTGACCTTTTCTTGTGACTGTTACTCAAAAATTCGAAAGCACCAAGGAACAAGCAAGAACAAAAATCCAAAGATAACCAAGGAACAGTTAGGTTACATGGGTAGTAAAGATGTCCTTACAGCAGAAGACAGACAATAGTATACTACTAAATATTTTCACATAGGGTTCCTTCTCACATGAAAATTTTAGAGCAGGCATCTCAGAAGGGAGGAACCCCGAATTAGACACACACACACACACACACAATATATATATATATATATATATATATATATATATATATATATAGAGAGAGAGAGAGAGAGAGAGAGAGAGAGAGAGAGAGAGAGAGCAAGCGAGACCTTAGGGGTGCAGCGGTCGGACGCCGGTCTCTGCAGAGGTCGACGGTGGAAGGTGAACCTGCGCTGCGGCAACTCAAGGGGATCTCGTCTGTTAATAGATGCGAGTTTGGGTTCCTTCTGCAGGTTGGGAACGCCGGGGCAAAAGCACTAAACTCGCGCTTTAAGGCACGAGTTTGAGTAAAACACAAAATCGCTTCTTTTCTTTTCTTTTTCTATTTTTCGGAAACTTTCAGAAAATAATCCCTGTTGTTTACGTTAAATCTCAATTTCGTCTCTTTAGTACTAATTAGATCAATTTTAAGCCTATGGTTTACATTACCTCTCAATTTTATCCCTCTCCTTTAGAGCGATTGAAACCGACAAGATTTAAGAGAAAATGTCATTTTTCATCTCTTTGAGGGAAAAAAATTGAAATTCTGTGCAAACTAGATGGATTATTTCTATAATTTGACATTTTACTTTTGTTTTTTAAGACAAAAAAAAAAAAAACATCATAATCATATATTTCTCACCTCAATTATTTTTTTATGGAATTATCAAAATATATTGAGAAAATTAAATTTTGCATTGTATCACATATTACAAATATATTAGGCAATTCAAAAACTAAACCCTTAGTTAAATGCTTTGGTATCACCTTTTTTTTTTCAACTAGCTCATCATAATTTGTGCAATCCCCATTTTTTTCCTTTTTCAAGGGATTAAAAAATAAGTTATTCAGTAATATTTATTTATCTTGTTTGATTGAGAAGTGAGCATCTTGAATACTAATAAGTGATCGAATGCATTAAAACCTGAGAATAGTGTTGTGAATGACCACAAAACATTGGTGCCGCAAAGCTTAGGTTGTTTATTCCGGATCCATTTTCGTAAATCTAAACTGTTTTTATTTGGATCTCCATGATAAGATCACTCATGTAAAATACATATGCTGATTGAGTATTGCTAGTCATATGATCGTTCTACATTAGTTTTCAAACAATTTAACAACTAATAGCTGCCTGAAATATGAAGCAACCTCTTTGAGTGGATATAAGCTACAAGTCCAAAGCTTTAAGTTGGTTTACAACATCATTCTACAATCAGAACTGCATTCGGTTATCTAATATTCAATAGTAGATAAGCCAATATTTAATAGTGCTACAATTTATAATCAACAACTTTTTTTAACTGGGTGAAAAATAAAACTAAGCGATTGTAAAAATTAAGATAAAGTCATTGGAAAAGAAAACATGATAAAAGACATTTAAGGGTTGCTTTTCCAATTTCCTAATATATTTTTGTAATAGATAATAAAATAAAATATTAATATACTAAACCTATTTATAAATTAAAAAACAATTGAGGTGCGAAATATATATATGTGTGTGTGTGTGTGTGGCTAAAACAAAAGAAAAATGTAGTAACATTTAAAATTTCCCTAATTTGCATGAAACCTCATTAGGATCAAGACAATTTTAAGTAATTTCCCTAAATTGTTGTGTGGTTTGGCTCCTCCAATCCTCCACTAGGATCAAGACTTGTTTCTCAAATACTCTTCATATTTTTAGACATTCATTGTTTCCCAATCCCATCAAAGTTATCACAATTTAATGGGTCAAACGTGGTGCTTGGGCTACTTAAAATATAGTGGAAACTCACCTTAGCCGTCCGCTAAGGGGACACGCATTTGCATCACATTTGACGTTGTCCCCCTTTTAGCCAGTGTTCAAATCAAGATATGATTTGCAAAACACAGAGAAAATCCCATCCTGAAATCCTGTCTATCCAGGGCCTGTACTTGGTAAAGAGAAACCCCTAAATTGATAACACGACGACCGACCACCAAAACAATTGTTCACCACCGGAAAACATGGCGACCATTGTCATCAACCACCCAGCCTCCAAAATATAGCCACCGAAAATATGAGTTTCCCATTGCCTTCAGAATATAGCCGTTGAAAAATTGAGTTTGGTTTTGATTCTCCCTTGATTTGGTATAAAAAGGTAAAGGACTGGAGGTGAATTTTTAGGGTTTTACTCGTATTTTGAATGAGGGTTAAGATTTGAGCAAGGGCTGGAAATGCCCTTACTCACGAACATTATCCACAGATATTCACTTTTAGAGCTAATTTCCCATCCAAAAAACATTTTCTATCCTGCTCACTATCCCCTCCCCTTCAAAGTAAGAGGAAACGATATATGTGACCTTTATCGTTCTTTCTCGTTTATTATGTGACCTTTGTCAGAATCCATATATGGTCTGTTTATCAAGCGGATTAAGTTTTTTAGAATAAGGAAAGAGAATGGATAAGAAGTGAATATGGTATAAGGGAGAATTAGTTAGAAGGGAGGACTAAAGGAGGAGTTTGTTTGGGTAATACGAACGGATAAGAGCGGGTGGATAGAGAACCCTGTGACAAATTACTTAGTTGCCCATTTTTAATTTTCGTAATGAGAACAAAAAAAAAAAGAATCGAAGAGTCTTTGAAGGTACACCGGTAGTTCTCCACACCCGGATAAGCTAATGATGGGGTGTGGGGTGGGGTTAGATACTTACATGGATCCGGATGCCAAAATCGAACCAAACACCGGATAAGGACCTTCCCTTCTTAGCTTATCCTAGCCCCACCCTTATCCTACCCTCTTATCCCCAAACGAACAGGCTCATAGGTTTTGTACTACCCGAATAAAGTAGCAAAATGATTTTATTTGCAAAAAATAACATCACAGTACATAGTTCCTCTCAAAATGGACTGGAGTTGCAACTGCTAAGAACTACTAGAAGCACAAATACACACAAAAAAGAAACAGCTCGAATTTACTAATTGCCAAAATCGAAAGTCCAAATTCTAAAACCAACCCGGAATTGTACTGAAAAGAAACAGACAATTCGTACAGGAGAAGATGGGCAACAAGGCAGCATGTAATTGGAGCAGCTTCACAACCTGGAGGCATTTTTCTATGGTTTTTTTTTATAATGAGGCATTTTTCTATGTGACCACTCGTTATTCATAAAAAAGATGAAGCCCTCGCCTACATTCGATTAAAATCTAAATTAGCCCCTGAATCCTTTTATAGCCTATGATGACATCTCTCTGAACCTAGCAATGGCCTTCTTCTGAATAAGAGTTCGATAACTGTCTCCCGCCTGAACCTCCAACCCTGGATCCACCGCCTTCTTTTGCTGACTTCCAAGTCCTGCCCTATGTTCCACGGCTTTCGCTTGTACTGGTTCTACCATCCCACTCCCGTCCTTCCCTAGTCCCTGCACATTGAATCAAAAGAGGAAACAAGAAGCCCCCCAAAACAACACCACCCGAAAATTACGTCAGAATCCAATGTAAATAATTGAGGAAAAAACCCACCAGCTGCCACTATACGGTATACCTTCCAATTTTAGAGTACACTTTCTGCATTTTTGAGATTGTGGTCCATTTCTTACGCGTTTTGTGGTATGGTTTGCAAGTATATTTCTGCCTTGTTTAATTACAACTTTTGGTGTTACATAGGTATTATTATCACTGGTTATGAACAAGTATAATTCACACGAAAATGTTACTATGTGCTTGTTACGAAAGTGTGTGGTGCTTGTTATGAACTATTGTACCTAGTCATGAAGCCTGTGGTTTAGTGTGTATCGTACCGCTTCCTAATTTCGAAACCCTTGGGCTCAATTTGGATCATGGATTTTTGGTGAGTGATTTACGAAGGGAAAAGGTAATTCCTCGCTAACCTCAACCCAAAGGGTGGAGGATAACAAGTAGAAAGTGCATGGATATCCGAGAAAAGTGCATTAATCCGTGAAATGTGTATTGATATCCAAATTAGTTTTTCATTATATACATATTATCCTCCACCAATTGGGTGGAGGTTAGCAAGACCCTTCACTAAAAGCACAAACAATAAATTAAATATGCTCCAGCCCACCCAATATTATTCATTGACCAAACAATAGGGTTAGAAACAACCGGCCAAATGCACTTTCAAGTTGACCCAAAAAAAAAAATGCACTTTCGAGAGTTTTACCATCAACTATGTGTGAGGCATTTTCCAGAGCTTCTAGAAAATGTTTAAAGATATATAAACGTAAACAAAGTGCAAGAGTGGAACAAATTGATACCAAGCCTTCTTGCCAGCCCATGTTGCGAAGCATCCGGTTTCCCACATTGCTCTCATCAATGGCTTTCTCTGCTGTAATGACTTCATAACTTGGAGTGCTAGCCTCTCCAGATCCACGTCCTCCCCCAACACCAGGGGGAAAGGGCATTGAATCAACTAAACCCTTTTTGAATGCTGAATCTCGATCTTGAAAGTTCAGGAATATGTAAAACATGGGGTTTTCTCACAAGTTAATACAACATTGAAGCAAACAGTGGAACACTAAGCTCATGTAACTAGAACTTGATGACTCAACTTATGTGCAAATATCACACAGCTACAGATAGGGCTAGCTGAAGTCCCAAGTGCAGTGACTACATTTTTTTCTAGTTTCACATTTGTAAGAAAACAAGGAAGGAAAAAAAGGGTAAAAGTCTCGATTCTATGAAGTACTATAATCATCAATAGGTCAAGGAATTAAACACTAACATTAGAAACTTCGAACTACATACTCCACAAAGAATCTGAATTGGTCAGATGCGATAATTTCTAGAATCTCATCAGCGATTCAATTTCGAACACATTCACCAAAAGAGTAGTAACAATTTCGCACACATCGTTTTGACAACTATAGATCTAAAATAATGTAGAAAACCGTCATGGAATAAGAAGCAGACTGTAAAACAAAATTCTCAAGTGAGCTTACTTGTATCCCCAAGGCTAATGTCAGATGCACCATCTCCAATTAAGGATGATGAACCATACAAGCTCCTCCTCTCCGCTGCACGATCTCTATAGGCAGTCTGAGCCTGTTGTTCCTTGTGAGAAGCTGACTGAAGCGGAATCTCAGAAAACCTCCTCTTGCCACCTCCCGCCACCACAGGTGGCATGTAAGAAGAACCCAAGGCAGACGCATCTGTTCTAAATGGGGTTGAAGTTGCTGTGGGTGGTACATCTGCATTTGTTGCTGCGTATGAAGCAGCAGATGAAGAGAACGAAGTATCTGATTTCACCACACCCCTACCAGATCCTCTAATTACCCCCATCAAAGTGCTCCCTGAGCTGTTACTCACAGGCTTTGGCCTATCCCCAGCCCCCAAACTAACCACCTGGGCAGCAACTGTGGTTGGAGTATACGCGGAACTGGTTACAACATTCTCCTTCATACTTGCTGGTTCCAGTTTGTACCTACTCTTTGTGGAAACTCCAACAACAGAATTAGACCTGTCTTCAGCTGAAACTGATGGTTGATTTTCCTCAATTGCCACGCGTGGCCCTTGCCCTTCATGGCTTCTCTGCTTCCACAGCGTCAACACATTACTCATTTTCTTCTTGTTGGCAAGTATACTGCTCTTCGAAGCAAGCCTGATCTCTTTCAACTTCTCCTTCTCTTTCTTTTCAGCAGCTATTGCTGCATTGGCGGCTGCCTGAACTGCGTCTGGCAATGACGATGCAGCCTTGTCACTTGACGAAGTTATGGTAGCAGCTGGTGCAGAAATAACAACTTTCCTACTGGTGGAACCATCAGATGGCTTGGAAGATTCGGCTTGCTTTCCAGATGTTTTGTTGTCGTTCTGGTCAGAGCAAGGGACATACTGCTGAGTTTGCTGATCGAAAGAATACCAAATTCCATTGTTACCGTCATAATATAAACCTGCAGAATACCAAACAATAAATCAATAAAAGAAACTTGGTAAATAGCACAGGAGGGAGCATTGCTTACATTCCTTGATTCCCAAGGTGCATATCTTTTGTTAACGAAAGGTTAATACTATTGAAGAAATCGCCTTCTAAAGCATTAAAACTCAAAAGGGATTTATACTGCATATTACAAATTCATTGTCACTGAAAAACTAAGACGAACTTGAAATCCATCCCATCATTGCTTCGTATATCATGAACATATCATCACCAGAGTTCAAAGCATTGAAAATGTCCTCACACTAGAATACTAAAGAGTTGCAATGCAAACAAAGACTACAATTTAATTTAATAACTAAGAACCTGGGCAGACGACAAGCTTCATATGTATCACTACATCACACCATCCCTATGTTTATGACAAAATATCGTCTGATAGGGAGTTTGACACATCTTATGACATCAGTTCATATGTTTGCGATATCCGAATTGAGAATAACTTAATTTTTCCCATGAAAAATTTGCAAATCTAAAATAACCTTTTGCAAACCTCAAAACTTGATAAGAAAGATCCTCAATGAGCGTTTGTCACAGAATCCCAATTATTTAATTGGACAAGTTTCCCACCCACACCACCACATCAATATGGCTCCGGCTGTGGTGCCCCAAAGTGGTATTGGGGCACCGGTGCCCCAGTTTTACTTACCACGAACACTCAGTCTACAAACTACAAAAACAGCCACGCGTATAGGCCATAAATTGTGGTAAGGAAAGCCTGTGTTCATAGTAAGTACAATTGTGCGGGAAAAGAGCAAAACCATCCTCCTCCTCATGGTGGTTTTCATCTAATGGCTGAGATTTATCCATTTTCTAATTTAACGGTCAATATTTACGGGGGCACTGATGCCCCAATACCACTCTGGGGCACCATAGAAATTTTGCATCAATACATATCCTAAGGTCGGACAATCCTTAATGGGTGATGTCTTTCCACCCGTCTCTATCAACATCATCAACAAATATCAAATCTCTGCCAATATCGAAATATAAAAAATCATGTAACTCCTAAAGTGAGATATTCTCAAGTAATCCAGAGTAACAACCATCACCAAGTGCAAAACCATCAAAGCCAACCCCAAACTCCAAAAAAGGAAGTGCTGCAATAATGCAATGGTGACTGACAAATAAAATCCAAATCAGATTCAAAAAAATTCAATGGCACCAAAGACTATTTCTTAACGAAAAGTTGATGCATAATGAAGTAACATTCTTAGAGATTTACCAGGCCAGTGCAACTGCACAAGCAAAATATCACAAACCCAAATTAGCAATTGTTCTTTCAAAAAAGAAGTTGATACATAACGACTAACAACCTAACATCATTAAAGATATAGGATGCTGGGTCAAGTGCAACTGCACAAGCAACATACATCACGAATTGTTCACTTATAAATCTGATATAGTCAAAGTCGTTATAAAGGGGACTTCAGCTGTGGCCCGTGTGATGCAAAATTTGCTTAATTTGTGCACCAAAAAAATAATTCCAATTCAAGTTTCTGCAGTAACAATGAGCAGCCGGCAGAGTTGAAATTTCAAAAAACCTGTGTTTCCATCATAGTAGAACCCAGAAGTAGCATCATAATAATAGCCAGATGCTTCATCCCATACAAATCCAGATTGTGGAGCAGAAGCATCCTTTGGGCCTGCAACCACTCCACCACCCTGCTCCTGCCCACCAGCAGATTGCTTATCATCTGCATTATATTCTTTTGGTGCCCATCCAACAGCATCATACTACAAGGAAGAGAAGTAGAAAATCATATAAGGATATATGTAAGGACCTTGAAATATTGATGCATAAAATATGCCCGCATTTGTGTTCAGCACGAACCTGTTGAGAAAATGCAGCTGCCTCAATTGCAGCAGCAGCAAGACTGCTCGACTGAGACGATCCTGATGGCCCTGATCCCGGTCCAAGAATGCTTTTTGCATATGCTACTCGCAAAATCTGTCCATTCTTCTCCAGAGTTGTTCCATTTGTTGCATCGAGAGCTTTAGTAGCGTCCTCAACCTGGAAAACAAGAAAACACAAGGAAAACCACTATTTTAGCCCAAATATCCATATGTTTCAGCAAACAACAAAATAAGATTTCTTCTCATCAGAGTGGCACTCTCTTCTGTACTTGTAAAATAAATAAGTTATGCAATGTAACCAATCTTGATTGCTAAGTTAAGGAGACTCGGACTCGTGTCTATTTAGTAACTGGGAGGAACGTGACTTAAGCTGCAGTGGAGTACACAAGGACAAAAGAACTATAGTGATCCAATATGGATCACAGAAGACCTTTCAGAAACTCAGTTTTCTCGCCTGTTTGAAGCCTGCATTGGTTGATGGTAATCGCTAATTCCATCATAGGTCTTTGGTAGCCACATACTAATTCAACATCAGCAAACGAACAAAAATACAAATAAATTCGCTCATTTTGGCAATAACTGACTAAAGAACGAAGAATTAACTTACCGTGTGAAAATGGACAAAAGCAAATCCCCTTGAAACATGAGTGAATTTGTCTCTGACCAGACGAAGATCCTGCAATTCTAAATCATAATCTCTGCACGATTGGATGAAACAAGGCATTCAAGTAACAATTTCGGTGTGTCTTACCTTAATTGGAGCATGTTTTGAAAATTCATAACGAAGCATTTCTTCATCAGCATTTTCATCCAATCCACGGACGACCAAAACATGGGTAGGACCTGGTGAAATGTCAACTCAGCAAATTGCTCCACACAACTTACTGCATATGCAAGGTGAAAGCATCTGAGAAACTAACCTGACTCCCCTTTCTTCCCCATTGGTGTAGGATTTGATGATGCCATATCTGCTGGTGGAGCATCATCTGTTCGTGGCTCGTTACACTGCTCCAAAAAGGGGGAGAAAACAGATGATTGGTATAACCCATAATAAATTGGTGACTAGAACCGAAGGCATTCAGGAAGAGCAAGAAAATTGACCAACTGAAAAATTCCTGAGGTAAATCGGCTATTGCAACAAGCAAAAAGACCAAAAGAGACCGTGTTGTTCATGTGCACAAAAAATACTACCAGCTGCCTACTAAGGGGAGAGAGAGAGAGAGATGCAGAAAATTGCTATACAAAAAGCAGGACACAAGAGAAATGACCTGAAAGCAGGATGTGGGAGAGATGCAGAAAATTGCTATACAAAAAGCAGGACACGAGAGAAATGACCTGAAAGCAGGATGTTCGCCTTGCAAAATTGATGCAGCCACAGATTGTGCACATCCAATCAGATGGTACAGTGACATTTTTATGGTTAATGACATGGCCTGATTTAAATGCATTGTCTGGTCCAAATGATGGTCCACCTGCCCCTCCAGTAGGCTTGCTACTGCCACATGAAGAGTTGCAAATTGCAATAAATAACAAACTTTCAATGAAACAGCTGAAATATACCGATGAACTAGATGAACTTCTCGGTTGCATAGACGAACAAAACTGGCAAAAAGCATATCAAGCTAAAGTTCCCGAACTCAAATAAGGTATGGCCCAAGTCTAACTAGATTTTTTGAGATGAAGAGCCTAACAAAAGGAATAACAAACAATAAACTGCCTAAAATACAGACATTTCTCAAGCAGCCTCCCACGAGTGGGAGGTATTCATAGTGCCATATAGAAACAGAGGATCGATTACTACAATACGATGAAAGCACTAGGACTCAGACATTGGACATAACCAAAACAAAGAAAATGAAAATATGGCATAATTTCTTTCTGAACCCTTAAAATTTATCAAAAGTCACTGTTTAATGCGCTTCGATCCTAAGAAAACCAAATTTATATACGACTCCCAATGAAAACATAAACACGTGCACGAGAGAAGGAACTGGCAGCTCAAAGTGCTAATCAATAACTTTATTCACTTACTAAATAACATACTCACCAGGAAATAAATGGCCATACAAGTGCTCATACAAGAACTGCATTAATTATATGTAACAAGCACACAAATGCATATATACCTGTACTCAAAGAAGAGCTTCCTACCATCAACAACAAGGCCGTCATCTCCAATTTTATCCATCATGGTACGCGCAGCTCCCTGTCTCACAAAAATTAGCCCCCGTGTGCCATTCAGAAATTATAACTCAACTATCGAAATGAAATGCTTAGTTGATACCACTGATGGAAAATCAATAAAAGCGAATCCACGGGAGATGCCCGAATTGCGTTCTTTGATCACACGGACATGACGAAGGGGTCCCCATTCAGCCTGTTGATTGTAATGAAATGTCACCAATTACGTAAACAGCAGGCATTTACAAATGAAGTAATGACCGATCAAGTAGAAAAGTACAAGAATCTGGTATAAATCTTCCTCAGTTGTCTTTTGGGAGAGACCCTTAACAACTACAGTGGCAGATGGAGCCTGCAAGAAAACATAATCGAGACCAAAACCCTTTAGAAATAAACAAGACACAACCATTATTGGTAACAACAGACATCCAACATTTACAAAATCAGACATACCACAGAGTAATGCTCATGCTCACGTTCACGATCTCTTCGCTTCTCACTTCTCTCATATCGACCATCATCGTAGCTGTCCTCTCGATAACTCCGACCGCGACTTCGACTCCGAGGAGACCTTGACCTTGACCTTGCGTGATCTTCATGTCCCCTAGACCTAGAACGGTCATGTCTTCTATGTGGACTCCTATCTCTTTCCCGGCTTATCTTGTCACGATCGCGATCACGAGATTCACGACGACTCCAACTACTGTCTCTCCTACTACCTCGATCATAATCTGAATCATAACTATGCCTTCCATAATCATAATCCCTCTCACGGCTATCTTCCCGGTTTTGATGGGAAACGCGAGATCTATATTCATAGTCGTCATATGCCTGATCATCATGCCCACGTCCCCCATATCTAGAAGGCCTATCATACACATGATCAGAGTAGTTGTCAATATTGCGATAGCCATCCCGAAACTTGTCATATTCCTGAAATCTATCAATCTCATGATATTTGTCAGCTTCATGAAAAGCATCCAAATCATTATAGGAATCAGCATACGGCTTCTCATGTCGCCTAGAGTCCCTCTCAAGTGAATAATCTTCTTCATAACTTCTCCTTCTTGTTCGAGGCCATGGACCAACTGCAGGAGGAGGAGGTGGATAGTTCTCCCTCTCCAATGTATCCCGATGGAAGGCATTCCTAGGGTAGATGTTATCCCTTGGTAATCTTTCATCAACAAACCTCCTATCATCATAGGAACCACCAGCCCTGTCAAAAGAGTATAAGGCAGAGCCAAAGAACACAAGAAAAAGAAAAAGAAGCAACGAATAACGATATAGAAAAATGTAAATAATACTGCATAGAACACAAAAAAAGTAAACAATGCTGCATAGAACACAAAATACTGAACGCACAGCACACATTCGAGAAAGAAAAGTACAGTCCTTCTAAACTAAAAATATTTTTGCCATGGAGTCATCAAAAATCTAGAGTGATACATTTCACAATGCCATAAGTAACAGGCATTCAACTTAGCTCTTTACCAACGAGCAGTTAAATTTCCCTCGCGACTAGGATCAGTCATCACTCACCGGAAGTTTGGCTCATGGACTGCACCATACCCTTCCAAAGCCTGTGGATTCAAGAATAAGCTATGTCAGCAACTTATAGTAATGGTATCAAGTAGGCAAATCCATTCCATATCCTCACTGTCCCACAGCTTTATCCCATTGTTCTTTAAGGATGAAATGCCAGGAAAAAATGGACAATCACATGAGCCCTAATTCTTGTATCTCATCCGTTATAGGTGATTAAGAAGGAAACCACAATTACGCTGTTATTTTCCCATCCTTGCTGAGGACCATAACGACCAGGATCCATTTCTTGCAAGGCCAGATACTCCCTGCAAAGCTCTTGATGATCGTTCAGAAATTTCAGGAGCGGATGATTGGAAACCTTTCCTGTAATGGATGCACAAACAATATAGTTACGCCACTGAGAACCGAGAATCAAACCTCATAACTTGGCCTCCCCTTTTACTGGACTCTTCAAATACCAAATTCTTCCCAGAAACATCCATCCTCATACTCTCTTAACACAAAAAAATTAAATGGCCTTGATAGCAGAAACCATCAAATTTATAAATCAATATACTATCTGCAGGATGAAGAGAGGTTAAGCAGTCTCAATCAGGTCAACACTAGATGAATGTAAGAGAGGCACAAACAGTCAAAATGAACACCAGCACTCAAAGGAGCCTGCACCAATGAGCCACACACTGTGGACAATCTAAACTCCCACCTTAAGCTCGGTTATTGACCTTAAAGCTAATTTAGAATCGTGATCAAAATTCACAACCCATAATAATGAATGAAATTATCGCTCTCTCTCACCTTATAATCATTGGATACAGAAACATTAAAGAACTACACAGTCATCCAACCATCATGACTTTACATGTGTTCTATCTACTGACTATAGATATCACAACGTGCTCCCCCAAGCACTACACGAACAGCAAAGGCTGCAATATGTGTTTAAAGAAGATCTGTGTATTGCGATGGAACGAACAAATGACTTGTACATGATCGACCAAAGGTAGAAATAACCATAAGTAGACCATGGCTGCTAACATTTGAGGAGGAAGTGGTACAAGCAAGAACCTCCCAATAATGTCAATGGAGCACAAACCAATCCTCTTTTCTATAGTCCAAATTCTGAACTCATTCAATTGCAACTCATCTTACCAAATCGTTTAGCAGAGAAAAATAAATGTGGTTGATATTGGCACTATGACATCAAAACAACAAGAAGATTGAGCACCATGTATTGTGCTCTAAATCAACAATCAAGAGTATCATATGGTCAAATTAATAGAAACAATAACCCCAATCAAATGGTATATGTATCTATGTATTTAATTTGTACAAGTAAGAACGAGGCCACATGGACTATAAGCAACTTACACAACCGTCCAGTGTTTTCTTGACCTTCTTTGATTAGTTCCAGCACATCAGATCTTTTACCCCAATTATTCTGCTATTTCACCCGCTTGTCTCTACCAGCCACGTAAAATCTTAGAGAAAAAAATAAATAAATCTCATCAAAAGCAGAAATAAAAGATCAGCAACAAGATCTTCACTAACTTTGCCCTGTGGTAATGAAGTCGTCTGTGTTAATTAATACCCAATGCTGAGCTAACCCCCTTCTCTTTCAGAAACACATATCCAAACCAAAATGTGAAGAGAAAAAACAAAACAAAGATTATATGTATGTGTGAGGGATCTCAAGAATCACAACATTCAAGAGTGCACCTTACACTGACAATTTCCTGTCAAATGGAAGGAGCTAAGAGCATAAAATTGGCTATCAATACCAACTCATCACGCTCCCGGTAAAACATGCCCAAGATGGTGTAACTTCTCATAAATAAATAAATAAATAAACTCATGTTTTGCATCTTAGCTTATAGAATGGTCATGCATGGGATCACATTCCTCCAAGGCAAAGGTCATCCAATCAAGACTAGTAATTTATTGGACAGAATGAAGCCCTGAAACACCTTAAAAGCTTATTCTAGGAAACCAAACAAATTACAGACTGTAAACAGATAGATAAAAGCCAACTTTAAGATCTCTTTCTCAACATGAATGTAACTAAATTAAGCCCGTGTTTGGATGATGGGTTTACGGCGGGGTTACAGAGGAAGAAAAGATAAAGCAAAAGAGAAGATGAATAAGGCCCAGTTTTCCAAAAGATTTTAGCACCCAGGTGCTAAAATCATGATATTTCAAATCAAAAAACGAAGTGGTCCCGTGTATCGTTTTTTGATTTTTTTTTTTCGCACCAAACTAAAGTACACGATTTGGTGCGAAAAAAATCGAAAAAACGATACACGGAACCACTTTGTTTTTTGATTTGAAATATCATAATTTTGGCACTTGCGTGCTAAGGCCCAGTTTTCCAAAAGATTTTAGCGTCCAGGTGCTAAAATCATGAAGTAGTTCCGTGTATCATTTTTCGATTTTTTTCACACCAAATTAAAGTACTGCTCGTGTACTTTAGTTTGGTGCAAAAAAATCAAAAAACGATACACGGGATCACTTCATTTTTTGATTTGAAAAATCATAATTTTAGCTTTTAGCACCAGGGTGCTAAAATCTTTTGGAAAACTAGGCCTAAGTTAAATACAATACCAAATTAATTTGCTCGATAAATCTTTGTACGCAAAATTCATGATCATTGTAAAAATGCAAATTTAATAGGAAATCTTTATTCAGCATAATCATCATATCTGTTAATGACATAAATTGCAAATGTTTATCGCCAAATCTACGGACTCCATTACGTCGTGTGATGAAAAGACAAAATGAGAGGACGACACTTACAATTGCAACAAGGGACGACCCTGGGTAGAACCCTAGAAAGAAACTACTCAAGGAGCCCTAAAAGAATGGTACTACTGCATCTGCGGTGAATTGATTCACACCTGGTGCGTGGATCGTACATCCCAATTCTCTATGCCCCACATCATAGCATGTTTAATCATATAAATTAAGCTTGAAAAACAGCAAACAGAGAAAAAGGCGACGACGAGAGAGAGAGAGAGAGAGAGAAGGGTAAAGGGTTACCTGCTCGATTTTGTTCTGGTTCTGATCGTGTAGAAATTGGATATGTGGGGCGACGATTAGAAAGAAAACCCAGAATTTGATCGTTATCACAAGTTACTCCCTTTAATTGTAACTTTTTCAATCCTGTTAGAATTTAATCCTTGTCACAAATTACACCGGCCCTGTTCGGTTTTAGTTTTGTTGACATCATCATTTTTCTCATTTCTCTCTCTATCTCTCTCCACTCATTACACCTGCTTAGAGCATCCCCAATGGGATAATCAAAACATCTAAATAACCAAAATTAGCAATGTTTGTCCAAAAATCGACTCACATTGGCATAATCAAAATTAACAACCTTCTAGTCAATAACCAAATTTTGGCATTTGGATAATCAAAAGTAACAACATTTTCTCAATAACCAAATTTTGGGGACCACACCCTATATAAGTCTTTTCTTTGGTAGAATGAATTCAAAAGTAACAACATTCTCTCTCCATTTTTCAACTTCAAAACTCTTTTTTTTTTTTTTTTTGCACTTTCTCTCAAAAACTTAAAATTATCAATTTTTAATCTTTACCAAAATTTGTTCAAGATTGGTCTCATTTTAAAGATATTGTGAATATCTTTTAAATGGTACTAATATTATAAAAAGTATACGTACAGATTTAAAGTTGTGCACATTTTATGAATAAAAATAGAGTGAGTAATACATTTTTTGATTGTGGACACAAAATACCATTGTGACACTCCACGTTGTTAACTTTATAAATGTCTTGTATGGATAATCAAAATCTGATGTGGCAACTTTTGGTTATCCAGTTTTGGTTATACCATTAGTGATGCTTTTACATCATCAAAACTAAACTAAACTACAAACAAAACACAACCACAACCTTTTTAATTGCATCATTTTATTTTTCCTGCTGTGCTTCCCAAATGATTTTTCAGATAATATGGGAGATTTTATAAAAATTATTCCTCAAATGCTAAAAGTTAGGAACTGAATTTTTTTTTTCAAACCCTACCATCCCCTTTTTCTTTTTCTTATTCGTGTGACCCACCCGAAATGGCATGTGAAATTACATTTTTACCCCTTCCCATTAGTTCTACAAGCCCTACAACAACCGCACTGCTCAACCCCGATTATGGTTTCGAGGACCACAAAAAGCAATCCACGATTACGTTAGAATGTATTACCCGTCAAACAACTATTTCTGGGAAGCTGATAGTGAGAGTAGGTGTCAAGGTTCAATTTTATTGCACACCATAAATGTTTTAGTAATAATTTTTTTTCCCTTTTATTTACTATATATTATTACAATTTTCTTTTAACTTATATCAACTTCACAAACAAAACACTTTTAACTATAACATAACAAAATAATTAATTTTCACGGGACAAAACTTTGAGCAGTACATCTTTATATTTAATAGTATTCATACAATTGAAAGTTTGAAATGAATTTTACCACGAATTAAAAATAGTTAAAGAAAACGCAGCGATGTGGCACACCCTCAAAATTTTAAAGATAAAACATTTTATAAATTCCATGTGGAGGGTCAACAAGTCCACGGTCAAAGTCAAAGTCCACATAAGATTTAGAAAAGTCATAGTCAATAAGCCACAATTGTCTAAGGGTACCCGTAAACCCAAATACAAGTACATAAGTTTTAAGTGTATTTACAACCGAATGTCAAAAGATGAAACTTAATCAAGTTACAAAATCATCTTATCAAAAATACAAGTTCTAAGGCCTCGTTTGATTCGCGGACTAAAACAGGTAGGATTGATAGTCCTGTGATTAGTAGTCCAGGACTATTTATCCTGGGACTAATTTAGTCCTGAATCTCACACAATCCCCTGTTTGATTCGTGCAGGATTAAAATCAGGATATCCCATGTTTGGTTTCCTAAACCAAATTTCGGGATTAATATCAGGACTCTCTCTCTCTCTCTCTCTCTCTCTCTCTCTCCCTCTCCAATCCTCAAACCCATTTCAACCAATTATTTTTTTCAAAATCAAATACAATAATGATTCTTGAAAAAGTTTAACATGAATTTTTCATAATGGTTCTCATTTTTCAGAATGAATTTTACAGTTTTCTATTTACCATAAACAAGTTAAATGGTTCCCAATTGAAAAGCAAAAGCAACATTTCAAAGAAGAAAGTCTCGTTCACAATTTTATTTTATTTTTTTAAAAAAACTACTATTTTCCCGACGTGCTATACACGTCGCATTGTGCTCATTGGCGATGATAGGCGTCATGTTTTTTTTTGTTAGCATTTGAATAAGTCCCACAACCCATTCTACCAAAACCAACGTCATTCACAACTAATAAGGCTCAAATTTGCATGTAAACAAGCCATGCATTTGATTCATCTCAGAATTTTCCACAAAAAACAAGGATATGTACCAACAAAAAACGAGGATCACAGACTAAGACATTTGACAAAACCAATTGCAGCATATGTACCACGATAATGCGTAGTTGTACAAACCGAAACTCAATGGATGAGTGAGCCTTCATTAGTTGTACAAACCGAAATTGCAGCATATGTACCAATCTGGGTGGATTGCTAGAAGAAAAATGCTCCAAGCTAGTACCAGATTCGTTGTGTTTTGGCAGTAAAAATAGCTGAAATCTGAAGATGTTCCAACCAGATATAATTGGTTTTAACTTAGACAAAAGAAGTTAAATTTTCAGCCTCATTAACTTGTCTTTTTACAAGAAGCAAGACTATCCATATCATCTTCTCTCATGCACAAACACATCCAGAAACAACAGCCAAGGCCTCAAAAACATGGTAGGCACTAAAGCAGCAGCAAAGACCTATTAAGGCGTCAGCAAAAATCCTATTTGTAGCCTAATATAACATCTAGCAGCAGCAATATTCAGCATCAAACACATCTAAAAGTAGTTTTTGTTCCAACTAGCCTAGAAATTACACAATTTCTACACCATTACCATTTTCTCCTCATCCGGAGTAAGGCTAAAAAAGTAATCAACCCTTTGAGTTTCTTCGGTGATCGCCATACCAGCTGTGACCTTTTGCTCAACCGTGATTGGAAGGTTTTTCTGCGCTTCATTAACTGCGCCTCTTTTGGCCGAGAGGTCATGTTGGTAACCCATCCTACTTCCAAGCATGTCGAACTTACCAGCTGAAAACTCTAACGAACCAATAAGCTTGTCACCCAAATCAGACAGTCCAGTCATGAGGGTCTCTGAAACCTTAGCCTTTTTCTTTGGAGGCTCTGGAGGGGACTTGTCATTTTTGTTAACAGTTGTTGAACCCTCATGAACTTCATCGCCATTGACATCCTCAACACCCAAGGCCTCAACCACATCAGCTGCACTCTTGGCCATGTCTCCGGTTGCTCTGTCATTGTCAAAAATAAGGCTCCAATCGTCATAGTAAGGGAATGACTTGAACCTTAGCCCTTTCGCATTATTGTCCCTCTAAAAAAAATTGTGACATCAATTGTTATTTACATGCTTAACATAGAAAACTGAATATGCATTTAAGTGTCAAAAAATATTACCTTACAATAGTCCTCCCAAACTGTATCACTCTCAACTTCAATCATTTTTGCTGAGTCATTCCATCCAAACCCACTAGTGTTACGCATATCCTTCACAGAGTAGTAGTTCTTTTTCCAAACTTTAATCTTCGGCGCAATGTGAGGATTGGCACAAATGTCCGTGCTAGGCAAAGCCGCAA
The DNA here is from genome assembly GCA_020921065.1 of Vaccinium darrowii. Taxonomy (NCBI): domain Eukaryota; kingdom Viridiplantae; phylum Streptophyta; class Magnoliopsida; order Ericales; family Ericaceae; genus Vaccinium; species Vaccinium darrowii. Next base: position 20,150,835 of record CM037162.1, on the reverse strand, counting down.
GTAACATTCCCTCAAGCCTGTTCAAGTAACCACTCTTGAAGGAATCCTTTGAAAAAATTTCACCTTTTGTTACCATTTCCTTCAATGCATTTAGAAGTGCTTGTTCCTCCTTTTGTATCAATGATTTCCTACTTACTTCAACATCTTTTTCCTTTCTTTTCCGTTGAGGGTTAATAGGCTTGTCATTAAGAATCTCCATTCCTAAGAGAGTCAATATCCATATTCAAGTACAAAATGAAGTGTTAACCACAAATAAAGTATTAACCACAGATACGTGTCGAAAGCCACAAATAAAGACCTACAAATACAGCCACGAATAAGTGTCCATAGCACAGATACAATCAAATACATGTTCAAAGCTAGAACTAAAGTAGTCCAAACAAATACGAAATGACAATGACACAATATTAAAAATAACAACATGGAACTCTAATTGCCACCGTGGGGTCTTCTTGCTTGCCACTCTTGATAAATATGTTGTGCAAAGGCATCTCTCCAGCCAATCCATTGATTAGTTGTCTTGACTGTATCAATGTTCTCATCATCATCATGATCTTCCTCCTCAAGGTTATCAAGTTCATGTTCATGTGGGTCAACAGTCATCTCTTTTCTAATGTGATTATGGACTAGACAACAAGCAGTAACAATACGACATTGTGTTCTAATGGGGAAGAATGAGTAACTTCTAAGAATAGCGAATCAAATTTTTAGCAAACCAAAAGTCCTCTCAATGACATTACGGGCCTGTGCATGCTTCATATTAAAGTACTCCTCATGGTCCTGAGGAGCTGGACCATCCCATTCTTTCAAATGATAACGCTTTCCTCTGTATGGAGCTAAGAATCGTTCCCCATTTGTGTAGCCGGCGTCAACTAGGTAGTAGTTACCTGTGTATGATTGATTTACTTAGTTACAAATATGTTTTTAAGAAATATGTTAACAAAGGAACATACGTTTTAAATAACACTCACCAATGGGAACTTTTAGCCCGTTTCTCCTAGTAATAGCATCCCGCAAGATTCTAGAATCGGCTGCTAATCCTTCCCAACCCGATAAGACATAGATTATATTCATGTCTGTGTTACAAACTCCCAACACATTTGTAGATAAATCTCCTTTTCGATTCCTATATCTTGGTCTGATGGATGGACCAACTCGAACATCAATGTGTGTGTCATCTAATGCCCCCAAACAATTCTAAAACCAACATAAATAAATTAATTAGCAACTTTCTCTTCCTAAACAGGAATACAACTTTTGTTTTCAATTCTAAATGTTACCTAAAAAACTCTCCACCTCTCATATGTGCATGCTTGAGTTATAGGCTCAGGGTTGACGAGTAGTTGACCTTGCAGACATAGGATAGCATGTAGGACATCATTGAAATGCCTACTAACAGTTTGACCAGACCATAAAAACTCGTGCTTGACAACTCTATTCTTATGGTAGTGCCTTATTGTACGCGAAAACATAGCAACTTTCTCCTCCAAACAAACTGACCTTGAATGAGACAACCCCCAACAGTTTGAACTAGGTTACATAGACACATAAAGCACATCCTATCCATTCGAAGTTGCTCCACACAAATTGTGTCGCTACGCCGCACTAACCATTTGATGTGATCAATTTGTTCTTGGAATGGGTTTGGTTTAGTAAACCTAGATTGGTGTTGAGAGTAATACCTCTTAATAGCAACATGTACCACAAGTACAACCATAATACATGTGATTTGCATTTGCTTTAAAAAATGTGTCAATATGGTGAACACCTCGGTCTCCTCCTCCGCACAATCCAACTCAGTTTCAGTCATATTTTCGATCTATTAACACAATGCGAAAGCCATGAGTAAGAAAACACATATATAAAGTCAGATTGCACTAGGATTTATGGGGGTTTTCATAGTACTAATTTTTCTCCAAAATCAAAAGCTATTCATAGAAGAACATGACAATAGAATCATAAATCGGTAAACAAACTGATTTAGAATGCCACATATGTAGTAGGTCAAACACAAAAGAATAAAAATACATGTACACATGGAGGAGAGAGACACAATTCTGAATTCACAAATCGTTTGTTTATGAAATTGCTGAAGGGAAGAAGCAATTTAATTCTCATGTTTCCACTTACCTAGGGGCGAATGCAATTGATTCAAAATAATACACAACTCCTCCAACCTAAATCTTTCCAACGACAAGAAACAAAGCTAACTCTAATAATAAGAACCAATAGTGTTCTTTTATTCCAGTAGAAAAAATCAACATTTTCGTGAATCATCAATCATAAACAAAAAAAAAATGAATAGTGTTCTTTTATTCTAGTAGAAAAAATTATCAATCATAAACAGATTTGGAAAAAAAAAACGAGAACCACAAACTTTTTTGTGAAATCTGTACAAATTGAGAGAGAAGACGAGAGAAAACGAGGGAGAGAACGAGAGAGAAAGGAGAGGATGAAGTACCTGGTTCGATCTCGGAGAAGATCAGATCTGGAAAAAAAGAACGAGAAACACATTTTGTATGTTTGAGTATATATTTTGAGTATGATATAGACTTGTTGGGAAAAAAAAAGGATTGAGGAAAAAAGGAAAGGAAAGGCCTACTGATTTTAAGATGAAAATTACAAAAAAGAGAGAAAGGGGTCTAAATGAAGGGAGGAGAAAACTAAAGCCCTAGAAATGGGAGCATTGGGAATCGAACTCAACCCACGAAGGAGTTTGATACTATCCCGTACCATCAAACCGAGAAAGAGAGAAAACGAGGGAGAGAACGAGAGAGAAAGGAGACGATGAGTACCTGGTTCGATGTCGGCCACCATCTGGAGCTCTGGTGTAGAGAGAGAGAGAGAGAGATGGAAAGCGGTGGATGAAGAAAAGTGATAAAGTAACTCCTCCATTTAGCTTCCAAAATAGATGCATGCATATACTCTAAGCAATCCATGTCATGCTGCGTGCTGGGTACCTGAAATTATAAGGGTGAGCTCACTAGCCCAGTAGAGAAAAGTCTAACAATCTTAAATGCAATAAAATGCATGTGAGTGATAGACTAGGAAAGCATAAGTTGCTTGCGACCTAACTTTGTTGTAGCTAGCGTCGCCCCAAGCGTAGGGCTAGGTCGGTGGCAGCATAATAACTCGGAAGTCCGAGGTCGAATCCACAGGGAGGGGTCGGAGCTAATGAGAGGTTTACTTTACGGTAAGGGTTCGGCGTTAGGACGGCCAACCTTTTGGTTTAGTTTTGTTTGTGGGATTCTCTCTACCTCTAATGCAATTGAAAATGAAGTTTTAAGCTATAAATTAAAGGCGGCAAGGTCTAGAGGTTCATACCACCCATGACTAGGGATATTCAATGGCTCTCGATTATAACTCAAGTGAGAGACAAGGTCACTTGCGCTCACTCGGAAGATTTAACAATAAAGATCATTTTGACTTTAGAAAATGGGTTTAACAATGGGATAAGTTCTTTGAGGCATTTTTACAAACACTTAGAATGCCATAGCTCTAAGCATCATGTGTGGCAAGTAGTCAAGCCCTTGCCTACACAAGATCAAAAAGGTTAACAAGACTAAGTTTTGATACATAAAATTGAACTCACCCAATGAAAACCAATCTTTACCACAAGAATGAGGTTCGTAAATGGAAAGAAACTCTCTTAGATATTTTGTCGAACACCTAAAGTGACATAGCTCCAAGCATTGTGTGTGCCAAGTGATTTGTCTACATCCAATCAAGGAGGTTAACAACTCTAAGTTTAGACCGAAAATAGAGTGATTAATTCGTTCACAAACCTACAATAAGCTTAAAAACGTGAGAAGCCATTGAAACACCGAAGTCATGGGGTGATATTCACCCCATAACCAAGCCTAAACTACTACTCAAACATGGTTTAAGTACACACAAAGGAGAAAAACGTGATTAAGGAAAACATGACGAATATGAAAATAAACACAAGATTTAGATAGATAATGAGTAGCACAACAACATTAATGAAGGCAACATGCCTTGAATCTAAGTAGAAAACATCAAATCCTAGAGAGAAGTTGGAGCAAATTATGTACAAAACTAATGGAGGTAGAGAGAGAAGGTGGAAGATGAAGAATGCCCTAAAATTCTGATGTTTGGGACATTTTATAGTCCCAAAGTTGCAATTGAAATGTCCAAAAAGCCCCCAAGTCTTGACTTGATCGGGTGTAAAATGTTGCTGAAAAACCCAGGTCCTATGGATAGGGCAGATTTCTCCTATCCATAGGAGAACCCCTTCGCGCGCGGCTGGCCAATCTGATCACTGTCCTATCCATAGGACTGATTTCTCCTATCCATAGGAGAACCCCTTCGCGCGCGGCTGGCCAATCTGATCATTGTCCTATCCATAGGACTGATTTCTCCTATCCATAGGACTTCATTGCTTGCAGGCAGATTTTTGACCCAACTTCGCGGGCACGCCCTGGCTTCGTCCGAACTCGGAATGAGGCGATTCTTGAACCATTGGAAAGCTCTATGAGTCTACTTTCAAACCTAATTGACCTCATCTTCATGGCCTTTGTATCTTGAGAGAAATGAGCCTTTTTCTATCAGTGTGTCGAATTTCCTCGAACCTCATAACTCTAGATTTCTTGGTCCTTTGTTCCGGGCCTTCCTTGAACCTTCCAAAGCTCCTTGAATCGACTTCTAAGCTTCGGCGATTGTCCTCCACGGCATTGCGGGACTTTGGGTACTTCCGGATACAACCGGGGATTATTTGGAGCTTTGGACGCGCCTTTTAGCTCCGATTTTCTGAAACTCATTAAAAACACAACTCGCGCAAAATCAATCATATAAAGGCACAAAATGCACGTGTGTGTGATCACAACGAGCGAGCTAAGCCCCGTTATTTACATTTTCGGGGGCTTATCACACCCCCCAACTTGAACTTTGCTCGTCCCGAGCAAACTAAACAAATGCACTAATGGAAACAAACTAAAAAGGATATGTCTTTTAAACTCCCGGGCGGCCCCGGTAGGACGAGTGAAGTCTCGTGAGGGTTTTCAGCAGTGAACACCCACAAAACACAAAGGAATCAAATACTTTAAATGTACTCATGCCCAACCGACAACTCCCATAGCACCACAATGTCCGCCATGCAAGTTAATGGCAAGATACTTCATTCATAGAAGGAGTTAAGCAAGTGAACTTCATATCCAAACTTAGCACAAAAATCAATCCTCTCACCTACGGTCGGATAGAGAATTTTCACGTGGCATGCGTGTGAAAAGAAACCTCACAAAGAAATTCACTAATCTTGAAAACAGTTCTCACACCATTGATAGCTCGGTATTTCTTTAAGCACACCCCTTCCCTTTATTCGAATGAATCTCTTCTCTTTTTTTTTTTTTTTTTTTTTTTATATATGTGGTCGTGCAATGCCGGACCTCTCGGGCTTTCTAGTTGACCCCATTAGCGAGCGTTAGGTCGGCCATCCCCAAGCCAAATGGCCTTAGGGCGCCAGGTTTTGAGAGACCCCTCAGACTTAATTGCTCGAGTAAAAAAGGCTTTATAGTGAGGTCCAAGCTAACCACATTCGACAATGCCTTCACAAGGTCTATCCATCTTTTGACGCGAACAACACGGTGGGAGCAAACCCCGATTGCCCGGTTACTCAATGAACGCCCGGATAGACATTAACAATAAAGCATGCATCATCTTTTTCTTTTTTTTTTTTTTTTTTCAAGGAAAGGGGCTCCAAATATTTCACAGACAAGTTAATTCATACCGAGGGATCAATGACACGTGAACCAATTTCAAAACCAGTGAATGCTCAAGTGGGACAGTGCACGTGCAAAAACATGAATTTAAGTGAGCATACGCTATCCAACTATAGGTAATACGGTTTAATCAAGTGTATCCCTTTAATGTCATGTTCACAAGCTTAAGTCTATCCATGAAATCATATCAAGACTCCGTCTCACACAACAAATATCATAGCACTAAGTAGAAGCCATCAATTAAGAGTAAGCACACAAATATCCAAATTCCGTGATTGACAATTTTTTTTTTTTAAAAAAACTAAAATATAAACAAAGCAATAAAACACGAAAAAAATATAAACAAAGCAATAAAACATGAAGTACACCCTCCCCCCAACTTAAAATATGCAGTGTCCTCAATGCATGAGACAAAAAGTAAGAAGATGGAGGAACAAAAAGATGTACCGACGGGGCGGAATGTCAACCACCCGATACCTCGACCAAGTGTGAGGATTTTGCATCATCTGCTCCGTTTGTCATTGGTAATGCTGCATCACCCTGCAAAAGACTGCATTGCCAACTACCTACTAAGAGAAAATGATTAGTACCGACTCGCTCCATGATAGCAGAGTCCCCAACAAACAAATCTTCACGCGATTACCGGGTAATACTTTTCTCCCTTACCGAAGCAAGGTGGCTATACCAGACCACCTAAAACAAAACTAAAAACAAAAGTAGTGCCCTGCACTCTTTTCACGTGAAATCCAAAAATCCGTCGTACTACGAAGAGCTCCTAGTACAAGCGTATCACTCCATTTCAAGCCCTCCGTTAAAAATTGTACACGACCATGCCATAAGATAAGATACTTAGAGTAAAGTGATAGCAGTGGTCGCTTTAGAAAATGTAGTTCCACCAAGTGCATATTTCGAACCAAATTTATTTTCAAGGTGTTGACAAGATTTACTAGAAATGGATTGTAAACACAATCATAATTATCAACACCTAGAAAATCAATTAGTTCGACTCTTTCAAGTTCTTGTGGTGGAGGAGAGTCAATGGAAGTGCTAGTGACATGTGTAGTAGTGAGGTATTTGTCAAATGGAGCATTGCCCAAGGTTGCTATGGGTGACACCACCTCACTTGTAGGACACAAACTCTCACCATTATGAACATCCTCCATGAGTAACAAGGAGGTCAAGTAATCTATCCCCGCATTCATTTCTTCAATGGTGAGGGAATTTTCCAAAGGATCATTACACACTAGCGGCTCATTGCTCGAAATTGCTACAGGCGGCACCTCCTCAATTACAGGACACAAACTCTCAAAATCAATTAAACATGCTGGCTTCGTGGCGAGAAATTTGTCCAATGTATCACTAAGGGCTTGCCCTATTCCAATTTCAGTCAACTCACAAAATTGGGGCTTTTGGGCTAATTCTTCAAGGTAGTCCCAACACTCTTCGGGAGTTTTATCCAAGAATTCTTCATTAGAACACAGATCAAATTGACATATTGACGGATTTAAACCTCGACAAAAGACAATTAGAAGATCCCCGAACTCATACATAAACCTTGACCAAGAGAAAATTGAACATTTAAAACGCTCCCAACATTGTGAAAAAGACTCATGATCTAGTTGATAGAAATTGGTTACATCTTGTAAGACCTCTCCATAGCAACTTCCAAAATCAGCCATATTTTTTTTTTCTTTTTTTTTTTTAAAGGATTTTCTAGGACTAGCAGAACGGAGGGGTTATGCTACCGCCTCACCACAAGAACAGTTCCAAGGGGCTAGTCCGCCGCCTCGTTAATAAAACAAGTAACGTACAGAAAATAAGAAAAACTATACAAAAGAGTGGGATACTTATAGTGGGGTAAAGCAAACTCCTTAATAGCTCACCGTTTGTTGCCCTCCCCGGCAACGGCGCCAAAAATGCTTGACACCTAGCGTTGTTGTAGCTAGCGTCGCCCCAAGCGTAGGGCTAGGTCGGTGGCAGCATAATAACTCGGAAGTCCGAGGTCGAATCCACAGGGAGGGGTCGGAGTTAGTGAGAGGTTTACTTTACGGTAAGGGTTCGGCGTTAGGACGCCCAACCTTTTGGTTTAGTTTTGTTTGTGGGATTCTCTCTACCTCTAATGCAATTGAAAATGAAGTTTTAAGCTATAAATTAAAGGCGGCAAGGTCTAGAGGTTCATACCACCCATGACTAGGGATATTCAATGGCTCTCGATTATAACTCAAGTGAGAGACAAGGTCACTTGCGCTCACTCGGAAGATTTAACAATAAAGATCATTTTGACTTTAGAAAATGGGTTTAACAATGGGATAAGTTCTTTGAGGCATTTTTACAAACACTTAGAATGCCATAGCTCTAAGCATCATGTGTGGCAAGTAGTCAAGCCCTTGCCTACACAAGATCAAAAAGGTTAACAAGACTAAGTTTTGATACATAAAATTGAACTCACCCAATGAAAACCAATCTTTACCACAAGAATGAGGTTTGTAAATGGAAAGAAACTCTCTTAGATATTTTGTCGAACACCTAAAGTGACATAGCTCCAAGCATTGTGTGTGCCAAGTGATTTGTCTACACCCAATCAAGGAGGTTAACAACTCTAAATTTAGACCGAAAATAGAGTGATTAATCCGTTCACAAACCTACAATAAGCTTAAAAACGTGAGAAGCCATTGAAACACCGAAGTCATGGGGTGATATTCACCCCATAACCAAGCCTAAACTACTACTCAAACATGGTTTAAGTACACACAAAGGAGAAAAACGTGATTAAGGAAAACATGACGAATATGAAAATAAACACAAGATTTAGATAGATAATGAGTAGCACAACAACATTAATGAAGGCAACATACCTTGAATCTAAGTAGAAAACATCAAATCCTAGAGAGAAGTTGGAGCAAATTATGTACAAAACTAATGGAGGTAGAGAGAGAAGGTGGAAGATGAAGAATGCCCTAAAATTCTGATGTTTGGGACATTTTATAGTCCCAAAGTTGCAATTGAAATGTCCAAAAAGCCCCCAAGTCTTGACTTGATCGGGTGTAAAATGTTGCTGAAAAACCCAGGTCCTATGGATAGGGCAGATTTCTCCTATCCATAGGAGAACCCCTTCGCGCGCGGCTGGCCAATCTGATCACTGTCCTATCCATAGGACTGATTTCTCCTATCCATAGGAGAACCCCTTCGGGCGCGGCTGGCCAATCTGATCACTGTCCTATCCATAGGACTGATTTCTCCTATCCATAGGACTTCATTGCTTGCAGGCAGATTTTTGACCCAACTTCGCGGGCACGCCCTAGCTTCGTCCGAACTCGGAATGAGGCGATTCTTGAACCATTGGAAAGCTCTATGAGTCTACTTTCAAACCTAATTGACCTCATTTTCATGGCCTTTGTATCTTGAGAGAAATGAGCCTTTTTCTATCAGTGTGTCGAATTTCCTCGAACCTCATAACTCTAGATTTCTTGGTCCTTTGTTCCGGGCCTTCCTTGAACCTTCCAAAGCTCCTTGAATCGACTTCTAAGCTTCGGCGATTGTCCTCCACGGCATTGCGGGACTTTGGGTACTTCCGGATACAACCGGAGATTATTTGGAGCTTTGGACGCGCCTTTTAGCTCTGATTTTCTGAAACTCATTAAAAACACAACTCGCGCAAAATCAATCATATAAAGGCACAAAATGCACGTGTGTGTGATCACAACGAGCGAGATAAGCCCCGTTATTTACATTTTCGGGGGCTTATCATAAGTCACGAACAAGACTTAAGAAAGTTTTAATGATTAAAGGACTTGAAACCACCTCATAAGTTATTAGATTCCGTTTTCTATCATCTCTCATACCCAACTCGTACCCGACACGCCATATGTGTCCTACACGTTTACCATATACATTTCATGCATTTAAAACATTAGATTATACTCCGGGCATGCCATATAGGCCCCTTGTCACTCCGGGCAAACCATAAAGGCCCCATGTCACTCGGGGCATACCCTATTGGGCCCCGTGTCACTCTGGACAAACTCTATCGGGCCCCGTATCACTCCGGGCAAACCCTATCGGGCCCTGTATCACATGTTTTACATTTGCATTATCACTTATCAAATTATAAAGTCAACTTAGTGTCAAATATAACTCTCGTGTCACAATGTCCATTCACAGGTGTCTTGGACTCTGCACTCAACTCAAATGTATGCAAAGTGTCAACTTACGGACCGTGTCCTCACTAAATCCACTAATAATCAAGCAACAAGTGACATCAATCAAACCCCATTATCATTTAATACCTAAGTGTTACCAAAGTGGAAAATGTCATAATACAAGTGAAAAACGCGTTTCGGGACCAAACAAGTGCATGAGAGTGGCCCGGAACAACAAAACAATTTTCGTCCACCAATCTGTCAAAACCTCCCCGGTGGCCGTGATTTCGGCCTTGGCGGTTTTCCAGAGAGCTACCCGAAAAGTGCCCAAACAAGGGATTTTTGGGGATTTTGCACTAGGACTTCAAATTTGATTATTCCAAAGCCAAATATCAATAGAATGGACTAGAGGGGAATGATTCAACAACCAATTTAACTAGGAGAACATTAATCTTCAAGAATCAAGGCATTTCACAAGTTAAAATGACTAGAAATTGGGTGCAAAATGGGTTTCACACAAATTACAAGTATTTTCCTGAAATGAAGCAACAATGTGATGAGTTGTCTACCATATCAAGAGGGAAGTAACATAGGAGCTAAAAAATGATAAGTTTTCAACACAAACTTGACTAGAAATGGTTTACTCACAAGATTTCAACTAAGCAAGAAGGAAATCAACTATAGGATAGGATACACACACACATGCACATCAAATACACTTAGATCTGGTAGAAATTTCTTTGCCTCAAGGTGTGGGAGCTTTAGATCTAAGATTGAACCCAAACTCTAGCTTTCAAGCTCTAAAAATTTCCTACTTGAGCTTTTCCAAGGCCAATGCTAGAAGCTACCAAGCTCCAATGATCAATGGTTGAAGGATTTGTGCAAGGATTGGGTGAATTTGTGGGATTTTTGGGAGATTTGTGGAGGAAATGAAGAACAACAATGGAAGGGAAGAGAGAGGAAAAAGGGTCCGCTGATTTTGGGGAGGGGGAGTGTGCTCTCTTTCCTCTCACACACCACAAATCCGTACACACTTTAAGTAATTACACCCCCAGCCCTTGTATTGAATTGTGTAGTGCAAAAAGGCCCAAACTTACTCACCACACTAAATAATCTAACACTTTAACATTTTAATCAATTCCTCACATCTCCCCAACTTTATTTTTGGAAAAAAATTTAGAATTATGGGTCTCTACAGTATGAGTGGTACATCTTTGTATTTAATTCATTTCTTTAATGGTATAAAAAGTTATAATTTTATTTTAGTTAAATTATGAAGATAAAATATCATGTTTAATCTTTTTATGTTATAGAAGCCACCTATATTGATTTTAAAAAACAAAAAACAAAAAAAAACAAGGGCTCCATTTTTAAATTTGCTTTAAGCCTCAAGAATATCAGGCCCACCTTGTAAGCAGACAATCAAGCTTGTGGTTAGGCTAGGGCAACCCAGGCATCGAGCCTAGTCCTGGCTGTGGCATGTCTAATTTGAGTCATATCTACTTCCCAGGAGGGCGAGCCTGTCACCCAACCCCACCAAAGTGATAGAGCAGACCAATAAACCTCCACACAACATCTGGTTCACTAGACTACGACCGGCAAGTGGGATTCAAACCCATGACCAAGCAATTTCAAGCTAGCGGGCCCGATGGGGTATGATGGTGTGCACAACAATCGACAAAAGTGTGTACAATTATTTTTGCAATATACAGATTATTATATTACGGGAAAAACGTCTACACGATTGAATTTATACTTCCAAATACTTGAAAGACGAATTGTGTAGTGTGCCCAATGATATTAGATTTTTCCTAACAAATCTGACCTCACGGTGGCGATGCCCGTATTTTTCTAAGTCAATGGTAATTTTTCGGTGTTTTTTCAAGATCAAAACAAAAATAGTTTTATGAGATATCCGTTAAAACCCTAACCACTCTTTTTTTCCCCCAATACCGTTGCAGCTTCATGGCCTTTCTTTCTACGGTTCTACCTACGTCCCCATCATTTTTCGTCCTTCTCTACTTGGCAAGTGCATATACATTTAACAACGTTGGTCACTTTATGGATTTTTAAAAATCCATATACTTTTACTTATTTTATTAGAATGCCACTCAATGTAGGCCTTGTTTCCCATTTGCTAAAATGGAAAATCCCATAAATTCAACTGGGTTAATTTTAGCAAATGAAAATAATCACAAGATCAAAGATTAAATGGTTTACTCACTTGCTAAAAATTGAGTGCGTTGATTTTAGCAAATGGAAACAACCTCAAAATCAAAGATTTTAGTAAACAGGAAACAAAGTTATACACCATTAGATTAAGAAGAATAACGCTAACTGTTGGATTTGAAATTTTGCCAACTCATTTTTATTAAGCCATTAGGATTGCTAACTTTAATTATACACTAAATAGATAGTCAAAAGTTGATGCAGCAAGTTTTGGTTATTCAAACTTGATTATGACATTGGGGAATAAATAATACATAAATCTTAATATGCCATAATTTTGGCTCAGGTTAGCTGGTTAGTCAGGATTCGGAAATCCTGTAGTGCGGCACATGAATCATTGATTCGATGTAGTGTGGCACACGAATTGATTCGAATAATCAACAACTCAACTTTTATCTCGACAATGGACACGATCCAAATCGTATTAGTGCCGAGATAACCTGACACGGAATTGGGCACAAGCAGTGCACTTCCACCTAGTACGGCAACCTAGCTGTTCATTCTATGCAAATGCAATTCGTAGCATTTGACAGGAGAACAGTTCTGTGAGCTCTCCCTCCTCTCTCTCGCGATGGAGTTCCTAGACGAAGAAACCAGGCCCAGATTCCTCTTCCAATCTCGCTCCACCCCACCTTCCCATCCCCAACCCCCAACCCCATCCCTTCACAAACCCTCTCTCCTCATCTCCCTCCCTCTCTCCACCCTCCTCTTCTCCCTCTCTCTCCTCTTCCCCCAACCCGAGCCCCTCCAATCCATCCTCTTCTGGTTCGCCCTCTCTCTGCTCCTTGGCCCCTTCGCCCCCTCCTCCCTTACGGCCGGCGACATCCGCGTCGGCCAAGGCAAACTCCTCGAACCACCTCCCCCCTCCCCCTCCCTAGATCTCGACGGTCCAATCAAGAAAACCCCCAATCGCCGGTCCAGACCTCGTAAACCGGACGAATTAGGGTTCAACCCGGGTCCAGAAACCGTTGCGTACGTAAAAAATGGAGAGGATTTGCGACAATCGTCTCAATTGGAAGGTGATAGATCGATGATCGAGGATGGAGGAGAGAGAGAGTGGGAGGAGGGGGATTATGAGATGTTGAAGAAGTTGTTGGTGAAGCATCCGGTGGGGAAACCGAAGCGGTGGGAGGCGATAGCGGAGGGGTTCAAGGGGCGGCACGGGGTGGAGAGCGTGATCAAGGCGGCGAAGTCGATGGGAGAGAGGAAAATGAATGACGCCGATTCGTTTGCTCGGTTTTTGAAGGATCGGAAGCCCGTGGATAAGAGGGTGGAGGAGGAGAGTGGAGAAGCTGGGGCGGTGGAGAGTGGTGAAGTGATGAGAGAGAGTGTGAGTTGGAGTGGTGGGGATGACGTGGCATTGTTGAATGCGTTGAAGGCGTTTCCGAAGGATGTGCCAATGAGGTGGGAGAAGATTACCGCGGCTGTGCCGGGGAAGTCGAAGGCGGCGTGTATGAAGAGGGTTGCTGAATTGAAAAAGGGGTTTAGGAGCTCAAAGGCTTCTGCCGAGGCTTGATCAAAGTCTCTCACTTCTGAGTGGTAGTGAGGAGGTAATTGATGTATCATTGCATTATGACATAGAAATTTTGTTTTTCTTCAACTGTTTGTTACTTTTTGCTTGTTTGATTAATGGAGTTGAGTCCATCAATAGAGTTACTGTTTGTCCGGAATATGGATGTCTACGGAGTAAACTTAGAGAAAACTTTAAAGTTCTTTACGATTTGTATGGAATACGGATGGGGTTATATCAATGTATCTTCCCGTTGGCACCAAACTAATTTTGCTCCTTCCCCACCTTGTATATACTCAATTACTCATGTCTTAGCCTGGATGGATAACGAATGGCAGTCTCCTGGAGAGAGGAGAAATTTAATGCTGATGTAGAAGGGAAAAGGAAGGTGTTGTAAGATTTTATTAATCCTTTGGAAAATTGCATGTTGATTTCTCCTTGATCGTTTGAGTTGTCTTCTGATGAACTGCAAGATTTTACAAACTAGTACTTTTTTCCATGTTTAATGGCAGAGGACTAATAGTTTAACCCAGTGGCGAGTTAAGGCTTTAATGCTTTACTGATAGGGTGGGAAAACCTATTTGTGCTTTAAGGCTTCTGCTGCCGCTTGATCAGGAGCTTCGCTACGCGGTTGTTGATTATTCTTAGTGGGCATTGAGGAGGTAATAGATTTAGATTGCCCAATGACTAATTCTTCTGAATTTTTTGTTGTTTAAATCACTGCCTCCGTGTTTGGTAATGGATTTGAGGCCATCATCTATAGAACTATAGGTTCGCTTGAAAACTTGTGTGAATGGAACTATAAAGTATTATACATCTGTCAAAGAGGAAATTAGCTTTGCACTTTCTTCCGCTTGTTATACCTTTACTGGATATTTTGCCCGAACATGCAAGCTGATATTTAATGTGCTACTTTGAAGTCAAAACAGAAATTGTTAGTTGCCTTTCTTTGTAGCATCAACATGCAAGGAACTGAGGAAGGGCGTAATCCTAACAAGTGCAGTTTGCTAGTGCCATATATTATTTTCGAACAAGTGAGTGAAACACTTGTGAGTTGGTGAGATGCGAATTCATTACATATGTGAGTCTTGATATTTAATTCGGAAGCATCACGGGGCTAGAAACACGTGGAAGGGTGCAAACTATATAAACATGAAGTCTACTAAAGATAGTTAGAGCTGTTCTCTTACCAAGTTGGAAATTGCCAGTGAGACCTCGAGGAGCGTTGAGCATCAGCAAGCTTTCTTGAGATCCATATTATCGGTTATGTTTGGATGAGGATAACGAAAGGAAAAAAAATAGGGGTCTGTGAACTACGTTATTTCTATTACTATCTTTTTAGGTTTTCCCATACATTTTCATTTGTCCTCACAAATCCCTAATCCAAACACAACTTAAGTTTTTAGCGTCAAATGAGTTGCAAAGCGATCCACATTAGGGAATGCCATCCATGTCCTGTATCATTGCTGATGAGAGTCTTTTGGAAATCTCTGTTATTTCAAAGTTATATGATTGCCTGCTTGTTGGATAAGGGCTTTGAGTCCATCTATAGAATTCTCTTGACAACTTGCGTGGATGGAAGCTATATACAGCTCTGTCTGTTTCGATGTCGATAGATTACTATGATTTTAAGGCAAACGTTCAATAACAAAATATGTTATATTCTTTTATTCTTTGGTGTTGGTGTTGGAAAAGATCTAATTAACCATTGAATGCCACTTGACAAAAACTGTAAGCTATGCTTGTCCCCTTCCATGATCCTTTCCCCTCTCTCCCTCTCTCTCAAACTTGTAATCTGGATCGTGGATTATGGGTTTAATCTCCATTGTTTAATGGATGTGCCTGCTGAGAAGCTGTTTGCCAATGGACAAATTTCTGTTCCACGAAATGAAGTAGGAAGAGAGAGAGAGCCATGAGTAAGCTGTAATGGAGATCTAGAGTAATGCAAAAGAGTGAGGGACACTCACGCAAATGACTTAAAGGAATTGCTGCAAAATGTTTTACTTGTACAGTGTTTTCCCCAGATTATGTGCAACCAAACCTGAAGGTGAATGATCCCAAAAAAAACCCTGAAAGTATTGTTGGGGAAAATATTTTCAGTCAAAACAAACACAGACATTGTACTCAGGTGTAAAAAAGAAAATGTAAGTGGTGTTCTTTCTTCCCAGTTTTAGGTTTGCTGTCTTTTTCGTCTCGTGTATACAGGCTGTAATTGAATTGCTTCTTTGAACCCATGCATTTTAGTCTTGCTTTCTTTTGACATCAACTTGTAAGGGAGGTTAATCCTAGAAATGCAGTTTGTAGTGCTATGCGATGTTGTCAAACAAGTGTGAGACACTTGGGAGACTCTGGACGATACCACATGGTTCAAAATTTGGGAGTTCTACGTAGGTATCATTTGGTTGTGGAGTTGGGATTCGAAATTTCTTCACTGTTGCTTCTCTATGATGCAACATCGTGCTGTTTTTCTTTTAGGTTTCCATTCTTCCTTTTTTCGAGCTTGTGTTCCAAAGACTGGCATGAAAACGGAATGCCATGGTTCTAATTGTCCGTTTGCGTCATGGCTGTGGAATGAACCCTGGCAATGAAAATGCATCACAGTTATTTGTAGCTTGCTTGGTTTTGTTTATAGATAGCTCGGCTAATCATAGATATTCCTGGCGCCACGCCCCTCATTTGTTTTCGCCATAGGCTGTTCTATGTAGCTGACGGTGAGAATCTTGTTGAGTAACACATACAAATCTTGTTCACTCATAACGAGAACAGCAAGATTTGTTATTTTCACTCAGAATCGTGTTCTGATCGAGTGACACAAACCATAGTGCAAAGCAGGCGCCCCTAATTATATTCTCGCTCGTAACGAATCTTATTCATGTGCGACTTTTTTTGGTAAGTTACCGTTGCAAGTGCTTCGCTTCGATAAATGATATGCATTTGCTATAGTTCTGATCGAGTGATACTAAAATTACACATTACTGAGCTTCTCTTCTCCACTATCATGTGTCATGGTCGGTCTCTTCCATCCTTGCTGGATAATTTTGTTACCTCCTCCAATTATCGGTATTAGTTGCAATTGATTGAATACTTTTCTTAGCTAGAGCATTTCCCTAGTACCATTAATTATTTTCACACACTTGCCCTCTTTGCGTACGAATTTATATTTTGCTGTTGAGATAAACATTTCTTACAATATGGTTTGTGTCGACTACAACATCAATTTGATGTATCTCTGTAATATTAGCCTGTCTTTTTATTTTTTTAATTTATAGATGCTATATACTAAAACGACTAAATAGTTTTTTTTTTTCTCAAATGCATCTTCATTCGATAAGATTCGTTATGAGCACAGATTACATTTCATAATTGCTTGTTTGGTTCTTTTTATTTTCTTTGTCCGTAAGTTCTTTTTTAGTTTTCCTGGGTCCGATGAGAACTCTTTAAATGGGATCTTTTATATAACTCACAAAAAATAAAAAATAAAGAATGAATATTACCTTAAAAAAAATATTACAAGTATTCAACCCCATAAATAAAATAAAAAAAGTTGGATAATCAGGGTGAGTTCAAGCTATTGACTAAATAGATTAAATGGTACTTTGCACTTGTTTGAAGACAAGTCATTACCCCTAACTAAATGGGCAAAATTCTATTTTTGTTAGTCTTTTCTGAATTTTTACTAGATTCACGTTATATTTTTTGGATTAATCATTCGTTTTTGCGAGGAAAATTTAAAAAATAAATGATTATGACCAAAAGTAATTAAAAAATGCACTAAAAAGAAAGAAAAAAAAAACCCAAACAACTGGTATTTTTTATTTTATTTTCGGTCATCGGTCCACATTTCATACATTTTCTGATTCTTCTCGTCTAGATGAATGATTTATCCAAAAGTTATCATCTAAATTTTAAATTAATATTTTAAAATTTTTGTTAGAAGTATCCAATATTGATCTCATTTCAAAGGTAAAGTGAATATTTTTAGAATGCTACTAATTTTACATAAAACAAATGTATATGTACTCATTTGATGAATAAAACGAGATTTCGAATAGATAAATAGTGGAGTGAAGGACTTAATTGATAAATTTTCCACACTTCATAATATTTGGAATATAAATTCTCATCCTCCTAAAAGGAGACAGAGTGATGGAGAAATGTCCTCATCTCAAATTGTGTGATATTGGGGATTGTAATTTAGATTTGATTCCACTTATTCAAAAAAAGGAAAAACAAAAAAAGATTGGTGATCTGGAAAATACAAAAAATATGTGAGAGAAGTGGATGCTTTCCCTGGTCTTTGGACTTGTTTAGCATTAAACTCGACTGTTCGAGGATGAATCTTTGAGGATTTGTAAGGCTGTGAATTTGTCTCAAAAGTGGGAGAGTGGATGCGATGAGGAGCCTTCTGTTCCTTTGTTGTCTACTGTAAAAGAAGTGGAGATAGATGATAGTAATAGTTCAATTTAGTTTTTAAATGACGAAAAAACTATTGAGTTCCCTAAATTTTATGAGATAGGCTCATGGATCAATGAGAATTAGAGGTGTGAATGTTATTATTCTCCAGTGTTATTGTATTCAGGGATTGCTCAAGATTACATACTATCGTGAATAGGGTAATCTTTGATGGAAAAACTAGATTTCTATTCATTTTTAATTAATTATTTTAGTGGGTCCCACACGTCCACGTGGACAGACCCACATATTGTTGTGTTCATCTTGGTTAGGAGGTTAAGATCGAACCATTGGTTAGCTAAAATCAAGTTAAGGTGAATGAGAAATCGACCTTGAAAGTGCCAACATGAACATTGGTAGAAGGGGGAAAAAAGTGTTGTCCCACATTAGTGAGGAACAACAACTTCATTGGGTATATGTATCCCAAGTTGGGCATAAAGGGTTGGCCCTTTGGGTATAAGTGTAATAACTTTTGTTGGGAGAGAGGGCATGGACAAAGTGGGCTTTGGCTTATATAGCACGTGCGCCGCCGTTCGACCGACCGAACGAACTGGGTTGGGTTGGGTCAAAAGATAAGATTGGGTTTGGCTCGATGACTGTTCGCTTCTGACGAGTTTCGTCCATTTGAAAATTCAGGGACTTCTGCGTAGTTTCCTGGTTCGCCTAACGATCATATTGTAGAAATCGGGTAATCCTGGGAAGCATACGTCTAAATATTCCATCAGCACCGTAGTGGAGGCGAATTTGCTTTAAGGATAGAGTATCAAATACTCGCCTCGATTCGATTTGTCTATTGCCAATTTTCGGTGTACTGAAATTGGTAACGAAGAGCCATCTGCAATAACGGCTTTGGACGGAGTATCAAATTACCCGTTTGAATAGTTGAAAGTGGAAGTGTAAACAAGACATAGTTTGCCCTAAAATCTCTCCTATATATATTATATTTATATATAAAACAAGAGTGTCAGTAATTTCGTCCTTGGTTGAACATTGGTTTTGGACCACTGATTAAACAGTGCAACTCCCCAACTAGGAGTACTAAAGGTTTGGTTAAATAAGTTAAGCGGTTTTTCATTTTTTTTGTCCTTATTCATTTTTTTTTTGTATTTTTAGTTTTGCGTCAAACTTTTGCGACCAATTGATCCGTCTCGACGAGAGGAATCGGAAAAGTAAAAAATTTTTACTGAAACTCTTAAATTTTTTCAAAAATACAGAATAAGTTAAAATAAGCTGTTTATTTTGAACATGAACAGTGGTCAATAGTTTGCTTGTTTTTACCGAATTGACCTTAAAAAATCATTTTGCTTTTCACATGGGAAGTAATTACTGTCATCCCTGTGGGTATTGGCGGAAAAAGAACAAGTGGGCAGTGGACAACTTTTCGGCCAATTCCCCAACTAGGCCACGTGTGCCTCTTTCTTGTGTACACTTTCTTGCTAGGAATGAAGAGGTCTCAAATGGGCCTTGTCGGCTCGGCACGACACGAATAAACGCGGCACGGGCACGGCGTGGGCACAACATGGTCTGAGTGGGCACGGGCATGGGCCGGACACAGGGCACAAAAATGGGTAGGCACGGCACAGTAGTTGGCCTGGCACGACACGACACGGTCTAAGCCGAGCACCACACGGGCATGAGACGATAGTTGACCTGGCCTGGCACGACATGGCACGACACAGACTTAGTCAAGCATGTCACAGGCACGATACGGTCTTAATCTGTCATAGCAAGGGCATGACACAGAAGTGTTAAGCGCACAACACGGGCACGAAACGGAAGTGGCACATGCACGACACAGTAATTGGCCTAGCACGGGCATGGCATGTTTATCGTTGGCACGAGCACTGAGGTGGGCCAGGCTGGGCCATCATTTTGGAGCCCACGGCACGGTTAGGCACGACACATGATCACAGAGAGAGAGAGAGAGAGAGAGAGAGAGAGAGAGGGGTATGAATAGAGGAAGAAAGAGGCGCAGACCAGGCGTATGAATAGAGCAAAGTGACTAAAATCGTGAGGAAGGTTGAGACAGAGAAAGAGAGAGAGAGAGAGGGAGAGAGACGGAGAGACAATTTGGACCACTGTCTTTCATCCAGTCCTTTTCCCGAGAGATAGATAGATAGATAGATAGATATATATATATATATATATATATATATATATATATATATATATATAGAGAGAGAGAGAGAGAGAGAGAGAGAGAGAGAGAGAGAATTTGGACAACTGTCTTTCATTCCCACATGCCTCTCTCTCTCGATCAACCTTCCAAACTGTGGTCCAAATCGTATAAAACAAGAGTTAGCAATTTCATCCTTGATCACACGATCATCTTCCGGACAGTGGTGGTCCATAATTTCGTCCTTGATCACATGATCATGTTCCGGATAGTGGTGGTCCAAATCTTCTCTCCAAAAAAGGGAGCTACTTTGCGCCCCCCTGACATTGTGCCCAACCCGGCCCCACCCCCGTTGCCCCCAACTGCCCTCCCCTTTTCGGCCCAATTTCTTTTTTTCTTCTTTTCCGTCCCAATTTTATTTATTTCATTTACTATTTTAACTTTATTTATTTAATTACGTATTTAATTTGGTTTACTCAAATTACATTTGCAAGTAAATTAGTTTTTTACATATACATTTACATTTAAATTTGACTTTATATTTAGAAATTTACGCACTGATTTATGTGCCAAACGCAAAGGATGTGACGTGACATGGGGAAACATGCTTCAATGGCGTTAATAAGTGTCAAATCCCGATCTGTAACAAACACCAATGGCAACAATGCCCCTTTTTCAACCATCCACTTCTTTAAGGTATCCAAGGCCTATGTCAGTCGCTCTTCAACCAAATACCGGTGCGGTTTGTACTTTCCTCCTCTCTCACAACCAAGAATACACTTCGGCAGTTTGTCGCCTTTTAAATTAGCAGATTTGTTAATAACTACCACAATACCATTTTGGAGACCAACTCTCCGCACCTAATGACCAACCATCTGAATAGCGAATATGTATAAGTAAAACATTATCCAGTCTTACCATATTTTATCTACTTTCAAAATAAATGACGAATATGCATAAGAACAACAGTAATAACTAACCTGATCAGTGCTAAATTCCGCTGTATAATCGTGACTGCTGTAACAATTGAATTTCAAAAGCAAGGCCTCCCACCTATGCACGTACTCTTACTTCTTAAAGGCTTAGACAGTGTTTTGAAACCTGGACCGGAGGGCGAACCGGAAAGGGGATCAGGTGGGCGGGTCACCGGTTGAACCGCGGTTGAACCACCATCGAACCGTGACGTCATAATTATGTCTTTAATATATATTTAATATGCAAAAAAAAAAAACGTTGGAAAGGAGAGATGGCATAAGAGAAATGAGAGAGATGAAAATCTGTTTGTGGGGTTAATCCCACAGCACCTAAATAGAGTTTTGAGACAACCTACAGGATATATAAAAGGTAAAGAAGAGGTATTTGCGTCCATTCTCATGCGTTTGAAAGGCTAAGGGAGGCCCACGCGGACAACTGTCCAAGGGAAACAACTTTTCAGCTTTAAATGCAGCAGTAATGCGTGGATTTCAAAAAGAAATATCACTGGTTCGGTCCAACTGGCCCGTCTCTGGGTCTAACGGTTTGCCGGTTTAACCATTATTTTACACCGGTTTTCTGAAAAGAGATCGGTTTTGATTAATGAACGGTTCTTGGGATCACCAGGACCGGGACAAGGTCTGGTTGACGGTTCATCCGGTTGAATCAGCCGGTCCGGTCCAGGTTTTAAAACATTAGGCCTAGATAAAATCAGGACATGTGCTCCAGTTGACAAGTTAGTTTGTGCAGAATTCCCAAATCCAAAAGATGACCTTGAACTTTTTGAAACCGTTAAGTGTTGTATGGCACATGGACCGTGTGGTGCACGAAATCCTGAGGCACCGTGTATGAAGAACGGTAAATGCACTAAAAAGTACCCTTGAGACTTTGCAGAAGTGACAAGCATGGACCAAGATGGATATCCTATTTATCATCGTCGCAACACTGATAATGTATACATCGTGAGGGGACAACCGGTTGATAACAGAGATGTCGTTCCATACGATGCGCATCTTTCAAGAATGTTCAATTGTCATATTAATGTGGAAGTTTGTGCTGGGATGAGATGTGTCAAATATATTCATAAGTACATCTATAAGGGTTATGATTGCGTGACAATGGTGTTAGGTTCAAGAGATGAGATCCAACAATATCTTGATGCGAGGTACATTGGACCCCCAGAAGCTGCTTGCCGAATATTTGGTCATCATTTGTATGAAGAGGTGCCATCAGTTATGCGATTAGCCCTTCATTTACCTGGAATGCATCGTTGTACTTTTAACCCCGCAGAGACATTGGAGTCCATCCAGTTTAGAGCTGCTCTTCAAAAGTCAACCCTAATTGGTTTTTCGAATGGTATGCTTCCAATGAAAATGCATGCAAATACACATATCAAGAGTTCCCTCAATATTTCGTTTGGGTTGAATCGACAAAGAGGTGGAAATCGAGAAAAACTGGATTCGCAATTGGTAGAATGTACTTTGCTAGCCGCAATTGTGATGAGAGATTTTATATGCGTTTGCTTCTAACTGTTGTCAAAGGTCCAAAATCCTTTGAATGCTTACGCACAGTTGACAATGTCTTCCACGATACATTTAAGTCGGCATATATTGCAAAAAGACTTTTGGAAGATGATGAAGAATGGATACAGTGCCTTGAGGAAGCTGCAACTATGAAAACTGGTTCTCAATTAAGGAGATTGTTTCGTATTATCCTCACACAATGATGTCGTCTAGAACCATATGCTTTGTGGAAACAGTTCTGATTGCATATATGTGATGATCTTGCCCATAAGATCCAAACGTTATTTGCAATTCCTAACTCATCTCAGGCTCAAATAGAGGATTATGGATTGTATCTTCTGAATCAACTTCTTCAAGAATCAGGTAAAACTTTGTTGGACTTCCCTCCCATGCCACAACCAAGTGGGCATTGGAATGCAATAGTTGGTAATAGGCTAATCTTAGAACATCGACAACTTTAATTTGAGGCGCAAAACATTGATGCATAAAATATAATTGATAGCCTTAACAGTGCACAACAAGCAACTTTTAATGCAATCACTTCCTCAGTTTTGGGAAATGAAGGGTCTATTTACTTTCTAAATGGGGGTGCTGGGACTGGAAAAACCTATCTATACAACACAATTGCATTGAAATGTCGCAGTCTAGGCCATACTGTAGTACCTGTAGCTTCATCTGGAATTGCATCATTGTTATTGGCAGGTGGTCGAACCGCACACTCGACATTTTGTATTTCAGTTGATGTGTTGGACGACTTAGTTGGTGGATTCAACAAGCAATCACTATAGGCAAATATGTTTAGAGAAACCACGCTTGTAATATGGGATGAAGTCCCTATGCAGCATAGACATTGTGTTGAAGCAGTTGATTGCACTCTACGGGACATTCGTAATAATGATAAGCCATCCGGGGGTATTACTGTTGTTCTTGGTGGAGACTTCCGACCAATCTTACATGTTGTGACAAAAGGACTTCGTGAGCAATTTGTGAATGCATCATTGAGACGCTAATTTCTTTGGAAGCATATCGATGTTTTGACCTTGGAACTGAACATGTGCTTGAATCCCGCAGAATCTGAGAATTCCAATTTTGCTAATTTCTCAATGGAGGTAATATTATATTCAAATTTTCTCTATGTATGATGGTGCTTCCATACTAACGAAATGGTGAATTCTTTTTTTTTTTTCCCCTTAGGTGGGAACTAATCCTGAAGAAATTGTAAAACTTCCATCCACAATCCGCAAATGCCAAGATCTAAATGAATTAATAACTACAGTTTATCCTCAAGTACATGTGGCAAACACATCGACCCCGACATTCTTAACTGAACGCACGATTCTTTCTGCCATAAATGATGATGTAACTGCCATCAACAACGCTGCATTGAACATCTTTTCTGGTGATACCTTCACTTATTTGGCTGCTGATAAAATATTTGGAGATGATAAAAGTGATCGTTCCATTACAAATCGATATCCAACTGAGTACTTAAACTCATTAGATCCTCTAGGGCTACCACTGTCTAAGTTATTCTTGAAAGTGGGTTGTCCTATTATGCTTTTAAGAAACATTGCACCGAAGGATGGACTTTGTAATGGTACATGACTGATGGTTGTCAGGTGTTCCTCTCGCATAATTAAAGTTCAAATTTTAACTGGAGATAAGTTTGGCAATTCAGCCTTCATACCAAGAATATCCTTGACCCCTTCCTCTTCAGAATTTCCTTTCCGAATGACAAGACGTCAATTCCCGGTTCGATTGGCATACGCTATAACCATTAATAAATCACAAGGACAGTCTGCGAAATTCGTTGGGGTTGATTTACGCACACCGGTTTTCAGTCATGGTCAATTTTATGTAGCGCTATCAAGATGTACATCTTTTAGTCATATAAGTGTCATGCTACCGAAGGATGAATCGGATTCCACGACAAACATTGTTCATCCTGAAGTTTTGCTAAAGCGTTCTATTTGATTAGTTCCATTACTATGCAACTCAATCCAAAGTTAGTTTCTACGTGTAATCTCTCTCTCTCTATTTGCGATATGACTTTTTTGGGGAAAAAAAAAAAAAGAGATTTTTTTTTGTGGAAAACTGCAAGGCCTATTGAGAGACCTATGGACCTGATCAAATGCATCAATGTAGCAAGAAACTACATCACCTCGCGAACTTGGTAAATCCTCTCTCTCTTTCTCTCTCTCTCAACTCAATCCAAAGTTAGTTTCTAAGTGTAATCTCTCTCTCTCTCTCTCTCTCTCTCTCTATTTGCGATATGACTTTTTTGGAAAAAAAAAAAAGAGAGAGATTTTTTTTGTGGAAAACTGCAGGGCCTATTAAGAGACCTATGGACCTGATCAAATGCATCAATGTGGCTAGAAACTACATCACCTCGCGAACTTGGTAAATCCTCTCTCTCTTTCTCTCTCTCTCTCTCAAGTTCCTTTATTGCATGATAGCAACCCTTTTTTAGTGGTGTAATCAATTATAAAATGTCTTCAAATTGTAGTCTTTCATAATTTCGTTTGATAATTTTGGATTGTTATTCGTTAGAATAGACATAGGCTCATTTGGTTGAGGACACATGTATCATGTTTTGAAATCTATATTATATGTGATGTTCTTATCTAATTCTAACTTTTTAGTTTCAAAGTTTACTTATTAAAAACAAACATGGTCAAGATTATTACATCCTATGTTCTCATATGGGAGTGTAGTTTTTAGTGTTTCCTTTGTTTCTCTCTAATTTTGTGTGAATGTTATTTAGTAATCCATGTGATTCATATGTTGGTCTGTTACCCACAACTGAAAGGCCCTAAAGGTGATCTGACTCTATTTTTAATAGGAGATTTATAAAGCTCCTCCGGTACATTTCGTTGTGATTATCCAAAAAGTATGCTTTTGAATAAGTGCTTTCAGTCACGGGCTCATTTGCTAGATACTTTTGATGTTATTTCTTAATTTGTCTATCTTCTAGATCATGCATTACTTCATCAAATTAATAATCGAGTTAATTATGATGTAGATTTTATAATTCATGTTAACTTTTTGTTTAAACTGGAACGTGAATTGAACTCATTTGGGTTTTTTTTTACAGGTTGCATTAGGAAACTTTTTAACTGATGTCGAGTCGGTTGACGGTTGAAGCTTAGAAAGTTTGAACTTTTTCCTTTTACTAAGGTTCCAAAATGACTAGCTAGATGAAGCTGTATTTTTTTTAATCAAAGTTCAATTACTGATGTCTTACCATTCATTTGAAAGCTTATGAAGTTGTTTTTGTGGAAATAATGAGGATGTTTGGAGACGTTCAAGGTTGGTCTCATGTTTTCCTATATTCTTTTGAACATCCACCAAGGCACGCATTTTGGTTGGGAAAAATTGGTGAAATCTCACAATTTATAAAGGTTTTATGTGTTTAATTTTGTGCTTGCAGAAATTAGGGATTGGTTAATTATTTGTTTTTTATTTGCTCATTCAAGTTTGCCGGTTCAATGATTATATGCTTGGCCAAATGTGTGCATAGTTGGAACCGTTGGATAGGGAATTGAGATAATGCACATGTGCCCAGTATTGATGTGCGTGTGTTAATTGTTTGAGACTTTAGCCATGCATGAAGGCAAGGGCATGCACTAGGCTACCCACACATAAACGATGACATAGACTCCCACCTCTCGCGATCTTAACATTGTTGTCTCTCTTCTTCTCTCAGATTCATTTTTTATCCCTGCCTTTTCTTTTTCTTTTTTTTGCATAAAGCTTCTCGATTGGAGTTATGTAGTTTTTTTGGATTTATGAAGGATCAGATCGTTTGTCCCATGTATGTTTTTTTTATCAACTAATGCAAAAATCATACAGTTTTCAATGTTTTTGCTTGGTGCATGTTTTTTCCTCAGATGTCATGGGCATGCCCTAGTTAGATTATAAATCTCACGTGCCATTTGGAATCATTGATTTTATCTCCTATGCCTCTCCAAGGTCATGCAATATCATTTTCCTCTTATCACTATTATTGTCAAAAATAACTACAATTCAAGCATACACTAAATAATGCTTGTATTGGGCATTGGGCATGGGCTCGCGTGCATCGCACGCAGCTGCCTCACAAGTCATATGTAAAACGGGCGAGACTGGTCCTGAAACTTTGAACCGTTCGCCGTAGACCCATTTATTTTTATGTCGTCATCACATTCTCCCTCCACCTCCACCTCCGTTTTTCAGCTTTAGAGCATCTCCTGCCAAACTCTAAAACTCTATTTTAGAGATATGTGACATATCGAGGGGAGATTTTGTAATTGAACTCATTTTTTTACTTTTTGAAGGGACCCATCATCATTTTTAGAATT
This sequence comes from Vaccinium darrowii, assembly GCA_020921065.1. Taxonomy (NCBI): domain Eukaryota; kingdom Viridiplantae; phylum Streptophyta; class Magnoliopsida; order Ericales; family Ericaceae; genus Vaccinium; species Vaccinium darrowii. The sequence goes on along the minus strand of CM037162.1, from coordinate 20,123,816 downwards.
TTGGAGACCAAAATAGAGGTGTAGGTCTCTATACTTGGAGACCCAAAAATAAATGGGGCACTTAAATAATCATCCTCCAGCAACATTCAAATTAGAGTTTCATCTTGTACTCTTTTTGGAGCTATGTTTCCACCCTTGAATTCAAATAAATCCAATCATGCTATATATATAAAGAAGTTTCCTATGAGGGCTCCCTCACAAAAAAAGTACGGAAAAACAGTTGTGTGCATTGGATCCTATGCCCTTCACGCGATCCAATGACTCATAACTGTTTTCCCGCACTTTTTTTTGTGAGGGAGCCCTCATAGGAAACTTCTTGTATATATATATATATAGTCCACTTCTAGTCCGGGATCCGGACCTCCTTGATCCGAGCTTTTTTTTTACGATACGAGCCGTCCAATGTGTTCAGAAGGTGTTTTCAAGGGTCTACGAGAGAAATCTCCAAAAAAAAAATACCGAGAAGGGCTTAATCCAAGCATTTTTCGCAAAACTGTAAAAATACAGTTTTTGCAAAAAAATGCTTGGATCAAGCACTTCCTGGTATTTTTTTTTTTGAAAATTTCCTGCATGGACCCTTGAAAACACCTTATGAACACATTGGACGGCTCGGATTTTACCAAAACAATTTGCAACACGAAAAAAATCAATTTTTTCTTATATCCGGGAGGTTCGGATAAGAAAATCGCATTATATATATATATATATAGCTTCTAAAACGGACTCCCGTTTTTGTGCAGTTTTCGGACCCTTTAATCGCAGCCGTTGGATGAATTCACGCGAGGGGTCACTTAAACAGACGTAATAACAGGTCAGGCCAAGTGAAAGGGCAAGGGTTCAAGAACAAAACCCCAGGTTTGACTCCTCTCTCCCTCATTTAACTTTGCACATCTGAGAGAAGAGAGGAGTGGCGATTTAGGGCTCGACGGGAAGAAGAAGAAGAAGAAGAAGAAGAAGGAGAAGGAGAAGGAGATAGAGGAAGAAGAAGACATCGCGACCCGCAGCAACCCCATCGCAAGCCACGACCGCGACCCACGGCCACGTGCGACCCCTTTCCACTCTCTCTCGTCATTTTCGGCCTAACCAAGGTATCAGCTTCTAAAAACATTGATTTCTGCTTTCAATTTCTAAAGTTTGGGTTTCTACAGTTTGGTTTCTAAAGTTAGGGTTTTGGGAGAGAGAGTATGAGATGAAATCTGATTCATCTTCCCTTCATGTTCATTCCTGAGTATAGATATGTTTAATTTGGACATTGTGGTTAATGTATTGGGTTGAATACATTAACTGATTTTCTGGTTTACTTGATTTGTAATTGAATATATTGTAAGAGCGATACATGGATTGCATTAGTTTTGTATCATGCCCTGGGTTATTCATATTCATGATCCAAGGTTGTTTAAGAGCTAATAATTCTTTTGCTTTTGGTTAAGTGTTCAAACTAATAGATTTATTTTGAGCACAATCTACTTGTATCTTAGCAGTACGTCAAAATCTTCGCTTTCATTAATTGATTTTGTAAAGTTAGGGTTTCTAAAGTTAGGGTTTCAAATGCCTAAATTACTCTCACTTGGCCACACAATTCTTCTGATTTCTTAACTGTAGAGAGAGTCAGATTGTACCCATTGTTGTATTGTAGGGTTATACCTCTTGTTAGCTTAGATTTCAATGATTTTGAAAGTATTTTTCTACAATTAGTGTTGTGCTTTTTGTAAAGTAAATGATGATGTTTTTGTTTTAATCTAATCCCAGTACTTTTGTTCATGTAAATAACATTTTGCTAACATGTCCTTATTGTTTTGTCTTATGTTTTATAGGATGGAGTCATTGGAAAATATACAAGTGTCATCGGATGCTTCTACTGTAATGGTACACATTCCTCAAGTACAAAGGGAGATGAGACCTAAGATTAAGCAACAATTTGACACTTTAGATGCCGCTCACGAGTTTTATAACAACTATGCCAAGGCAGCAGGATTTGGGACGCGGAAAAATTCGAGCAAGATTAAGGGGACTACTGAAGTAGTAAGAAAGGAATATGTTTGCTTCAAACAAGGGTCGAGGAGAATATGTGAACCAAATTCTGAACCCATAACACGGAAACGTGGGTTAATTAGAGAGGGCTGTGCTGCAAAAATGACTGTTGTCAAAGATTACAAGTCAGGGAAGGGGTTTGTTGTAAGTCAATTCGTGGAGGGCCATAACCACCCTCTTGCGACGCCTAGGAAGGTACATTTTTTGCGTTCTCATCGCAAAGTGTCAAAGGCAAAAAAAGCCTTATCAGAACAATTAGCCTTTGCAAATGTGCCAATGTCACAAGAGATGGCTATTTTAGAGATGGATGTCGGGGGTCCTCAGAATGTTGGTTTTTTAAAACAAGATTTGTATAATGTTGCAAGGGATAAGAGGAAAGAGTTAGATGGACTTGATGTGGACCTGATGCACGAGAATTTTAAGAAAAAACAACGAAAGAATCCCGAATTTAGGTTTAAATTTGCACTAGAAGGTGAGGGGAGGATGAAACATTGTTTTTGGGCCGATGCAACCATGAGAGAGTCATGTCGGTATTTTGGGGACGTGGTGGTGTTCGATTCAACTTACAACACCAACCGATATAAGTTGATCTTTGCTCCTTTAGTCGGGGTTAATCACCATGGGCAGACAACGCTATTTGGGTGTTCGTTCTTACATGAAGAAAACAGTGATGCATTTGAGTGGCTTTTTGAGGAATGGTTGAAAGTGATGCCAGCGGGGCCGCCGAAGATGATCATAACGGATCAGTGTCTAGCTATGACAAAAGCAATAGCCATTGTTCTCCCAAATACGCGTCACAGGTATTGCATTTGGCACATCGTGAGTAAGTTTTCTGAAAAATTGGGTGCGGTCCAATATACACAACATTATGATGAGTTGAAAGATTGTATATGGAAATCCGAAAGCCCTAAAGAGTTCGAAACAAGATGGAGAGAGGTAGTAGCAAAAGCGAACTTGGAGAGTAATGAATGGTTGCGTGACATGTACAAAATTCGGGACAGATGAATTTTCGCATTTGTGAGACACATTTTCTCAGCTCACATGACTAGCAGTGCTCGCGCAGAAGGATGTCATTCCTTCTTCAAGAAGTTTGAGTCAGTAGAGAATTCTTTGATTGAGTTTGTCAAACGGTTTGATCGGGCACTTGCACACATGCGGCATAATGAATTGGACCTTCATCATAAAGATGTGAATGAGAAGCCAATTACAAAAACCCCCTGGGCAGTGGAGTTGTCAATGAGTGAACTTTATACACGGACTATATTTTACAAGTTTCAAGATGAAGTGTGCCAGAAAGATGCGTATGTCCTCACAAGGACATTTAAAGATGATCGTGTCTGTTTGTACAGTGTACGGAGGGGAGGGAGTGAATCGAGGGGTCGTGAGCTTTCATTTGATAAGTCATCGAACTCGCTTACTTGCAGTTGTAAGATGTTTTTGAGTGTGATAGAATACCGTGCAGGCACATGTTGCAGTATTTCAGTTCAAGAATGGTTCAGAAACTTCCCGATCATTACATACTGCAGAGGTGGATTCAATCACTAAAAGCTGGGAGAGTCTTCGATGACTTGGGTGGTAGCCTGAATGAAACATGTGACTCTTCCATGTTAGAGACGAGAAATAGCCTCTCTCAACTGTCTTCTAGTGTAATTGATGAGGCCTTAGTAATTGAAGGTGGGAGTGATGTTGTGAAAGACTGTTTGTTATTAGCTCGGAAGAAGCTTGGATTGATGAAGAGTCCTGACGTAGATGGTGAAGGGAGTACTGTCCAAATGAGCATCGAAACACCTTTTACGCATGCAAGCGAAGTTAGTTTGAAAGAACCAATCCCAGCGAGGGCAAAGGGATGTGGGAAATGACTAAAAAGAGGGAAGGAGAAGGCAACGGTCAAGAAGGGTAGGCGTTGTAACGGTTGTGGGAAAATCGGCGTCTCGCATGACAAAAGAAATTGTCCAATGCTTCTAAAGTAATTGTTTAACACAAATATATGTTTCAACTGTGTAATTGTGTAATTGTTTAAATATGACTTGTGTTATTTTTTAATATCTCAGGTTGTCGCAAGGTGAACGGTTGAATGAAGAGGATGAGGACGAGGTTGACGACGACGACGATGTGGAAGTTGATTCTGGAAGTGGGAATTGATATATGTAAGTGGAACTCTTAATTTATGTTGTCACTTGTTTATTATTGGCAGTGAACTTTGACTTGGGTTTCCATACGAATTTCTTATTTGTTGGTAAAACTAATTAACTCTTAATCTTCATTTGCATTGCATTTCCTTCGCCGTGAATTTCTTCATGTTTTTTGAAAGGGGTCGAACTAAAGAATCTCCGGCCTGGGTTCGGTTTGGATTTTGACATACATAGTTGAGCTGTTTGTCCGCAGAAGCACATTATCCCAAAATCAATATAATCTCCGCTGTAGCTTCCTTCGAATTCCATCTGATTAGAGAGAGATTAGACAATTAGGTCTATACCGTGCTCTCATTCATTCAAGTATTCACAATTAATTGTCTCATTCCTTTTAGAAATGTATACTCTCTTACACTCTATGAACATCCTTAATTGCTAAACATCAAATCAATACCCACAATAGTAAGACCAAACTAAATAGATACAAATCCCAGCATCATATGGGATTTAAATCATCAGTGATTTTGGGAAAGTATTCACATAATATTTAAATTTTAACCAACTTTGGACTATTACCCAGGTAGTCTTTTCATCAATTTATTCATCAATTTTGACCTGCATCCTGCGTTTACAAGAGCCAAACATAGAAGGACAAGTCCAAATCCGGCAGTTCCAAAATCTTTTGCCAATACAGAGATGTCAAAACAACAATACAATGCTATAGCAACATATGAACAATTGAGTACCAACAATTCAGTTGAACCAACAACTGAGTACCAACTGAATAAATCATACAAAAAAAAAAATAGCACCAGGACAAGCAAATTTGTTGAACCAACAATACAGTTGACGAAGCGAATTAAATACTTAAATTGATTAGCTGTTGAATGGAGGTACAAAACTAACCTCCTGTCACAATGTTACCCTAATGTAGCTAATCATAACTACAATGTTAAACCAACTAAATTGCAATATCATCAAATCAAGTAAACCAGAAAATCAGTTAATGTATTCAACCCAATACATTAACTACAATGTCCAAATTAAACATATCTATACTCAGGAATGAACATGAAGGGAAGATGAATCAGATTTCATCTCATACTCTCTCTCCCACAACCCTAACTTTAGAAACCAAACTGTAGAAACCCAAACTTTAGAAATCGAAAGCAGAAATCAATGTTTTTAGAAGCTTGATACCTTGGGTAGGCCGAAAATGACTAGAGAGAGTGGAAAGGGGTCGCAGGTGGCCGTGGGTCGCGGTGGGGTTGCTGCGGGTCGCGATGTCTTCTTCTTCCTCTCTCTCCTTCTCCTCCTTCTTCTTCTTCTTCTTCTTCCCGTCGAGCCCTAAATCGCCACTCCTCTCTTCTCTCAGATGTGCGAAGTGAAATGAGGGAGAGAGGAGTCAAACCTGGGGTTTTGTTCGTGAACCCTTGCCCTTTCACTTGGCCTGACCTGTTATTACGTCTGTTTAAGTGACCCCTCGCGTGAAAGCCGTTCATCCAACGGCTGCGATTAAAGGGTCCGAAAACTGCTCAGATCAAGCCCTTCCCAGTATTTTTTTTTTGACGATTTCTCACAAGGACCCTTAAAAACACATGTTAAACACATTGGACGGTTTGGATCATGCAAAAACACGTTTTAAAAGCTTTAAAACAACCAAAAACCTCCAGTCAGGGATCCTTGTCTGGAAAGTTGCCGTATAGCTTCTAGTCCGGACTCTGGGACTCTGGACCTCCACGTTCTCGATATTTTTTTTTATGATCCGAACCGTCCAATGTGTTTAAACGTGTTTTTAATTAAGGGTCCCCGCGAGAAATCATAAAAAAAAAAAAAAACCCAGGAAGACCTTGATTTGAGCAGTTTATATATATATAGACACACACACACACACACACACAAAAGAAGTTTCCTATGAGGGCTCCCTCACAAAAAAAAAAGTGTGGGAAAACAGTTGTGAGTTGTTGGATCGCGTGAAGAGCATAGGATCCAACTCCCACAACTATTTTCCCCTACTTTTTTTGTGAGGGAGCCCTCATAGGAAACTTCTTATATATATATATATATATATATATATATATATATATATATATATATATATATATATATATATATATATATATATATATATATATATATATATTAGGAGATTAAGGACTAAAACGAATGTTGCATATAGGAGTCAGGAATAGTGGACTGATGCTAATATTTGGGATGAAATAGGCAAAGATTTTTCTTTAAGTTTTCATCCAAAATTCTCCTATGTTTTCATCCCAAAATTGTTTGTCTTATAGGCAAAGATTTTTCTTTATGTTTTTCATCCAAAATTCTTTAAGTCGTCATCCAAAAAATCTTTACCCTACAGAAAAAGAATTTTATGATGAAAACATAAAGATTTTTTTTTGTGTGTGTATGTGTTTCATCAAAAAATCTTTGATCCAACAATCATGGTTAAACTATTTAAGGGAGCTGCATGCGTGGACCTAATTCATAAAGGAACAAAAATTGGTTGATTTTAGGAAAGAGAATCATTCACCATTTTAAAATTTTCATAATTTTAAGGAAGATGATCAACCAAAATAAAATGTAGTCAGGAAGTCCAACATTCATGGTAAATATGGTCATACCAAACTATTGAAATGGTAAATTTGAACAACTAACAAACCATTCACCACAAGCCTGATCCCAAAATGAGTTGTAAACAGTTATGGTAAAAATTGTTTGTTTACATGGTTAATTAGTTTTTCAAGGATTAAAAATTTAATCCTATAACAAGAAAAATATGGTACACATTCTTTGTCAACATTGTTTATGCAATTTCCAATGAAACTGTGGTAAGACACGTATACAATAACAGAGAAATGATGATAAACTCAAAGTTGAAACATGGTAAAATATGGTAAAAGAGTTTTTCTGGTCTGTTTTATTGTTAATTATTTTACCATAATTGTGGACAAATATTTTACCATGATTCAATGAAACAATTACAATAGTAAAATACTTGTTTTGTTAACATGGTTAATTAGTTTTTCAAGGAAAATATGGTAAAAACTTCCTATGACAAAAAGTATGGTAAAAAATCTTTTGTAACATGATTAATTCATGGTAAATATTATAGGATACAATATCCGATGTGTGGGCATATATAGATAAAGAGTATATACGCTGTTCTTGTACATACCCTTATTTATGTAGGCCCACGCAATGGTTCTCTTATAGAAAACAGGAAAAAGAACAAGTTATATAGACATAAGGAAGACTAATATAAATCATAAAAATAAAAACATGTGATTTTTTCTTGGTAGATATACTCAATGTGGATGATAAACTCGAAAAAAACAAGAAGTTATAGTGAGAATCCCCAGTTTTAAAGGGAATGCTCAAGAAAATGCTACATATAAGGAGAGAGATTACAAGTAATTGAACTAGTGTACAACACCTGAGTTATCCCACAACTTTGAAATTTCATCATACCCTAAATTTCGGTGCACACTTGCCTATAATTTTGGAAACAAAATCATCCCTAATTTTGAACGTCTATGTTTTTTGAAATTCCATGATTTTAGAAAAGAGAATCATTCATCATTCCTTGATTTTAGATAAGAGGATCAAAAGGAAAATTTCATAACTGACAATATTTCAAAAATTCCTTATTTCTAAAAAGAAGGAACTCAATTTTTGGAAGTCCTTATTCATAATATATATATATAGGGCAAGCTTCTAGTCCGGACACCGAGACTCCACGTTCCCGATATTTTTTTATGATCCGAACCGTCTAATGTGTTTAAAACGTGTTTTTAAGGGTCCCCGCCAAAAATTATAAAAAAAAAAAAAAACCGCGAAGGGCTTGATCCAAACAGTTTTTCACAAAACTGTATATGCTTTGTGCATGTATAGTTTTGTGAAAAACTGCTCGGATCAAGGTCTTCTCGGTATTTTTTTTCTTGATGATTTCTCGCGGGGACCCTTAAAAACACATTTTAAACACATTGGACGGTTTGGATTTTGCAATTTTTTTTAAAAAACCTTCAAAACACTCAAAAATCTCCAGTCAAGGATCCCTGACCGGAAGCTTGCCGTATATATGGCCGGTTCCCTTCACACTTAAAAAAACACAAAAAAAAAACCTCACTCTTCCAGTCCCCACTGTAATGTTCTGAACCGTTGATCTTGTTTAAATGAATAAAATAAAAGGTCCTATAAAATTTCAGCTCAATCGGATATTGGTAAGTGCTTGATCTAAACAGCTTTAAAAACACTAATTTTTGTCATAGTTTTTGCAAAACTGTTTGGATCAAGCACTTACCGATATCTGATTGAGCTGCAATTTTGCAGGGCCTCTTATTTTACTCATTTAAACAAGATCAACAATTCAAAACATCACAGCAGGGCCCAAACAAAATCGTGTGTTTTTTTAAGTGTGAGATGATGATGATGATAATAATAACAATAATAATAATACCAACAACAACAACAACAACAACAACAACAACAACAACAATAATAATAATAATAATAATAATAATAATAATAATAATAATAATGGTAAATCACATTATAAGAGGATGAAAACATAACTTCAAAAATAAGGGGATGAAAATCTACATGGCATTCAAAAAATGGATGGATATTTAATTACCTCAAAATAATTTTGGAAACACTTCCCATTTTTGTAGATCTCTCTTTCCAATCATTATTCATACTTTTGTACCCACTCATTACCATATCTCCAACCATTATTCTTATTTTTCTCTCCCTCATCTCCAATCATTATTTTCCTTTCCAAAAGAGAAAATCTAAGTACCCAAACAAAATACTTAGAATTTACTCATAATGTGAATCTGGGCCCTTAATTTTCAAATTCTGGGTAAATTCTGTGTGTGTGTGTGTGTTTTTTTTTTTTTGGATATGTAGTAGTGCTGTTTCCAAAAACCAAACCAAAAACTATTAAAAAATATATGTCAAATTTTTTTTCTCAAAACTCCCAACAAACACGGTCCAAATTTCTAAAAAGAACGGAGAGTCACTGACAAAGTACAAAAAATTGAAGAAAAAATGATATATTACAAAATCTCCCCTCCATATATTACATTCGGTCTCCAAAATAGAGTTTTAGGGATCTGAGTTGCTGCTGTGCTGCCCCGTTCATAGCAGGTGCTGTGCACATCCGGGTTATCATTATCCAGATGGACGGCCCAGATTTCTTTTTGCATACACGACAACGAACAATTCCAATACAAAAATGTCAAAATAAAATTTAGGCCATATTTGAGGGTTGCGGATCAGCAGTCCCGAAAACTCTGTCTTGACTCTGTGTCCCGTTCATCCGAGTCGTCCATCTGAGCGCTCGACAGCTCAAATTTGCTGGTGAATGTGTATGACTCATATTTATTTGGAGTGAGATGGAATCTGAGCCGTTGATTGATGGGATGAACGATTTGGACGAGCAAGACAGTGAGTTGGACAGAGAGTTCCGGATCCGCTTGAAGGTAGAAAAACCCATGTCCGCGTTGTAGAGGTTCAGAGGAGATGCACTTTTATACTTCGAACCAAGGCGCCCTGAGGAAGAAAAACCACATGATAATCAATGGCTTCCATTCCCAAAAAGCGGCCCAAACCCACCAAAAAACCCTACAAATCTTCTCCTTCTTCGTCTTCTTTTTCTTCACATGGTATCATTAAGGAACCACCGCCGAACTTCTTTCCGTCGGCATCCGAGTGCTTAAGGCTCATCGCCGTCGTCACCATTGCCGCCTCCGTCGCCGTCGCCTGCAACTACGTCGTTTCGTTTCTTAATCGGCAGCCGAAACCCTTCTGTGATAGCAACGCAGATTTGGATTATTCTCTATCCGGTATGAGCTCTTAGTCTTTTGATTACAGTTGTTGCCTCCTCGATTGTTGAGTTCATTCGTTGTATCTGTTTATTGGATTTTGTGATATGACCTCGTTTTGAACGAATAAACAGTGGAAAAAATGCTAAACATGAAGAGCTTCTTAATTAAGGAACCACCGCCTAAATTTGTTGGGCCTGGTTCATTTTACTTTATTGAGTTACATTATCTACTTATTCTCAAGTTTATGTAAATATTTTTATAAAAGTTGTTGGGTTATTTTGTTTTTGTTTATCAAATTCTTTATCATCTTTGTTATCTTGTCACAACACAACTTAAGCAGTTGTGAACTTCTGGATTTTGATGTCATGGTCATTCTTTTTGTTCAATCTTCACGTCTGAGCCACGTTGCAACACGTGGTTCAATTGGGCATCAGCGTGTTCTATTACCTGCATTGCACATGTACTCTTTTAAGCTAATGTATGTCGTCACAGATTCCTGTGAGCCTTGTCCGAGCAATGGTGAGTGTTACGAAGGGAAGTTGGAATGTGTTCGTGGCTATAGAAAGCATGGGAAGCTCTGTATAGAAGATGGAGATATAAATGAAGCAGCTAAGAAACTTGTATGTTGTTATGGTTACCAATTCCAGTATTTTTATCTCTATGGAATTATGGATGGGAAAAAAAAATCATTATTTACACTCTTGATATTGTGTGATTTTCTAATTTGCATGTTGCATTGCAGTCAGAATTGGTAGAAACCCGTGTCTGTGAAGCACATGCTCAATTTTTGTGCGAAGGAACTGGGTCAGTTTGGGTATGTCACCTTTGCAATTCAATGAGCTTCATGTGGTACATAAATGAGTTCTGTTTATTTCTGTGTGCTGTAATAATATACTTATTTTTCAGATTCAGGAGGATAAGTTATGGAATGATTTAGACGAATTCAAATTGATGGAGAATCAGGGCTTGGACGGCCCCATATATATATATGCAAAGCAAAGAGCAATAGAGATGGTTGGTAAATTGTTGGAGACGAGGAATAATGAGGAAGGGTAAGCTATAGCTTGTCTTCAATCAGCCAACAGTGCATATCTATTACCTTCTCTAGGTATTTGTTGGGAGAAGTCTAGTTCTCAAATTACTTCTTCTTCTCTCATGTAGGATCAAGGAATTGAAGTGTCCAGACTTGCTAGTCGAATACTACAAACCAATAACCTGTCAAGTCCGGCAGTGGATCGCTGGACATGCTTTAATTTTAGTGCCACTTTGTGCATTGGTAGTATCCTTGTAAAGCTTATGTCATGCTAGCAACCTGTCACAGCTTGCTCACAACATTGATATTAACAGCTCATTGGAAGCATATGGATATGGTTGAAAGTTCAGCGGAGATGTTATCTATCAACTAGATCTGAAAACCTTTACAACCAGGTATAAAAGGTTATTTTCTTTGCCTTCAACATTCCTGGTTCAATTTATTTCGGCTATGAGTTTGTTCCTCATAGAGGCACCCCTTCTTAATTTCGGAGGTCTTGGTTAAAACCATGCGATTCTTGTGAAGGAAGTGCATAATGTCATAGGGATAGTTCTTAATCTTCTCACAATCGGTAATGGTTCGACTACATTGACTTGTAAACGTTTGTGGACTAATATTGGAAAAGGGTCAGTTTGAGGTGAGTGGATGACATTGATAATTTTAGTGAACAGAAGGAAAGAGTGATTATTATCCGCAAGTCAAGAATCAATAGGTTTATGTACTTGGAAGCTAACTGGATATTATTATTGCTCTCCTGGGCATATAGCTGCATAAGAATTCATAAGCATACCCACAGGCTGTTAGCTGAGTGGTGTCTCTTGCAACTATCAATGACTGGGCCATAGGTGTATGCAGGTGTCCACTGACTATGAATCAACAAAATAGGTGGTAAAAAAACTGACTGGCGAGCATCACTAATACATATCGGATGGCATAACTTGTTCCTATGTCCCTTTTTTTTTTTTAATGAACTTTGCTTTGTTTGTAATTGTGGTTTGTAGAATATCTGCACTAATTGAACTGATGCAAACATGATAGGTTTGCGAAATACTTGAAGAGCATGCTTTGGCTGCTAGGAGTTTAAATGGCGAGGGTGAACCTTGGGTGGTTGCTTCATGGTTAAGAGATCATCTTTTGTTGCCCAAAGAAAGGAAGGACATGTCATTATGGAAAAAGGTATTCATGTATCTCTTTTCACCTTGTTGTCACTCAAGTAAATGAATGGCTTGTTCTTTCTTCCTTATTATTGGTAAGAAACAGTTCTTCCCAAATTTCTTCCTTGTAAGGGGAAAAGAATGCTTAAAGAAAAGGAACTTTTCGACGGTGAATTGGATCATCCTTTGATATTTTGTGGCCTATAGGTTCTTGTTATTTACTAGTAAAACAACAAATAACATTATCAATATGAAACGTCATGTAAAGAAGGGAAAATTGGAAAGGTCGTCACAGAATCCTCTGGACCGTATCAAATCAATTGCAGGTTTATGTTCAGGATTTTATCATGCTTGTTTTAGGTAAAGACTTGCTTTGTGCTTGTCTTAGGTCAATATTTTGGTATAGTTCTATTCTTTGTAATAACAAGTGATTTGCCAAGTTTATTGATGGCTTTTACCTAAGGGTGACTCACTAACATGAGGATTTTGCTAGAGTGGGGTCTGGGGAAGTTAAGATGTATGCAACCTTACCAGTTACCCCCATTTCTGGAGAGGTTTTCTTGTCTCGTATTATTACTAATAGGATAATTAGTAAGCCAAGGGTAGAAGTAACAATTATAGATTTGTTGGACATGGTCTGTGAATATTGGTTCATTGTTCTGATGTTGAAACTTGAAATCATGGTGTTCGTTAAGTAGAAACTATCAATATTAAGATCTAGAATCAAGGTTGTCAAATCGCGAATTGAATCGAGAATCGAATTGATCCTTTTCTGAATCGTGAATCGTATCGAATCGTGAATCGTAACGATTCGGTCCAACTTTCACAAATACATTGGAAAATGTATCTATGCCTCTACATAATAAAGATACATTGTAAAATTGAAAAATTTAAGCTAAAATACATATTTAAGATTGTTTTCTACTATAAATTGATGATCACATGGCATCATAGCAAAATAAATACTATAGTAACATCGATATATGCATATAAATGTTAAGAATTCATAATAAAAAGCTTACAAAATAAAGCTTGTAGCCTAATAGGTAGGAAACTAGCTTATATGGCAACGTATGTGGGTTAATCCGAGCCTCAGAGCCGTGCCTTGGTCTATGATTTAAAGGATACAAGAACCAAAAAAGATTGATTTGTGAAATTATATATCCATGGTAGATACGTCTCCATTGAATTAAGGAATATGATTTCCCGTACTATATGATCTCTTATTCTAACTTTTCTATAAGAAAAAACAAGGCAAAATAGCAAAAGTGGTTTCATATTGTCGAATGAAAGTTGTGATAAACCTTGATTCACCTAAAGATTTGAATCGTTTTTGCGTGAATCGGGAATCGAATCGTGAATCAAACCGTGAATCGGACGATTCACCTCCGATTCTATATCAACCTTGATTCACCTATAGATTCGTATCGTTTTTGCACAGAATCGTGAATCGAATCGTGAATCGTGCGATTCTGACAACCATGTCTAGAATCGTTTAATAATAAAAAAAAATAAGTCTCTCCTTTTTATATTTGTACATTCAGTGGAAGTAGGACTGTAGGACTGGAGAACTACAGTGGCCTATCAATATTTGGTTCGATACTGATGTATGAAAAATTGAGTTCATGACCACGTGGATGTATGTGCGCTATAGTTAACCTCATTAGGATGAAGCCTAAGGAATTCTAGGAGAGATTCCTCAATTCTTCCTCTTCTTTGCAAATATCTCAGTTACTGTTCATGTATCTCTGTTCCGTCACCATAGGGGCCGTTCATCTCAGGACACAACTCTACCATGTGTCAAGTGCTGATTAGCCTTACTCTTTTCAGTTACTTCATGGCCTTTATTTTGACCACAAGCCTTCAAAACAGGCGTTGTCAAGACATTTGAAGTGATTAGTTAATGAAAATCCAGCAACCGAACAATTGGAAACTCAACTCGGTTGCATCATGCTTATTCTCTGAAGGCCATGACCTTTTGCACTATCTCTGAGTCCCTACATCTAGAAGCTTTTTTTGCCCTATAGCTAATACTGGAGCATTTCTTGTCCTAGACCCACCATAATAACACTCAGATTTTGGGCTGGCTCTCTGTCCCTGATCTCTAGTGGGACTGAACTCACTGGACCTATTTACCGACTCGATCATTGACCTTTTGAAACTCCGTTTGCTCCCTTCAGCTTAAGGCTCGCCCTTGTAGCTTATGGGCTCCACGACTTGATGCTTCATGGGCCTCGACTCCATTTATATAAGTACCAGCGATATCCTTTTTAACCTGTTGCACCATGAGGAAATTAGAGTTCCAACCCCAAACTGGACAATGACTGATTGAATTTCTAAACCAGTCGTGTATGAAAGACGCGGCGGGCACTGGAGTCCCATCATCTACAAACCCGAAAGCAGAAGCCTGAGTCTTGTTTCCTGAGGGCGAATGGAGAAATGGCACCAATGAAACATCGGACTGTCACCTCCAAGGATGGCAATATCTTGATTCAATCATGCTACGTGATTAAATCAGAAGTTCACCCGCTACTGCTACCACTAGTATAGAAGAAGATATATTAACACACACGGCTACATATTTAAAACGTAGCCTCTGACCTCTGTCTTATGACAGCAAATAGAACCTGTAGCTTCATGCCCTGACTAGACTATTCAGGAACATTGCTCGCTTGACAACTTTGGCTGCTCAACCTGATACCAGTGCTTCTTGTATCCTAATACCCCAATTGGTAAAGCTGCTCTACCTGGCACTCACTGCTCATTGCCTTCTGCCGGAACGTCAACCGCATACGAAGCAAGGTTCTGAATCCCATACCGGCTTGGGTACCAGTTTTCCAACCGGTACCGGCCAGTACAGGGTACCGTTTCGGATTTAGCGGTACTATATATATAAATTGATTTTTTTTTCCATATCATTCAATTAATCATAAAATAAACTATTATTAGACAACAAATATTATCATAAAATGGACTTTTTAATTGTCTTGTTAAATAAAAAAATCTTACAGAAGGTGTCAAAACTCACGGCACATCCCGTAATTTCCCAAACATTCAGGGTAAATCGTTTGACAAGTCAACCCACAAAAACTCTACCTTTCCCATTTTGCCCTTTCATCTTCAAATTAATGTTACTCTTTAAATGATGATTTCAACAAATGAAATGACAACTTTCAAAAAGGCTAAAAAGAAAGAAAAATCCAAAACATTCATTAAAATTAGCATTGCAACTGCACTGTATTTCCAAAATGTAGAATTAGAACATTCAAGTAGGCCACTGCCTAAAGCTAAAAATATCTAAGCAAAACATTGCCCAACAAAGAGTAGAAACCCTTTTACATTTACTCCTCAGAGCACAAAAACCAGCTTCATACCATCCCAAAAACACACAACTGGACCCTCTTGGCTTTAAGCCACTAGTTGATTCTCTTTTGTCCATCGGTCGGCCGGCTTTAAGCCACTTTCACATTTCCCGCTGATATCCCAAGTCTCCATGGACCCTCTTGGCCGCCCACGACCCTTGATTAGACAGTCATACGAGCCATTTGTAAGCGACTTTATTCCAGCCTTATAGGTTTCCTAAATATATTGCTTTTACATTTTTGTTTTGCGTTGGTACTTGCCTTGAGTTCCACTAAGTTTGATGTTCAGAATGTTCAGGACTTATGTTTCCTTTTTGAAGATCGGGCAATTATGCGACACTGATTTGCGCATTTTTTGACTTAGGGTACCAAATTACATTTTCCATTCCTTTGGGAGCTGTCACTATCTCATGTTTCCTTTCAGTTTGAGGAGATCTCATGGGCATCGTTTGGTCCTGTCTCCAGTGGTTATAGATTCTTAGGTGCGCTTTTCATCCTTTACATGTCTTGAAGTGGGCATTCCTTGAGGAATCTCTGAAAACAATAATAGTTCAAGCACAACCCTCATTTTCAAGTTTAGATATGCCATTACTGTCTTTATTGTTTCTATGTTTTTCTTATTTCTTTTTGGTTGTGATGTTGGAATGTTTATGTCCTAGTTGCTGGAGGAATATTTTGCTCAAAGAAATGTTCTTGACTATCCTTATTGTTTCTATGTTTTCTTTTTTGGTTGTGATGTCGGAATATCTGGGTCCTAGTCGCCGGAGGAAGATTTTGGTCAAAGAAATGTCATCATCATCATCATTATTATTATTATTATTGTTTAGTTGGATAAGGTTTAGATAACTATCTAGATCCTGATAAGTATTTAGTTATGCTAGGATAAGACAAGATAAGTAGTTAGACGTTAGTCATGATGTGGTTTGTTACGAGTATGTTTCTAGTTTTACTAGTATTCTTTTTTCTCGTCTCTTAGGATTTTAGTTCTTTTGATGAATTATTGGGAGTTTGATTAATGAGAACTGAATTTAAGGCTGTGGCCTTATGTGAGAGCCGTGTCCCATTTATGCTAGCTTTCTTCCCCTTTCTAACTCCTCCACGTGCTGCATCAGATTGCCATCGAAGATATCTTTCATTAGACTATCTAAAGAGAGATCCTTAGTGAGTTTGGATATAGCTGGCGATGGAGGACGAGTTGGCTAATGAACAAGTTTTATTTTGGAACTATGGTGGCTGAGTGAGACGAATGGACGTCTAAGAGCAGGAAGGAGAGATATTAGAGGGCTGAATTGATTGAACTCGAGTGTCCTGCCTCCATGTACATGCAATAGCATGCGTGTAAGGAGATGAAGGTGGGAGGAGAACCATTACACAAGGGCACATGCCCAAACGGTGCAAAAGGCCAGCAGGCTGCAGTTGGAGCCTTTGAGGGGCTTACACCTCATTTGGGGGCTTTTTTTTACTCGTAGTAGTGCGGGTTTTTCTTTTAACTCGTAGTAGTGCCAATTAAGGCAGACGGAGATTGGAGTAGCAATGTACTGACGGAGATTGGAGTAGCAATGTACTATACGCCTCAGCAAAGTGAATGGAGCATCTCACGTGTCTCTGTCTTCACCTGGTGGACGACTTTATTGTGTAGATGTCACTCTTGAAGACTAGTCAAGTTGCAAGTCCATCTAGAGATAGGGGCAAGCTGCTTTGTTGAACCCTCTTAACTTCAGGAGGTTAAGCTGCTTTGATCTTTAGACTAGTCAAGATTAAGCACACTTAGGAGGTTCGTATTACAGTACGGAATATTCTCTAGTTCTGTATCAAACCTCTGGAACAGTTTTATAATTACTCTTTAATCAAAACGCATCTTTAGATCCAGACTAAATTCTTATTACGAAAAGGAGTCCTTGCACAGGTACTAGAAAATCCTCAACATGGGAAGAAGGTTTTTTTGAACTGCATCATCTAATAGTGAAAACAGAAGAGGCCCAACTTTCAAAAGTATGTTTCCAGTTTTTTCTTGCATAGATTCTTTAATGTGTATAAAAGGTCCAGTTAAATCCAGGACATTTCAAGCCAACTGTTCCGTCAAACACTGCCGCACTGATATCTTCAGTTAAATGTAATTATTGCATGTGTAACTGTTTTTTTCTTCTCATTTTTTATAGCTTTGTTTTTGATAGTTGCTTTACCTGAATAAATTTAATCATTAAGCCTAACGTGTTTAAAGAGTTTGTTATCGCCTTTCTTTTCATGTAGGTTGAGGAGTTGGTTCAGGAAGATTCTCGTTTAGATCGGTACCCAAAACTGGTGAAGGGTGAATCTAAAGTGGTGTGGGAATGGCAAGGTATGCTATAGGTATTGTTGGGTTGAGTTTCTGAAGTATTCCGTTGCTACTTGAACAAAACGGTCATTTGCTTTAGGAACTAGGAACCAAGTTAATGATTATAGAGAGGAGGTAAAGCACTGTGTTTTTCCACATATAAAGAACCAAGGATATATTGCGTCTTCCACCTAATGCCGTTATGTATATATCGTTTACCTGCATCTGGATATCCTGGAAGAGGATGAAATAAGACTTGGAATGGGACCATAAATATTCTATTTTTTGGTTTATGATAGGAGATTGACCATCTTTACAAGCAACAGATTAAACAACTTAAAGGAGGAAGTGTGTAATTTGTTGGCTTGGAAATGGCTCGGAAGATTTTGTTTGTGATTTGTTGGCTTGGAAATGGCATATAAGAGGCTCCTATCTATGGTATATGTGATTACTCGGTCACAAAAATGATGGGTGTACAATAAAAGTCTCCAACTTGGCTCCCACACACTCACATGGCACACACACTTGAGTGTGAAGTGTGTGTGGGCTCCACACACTATGTGAGTGTGTTGGAGCCATGTTGAGACTTTTATTGTACCTCTAGCATATTTAGTTCAAATTCATGTGGTTGACCTCCAGTGCAGGTTATATGAGCCTTCTTCCATTGTTGTTTAAGCTACATTATGAACCATGTTGATTTCTTCTTATTTTTCTTATGCTCCTACTTTTGGTTCTTGGATTAGGAAATTGTGATGCCCAATCATTATCAAAGACTCTCCAACCAAACTACCAAAGATGGATTACTGGAAAAAAAAAAGTACTTAACGAAATAGATGGATTATCTTTCGTAGAATAACTTAATGATCTTTCATCTTCAACTTCGACTCCTGAATCTCTCCCACTTCTTTTATCCCTCTTCTTTGTTTTGTTTTGTTTTTTTTTTTCCAGTTGAAGGCTCTTTGAGCTCTTCGAAGAAGAGAAAGAAGGTCGGGGAAAGCATACTGAAGTTGAGTGAAGGCACTAACCCATCTTTGAATCAACAAAACTGGGTATTGAAAGGTGGTGATTTGGTGAACAGGTAAAGTTCGTCTCCCAACCCTTAGTTTTTTTTTTTTGTGGTTCTGTTTGGGCTAATGTTCATAACCAGACTTGTACACTATTCTCCTTGTCATATACTTGTAATTTTTTGTTTGTTTTGTTCAAGCTACTGGAGTAGTGTTTATGGCATTACAGTTTCCGGGCAAAGCAGGAGGCACCATCGTTACAAACATAACAAGGCATCATTGCAAAGTCGAAATGGTCCCTTGTCATTCTCAGAAGCCTTGATAATTTTAGCCAAGCTGGGAAACGAGTTCTGTTCTGTTCCAAGGATGGAATACACAACGATACAATTTCATAGTTTCCTCTCTCTCTGTGTGTGCATGTTCAAAAATTGTGTTGCAAGGTTATGTCTATAACGAGCATCATGTAAAAGTTTTGCTTCAGCGATGTCCCCGTGTTATTGAGATGGAAATGTCAGAAGATAATGACGTTTTTTTTTTTTTTTTGGGTGGAAGGGAAAGAACTTCAATAGATAAATGTAACAATTTACAGGGACTACAACGCAAATAATAGAGCTACATTGAATAAGAAAAAACAGCCCTAGCTCTATTAAAAAATTGTTGATCTTCAACAACTGGAACCTGCATAAAAGTAGAAAGCGCTCTCTTGGCAAGTGAGTGTACTCAGTGAAAATTCCTTGCACTCAATTTTTGAGATCCTGCAAAAAGGATAGGTTCCATATCTCGTCTGAGGTTGCGGAACAGAAAGTATCAACAAAGTGGGCATTTAGACTGCCCTCCTATTTGCATGACAGCCTTTAAACAACCACAAAAATATAAATTACAGTGGAATTATGTTGTATAGCCCATTTAACCGCATGCAAGATAGCTTGGATTTCGATTTGGAGAGGGCTCAAACTGTAGCACGAGACACAGAAATTATGCTGTACTGAGCCATTATGACTAGCGGAGATACCCAAGCCACTCTAGGTGCATCCCTCCTTCCAAGCACCATCTATATGGAGATTAATCAAACACTGATAGGTGTTTGAAGTGCTAGGATACTGCTTGATAATAAAGGTTGGAAATTTTTTCCTTGGAAGATTATCTCCTTCCAATCTTGGATGTATCTGAGATTAATCATTATCTTTTGACATTGCAAGAGCAGCTACTGGTTCCAAGAGGGTATCAAAACCTTATGAATTACTATGATTTTTGTGTTTCCATATGGCCCAGGGTATGGCAATGAAGATAAAAAAAAAAAAAAAAAGTGATCAGTCAGCAGCAGAGATAGATAGGCGGATAATTCAGTCCGTAAGCCAATCTCTGAGGACAAGATCATTGGGGATGGCTAAAGTTGAAGAAGGGAAAATACTAGAATCCCAGATTGCTTGAGTGTGACGACATTTGCAAAAAAGATGCTCAATGGACTCTTCTTCTTCCTCGCAGAGAGGGCAGAGAGGTGAATTGTGAAGCAGGTGGAACGATAATCCATTCTTTATTGTCAAAACCCCTTTAGCACATTTCCATATGAAAACTTTGATGCGTTCTGAAATGGCCAGGCTCCAAATAGTTTTCCGGATATTATGGCCTTTGTACAGAGGAGAGGGTGGACCATTATTAGCAGATGATAACTGCTTTTCATCACAGAGAGATCTGTACCCTGATTTTGTGGAGTAGTTGCCTGAAATTGTGTAAGGCCAAACATAACGATCAGAACATGGGCTGATCGGAAGAGGAATGGCCGAGATACCACGAATAAGGGATTTAGGGATAGGGTCAATAAGCTTGGGGATATCACATACAGGCCCTTCAGGGGATTGGCATATGAGAATGGATACTTTGATAGAGATTCAGATCCAAATCCAATGAAAGGTATAAGATATCCAAGAGGCTTGGTGGTATTAAGAATCTATTAATCCATTTATCAAAATAGAGATTGATAGATTCACCATTCCCTACAATCCAAGAGATATGCCTAGCAACGAGGTCACGACCTAAGGAAGACTTTTCCACGCCCACGGAGATTCGGGGTCAGACTTAACTCTTAGGGCCCGATTGGATGGTGCTAAAATTTCAGGGGGATAAGTTATAGAGGGAGGGGGGTATAAGATAAGAGGGGATATTATTTTTAGAGGGTTGACCCACATTGATGTGATGTTTATGGAAGGGGGATAAAGAAGTAAATAGTTTGGATGAGGGATTAAACAAGGGGATAATTTTTGACTTGGTTTGGATGTTTTACAAATAAGAGGGGGTAGATGATGGAAGAAACTGTGAAATGACTCTTTTACCCTTATACAGTTTTAAACTTGATTATGTATTAAATTAAATATATAAATGTAAAACCAATATATTTAATTAATTTTGGATAATTTGACTTGGTTTGGTTGTTTAATACTCCCTCCGTCCCGCAAAGTTTGTCACTTTCACTATTCCAGCCCTATGAAAAAATTGATTATTTCTTTTAATCTGTAATGTTTTATATAAGCAATATGGATCTCGTTTGATAGATTTCAATTAGATCTTTTGAACAAAGTTTTGAAAATCACATAAAACGTTATGAATTGAAAGGTATAGGCAATTTAAAAATGGCACGCACTCCCGAAAGTGTCAAACTTTGCGGGACGGAGGGAGTATATTTTTTTTTCATCTCAATTACACACATACACAATTGGATTTTTTTCCATTTGGTCATAGTATTATTTGTATCGTGCATTGTAATTTATTTGTTAGAGCAAGGAAAGAGATAATTATATACCAAAGGGGTGGGATCCTAGCCATTGGATCAAAGCCCCTAATAAAAAATAAAAGATCAAAGGTGATGATGTATACGATCAAAAAAAGGAAAAAAAGAAGATGGTGTATTGGATCAAATCTTTGTAGATAGACATCTGGGGTGTATTCACCCAGATCTAAAATCTCACCGACCTCTCCTCAGTCCTCCCCATCTCTCTCTCTCTCTCTCTCTCTCTCTCTCTCTCTCCATCAAGCAAAATTCACACTGAAGCATTGCCGAAATCACCAATACTAGTACACATGCCAGACGTTTCCGGTGACCATGGAGAAGCGGACAGTGCCAGAAGGTGAGCAGATCGATCCTCTCCTAATCTGATTTTGCTTCGTTACTTTTTTTTTTCTCTGTCAACTGCAACGGAATAAGTGGGTGAATTGCGTTTGGCCGTGGTGGTTTGTGTTGGTTGGTGAAGGAGGGGGATAAGGAGGGGTTTAATGGTAAAAAAGCCAACCTTCTACTCCCGGATAATTTTTGGGGACCCCAAGGGGTGCCAAAAAATTATCAGGGAGAGAGCCTCTGATGGGTGAAAAAAAATCAGGGGTGAAAAAAAATCAGGGGATAAATTTTGTTTGCCAAACACAGGTAATGAGTGGGACCCACCCCTTATCAGGGGTGATAATTTTTGGAGGGGAGTTTTAGCTCCATCCAAACAGGCCCTTAAGATATCCACTTTAGAGCAGTACCTTGGGAGAAGAATTTTTTAAACAAGTATGGAATTGTTGTTTAGGATTCTCCAACACTTATTTGCCAAAAGAGTTTGATTGAAGGGACGAAAGTCTCCAAAATGTTTTAAAACCAGGATCGGACAGGACCGGCCGGTTCGACCGGATGAACCGTCAACCGGACCTTATCCCGGTCCGGGTGATCCCAGGAACCGTTCATTAATCAAAACCGGTCTCTTTTCAAAAAACCGGTGTAAAATAACGGTTAAACCGGTAAACCGTTTAATCCGAAGACGGGTCAGTCAGACCGGACCGGTGAAATTTCTTTTTGAAATCCACGCGTTACTTCTGCATTTAAAGCTGAAAAATTGTTTCCCTTGGACAGTTGTCCACGTGGGCCTCCCTCAGCTTTTCAAACGCATGAGAATGTACGCAAATACCTCTTCTTTACCTTTTATATATCTTGTAGGTTGTCCCAAAGCTCTATTTAGGCGATGTGGGACTAACCCCACATACAGATTTTCATCTCTCTCATTTCTCTTATGCCATCTCTCCTTTCCAACGTTTTTTTTTCCCATATTTTTTTTTTTGCATATTAAATATATATTAAAGACATAATTATGACGTCACGGTTCGATAGCGGTTCAACCGATGACCTGTCCGCCCGATCCCCTTTTTGGTTCGCCCTCCGGTCCGAGTTTCAAAACATTGGTCTCTAAGACCTCCATCAAATTTGTAGGCTGAAACTTTATCCCGTGAGAGCCAGTGTAATGGTTTCCGATCACTGGCCTTCCACCAAAAAACGGCCGATATGGCATTGAGCTTCCCTGCTTGAGAGATGGAAGAGGATTTCCATCCTGCCAGAGCTTGCTGGGCTTTATCAAGAATGAATTTGAAACAACCTTTTTTTGTTTGTGGACACATCAAAGGGAAGGCCAAGGTAAGAACTAAGAAGCTAAGGAGTTATGGATCGGGACATGAAAGAAGCTTTGGAAGCGTCTACATGACCACACAAAATTTATTTTTATTCTTCGACATAAATAATTTATTGTTGTATTAGTGTGGAAAAATAAAGGCAAAGAAAAATATCTAATTGGCTGAATGGAGTGATTCTTCTTCAGCTAAATAGAGCCCTCGATAGTTTTATTGGAGACACAAATCTTATCTTATATAGTATTGCAGGATGGGTTTTCGACCGTGAGAAGGGTTGTGGGAGCGACAAGTGTTGTGATTTGATTGGGTTGTCATTTGATTTACACGCAACATGTGTTACATACTCTTCTTACCACTCCAAAACTTATCTAGGGATTGTATCTCATTCAAAAATTTAACTTAATATTTCTTTACATACCCGTATGGGATAATCAAGATTTGGATACTATTAAAATTTTCAAAGTCAAATTAGAGATAAAAAGGAAACGTCAAATGGCCTTGATGTTATGTAAATTTGTCTCAATCACTTCTTTCCACCTACTCTGACAACATGGAAATAAAAAATGATAATTAACCTTGAAAATCAATGTTTCAAAAATCAGATCGCTGAGCAAATTGGAGTTGCGACCCGGGTGGATGAATCACCAGTTGAACCGGTGGGTCAATTCGGGTGAATCGTGACGTCATTGTTTACGTAATAAAAATAATCTTATAAATACAATTAATAGTTAAAAAAATTACAATTTTGATATTAAAAAATTGTGTAAAAATAGACCGGTTTTCTCCATCAAACCCGATCCGGTTTTAAGACATTCATGAAAATTATAGATTGTATTCAATCGTATGTAATGAAATTATCACTCTAGGACTAAAATTCTCCACTATCGTAATTAATATCCTTCGGACTCCTTCAAATTCCTTAATATAGTGTCCTCTCGAATTCTTAATGCAAAAATGAGATGAACATGTAAATAGTCAAATGCAAGCATGTTTTCCTTATCAATTCTTCCATCCAATATGGCACTTTTTGTAAACATGATTATCTTTCTAAACTTACTAGAAATCTTCCACTGTGAAATCTTTAGTAAAATTGAAATTCCATATATACCAATTACTCGAGTATGTCTTTATATTTAAATCACACGAACACACAAATACCATCAGTACTTGCCACCATTGCTACATTGAAACTCTTTTTTGAGCTTGAAATGAGTGACTTCACAAATAATTACCAGTTTGATATTGTCTTTTATGTATGCATTTTTATTTATTCCTTTGTTGGCATTTTAGATCAAGGTAATTATTTGATTGAAATTTCCTTCCAACCCCCGGATCCCCAACCCCCTATTTGTTTGAGCCACAAGTCCACTACTGTGGCAGTCGAGTTTGTTCGCGATACTTCTATCTCAATTGACTATAATCTCATCTCAGCCTTTGTTTTCCCTTTGAAGACTTGGAGTCACTCATAAATTATTTTTTTTTAAAATAATTAACTAATTATATTTGCTATTGGTAGAGTAGACTATTATATATCATGTTCAATTTGATTATTCCTTTACTTATTCCATTATTTATGTTTGCGTAGGGTTAGAGAGAAGTTCTTTTACAATTATATATATTGTACTATCCTAAACAAGAGTGATCACTATGCTAATTTTCCGTATATTTATATAGCCATAAACACCATCGATAGTGTGATAGATGAAAAACTGATGAATGGTTATAAAATGCCCTACAAAGGACTAATGATAAACTTTTTTGTCAATACCTTATGCCATGTATTTAAATTTCCTGGATAATTAGTTAATTGTACAGGTATGGCACTTAAAAAAGAGCTGTAGGGCAATTAAATTATATGCGTGTGATCAAATTATTTGTGGCCGTGCATAGCACAGGTTTGTTGCTAGTATATTGTATACAACAAAGATACATATGGAAGAGATTTTCTCTAAGCCTTGATTCTATATAAAAGATTTTAAAGATTTTCATTTGGTTATTGAAATGTTAGGATTAGATTCCTTCTTATCATTTTCAAAAAAATTTAAATTTTATCTGATCACTTAATCGCATCGAGAACCCTTCTCACTAATCCACCATTTTACTTAACGTATGGTATAAATTTTACAATAATTATTACCATATTAGCAATACATAACTTTACCAGTAAAAGTCTACTCTCACACCCTCTTGCTAACACCCCCGCTCATACCTCATTGTGTGGGCCTACCTTGAGGTCTCACATGAATGATCGGAGCCGCTCAATTTGTTTAGAATACTAATTTAAGAGTAACCTTAAAAAAATCAGCTCACTCACATATCGGTAAATGGTTGATAAGTTTGTTAAAGTTTTGGTCCGTTTGATTCAGGAACTGAAACTTGAACGAATCAATTTAGTCTTTACTAGCATCTGACTGAACTAATTTTTCACAAAGACCCTTAAAAAAAATATTCTAAACAAATTAAGTAGCTCCAATCATTCATATGAGACCCTGAGGTAGGTCCCACATAATAGGGTGTGAGAGTAGACGGATTGAGGGCACCCCATGCACAACATTGTGCTGTGCAGTCACGGCGCAGCCGTGTTGGAATCATTCCAATGATCAAAGACGTTCACCGCATAGACCTCGTCGAGTACTACAATTGTACCAAAAATAAACTTGATTGGATATCTTTAAGTACGTCATCGGAACACAAATACTTTGAAAAGAAATGGACACAAACACTGGATCAAAATCACTTTTTCAAGTTATTTGTGTTCTGATGAGGCACTTATAGTTAACCAATTGAGTTGATTTTTGGCACACTTGTAGTACTCGACGAGCTCTACGCAGTGAATGTCTCCGATTGTTGGAAAGATGCCGGAGCGTCCCCACTGTGGGGATGCACAGCACGGTGCTATGCATGGGGATGACCAGAACTTTATCTTCAATTGGGATGCTCTTGCATTTCAATTTTCTTTTAATTTACTACCTCAAGTAATGTTGGCCTCAAAAATTGTTATTTCATAATTCGTAGGGCAAAATTAGGTGAGTGCAGCTACGAATTTTGAAAAAACTCTTACCGATATTTAATTGAGTTAATTTTTTCAAATACCTATAAAAATATATATATATAAAAAAATCGGATCATATTTGCAGGACCTAATGGCAAAAACATCTGTGCAAGATCTGTACTCCCCCAATCTGTGCAAATAGCACGGTGTGTTTTCTTTCCTCACTAAATACTGATTTTGTAGGCCTATTTAACGGACAATACACCAAATTTAGGGCTCCAATTTTACCATGGACCCACATGCTTGTATGTATAAGGGTATCATAGTGAGCGCTCTAAATTTGGCTCTTAAAAATAACTCCTAAAGTAGACACATAAGTAAAAGAGCGGTCCAATTTTGTGTGTTAACATTTGCTAATTTAGGAGTGTGAAAGTACTCGACTCACTAAAATTGGCTCCTAGATTATGCCCTGAAGATTATTTATGCACACAAAAATGTAAAGATTATATGTGCAAGATCTGTACTCCCCCAATCTCTCCTCCCTCTTCTCCTCCCTCATAACTCCCTCCCTAAACTTAGCTAATGTGGTAGGAGCAATGCTAACTATTTCTAGCTAAGGAGCCATTAGGAGCTTTTGTACAGAGTCCATTGAAGACCTCAATCGAGCAAATGAGTTGCTAAATATTAAAAGTCTTAACTAAGAGCTATTTTAGAAGCCCACTGTGAATGCCCCAACATGTATTATGAATGCATTTTTTGGTACTGTTAGAGCATCTTCAACCATACATTCATTTCTTCATTTTGAAGAATGAAGGGGCTCCAACCAATCTTCATTTTCCTCCTTCATTTTGGAGAATCAATTTTGGTATGAAGAACCACTTCAAAAATAAAGAACATTCTTCAAATGAGTTTTGCACTATTCATTTTATCTAAATGTGCTTATCTTTTAAATTTTTGATCAAATATTCATAAAAATGGTACCAATAAAAAGATATTAAAAATACCTTTAAAATGAGACCAGTATCCAATATATCCCCAAAAAAATTGTGGCATAAAATTTAAATTTTTCTAGAGGGAAAGCTTTGAAGTGAAATAGAGGAAAAAAATGAAGAATTGGATTGGAGTTAGAGTGAATAGTGACATTCTTCAAAGTCACCTTTTTAATAAAAAAAATATTATTTAAGTTCTTCAAATTGAAGAATGGGGTTGGAGATACTCTTATTACTACTGTATAATTTTAGAGGGATTGTGTTATATTAGTGCGTTTGTAGCGTGAGTTACTTTATATTGCTGTTTTCGTACTTGTCGTTCAGCGGATCAGAGTGGCGCAGCGGAAGCGTGGTGGGCCCATAACCCACACGTCCCAGGATCGAAACTTGGCTCTGATAATGAGAGAAGGCTTCCAAATCACACGCTAACTTTTTGCTTCTCAACACCCCTTGTCTTACTTGACAAATTCTGTTGTTTTTTGTTTTTTCTTGAAGAGCGGACAAGTTCTGTTCGAATTCAATTTTTAAACTTCCCCATAATGAAATTATTAATAGGAGTTTATTCTGGAATAAAAAAAGGTACTAGTTAATTTACGGATAGTTATAACAAAAAGTCTATCAATGTAGTTTTTAAACACAACTCTAAAATCCGTAACAGTTTGATGTACATTTTTTCTCTCCTACTATTTAACGGCTTTAAACACGGTTGTCTTCCAAATTGTGTGTTATTCTTTGCATTTTTCGTAATGTAATTTGTTCCATAATTAGGAGCCGTGGTTCAAACCGGAGCAAACCGTTTATCTATATATATAATTGAAAATTCTCAGCAAACATGTTGCATCAGTAAATATGTAACTGCTTATTTTTATTACAACTATTTCTTATTGTTGTTCAAGGTTTTGTTTCACATTGCTTTAGTAGTTCTTTAGTGATTTTGTTAGGCTTCTAGATCTATTTTGATGGTTGGTTTAATGGTAGTACTAATATTATGAAGAAGTGACAACAATTTTGTGGACAAATTAAGTTTATTTATTTTTTATTTTTGATAACCGGATGTCTGGGCCAGCTTGTGCGCACCTCAACTAATTTCGGAGCCCTAGAGGTAACGATCGGGTATAACCCCAGTGGTCCCAAGAGTTTGCTGGTAAGAGGAATCGAACCTGAGACCTTAGGTATGAGAAAATCACTAAGTCCCCAGGGGCAAATTAAGTTTTTAAAATTAATGAAAGTTGTTGTGATATTGCGGTCTATTTATTTAACTATTTAAAGAACTATTTATTTAGCTACTTAAAAGAACTAGTAGTATGTTATTCTCATTCTTTTTTTTCCCCCAATTTTTGGATGCTAACATGGTTTAAAACTGGAAACCGAATCAAACTCGACCAGTCCAATGCATTGGTTGTGGCTTGGTTCCATATGTGTAACGGTCTTGTTTTGGTTCTCAATTTTTCGGAATTGTTAGATATGATTTGGTTCTTGGATTTCTATAGAACCAGTCAAATCCAGACCATGTATATCTCTAATACTAGGAATCTCACCTACGAGCTATTTTAGGAGGCCACTGTGGATGCTCTAATCTATTAGGAATGCATTTTTGGGTCCTGTATAATTTTGGCGCAATTATATTATATTAGAATGTTCGACTTTATATTTTTGTTTTAGTACTTGTTCAACAAATCAGAGTGGCGCAGCGGAAGCGTGGTGGGCCCATAACCCACAGGTCCCAGGATCGAAACCTGGCTCTGATAATGAGCAAAGGCTTACAAAACACTCAGCTTTCTTTTTGCGCCTCAACTTGACTTCAGAAATTCTGTCTTCTTCTTTTCTTTTGTGTGTGTGAAGAGCGGACAAGTCTGTTCGAATTCAATTTTTAAACTTCCCCATGAAGAAATTAATAGGTGTTTTGGAATAAAAAAAAGTACTTAACTAATTTACAGAGTTTTAACAAAAAGTCTACGGACACAGCTTTCAAGCACAACTCTCATACATTATATTTAACGGCTTTGAACACAGTTGTGTTCGAAATTGTGCGTTATACTTTGAATTCCTCGCAATGTAATTTGTTCTAATGCAAGATTACTATAACTCATACCAACTGCTATCCAACTTTTTTCGCTTTCTCCAAAACTCGTACACTCCATTTTTCCTCATTTCGAATTTTTGTCGATACATCTTCAGCTATCCTAATTGCTGTACATATGCGATCTACATATTAATTATATATATATATATATATATAGGGACACCAAATGTCAATACATAAATTCATCTCTACTGAAGATTCGAATAGGGACGAGAGTAGGAGGAGATCTCAACTTTTAGAGTCGCGAATAAAGAATCACAAGTAATTCATTTAAGTTTGTCTTCTGGTCGAGATGCACGCAAGGTAGTCCGGACATTTGGTCGAGGTGCACGCAAGTTAGTCCGGACACCCATGTAGGGACTAAACGAATCGGGAAAAGGTTTGGAACATAAAAATGTATCCAACGGATGAGATCCATCCGGTACATAGGGACGTCCTCCTCTCACAATTTGGACGAGACTAAAAGGTGAAAGAACACCCAACCTCTACTGAAGGCACCGGAGTTCCACTTGGTGGGGGAGAGGCATTAGCCCTACTCCTGACTTTGCTAGATGGCCTCGGCGTTGTAGATGACTCTGCTTGACGACCTCGCCAGCTTGCTCTCTCGATATAGCCCATATATACGAAGCGAAGGCATTCCATAGTTGGTGAAAGTAAGGAAGCTACACAAGAAGAGAGCGCATGTCCTGGATACAAAAACGAGCACGATTAGTGTAACGACCCGAATTTTCGTAAATAAAAATTTCGTTAAATAATTTGATTAATTATTTTTAATTTCCGAATTACTGAAATATTTTTCCATTTAAAATATTAATTAATTCTTTTTATTCGAACAACTCGAAATATAGCCATGTATATGCGCGTATGAGACCGAGTAACACATCAGTTACACTACCGTAGCACCCGGGGACCGTGTGTAATACCCGAAACCTACCCAACCACCACCATTTCTTCACTCAACCATGTTCGGTACGTCATAGAGTTGTCATCTCCACAACATTGGAACTTGGAATATACCAAGTTAGAGAGAGAGTTAGAGAGAGAGAGAGTAACTTAGAGAGAGAGAGAGAGAGAGAGAGAGAGAGAGAGAGAGAGAGAGAGAGAGAGAGAGAGAGCCACGGGGAGAGAGAGAGAGAGAGAGAGATCGGTAGAGAGAGAGAGTGAGAGTTTGTGTGTGTGTGCATGTATGCAAAGTACACTTGCACATGCATAGATTTAATGCATTGTTCACTTGTGCAAGCAAGTGGAGGGTTTAGAAAGATTCCAAAGCTAAGGTTTTGTACCCTAAACTAGTTAGAACAAGCCTTGTTATTTTTGGAGTAACCTATACATACCCACACAATACATGCATGTGTGTACAATCTACACAACCTAGACCTATTTATAACCAAACTTGCACTCCAAGTCCCATGAAACATGGTTCCTTGTTTTAAGGAAGGAATATTCCACCCTATTTCTAGCCTGTTAGGGCTACTCTCTAGCAATAACTCCATTCACATACTTATTGTACATATTTGCTCCTAAAAACACCCCGTAACAAAGATAACCGTGCGAAAACCTACACAGCGAGAGGCGTATTTTTCCCCTACTATGCACCCCTACGTTGGAACCCCATAATTCCCCACATTTACTTGTTTTACAAGTAGTTAGTACCAAGATTCCTAGCCTAGGACCTAACCTAAAAACCTAGTGCAAGTGGTGCACTTGCCATGTGCCAATTCAATGCACATATTCCCTCCCCATACATGAAACTTTCGGCCAAACATAGTGTGTGTGTGTGCCGTGTGTTTGAGAGAAGGAGAGAGGTCACTCATTTTCTATATATAGCATCTCTCTTGTTCATTTGGACCCCATATACCCTACACTTGTCTATTTGTCTCCATATTTCCCAACCAACAAACAACTTCTACCACCTTTTAGCCTAGCTATTCTAGTTCTAATTAGCTACTCCCTCCGTCCCATATTCTTGTACCATGTCACTATTTGGGACCTCTACAAAAATCGTCCATATCTTTTGATCTATAATGATTTTTATCTACAATATGGATCTTGTTTGATAGATCTCAATTCAATTTATTAAACATATTTTTCAAAATTATAAAAAACATTATAGATTGTAAAATATAGATAATTGTTTGGAAAAATCAAAAAGCAAAAATGGCAAACAATGTGGGACGGAGGGAGTACTTACTAAGCTAATTAGCAAGTTGGTAGGATAGATTAAGGAGAGTTCTACGCCAACGGAGTGCTAATCGGCTTCCGGTTTACACCCGGGAAACAAGGTAGTTTACTAAACTAATCTTCTAACTAGTTATTTCTAGAATTAGTATGATGTTTTAATTAGTTTTTTAAGAGTTGATTATGAAGCTTGATTGGTCTAATTAGTGCATGTATTAAGTTACTAAATCTATTTCTTAGTATTCAAGAAAGAGTATTTTTATGTAGAAAGATTTACAAGCATGATAATGAGATTCTAATTTGAGTAGTTCTTCATGAAATTAGAAGAGGATTAGTGAGATTAGAAGTGATTAGAAGGTAATTAGAAGATGATTAGTAGTTGATTAGAAGTGATTAGAAGTTAATTAGAAGATATGTTGTTTTCTAGAAAGGATACTATTATTATTATGTTAATATTTCTTGGAAGTATTAATTAATTGGTGTTGATTAAATCATGGTTATTGTTCAAATGATATATTTTTATAAGTAGAAAGAGTTATCTTGTGTAGTAAAGGATTTATTTTCACTAATATGAAAGATCTATTATTTTATGTAATTTTTGTAAATTAGTGTAATGATTTCTTTTTATGAATAAAATGAAAAGAGAGATTTTAGAAAAAATGTTTTTGAAGAAATATTTTACTAAATAATTAGTGAGTATCTTATGGATTTTTGTGGAGAAAAAGAAGTGAATGGTTTATTTTAGAAAGTTGTGATTTTGCTAAAATATGAAAATATTGTTCTACACAAGTTTATTAGAGAGGAAGTTTTTCTAGTATATAAAGTGTATATTTTTGGAGAAAAATATATAGTTGAGTTGATGATTTGACAAGAGATTTATTTGAAGTTGGATATATTTATTTTAGAAAAGAGCAAGTTACTAATTTATTTCTCTAGAGAGGAATAATAATAATTTTTTTTTTTAAAAAAAAATGGGAGAAATGAGATTTTTCTTGTGATAAGTAATAAAGTTTGGAGATATTGGGAAATATCATTTTTGGAAGAGTTAGTGCATTAAAGTGTGTGATTTTATGAGAAAATGATTTTCATAGAAATATTATATGAATGATTTCATGAGAAAAGATGTCTATTGGAAATATTATTTTTGAGGAAGTTAGTATACAAAAATGTATGATTTTATGTGAAAAAAAATGTAATGGAGAAATATGAGTATTTTTGGAGAAAGATTTTGGAACATTGCATGGGCATGAATTGAGCATTGAGCACGTACACATAGCGTTACGACACGAGGTTTTAAATGATTTAAATCACGGTTGTTGAGAAAATAGAGGTGAGAATGAAAATGAGATTTTTGAAATAAGAAACGAGATTTACGAGAAATGAAATGGAAATTTTTCGGAGAATGAAATGAGAATTTTCGGGAAATGATATGAGATATGATGTGATGAGATTGAGATGTTGGTTGCCACCTCAAGTTCGCGGAGAGAACTTTGGAAGAATGGTTTTGATGCGGTAGTGCAGCGAGAGCGCCACTTCCAGTTCGCGGAGAGAACTAGGATGTTTGGGCTAAGCGTGCACAACACACGGTGAACGGACCTTGCAAACAGGCTGTTAAGTTCGGTGATGCAAGACGGCCGGGACTGTGTCGTGTGAGTTGCGGGGAGAATGGACCGTGCAAACAGGCTGTTAAGTTCGGTGATGCACGATAACCGGGACCTCAAGCGAAAAGGTTGGTACCGTCAGCTGAGAGGAGGCTTAAACGGACCAATAACTTTCGAGTGGTGGGAGATGTATGAAATTTGAAGAAGAATGCTGAAAGAGGCACTATACGAGAAAATGATATCTTATGGGAAATTGTTGATAATTGAGTGCGATTTTGAGAGAACGAAACGGGAATATGTTGTGAGAAAATGACACGTGACACTGATTTTCGATACTGAAAGTGAAATACTGTTTTCTGCGCATGTTTACTCTGATCCGCATTGACACGCATGATGTATTGCATGGTTTACTGTTCACAAGTATTATATACTGTTTTTGAACATATTGTTCTAGAATTGCTACTTAGAAGCTTAGTATAGTGAACTACTGGGCTTTGCTCACGGTGTTGCACTCGTATAACCCTGGCATAATACCATGATGTTGCCTCTGCGACTCGGACGTATTCTATCAGATTATTCAAATGGACAGAAACAATACTACGGGGACCAATCCTATGGAGTGGGAAATGCTACCGGAATGGGGAATGACTCGGCGCAGGGATAGACGAAGACCTAGAACCACCCCTATTTATATAGTATTTGAGGACGTTGTTATTTGTATTAAAGTTTAAGGATTAAACTTTATTGTGGTTTGTAATAATAATTAACGTACCCAAATCTTGGGGGCATTACAATTAGGCTGCAAAAACCACCGAGCCTTTGATTTGGTTTTATTTTTTACTTGTCATCTTTGCCACCTTGGTGTTTTTTAGTCATTAAAAAGTGAGGTCGAGAGGTATGTTGTGTTTTTGCGAGTAGCAACACTGGAAAAATACATGATTTTTTAAAGAAGCTTTCGCATGCATTTCATTTTTCTATTGTACTTATCTTCATTTTTTGTTTTAACATTTATGATGAATGGAAATTTCTTTGCTGAGAAAAACAAGGGTCAAGCACTATTGGAGTATATCCTGTGAGTGATGATCATGAGAACGATGCTATCTCGTCCGGCCGCACCAATTTTATGGCTAAAGTGAGCTTGAACTACACGAGCCCAAGGACGGGTTGAAACGACTAGGGTGGGAAATGAGAAGACAAACCACTGCATAAAGGTTACATAACATTGGCACATCACGCGGACAACCGGAATGTCCATAACAACAGGTTCTTGGTCAAAGTTATCTTCTAAGCAAAATCTCGAGAAAAAAAAAAAAAAAAAAAATATATATATATATATATATATATATATATATATATATATATATATATATATATATATATATATATATATATATATATATATATATATATATATATATATATATCAGAGTCCTAAACCCGCTCTCCAAAAAGGATTAGGTGAATTTACTCCAATTTCAGGCGCAGAATCCCGGAAACACAAGAGGCCAAGTGACATGGAAATAAATTTGCACAAAGTAGTGAGAAGAACTAGGATTACAAAAGCCTAACTCTGGGTTCACAGAACAATTCGCTGTGTTGGAATCTTGTGTTATCTACAATCGAAAGTTCAATATACACAGCAACAATTGACGAGACAGAGAGGGGGGAGCAGTTGTTTGCCTGTTACGAATACATCTTTCTGAGTAAAGAATAAATACATGGCAATAATTACCAGCAAACAATTGTGTCCCATTGCACCCATTCGACAGACCTCATTAATAGTAGTTCCTTGGTCTCCGATGGCCATCTCCACCTCCGGCTGTCATGTGCACCCAAATCAGCACGCCCAAACTCTCTGTCGGCAAATTAATACAAGTCGATCCCCACCAGAAGTCTGTTAGGTAATGATAGTTAAGGTCATGTCATAACTTTGAGTGTTGTCTCCAAGGGCAACCCCCTTCAAAAGCGTGTTCCAGCACGTCTTCCATTCGCTTAGCAAGTAGTATCTATCACATACAGCCAATTGTGAAGAATTAACCAAAAGAAGAAGAAAAACTAAGCGCTCCTAAGCATGTAGGTGAGTGGTGAAATCTGTATTCGGGCCAATTACAGTGAAAATCACACCATACTTGAGTTGTGTTAGATGACTAGCCAAATTACTTCTTTGAAATTACTACCACATTCTTTTGACCATCCAAGCTACCTAGCTAGTTAGATCAAATTCGTTACAAGAAAAATAGGGCCATTACGTAAGCTTTGGTGAATGTTGACAACATTTATCAAGCTTTGATCAACTAGACATGTAATACTACTGAGTTCACAACTTTATTACATGTAGCAAAGATTCTTGGTAAGATTGCTATCTTAAAAGATTTTAACCAATGTCCTAATTCTGAAGTTTTCAAACGTATAACTTCGGTGACTCGCAAATGGTAACTTCTTCATTTTGTTAAGTTGTTGGGCACCAAAGTGTTAAACAGTTAAATATCACCAACCCATGTTACTTGGAGATTTCAAAATGCATAACGTCTCCACGCCAGAAGCTCGACAGTCAACCCTTAATGCTTCAAATTAAGGGTGTGAAACGTGTCCCACCTTTCGCTTAGAAAACATATTTTCTGTTTAAGTTTAATAGAAACTAGGCGTAGACATCATATTATAAGTAATCTATCACACCTTGTAAACACTATTTAACTTAGAAACTCATTATATTTGTCCCGTGTCATTGACATAATCAGATAAATTTGATAAACGCATGCCCACCAAACACCTGTACGGAGTTCATTTGACATAGAACACACCTAAGAATGTGGTTCACCAGTTCGTTTCTCTATATTGATACATTGTTGAACAGATGCTTCTTTCCCTTCCCTTCCATTATTTTTTTTATCTGCAGCTGGACTACACAATAGGGCAGAGTAGCTAGAGCCTTTGCCATCGTTTATTGGCGGGGCTGTTTCCAGTTTGCATGTGCACTCACACCCTAGTGGAATACTGTTAACATGCATAGAAACGAAAAAAAAGGAACATTTACCTCCAAATTGCCAAGAACTGTTGATGGTACTTCAACCAAGTCCTTCAAGTTCCTTTCTGGAAGGATAACTCTCTTGATGCCATATCGATGAGCGGCCAAAACCTTTACAGCATATATGTAAATAAGCAAATAAAAAAGAACTCTCGACGCATTTATCGAATAGTACTCAAATAAGGTGTTAATGCAAAGAGAATGAATTGAACACTCCATTACTTGGAATTTGGATACATAACAAGAGCAGTGCAGAAAAGTAAAAGACAAAAATGTGCTTCGAAATGTTCTGCCGACACTCAAAAATACATCTTACATTTTCGAAAGACAGTCAAAGGCGACCACATGGTCATGTCCTGGGATTTTG
Source organism: Vaccinium darrowii (assembly GCA_020921065.1). Classification (NCBI taxonomy): domain Eukaryota; kingdom Viridiplantae; phylum Streptophyta; class Magnoliopsida; order Ericales; family Ericaceae; genus Vaccinium; species Vaccinium darrowii. The sequence continues at coordinate 20,087,289 of CM037162.1, read as the reverse complement.
TTTTTGTTTATGTTCTTTTTTTTTGGGGTTTTCCTATTTGCCAGATGTCCAAGTCTTATGATAGCATATGAACATGCCAACTGATGGGTTGTGCCACCAATTTTTCTTACGAGCAATGCTATGGTAACCATATCTGGTGACCTATGTCGTGTCACCATTGACACATTCTACCTATACATTGGTGATACATCACATGGTACCCAAAATGTGGTTACCAAAGCATTTGTATTTTTCTATTTCTCCTTTTAACAGCAGGTAATGTTCTACGCTGTTAACCACTCTTTTGAACAATTGCCACAACTTCACAACATTCATATAACAATTTAGCTTTGCAAGCCAATGCTTTCTGCAGTTCTCAAATTCTTTCTTTTGCTTCTTTCCATAGTCCAAAATTTTACAGACTACAACAAGGTGAACAATTGCCACAACTTCACAACATTCATATAACAATTTAGCTTTGCAAGCCAATGCTTTCTGCAGTTCTCAAATTCTTTCTTTTGCTTCTTTCCATAGTCCAAAATTTTACAGACTACAACAAGGTGAACAATTGCCACAACTTCACAACATTCATATAACAATTTAGCTTTGCAAGCCAATGCTTTCTGCAGTTCTCAAATTCTTTCTTTTGCTTCTTTCCATAGTCCAAAATTTTACAGACTACAACAAGGATATCAAATGAAGGCTCGTGTGCTTATCTAAAGTGAGTTTTCCAACAATAACTCCTAAGATGTGAAAAGTCCAACATGCATGGGTGTCGAACCATCTAACAGGGAGAAAAAGGCGCAAAATGTTTGTGACCTTAGAATTTGGTTCAGAAAGTGAGGGACAACTTGGTGGACCCTCCAACAATTTACTTCATAGACCTCATCATTCCATGGTGAAGGCAGCAACTATAGGGTTGAAGCTACTACTTCCTCCGTCTCATATTCTTGGCTTGGTTTGGGAATTCAACTTCTTTAGGGGGCATACAACCAAGGTGTTCAAATTCAATGGCACTATTTCCCAATTTGCCCAATCATTTTCCCACTCATAATAGATAGCTTTGGAAGTTACAAACTTGTTTGCTTCAACTTTTCAAATTGGACAATATTTTAAGACATCCCAAAACGGAAAGGACTAAGAACATGGGATGGAGGGCTTCTATTATGTCCTAAGTACGAAAACAAATAGAAAAGGGAGAATACATACCTTATCCTTAATGCCACCAACTGGTAAGACTAGACCCCTAAGAGTCATCTCTCCAGTCATTGCTGTATCAGCTCTCACCCTTCTCTGACTAAACAGTGAAACCAGTGATGTAACTAGAGTCACACCTGCTGAGGGTCCATCCTTAGGCACAGCACCAGCAGGAAAATGTATATGAACGTCACGTCCCTCCAGCAGATTAACCCCCTCAGTAGAAGCCAATTTAAGTTCTGCTGCTCTTGATCTTACCTGTATGTCAAGGGAAGTCTACAGAGTCAAACAACAATTAAGAAACTATTAACTCCTTACTTTCCCTGGGGAATAAAACAAATTCACCATTAGCATATTGTCTTCTTCCATCTCTTACCAAAGCACTATAAAGATTCCTTGAAAAAATAACTGTTAGTGTCTATATGTCTCACTAATGTATTTGCCTGAACTATGAAAAAGCCCGCAAATTAAAATTTTCATGCAATCTCCCAGTGGCAGTATGTATTTCGTTTACTGTAAATTTAATTCTTTATCTCAAGGATAGGCCTTGAAATGCTAAACTAGGTCAAGAGATTAAATACCGGTAAAAAGGGTACTATAACAGCTTTTTTTGAATTTCATTTCAAAGAAAGGTTATCTTATTGAAAACAAACTCCTCTAAAGAACAAGTTATATCAAATAGGGAGTGAATTTAAATTTTAAGCATCAACACACACCGTCCAACATGGGGATGTCTGACCCCTTTTGATTTGCACCAACACCAGATGCTCACACCTGATTCCACGTAACATAGGGCCACACACGAGCATGCAAGTAGTTAACAGATAAGTAACGAGATTTCAACATATAAACTACCTCGTCTAGTACCATGCCGACATCTTGACTCCTTGAAACGTTAAGGTACTAAAAAGGGTCAGACTTAAGTATCTATATACCGTCCATAATCTCCAGAAACTATATGGGTACACCGAGAGCATGCAAAGACAAGAGATAAAGGAAGACAAAGTTCAAACATATATGGGGCAAAATTGTTGAATCAAAAGAAGAGGCAGACAGACAGCATTTGTCAGCCTCACATTCAGCAACAGCCTTAAAGTAAACATTTCCGCATAGTAGAAAAATATAGAACTGAGAATTGAAAGGCTTCTAGCGAGTGCCTTGAAATTGAGGTTAACAACATGACCCTCGCGTCATTGTCACTTTTAAAACCATATTCTTGAACAAGATGGAAACTAGGAATTTCATCCTTTCTCATACGGATCAAGATAAACCAGTTGACAGAAAAGATTACCCAAGTCAACGCAATCTGAGCTGATTCTTTAATAACATCACCAAGCTGCCCAGTGAGATGAAGATCACCCTTTCCCACCATGGCTGTAGCCTCGACAAACTGAACTTCACCACCAAAAGCAGTCCAAACCAAACCAACAGATACGCCAGGACTTGAGACACGTTCGGCAGTTTCTTTGTCATCATATCTTGGAGGCTGCATTGCAAAGCTAATATTACAAACCACATCTAACAGCCTTACACCTTAGTCATTAGAAGAACTCAACTGACCAAGCAAGTGTGGTAATTTTAAGGTACATAAGGGCTGGACATAAACTGATAGTTCTAGCCACTAAATAGATGAACTGTACCAAGACACATCTACGTGTTAAACGAACCCCCCTGCTTAGAAACAATAATTCTCTTATTTGAACATCCTGATTAAAAAAGTAAAACTGCTATACATACCCCCAATATTTTTTCCAGCATAGCTTCATCCACGACAAAAGGTGAGCTAACTCTGAATGCAGTTGATATTTCATGATTGCTAACACCCATCGGAATGACTTCCATTTCTACCTCCCCTCCATCAGCAAGTCTGCTCTCCAGAAGCGGTGAACCAAGATGGTGCACGTCTTTGGTCAGAGGTAGAGAGTGTTCTTGCTCTGCAACTCTCACAGCTGCAGCACGAGCTAAGGAAGCTAAGTTCCTCTCCAGATTCCTAACACCAGCTTCTCTGGTGTATCTCTGAATGACAAGTTTCACCATAGCCTACCACAACACAGAGGCACAAATCAATGAAGAGTCAGACCCTCCAATAAGGGGATCACGAGAGAATAATTACATGCGACTATTACAATCAATTATAGATGTATCCTCCCTTTATCACATCATGAGGATTTAAATACAGTACCATTCCAATATAGGAGGAATAATAGCCCTATGAAATGAAAAAGAGCAAAGAGGATATTACACCCAAAAAGTAACAGAAAAGAGAGAAAGAAAAGAAAAAACTGAGAAAGTTTCCATGGCATGACCTTTCCACAATGAATGAATGGAAACTCATGCCTTGAATCAGTGCAGTCCCTGCTTAAAATAGCCCAAGTCATCATAGCCATGTTCCAAACCTTCATCTCAAACTTTTTTGATCGTCCACGCTATCACATGGACTCTGTTAAGGAATCAAGTGCCTCGACACTGGAACAATGACGGGATATTTGTCCAATAGTGTAGTTGGATATATTCTTCGCAAGCATATCTGTTTTTACTAGTATATTGATTTGTATGGTATGCTCTATGGAAGCTTGTAAAAACCATTTTAACTCGAAATGATAGTGTCTATTCAGAAATGTGTATACTTTGGCTCTATCCTCGTCCCTTTAGAATTGGAACTTAGATTGAACCTGACATATAGACATATAACCACACCAGATATCCATACCGAACCCTTAAACCTAAGTCGGTGAGTACTCCATACAAATGTAAATATTTAATCCCTAAATAATACAGAAAACCATATAAAAAATCTAAAACCAAATGGCTGAAAGTCAGGATTTAATGAAAAATAATAGGACAGACGGTACCCTGCCACTGCAAGGTCTGTGGAGGGTCAGACGTACACGGCCTTAAAACAAGGTGCAGGAGACTATTTCTACATATTGAACCCATGAAGCCAGAGCACATTGGAGCAACTTTATAGGAATTAAGAGATTGTCGATACTCTGCCAATTAAAGAGGTGATGCATATGACCAAAAAATAATGCATAACCTTACGTAGTCAGTTTATAGCTTACTAAAACATAAATCCATCAATAAACTTCATTCATTGTAAAAGACACCATAAACTTCTGCAAATAATTTTAATTTTAGTCATGATGAGATTCTAGCAAAACAACAACAGCAATTAGTGGTTTGACAGCTTGGCATCAAAACTAAACAGCTCACTGCTACATCAGAAAACCTGCCAGGTAACACGGAAACATTTTCCCTGCATTAATGGAAAGACCTCACTATTGTTACACGGTCTTGGGTAGAACTGAATCCCAAAAGCTAGCTAATGAAGTGAGGGCGCCCTAACGCTCATATACTCTCATTACTTTGGTACCCAGACGATGTGGGACTTTCCTTCCCAACTATACCATGCATGAAAAACAAGGTATTCGCGAAGCTTTCAGTTCTGAAACCATGAGGCCAAGCTTACACAATTACTCTAAAGTCTAAATTATCCATTATAACCTAAATATAGCCATGGAAGAATGACCAACAAGAACTGATGCATGCAATATACATAAAATGAACAGTCACCAAAATAAAGAATTGAATCAGTTCCCCTAAATGTTAAGCCGTATTCCACATGAATGTGTGCAAAAGCCAAGTGGACAGCATGGTGATACATCAATGGCATATTTTGGACCCATCAAGCCATGATGGAAATTGAGTACAAGTTTGATGCTTTCAGTTGTACTTCATCAGAATTAATAAAATACCTCAGGAATTTGAAGGTACTCGGCATTCAAGCCATGCTGATCTAGAACTCGTGGAATGAGATGTCGCATTGCTATTCTAAGCTTTTCTTCGGGGGTATATCCAGGCAATTCAATGACTTCCATCCTGTCTAGCAATGCTGGAGGAATAGGTTGCACCCTGTTTGCAGTTGCCACAAATACAACCTTTGAAAGGTCAAACGGAACATTCAAATAGCTGGAAAACCTTGGTTAAGGAATCATTTTGCATATGTCTACATCATAGCATTGTATAGTGTTGAGACTTGAGGGTACTTCATTAAAGATTCACTTGCATATTTTAGTTAATTTAATATCATCTATGAAGATGTATAAAACAAAGCAGTAGAACAAAATGAGCTTGATGTCCATGTACAAAGATCTGACACATTCTAGATGGTTAAAACTTAGAAGTACTTAGAACCTGCCAAATGAGCTAACTTACAGAAGTCATTTCTCCTCCTGCGAAATCCTTGAAGACAAACAAAAGCAATAGAAAGCTAAAAAACTTTTCTTTTGGTATCAAATTTGTTGGAAAACCCAAATAAGTGATAATTCAAAATTGCTTTCAAACATCATTAGTCAACTTTTTGAAGCAAATAAGCTAGTTAGCTTAGAAGTGCCAACAAACAGGCCTTGGAACCTTCTTGTCTTCAAACAATCTTGACTGGCATGACTGGAATTGGAAAATAAGGCATTGGAAGCCCATACATCGAACCATAGGTCAACGTTGTCCCATGAAAAAATCATTGGTTTGGAAGAGCAACAACAAGATGATTTACAGAATAATGTTCACAAGGAAAGAGGATACTGATCGTTGAATGTTTTGTTTTGTTCAGGATCAAGAACCTCTAGTAGAGCTGAAGCTGGATCACCCCGAACATCAGACCCGGTCTTGTCAATCTCATCTAGCAGCATAACTGGGTTGCAAATGGCCGCTCTCTAAAATTCACAATACAAAAAATATGATCCGTTAGCCTCCCATCCAAAACAAAGTCAAATTACCAAGCTTGTTTAAACATCAACCCACTTCCAGCAGGAAAGGGCTAGAGACCTACATATTCCGTTTCCTAATCTATTATCAGGGGTGGCTCTGGGATTTTGGTTCAGCGGTGACAAAATATTCAGGAAATTTTTCTATACTACACACTATATAAGATAAAAGATACTTATTTTGGTTGAAAAATTATGAGGCTTGTTTTAGTTTATTTTGTTGAGCTATAATGTATACTTACTGACAAATACAAGTTCAGTTACTATGAAACTTTAGTAGAAAATATAAAACTTTAGTGCATTTTTGAACTAAGGGGGTTCACTTGAACCCCTTGAGACTACGGTAAAGCCAATCCTGTCATTATGTGACTATTTTAAAGAGCAATAGTACACAACTAAATTGTTAAAACGAATAAGCATTCAACCAAGTTAATTTTCACATGGCCTAGCTGCGATGTGTTTTTATTAGACACCATGAATTAAAAAACCAAATTGACAAATAATTTACTGCAGTAAATTGCTTTGCTTTAAGAGATGCTCAGAGCAATGACTAAAGGGAGAGGAAAAAAATGCAAATTGTGACGCTACAAAATTAACCAAAGTGAGCGTTCTCAAATTTGGACAATGCATTCCATCGTTTGAGAAACCCCAGCAGGCAGGAACTCGCATCTGTCTCAGAACATCATATCAATCACACATTTTGAATCACTGGTCGTTAATTGACACATATGCAAGTCCCAACCGGGACTCGAACCCAATAAAAATACAGCGTGTGCCTGTGGAGCAAAACCTTGACATGGATCAAAAGGACAACCCCGACGGGCTACTCGTATTTGAACCTAGAGGATGATCATTTTGGTATTTTTAACTTTTTAGACTTTGGTTTGGTTGACATTTATATTGTAAAAACCTTAGAAATTTTGCTAGCTTATCTTCTTTCTATCTTTTTGCCATCATTTGGGCGAGAGTCCATTTCCAAGGACTCTACTGATGGATTTGCAATAATTGATGGATTGATTTGATATTTGTTTTGAGTGTCAGTGTAGATCCCATAACTTCTCCCAGCGCAGATACCTAGTGCTCCTTAGGTGCGGATCTCTTTCTAAATTTTACATCAATACTCCACCACAAGACCAATCAAAAATGCTCGAAATATCATTCTATGTAAGTGCCTTACAAGCTTGAAGAATTTCCCAGAGCAAGAATACAGTGCAATCATGTAATGAAGCAAATATCAAATGATTTCTAATCAGAATTCAGATGAAAGAAAAACCATCAGCAAAACGAGCTACAACTTACAACCTTCAATCCATCAATCAGACGCCCCGGCATGCTTCCAATATATGTCCTCCTATGCCCTCTAATATCAGCCTCATCCTTGACACCACCAAGGGATATGCGTACAAACTTTCTGCCCAAAGCAGCAGCAATAGATGATGCCAAAGATGTTTTCCCAACACCAGGCGGGCCAACAAAGCATAAGACTGGGCCTCTTGCCTCTGGTTTGAGCTGCAATTTGCATAGATTAAATCAAACCCTCTGAATACAAGAACCAAAATAAAACCAAGTCAAAGCAATAAGAATTAGAGAATTGGTCAACCTTTCGAACTGCTAGATATTCAATGATCCGTTGTTTGACCTTCACCAAACCATAGTGGTCACTGTCAAGACGCTCTCTTGCAGCCCTCAAGTCCAATTCAAGTTCTTCACTAGCCTTCTGCCAAGGTAGATCGGCAAGAAGTTCCAGGTAAACACGAGAACTACCATATCCCGGTTGCTGAGGTTGCATTTTTTTAAGTCTCCTGGTAGAAGAATTTGCAAAGGAAATCAAAAATAATCCCTAATACCCCAACTCTTAATACTTCCAATCATGCAGTTGACAGCAACTGTCAGGAAAAGATAGTGTTGTGGATATATAATTAGTAGTTGTTAGTAGTCACACTTCTCATATTTTATATTGTTCCTAAGGGTAGTTTAGTCATATTGCTAATTACGGTTTACTAGCCTTTTTCTACTTAACCTAGCTTTTACTAATTGTAATCTCTCTCTCAATATGCAATAATACGGAGAACGTTTGTTCTCTCTCCCGTCAAAGCCTGTCACTATTGCCAAAGAGGATCTTGCGCATATTTATCCGTTAACATTGGAAGTACCTGTCGAGGAGTATGTTCGTACCCTCGATGTGCCTAATATTCCGGTTGTGCCCCCTGCTCCTTCTAGTTCTCACCTCATTCCTCCTTTATCAAAATTCTATGTACGTCGTGACCCAACTCCCTGCTCTCCAGTTGTTTCAACAGACTCGCCTGACCGCCGGTATCTTTCTCGTGATCATCGCCCACCAGTAAGACTTGGCTTTATTACTACCTCTTTTTTCTCTTCCTTTCACTCTTTCTTATCTCGGATACATGCCTATGCTGAACCTCGGTCCTACAAAGAAGCTTGCAACGAACCTAACTAGGTGAACGCCATGAATGATGACCTTACTGTTCTTGCTAATACTCAGACTTTGGGAATTGGTTCCACAACCGGATGGTAAGAATCTTATTGGCTGCAAATGGATTTACAAAGTTAAGACTCATTCTGATGGTTCTTTGGAGCAGTATAAAGCCCGCTTAGTTGCCAATGGGTTCTCTCAGGAATATGGTATTATGAGGAGACCTTTGCTCCTGTTGCAAAGATGACCAGTGTCCTCTGTCAACATGGATTATCACCCTAAAGACACTACTAGACTATTATAGCTCAACAATCAAAATCAATTATTCAAAAGAAGAAGATCCAGAAAATAGTCAACGTATTCAATGTGCTGGTAAAGCAACAGCACCTCAAGAAGAGAAACCATCCTAACACGTCTGCGTTAAAGAGAGCTCATTTTTGCATACAGTTGACATGGAAAACAACAAGTCACGGGAAGCATGCAAAAGATGTGATATGCCATGTAACTACTGTTAAGACTTGTCCCACATTGGTCACCTAAGCCACCCAAGCTTGGTTAATATAATCTAGAGATTACTCCGCCTATAGCCAATTGGTTTTAGGTTGGAACCCCCCAAGAAATCTAACATGGTATGAGAGCTAGGTCTTGGGTGGTCTCACTTCGCGTGGGAGAGTCTCATCTTTCCACCCGAGTCGTTTCCTGGTCTGTCACCTCCACGTGCAGCCAGTGTTAAGACTTATCCCACATTACTCACCTAAGCCACCCAAGCTTGATTAATATAATCTAGAGGTTACTCCACCTATAGCCAATTGGTTCTAGGTTGGAACCCCCCAAGAAATCTAACAACCACTACAAGGTACCAAATTTATTGGTGCATATTCCACTACAAAACAACTACATCAGTGCTATGATTTTTTCTGTCCACGCAAAACAGCTGATTGTTTATAAACACATTACCTTCGGGTGCCCATATAACTATATTTCTCATACCATGTAACTATGCTTTTAATTCATGTTGAACTTCTTTCAAACTTATGCATATTGGATGGATGGGCACCAGTGTCTCAAGTCGACACAATTGCCCACTTTCACGAGTGTTCTCGTATCTGATTAGTTCAGGTACAAGCTGTCGTATGGAGCTAAATACATAAATCATGGGTCATGATGGTCAAGACACCTACATATGATCAGTATGAAACTTTGACAATTTGCCAGAATTAGAGAACTTTTTTTTTTTGATCGGCAAAATTAGAGAACTATTCTCACACCGAAATTAGCTTCGGTACGAATAAGAATCTTACTACAGTAATTGAAAAGTTACAAGTAGTTCGCAAGGCATTACCATCCCAGAATTTATGTTGAAAAATTTGTTAGCTGGTCTTCCTCATGACTACACCAAATCTAATGAACAAATAGAGTGTGATGTTCAAACATGTGACCAAAAATATGAAACAAAGTTGATATCCGTCTTCCTCAGTCAGAGAGGCATTGCTATGTTTGCATGTCAGAATGCAAACTTGTAACCCCCTTCACAAAGTATCCTTAGTTTTGAACATAATAAATATAACTTACAAAACCAAAGTACAACACAATCAGAAACTTTATCTGGCAATGGAGGACATCCAAACAGATCCAGTATAATAGACCAAGTTACTGTGTGTACACAAGTTACTATACCTTAGTTCTCTCTGTGCATGCTTCCAAATATCTGGGGGCATTCCTGCACCTTCCATTTTTCTTTCCAGAGCAGCCACATCATCCTCATCATCATCATTGTCCCCAAGCTCCTCTTTGATAGCTCTCATCTGAAAAATACTCGTAAGAGAGTAGGCATGAAAGATATACTTTAGATGACAAGCTTATAATAGGAGAATGCCACATTCACTGAAACATCTGTAATGAAATAGGGCAGATATTCTGGAACAGTTAAAAATATGTTCCCTAATCAGCAAACTAGCCAACTAGTTTCTGCATCCACAAAGATGTAGGTACAAACACTAAAAGCCTAGCCTATTTATCTTCGAATGACTGGGAACAATTAGAGAGAGAGAGATGGGGATGGTCTCAGCCTCGCGTACTTTTAGAAGATAGGTAAAAAATTAAGAATAAACAGCTTAAACATAAGACGGTTGAATGAGAAATTTTTCATTAGTGCATGATATGAAGGCTTCAGATCTCAAATTCCAATAGCAGATGTGAGCTCAAGGGATCTGAGATGATACCAGAGCACCTCATAAAGTTTTCTTGAGACAACGCAAAAGCCATAACTTACTGGCATACCTAAATTTGCACTCATGAAGAAGTATTTCTAGCTGATGTCAGAAAGCAAACCTGCTGTCGAAGAAAAAACTCCTTCTGGGTCTTTGACAACTGCCCCTCAACCTTTTGTGTAATCTTCTCGGCTACACGAATTGACTGTACAAGTAACAGTAGATAACACAACTCATGACTCCACAAAGGGCAGAGGCATAGAAGTAGATAAAAAGATAAAATGCGAACCAAATGCTTTTGTCAGTATCTAAATTCGTGTATAACCTGCAAATGCCGGTCAACTAACTCCGTAGCTTTTGATATCCTAACTTTGACATCAACCGAATCTAACATAGAGAGCTGCTCCTCGAAGCTAATCTCAAAGCTGGCAACAAATATATCTGCCAATTTGTGGACTGGAACCGTCTCCAACAAAACTTTTGTCCTTGCACCAGTTTTTTGTTTCTACAATCAGAAATGAAACAGCAACAAGAGGATGATGAGAAACACAGTCCAATAGAATTGCTCAAAATCTATTCTATTTATCAAGGGAGAGCACCTTTTGGTGAGGACTCAGAATTGAGGGTGGCTCACATTTTGCTATTCCAAAATTGCCCAAACAAAAAACAGAATCTCACAAAAGAGTACTTACTATCCTACCGCAACCTCTAGGGACAAACATGGAACACCTGCAGTTACCCTTCCTTTCAACATGGATTACCGGCAGTTACTATTCCTAGCAAGTGCCGTTCCATTTCGTCTTCTTTTCAATCACTTCTCTATTCCTCTCCACTCTTCTATAAATTTTCCCGGGGTAGTTTTTTCCCCTTTCGATCAATTACCCTTTCCTTTGTTCTCTTGAAATTTACAGTATTTCTTTCTCCTAATACACAAGCACAAAGGCTAGGCTGCCATTGAAGAAAAAATATAGCTATGTGCCCAGACATAGGGATCAATTGCAGTTGCAATGTGAGGTTTCCATAACGGGACTCCAATTGAATTGCAAAAGTCGTGCAAGCATATTTATCGATGGTATTGAATTGATTACGCAATTTTTTACTGCGATAATGTACCTATATTTTAATGCAATTTGTAGTCATATTCTTTGTTATGATGCTCATGGCACACGCATCGCGTGTGCCTAGCCTCTAGTAACATATAAAAGCTTAGTAGTCAAAATAATGATGATGATGATGCTTCATTCGCAAAATCATTGTCATCATTGCCGTTCGTTCTTAAGAAACGTGCCCCAAACAAGTCAAGGAATATGACAATGCACTCTTTAAACCAATGCCCTAATCAAGATTCTTGAACTTTCAATGTATAAGTCGTTAATTTGCAAAACTCCAGCTAACTTGACATTCAAATTAGTGCCAAATTCGCTACCCTTTCATATTCTTTGCAAGTGTCACACTTTGGCTATGAGTAGTTACGTTTTTTTTATCGGCAAGAGTAGTTACATTTCACCTGACCATAAATGGAAAAATGGAATTCTAGTCTCATTAATTGCCAATGTGAAATTCTACATATCACACCTAATGTAATTCAAAAACAGATCTCTAGAACAAACAATAAAAAACAGACAGATTTTCCACAACAGAAAGAACGAACCATCAAAAGAATTTGAATTACAGAACTGCCGGATTTCAGTCAAACTTAAAAGGACAGATCTTTTGCAGAAATATAACTCTGGTAGTGGGGCAAAAGAAGCAACCTTAAGGTCCTTAATGCTTAATACCATTAACATTTCTGAACTTCCAAATTCATGGGCGATATGAAATAAAAGGTATATCTACAGCATTAGTAGCTTTCAGGATTTTATAAAACATTACCAACTCATTAGATGCCACCCAAAAATTTAAATAGCGGTCTAAATAAAAGCATTATTTTGGAGATGTGTGTTAAAGCATCCAACTCAAAACCAATTGGCAATGAGTGGAGAGGCTGCCCAGGCTCATATACTAGACTCGGAGGTTATAATTAACCAATGTGGGACAAGCTCTAACACTCCCCCGCACGTGCGACCCCTGACCCGCACGTGGAGAGTTAAATAACAGATTCACAACATTGGGATCACAACGAAACAACAAACAACGGGGCAATAACCTAGAGAGTCTTGTCCAAAATCCTCCGAAGGCCTAGCTTTGATACCATGTTAAAGCATCCAACTCAAAACCAATTGGCAATGAGTGGAGAGGCTGCCCAGGCTCATATACTAGACTCGGAGGTTATAATTAACCAATGTGGGACAAGCTCTAACAATGTGCACTGATTCTGAAACAGTGATTGGTAAGGAATTTCCAAAACCAGAGTCCCAGACTATATTTAAAAACAGAAGAAATATCCTAAAAGCAAATACTTAAATTGTGTAAAACCATTTTCCAAATTGTCAAAGCAGCCACAGGAAACAAGTAATTGACACAATTAGAAAGAACAATGATGGAGAGAGAGAAAAAAGACTGCAAATGACGTTAGACCTAAGATATATCCTTCCGCAGGGGAGGGGGAGGGGGGAAAGGGGGAAATAACTCAGTCCCACATGTACCTGCTCAAGAAGAGAGATAAGCTCCATCGCAGTAGCCTTAAACTGGCGCGACAACACTATGAAATCTGGGTCCTGCTCAACTTGCTCCATCTCTAATCAAAATGAGAAATATTGTAGGAACTCAGATCTTGCCAGATCAAGATTTAAGCTACTTCTCTACATAGAACATATCGGTTGAAATATATCACACAAACCACATCAACAAAAAATAGCTAAATGGGGAAAAGTCAATTACAAGTACGCCACAACAATTATTGGCACAAAATATTCAATGCGATAGAGAAGTTCTCACACAGCATGGCTTTACAACAAAGAAATCACTATCGTCAACTGGACAACAAAAAATCCTATGCTGGAGCCTGGAAGCTTTCACTTATCAGACTGACAATTACGTTAATGCCTTGGAAGTTGAAACTCTACCAAGACGTACAACCACCTTTGCATTTGTTCACTCATTAAGACACACAATTCTTTTCTTTCTTTTTCAACTAGAAAATAACAGCATACTGAGAAATGAAAAGAGAAGAAAGGTTAAAAAAAATGAAAATGAAACAGAGAATCCCAAGAAGGATAATACATCTATCGCATAAATATTCCACGAAACGAAGCCTCAATCAACCGGATCCCTGGTCATGGTAAACGAGATTAAAATTGCATTTCTAATACACATGATGGCTTCTTTATCCAACAACTTATCAAGACCCAAGTCCCCATCTGATTTTACGATAGCAAATTCTACTCCTTCATGCTTGTGGGCAGGTGCTAATAAGAACTATCCTATGAGCAAAATCGTTTTGCTTTGTAAGAGAGTTTATTAAGAAGCTCCAGAAGGGAGAGTTGTCCATCTATCCAGGCATGCATACCTTTCCACAACATAAAGGATATCCACCATATCAAACACAAAAGTTTCCTAAGAACTAAGCATTAGTTTCCACTAGGGTATATTCGTTGGTTAGAATGTGAATGCAAGAATACCGAAAGTATTTTTAGTATAAACTCAGCCTAAAAAGCTAAAAACCCATCCGACCCCACCACCAAACCCATCTGAACCCACCCACTTATCAGTAACAGTAAACATAGTGAATCCAGTGTTGAACAAATAAATCAGTTAACCTTGACAAGTATTAGGAAATTAGTTTTTGTCTCATAAGATAGTCGGATTCAATTTTAACAACAAACCTATAGAGTCAGACTCAATGAACGGGGAAACAATACACACGTACTCATATGTTAAAAGTGCATCCTACTTGTGTTACACCAACCGGCACATTGTAACATCTCCATTCTCCACTCTAAATCAGTCATATGTGCAACTTCCCACCCACTAATCCATTGAAGAAGGAACTAGAATCAATGAATCCAGCACTCACTCCATGTGACTATAAGTGTTAATTATGCACCAAATAAATTTCCAAAAGAAAGAATATAACCTAACTTACCAGCTTTCGTCATATCAGCAGAAGCAATCCGTGCAGTATAATACGTCCCTCTTGTGCTAAGCTCTTGTACACTGAATCTGCACAAACCTTCAAGGACAACTATGTATGTGACCCTTCCACTTGGTTTCTCCACTCCTCTTGACAAATGTAACGCACGAGCTGCAACTCCCCTGAAGGAGGAAATAATCTATCATGCATATTTGAAAAACCAACAAATGCAAAAGACACCAATCATAAAGTTGAGTGATTAAATCATAAGTGAAATCAAAGAGCACACGAAGGTAGCAACTAGCCATGAAGGTGCGAAGAGCCAAATGGAATAGAAAGTTAAGGATGTGCAACAAAATAGCAGTTGGTTTTTACTGGCAGCAAAACCAGACACCAAAAAGGTTGCCTCATCAGTTTAAGGTTACCTGGTATGCCAATGAATGAATTCCTGCTGATTTTTCCCATCGAACTTGTGAGAATCTGATGTACCCAGATGAATTTTTGAGCTTCCCTCCCCCGAATCAGTCGCTACACCTGGAAGGGGAATAAAGTTTCATTTCACCTCATACATACCAACAACCATGCAATGCAAACTTATTGATCATGCTAAACACAAAGTCAAAAAATCATGATCACCTGGAGATAACGTGGGACCCACTGATGTTGTCTCCGTGGCATCCCTAACTGGCAAAATCCCAATTAACCCCTTCTCCTCCCTCTGCCATAATTCTTGCTCCACCAGTTTCACACTGCGCGGAAAATACCGCTTTCAATGTTTATGAATAAACTAACTCATAATTACCATAAGTGAACCATTCTATTAGCATTTCAAGCACCTGCAGCGTCAAAAACACCTTAGGATACATCCTGATCAACCAGCTAAACATTTTAACATCCCATTCCAACTATAACGAACCAAAGAAGTTGGAATTTGTTTTTTAACTTTGTTTATCTTCGGAGGAACTCCCCCATCGCCACACACGTACGCACCCAACAAAAAAGGAAAAACAAAGAACAAAGAACATGTGAATATGGTTGAATTTGGAAATCCTTCCCGATTACAATAATCCCATAGGACCCGATTACAATAATCAAATAGGCCACAGCCCATACGTTTTTAAGTAGCCCATTCGTTCCAGTCTTTGTGGCCCTCGCCATGTAATGCTCAAATATAAGCTTCTACCAAACTTTAAACCAGTTAAGTTAAGCTAGTCTTGAATTGAGCGCTCGTTTTTTCCCCCTCGTCATCTCCTACCAACTACCAAAGCGCTGAAGCATAAAGTTTCAGGCTTTCAGCTACATCATGCTCAATTTTACTTCTTTTTTTTTTTCCCCCAAAATATCCGCCTTGTAAACAACAAACATAGCAGAAAATCGAATTCCAATCGGATTTCAGTTTCCAATTGGCTATGCCAATTAAACCCTAACAAGAAGAAGGAATCTAGAATAACTACTCTAACACGGAGCTACCTACCTAATTATTTACCGTATTAAACTATCTCAATCGAGAGTCAAATCAAACAATTATCATAATTGAGCTTATACATATGTGTGCACCTGCTGGGTGAGGTGCATCGAATCCGAATAATTGCACCAGGCAACAGAACCTTGTTCCTGAAGGGAAGAATTGCCAGTCGATTCGGGAGCTCGACCGATTCCGCCATAGATGAATAGAAAGAGAGATGTGACTTGTTAGAGAATTTGTGCTTATATATGTGTGTTGTTTGTATGTATGTATATATTTATATGTGTGAATGATAGGAGAGAGAAATCAAGAAGAAGAAGAAGAATCAGCAGCAGAAGGAGAAAGGAGAGGAGATGGTTTAGTCAGACACAACTGCTGAAGGTCGACGGCTTTCGTTTTTCTCTCTCCTCATTATTGAAATTCTGTACCTGCATTTGTTCCACGATCGGATTAAAAAGTGATAATCCTCGAAGGGACATCTCATCACCCCCTTGTGCTTTGTCATATTGCTCAATTACACCCCTACTTCCCATTTGTGATAAGATTTTGAGGAGATACAGTAAGAAGATAAAATAAGATACGGATATAATATGACTATATGAGGAGAGATCAGTTAAGAGTGAGAGATTAGAAAGAAGAGATTAGCTTATACTTAGTTTGTTGGGTAATTGATATGAGTAGACAAAATTGATAGATAATGATATTAATTAAATTTTTTGATTGCCCTTACTAAGGGGTGTTCCACTAAGGTGGTTTTTTGAAAAAACTAGTTTTTCACGGTTTTTTATGTGATGTATTGTGAGAGAATGACTTGTCTTGGTTTTTGGAAAAAATAGTTTTTTGTTAGTGGAACACTCATTAATTCTTGGTGTGCCTATTTCTCTCTTTATTTTCAATATGTAATCTGTTAGAGCATCTTTATCTGGAGCACCAAAATTTTCACCAAATTTAACTTCAAAAACACCTTTTATAAATTAGCAAGTCACTTTATCATCAAAAACTCACAAAATCATACTCTCTATTTTAACTTTACTATATTAAACTATTCCCTCAAATCTATAAAAAAAAAAAAAAAAAAATTCTCCCTAATCTCCCCGCCTTGGGAGATATTTCGGTACAAAAAGTGTTGCAGTGGACCACGTGTCATGAGCCCCCCCCCCCCCCCCCCCCCCCCCTTTTCCTCCCCTCTTCTCCGGGTTCTGACGCAGCCACCTAAACCGAAAATAATAAAAAAACTAAGTGGTGCGTGAACAGTACCGCACCAAATTTAGTGCGGTACTGTAGTAAAAATAATTCGAAGAGGGAGTATAGAGAGGCTGATATTGGGGGTTTTGAGGAGTTTGGCTCCCTATTTTAACTCAAAAGTTAAAATGGGGAGCCAAATAAGGATGCCCTTAGATAATAAATATCTCTTTTCTTTATCTTTCTTGATAGTTATATTATAGTAAGTTATTAACATATTGTATGGTTCCAATTATTTTTGCTTGAAGTATTTACTTTTTATATTTATAAAACTTAAAGAAAATAAATGTGAGAACCTACTTTAAGTCCCACATGATGAGTTATAAGAATTGTAAGTAACATATAACGAAGGTTTAGCAGCTACTTGAGATTAACCTTTTGAGCCACGTGATTAGGTAAAAAGTTAGTAGGTCAGTTGGCGCGAGTCGTTATAAGTGGTATTAGAGCTTGCACTAACTAAAAGTGTGAGATAGGTCTCGCGAGAAGACATGTTTGACAATGGAGGAGCTCGTGATATTTGTCGTGCTTGGGCGGATCCCACATGAGGAGCTTGACGTACTTAAGTGGTTACTTGTCTCACATCAGTTGGTGAATGGAAGTTATTGGACAATGGGGTGCAACGGAGACGTGGCGGTCTTAAGTGAGAGTGAGAGTGATTGTGAGAATCCACTTTGAGTTCCACATCGGTTTGGGAATTATAAGTAATATATAATGAAGGTCAATCTAAACCCACCCACTGGCCACCACCACAGACTTCCCCCATCTTGTTTGTTGTGCATCAAGCTACCAAATCGCAAGTAGAGATTACGAAGATTACAAAAATGATGGTGATGGTCTGTGATGGACGATGTAATGATGATCACAGATTAATTTTATCTTACAATGATGAAGATGATCACGACATGACCAAAATCAATTCTCCGTCACCCCGAATGGATTTGGACCCTTCTCTCTCATGTGATAAAGCGGATATGTTCCTTTTCTTGATTTTTTTATTGTTTGTCAATTATTGGGAATTTTGAGTTGAAACTTGTTTTTCTCGACAACAATTTGAGAATTTTTCCTAAGAACTTGAAATTCTTGAAAAGTTTTATTTATTGTTAGTTGATCTCAAGGGTCATGGTGTAGTATTTTCCCTGCAATATAGCATTTGTTGGTTATGGTTACAGATTTTCCTAATAACCTTGCTATAAAGGGCAACCCAATAATTTGGTATGCCTAGATAAGCTAACGACACCTCTCATGTGAGTTTCAATTATCTCCTTGCATGGGGCTTGCTTCTCCTACCTAGATTAGTAATCCTAAATTGTTGGTCCAAGCAAACCCTGAATATGGGTGGGCCTAGGATTAGCTTATACACGTTATCCCACGTCGTTATCTGGAGCACCAAATTTAACTTCAAAAACACCTTTTACAATTTAGCAAGCCACTTTTACAAAAGTTCACAAAATCAGGCTCTCTATTCTAACTTTACTGCATTAAACTATTCTTTCTTTCTACTCCTACTCCCCAAAAGTACAACAATAACAACAATAAGAGCATCCTTATCTGGAGCACCAAACCAAATTTAACTTCAAAAACACCTTTTATAAATTAGCAAGTCACTTTATCAAAAACTCACAAAATCAGACTCTCTATTTTAACTTTACTATATTAAACTATTCCCCTCAAATCTATAAAAAAAAAATTCTCCCTAAAAAGAAATCTCCCCGCCTTGGGAGATGTTTTTGGTTCAGCAAAATTAGTGGTCCCCCCCCCCCCTCATGTTCCCCTCCCTCTCTTCTTCTGACGCAATGACGCAACACTCTCTCTCCGGAAGAAATCAATAAAAAAACATCAGGTGCAGTACTGCAGCAAAAATAATTTGGTGAAGGAAAATAGAAAGGCTGATTTTGGTGGATTTTTGGGGGTTTGACTCTCTACTTTAACCCAAAAGTTAAAGTGGAGAGCCAAATGAGGATGCTCTAACATAACCCATTTAGTCCCCAATAATTGGGGGTATGGGTGGGGGATGGATAGGAGACAGACCTAACCTTTGGCAATAAATGCACAAAGTGGCTGCTCCCAGAATGCCACTGAAACAGATGAATTGGAGACAGACCTAACATTTGGCAATAAATGCACAAAGTGGCTGCTCACATAATACCACTAAAACAGTGGTCCCCCTATACCGTCGCGTTTGCTGCGGAATCACGCCCTCAAATCAAAGCCAAAAGGCATAAGAGAGGGCAGACCCAAGAATCATTTTGATTTATGTGCACATTACCATGCTTCTTTCATTCAGCATCCAGAGCATTGGCGTTGCACAAACCTACTCCCCAAAAGTAATATTTAAAAAATGAACAGTGCATGAACAGTGTGTGAATAGTGCCCTGGTGAGTGAAAAGTGCCGCACCAAATTTGGTGTGGTACTGTAGCAAAGTTAGAAGCTTAACCAATTTGATCAACCATTTGGTAAGCTTGATTTTGGCTTATTTTGGTGGTGAGTTAAAGTAGAGAGCCACATAAGGATGCTCTTATGCTTGCAATAAATTAGCCTTTAGAACATCTCCAAGAGACTCTTTAAACGAATCACCTTGGCTTAAATAGCTAGCCAAGACCTTATTTTGGCACTCCAAGAGGCTCTCTACTCCACTTGCTTTTTTGCCTTGGGTATTTTTCACTAGCTACTAGTAGCTAGTGAAAAATGGCTCTCTAGTACTCTAGTAGGAAAGGTCAATTCTCTCCATTTTCCCCTACTTGCCAATGAACTTATTCCCTTCATTTTTTCTTTCTTTTGGATAGCAAAAGTAGATAGTAGTATTGGAATGTATAAGTGAAAAAGTGAAAACACAAAATAAAGAAGCGTACCATTTTTGTACTTTTGACCAGCTAATAAAATTAGCAGTGTTGGGATGTTTTTATAAGGACTTCGGGATAAGCTAATACTGGCAACTATTTTCTTTCTTAACCGAATGTTCAGGGTAGCTTGCGCGCACCTCGACTAATTTCGGGGAACTAAAGTTAATGACTGGACAAACCCTCTAGTGGCCTCAAGATTTGGAATATGTAGTCTCTGTGAGATTCGAACATGAAACTTCATAGAGGACAAGTAATTATTTCTTTCTAACCATGCCCACTTAGCCAAACTCCTTGGGTTGATCCTAGTGACTCTTTTTCGGTGTTTGGTTTTCCTTTTTCACCCGGAGTGTTTATTTATCGAAGAAGCTAAGACCCTGCACAAGTCTTAACGAAACAACCGCACCTCACCCATAAGATTATCAGAATGGTCGTAATTATTGGTTTCCCCCTGAAACTTCTCCAAAACTCTTTTTGTATTCTTATCACAGGGGGCAACCAAGTAAAACTTGCACATTATTTTTGTATTCACCCACTCTTACCCATCCATGTTAACTACCAAACAAACTCCTTATGTAGAGCATTTCCAACCCTTAATCATACTTTTACTCAAATTTGATTAAAAACTTCATTTAGGCCATGTTCCACTAACAAAAAACTAGTTTTGTTTTAAATGTTACAAGGGGAAATTATTCAAGAATGAGAGAGTAAGAGCATCGCCACTCTGTACCCTTTTTTCCTACTCAAACTCAAATTTGAGTAAAACCCCTCAAAAAGCCACTCCACTTCTTTAATCAAACCTATATCAAATTGAGTTTTTCTCAAAAAAATTCTCAAATAAAGGGAGACTCAAATTTTTACACAAATTTCACAAGGCCATTTCTTCCCCTCGAAGTTACAATCATGCTATTAATGAGACAAGGCATTTACTCAAATTTATGCTTGAATTTCGATTCAGATTTGCCCATTGGATTGCTTAATACTAAGGGGGTGTTCCACTAATTGGTTTTTTAGTTTTTTGGTTTTTTTTTATCTTTAGTTTTTCAAAAAAACCAACTAGTTCCACTAACAAGTTTTTGGTTTTTTGGTTTTTTTAGTTGTGTTATGAAATTACAAATCTACCCTTCTACCCAAACAACTATTGCTCTCTTTTTTTTGAAGGGAGGGCAGATTTGTAATTTTACATGATTAAAGTACATGTACTTGATTGTGCAATGATTTGGTTTTTTTTAGGTTAGTGGAATGAAGAGATTTTTTTGTTGGTTTTTTGTGGGAGTTTACTTCTTATACACCATTCTTCCTCATTCGAAAACCTTATTCGCTCACTTAAGTTTCTATGCTAAATATACCTTTCATTGTTGGGTCTTGCTAATGGGATGGTGCACCCGTTAAGGGTACAAAAAATACACTTGTGGGTCCCACTTGTACTTTAAATGGGACCCACAAGTGTATTTTTTTTACACCCTTAACGGGTGCATTAGCATTTCCTTCTTTGTTTTCTAAAGATCTCAAATTACCATTTGCTACCCCTCTTTCATATGTTTAGTTAAGGGTAGATTATTTGACGGGACTAATAGTGAATAGATATATAATCCCACCAGATATATAAAATGCATAAGTTACTCTATAATTCCGACTAAAATATGTACGACCAACACATAATTTTGTTTTTTTTATTTTTTTTAAACTGGATTTTGTTTCAAAATATAATAAAACAAAAAGCAAAAATGAAACTTTGTAAGTAGAAAGAACTTGTCAATTACATTACTTCTGTTTATAAAAATAAGTCATTATAAAAAATAGTTAGGATGATTCTTCATTCTTCTTTATTTTGGAGAGAATATGATAACATAGAAATTTGCATATTCTATTTGGAAAAATATTTCTCTGCTACCCAAAAAGAACGGGATACATTAAGTGACAAGCATTATTTTTTAGGGAAATGATAAATCCACGAGGCATTTTTATTCTACCACGACTGCTTATACAATATGCCTACGTTACCCTCATACTTCTCTCTTTCTTCTATCTCTATATTTCCTTTTCGGCTATAACACAGAGCAAGCCTATTCCTCTCTCTCTCTCTCTCTCTCTCTCTCTCTCTCTCTCTCTCTCTCTCTCTCTCTCTCTCTCTCTCTCTCTCTCTCTCTCTCTCCCCAATGAGTCATCATCGTCCCACTAGAAAAAACAATCTAGGATTACCCATTCTTTTTTCATTGGATCTACGATTGCCTATTTAATAAGCCATTTCTATTCATCGACACAAGTACATATTTTGTATGTATACCTTCAGTTTTTTTCCAGAAAAACTGACAAACCTCTTCCACTAATAAAATTTCAACAAATCCCAAATCACTACAACTCAATTTGGTCAAAAATTTCTTATTCTCTTTGTAATGTCCCCATTTTCCTGTAAGGGATATCCAAATTCATTTCAAAGGAGATCAAATGAATAGATCTGGGATTTTTTGGGATTATACCGTAAATCACCATTCTGACTAATATCAGCAACAATTTTGTCTTTGGGATGAATTGGTTGAGCCTGGGCGCAAATATAGTACTGAAAGTTCGAAGAGGCTTTAAGAAATGAATGCATTAGAAGGAGAAAAAGTAGTTTGTGTCACAGCAGATCAATTAAGGAGGGAGGGAGTGGAATGTTTTGAGAAATGAAGTAAGAGAGAGAGAATGTATCTAGGGATAGTCGACAGAGAATGGGAAGAGCAACCGAATGGAGGGTATAAATCTCCCTCTGCTGAAATTGTTGTGGCACTATACAAAATTGTCGTGGCATATATATAGCCACCCTATTTTTTAAAATAAAAAAAATTATAATTACTAAAATAGAATATGTACTGTTAAACCTAAAAATTCAATAACATATAACCAAAAGTCTAATTTGGTTTCAGTCAGCCTAAACTAATAGAATTAACAAGTGGTGGCTAGCTCATGCTGTAGAACTCTTAAATGTCACACATTGCATCCCAGGATCGAGTTTCATTCCCCCTCTCCCATGTAATAGTATAGGAATGATGAATGATAAAAAATAAAAAATAAAAAAAAACTAAGAGAATAAAAGTAAACAATATGAAGTGGGAATCTTGGTAATAATTTGTAAAACTGGGGAGGGTAGTGCATTATTTGTCAGAACCTCAGGGAGGTCAGTGAAATTTTACACTTTCACATATGTACTGTATGTTAAGGAGAGCTTTCGAAACATCACATCAGGAACCTAAATAATGAAACTAGTACTATTTATTTTGAGTTTACTAAGAAAAATTCTCATTGGCCAGGTCAGTTAACATACAAGGCTGTAAATCAAACATCACCGTACGTACAAGGAATATAGTTCATTTAAATATAATGGTAACAAGTCAAATTCAAATTTGCTAGCTATAGCTAAATATTTATGATAATGGATCCTATCTAATTTTAAAATTCAGTATTCCCAACTATGTCACTTACACAAAACATGACTATTTGTGAAATACTTTGTATTAAGGAAGGTTCGGATGTCACATCATTAATCTAATTTATTAACCAACTAGTGAATGCACGTGCATAAAGGCACGATACAACGTAATCTGAAATGAATCAAGATGGCTTGCAAATTTGCTCATATTGACCCTCTCCAATGAACCCAACCTCCTCCAAATTTTTGTTTAAAAAAATAGGGGATACCAAATCAAGTTTAAGAACTGATATTTTATATATAAAAAAAATAGGGCAATTCAATTCACAAAGTGAAACTATTAGTAAGTGCATTTGATAAACTATTCTTGAAACAAATAAAAAGAATATTTGTAAAAGGAAGACAACAGTTTTATAACCCTTATTGGCTACCTATAAAAGAAAATGGGTGGACATTTTTTAAACCAATTTTTGATCCATGGGTCTAAGGACAAAGATGAGTGAAAATATGAGATAAAAAATGAAAGCCATCATAGAAATATTAATTCAAAACACCAAAATATGGGTAAAAAACGGGCTTAAATTGGTTACCTTTATGCTATCATTGTTCTTTCCACGAAGTTTCTAGCATTGAGATCCCAACGAAAAACGAAATCTGAACGGAAATCAATTGAATATTGATCCAACAAAAGTGCACGAAACCTAAATTCGTAGTGACCTCCGGCCTCCCCAACAATGGAATGAGATTACCTTGTTCGTAGAGAAGAAGGATGTCGAGAGCAGATTTGAAATTTGAACACACCTATTTTGAAATTCGAATATGGAGATCTGTTTCAAAAGTCGAATATAGGAAAATAGCAATCCACGGCTAAAGTTTGGTATCCAAGACTTAATTAGGTCAAACTCTTCTTAATTAGGTAAAAAACTTAAGACCCATAAGTGCTTGACTGAAAAAAGTTTTGAATTTTAAGCAAGAATGATAAGAACCCACTGAACCATGAACTTAAAATTCAATCACAGCCCTCCAATGTACCACAGAGGACACATGTGAGCAGGACATTTTGCAAAATCTTGTGTAATGTAATATAGATTAGAAATCCAAAGGTAAAGTTTGGTATGTAAAACTTAATTATGTCAAAATCTTCTTAATTAGGTAAAAATTTAAGACTCATGATTAGAAGAGGATTTGAATTTTGGGAGGAGTGGTAAGAACCCTTGGATCAATTGAATCGTGACTTAAAAATCAATCACAGCGCTCCAATGTGCCACGAAGGACACATGTGTAATAACCCGAAATTTTAAATAAGATTTAAAATTATTTAAATTCATTTCATACGTAATCATACACATTCATACCCTTACACGAGTAATATTAGTACACAAACACTGCGCACACTCCTCACTTTCTCCTCACACCCTCTATTAATCTCTTTCTCTACAATATTATATATACAAGAGTGGTAAGGGGTGGGCTGCCCGAAATTGTTCCCCCACGCCTGCCTCCAAATTCTGCCAACATCACTCCTTTTTTTATTTTTATTTCCAATGCACACACACATGCCTTGTCACCTTGTCTCCTCACTTTACCCCATTTGTTCCCCACATGGGAGAACACTCAAACCCCTCTTTTTAATCCTCAGATTCGTCCCCCCCTCACCACCGAATTTCCAGAGAAAAAAAGAAAGAGCTCCAAGCTCCATAACCATGGAGTTTTAGAGAGAGAAAGCAAGTGGGTTTCATCCGAACTTACCACCCCTTCCAAAATTCGAGTTATACAAACACCAACCTACTCCCAAATATCATAAACACACCCCCAAATCCAACCAAGCCGGCCCAAGAAGTTCCCTCCGCCGGTCTTTTCGCCAAAACTCGTTTTACCGAAATCTTTCGCAAAACAAGGTAGAAACTCGTACCCACTCTATTCCAAGCTTTTGAATGTGTTAGGATAGTTTTGGAATAGTTTAGAATAGTTTTTAGGGCTTGAAATGAGCCCGACCGGAGAAACCGTAGCTCATTCTTTTATTCGCGGCCAGATTCACCAAAGTGATATTGTTTATGGGCCCGACTACTGATTTGATATTATGCATGTTGAAGATGACCTTTCTGATATTATTGTTTATATCCGAATGATATTATTATTCTGGAAAACCATTGACTTGATATTATTTTAGTTCTGTTAAATGTCAGTTTAGTACTAAACGAGAAGTTTATATCAATTTGATTTTAGTGCTTAATAAAGTATAAAGAAATAGGTTTTGTTTTGGTAAGAACTTAGATTAAAGGGTATAAAATTTGTTCTTTCATATCAAGGGGACATTTGGCATATTTCTATGAACAAGATAAATTTGAAATGTTTATTTATTTATTTAGGGATTCTTTTATTATTATTATTTTCTCTAAGAAAAGAGTTATAAATCATGTAATGAAAGATTAAATTTTCTTAAATCTCCTTTATGCCTCAATATGTTGTTAGTTCACAAAAGATCAGAATATATTGTATATTTTTGAAATAGAAAAACTTTTTAACTAGTGAAATATATTCTCACTAGAATGACCGTTTTGCCCTTTATTACATTTATCACCTTTGTAATAGTTTTAGACTTATTAAAATTCAAGGAATTACTTTTCGAGTCAAGTTATATCACCACTAACTAAAATAAAGTATTTGTACGTATTTACCCTTGTCGGTGGCAAAATTACCCTTTTGCCCTTGTATTATGTTTATTTACAAAAGGCCCCTGGAGTTTGCAAAATTACACTAAGGACCCAAGAACCGTGAAATTACTTTTGCTACCCTTTTTCCTACTTAAATTTTTTTTGATGGCGATCCCTTATTTCTATCAATTACGTTTATGACCCCATACTTTATTTAATTACATTAAGGCCCCTTGTTTTCAATTAATTTGGTTTGTGACGATGTGTGAACTTGTGAACCATGTTACTTGATTTTGTGACCCTTAGAATATCGTTATCACTTTGCTTCTACTGTTAAGTGCACTTTCTATAAACGTGTTGAATGTTAGAATGGACAACTAGGTTCCCGGGTTGGGTGATCGT
Organism: Vaccinium darrowii; assembly: GCA_020921065.1. Lineage (NCBI taxonomy): Eukaryota > Viridiplantae > Streptophyta > Magnoliopsida > Ericales > Ericaceae > Vaccinium > Vaccinium darrowii. Next base: position 20,060,684 of record CM037162.1, on the reverse strand, counting down.
ACGCGGATATCACATAGACGATGAGGTTAATGGAAAAGTGAATTGGAATTGATTGATGGGGAGTTGCCCCGAGATTGTTGTCGAATGGCAGTTCCACCAAGTGATTTGTTTCGGAGGATTGTTTGGCAGTCTGCCTTGATTCGAAACCCTAGGATGTGACGCTCTGTGATTTGCTTCATTTGAATTCTGAGGCGTTATAAGGTGGAAGTATTATAGACTGAGTTACGGCTATATACCTACCGGAGCTGATTGTTGTCACTCGTAGCCCAGTGGTACAGTTAGTCCCTGGGAAATTCATCCTTGTGAGGCGGCTGACGGCTGGATTAAGTACATAACTTATACCTTCCGTCGGGGCTCCCGAGTCACGGGCAAGCAAGGGGGGAGTAAATCACAGTTTGGTCATATTCCTTAGTGGTTAACCGGGAGGAAAGTTCTCTAGGTTGAGAACTTAGATGAGCATGTAAGTTAATGGCTAGTAATGAAAACAGCTATGTGTTTAATTTCTGCCTTACGATTTATTTCCTGCGCATTTCTTTAATTCCTGCTTTTCAATTCTATATGTTGTACTTGTTTAGCAAGGGTTGGGTGGGTTAGAGTAGCTATTGAGTGATTTATCGCTCACGGTGTTGCCCTGGTATAATACCATGATGTTGCTTTGCGACTCGGACGTATTATGCTAGATTGTGATCAAACAGAAGGTGTAGGTGTCGAGGGCGATGCTTATTTTGGAACAGAAGGTTTTCCAGTGGATCAGGCTCAAGAGGAGCATTGGGATCAAGATCTCAACCTAAATCTGTAGAACTCACCCCTTTATTTTAATGATGGTCTGTAATATTAATTTCTCAAACCGTACTATGTATTTTGTAATGGGTTGCACTTCACGTTTTTCCAACGTGTACTCTGATGGAAACTCTTGTTATTTAATTAAATCTAATTAGTTATCTTAATTAATGCTTCCGAAAAATCGGGGCGTTACAACATGTGAGAGGGATATTTTACAAAACCGTTGTGTAATGTAATATAGATAGCAATCCATAGGTAAAGTTTGGTATGTAAAACTTATTAGGTCAAAATATTCTTAATTAGGTAAAAATTTAAGACTCATGATTGAAATAGGATTTGAATTTTGAGGAGTGATAAGAACCATTGGATCAATTGAATCGTGAACTTAAAAATCAATTACAGCCCTCCAATGTGCCACGGAGGAAACATGTGAGAGGAACATTTTACAAAACCGTTGTGTAATGTAATATAGATTGAGTTAGCCAGGCTTTTTGCATGTCACTAGGAGGTCAGGAATTCGAATCTCCCCGCCTGCGTGGAGAAGCTTCTCTTTCCTTTGTTAATACCTTGTAAAAGGCTTATTTCTCATATCGATTAAGTTGTTAGGCTTGGTTGTCTTGTGAACTATCACAGTGTCTTGAGTTTTTACTTTGTACTTCATAGTGATGTAATTGATCTCTTCTGCCAATTGAAAAAAAAATTGAATTTATTAAAAAAAAATTAGGAAATGGCTACAATACACACCCCTTATTCGGGTGTACCATATGCACCTATTGTATGGTCCAGATTGTGCCACCTCATCGGCAATCGTAACATTTTTTAGTTTTTCGTAACTTTTCAGCAATTCGATTCATAACATTTTCTATAATTCGTAACATTTTAGTGTTTCTCGTAACTTTTATAAAAAAAATTCGTAACTTTTTTAGGATTCGATTATTAGTTTGATTTTTTACAAATAAATTAAGATCGATCCACCTCAATTTCGGTGATTCGATTATTAGTTTAATTTTTTACACGTCAATGAAGGTTACACATAACTCAACGTATACTATGCCTAGTATAAAGACTTCTGCCAATACAGGGCAACAGTTTCACTTGAGAATCTGAGATTAATAGTTTTCTGTTTAGGAAATGGATGGAAATGATCAATGTTTTTTTTTTATTGAGAGGTTGAGTTTTAAGTTTAAGTCATGGGATAAATATGCAACGCGCTATCCAAGTATTTTCAGCAATGTGCTTGAGCAACTCGGGCAAGCTACAAAAGTTGCTCGAGTAACTCAGATAGATTTCTACCGCTTCTAAATTTGAGGCTTGTTACAGTTTTGCATCGATAGAAGAGAATATAGCCTCCAAGCACTTCTAAACCTCAGAAAACATCCCAGGGGTTTTCAATTGATCATCGAGCAAGATTAACTTCAAGAAGTTTCTTCAAATAATTCAAAAATTTGAGTCGTTCTTCCATTGGATTTCCGAAAATATCTCGCAGGGTTTGAAGATTCAAGACGTTCGGCAATCAAACACTTGGTGTGGTGTACGAAGATTCGGAAAATCGATCATTGGTCAATCGGTGACCAATGATCGTTCGTAACTGCACGATGATGTTTTTAGTGTTTAAATTTCCTCCCGTAGTTTTCACCCAAAAAAAGGGGTTTTCTGCGTGTATCATTGTGTTCATTGTTTATTGTTCTTCTCAATTCCTTATATTTGCATTTTTTTTTTTTAAATAGCGCAACAGGAATGCATGAATCCAAAGTAGAGTTTACAATTATTGAATGCATGAATCTAAAGTAGAGTTTATGCTAATGAATAACGTAATCAATTGTTTAGAATCAATAGCTGATTATATCAAAAAACAGGGTTTGGCGTAACATATTAATTTGTTAAACATTATAGATGTTTTTAGGTAGTAGGAGTATTGTTTTATAGAAGTGGATTTAGGGAGTGTTCCGCTAAGGGTACTTTTAGAATAAACTGCATTTTCACGGTTTTTTATGTGATGTATTGTGAGAGAATGACCTGTCTTATTTTTTTGGAAAAAACTGTTTTTTGTTAGCGGAACACCCCATTAAAGTAATCCTACTTCCGGAACTTTTTGCACAAGAAACAAAATTGAAAAGAAATACAAATATCCCAATCTTTCTACCGCTCCCTCCGTCCATAAAGGATGTCAATTTTCACCATTCACACAACCCAAATATTGCATTTTCAAAAACATTATAAATTATGCGAATAGTGAGAATAGTGAAAACGTAAGCACCTGTCTCTCAACGGGATAAAAGAGACAGGTGGATAAGCTAACCCAGACCCCCCTTATCCGCCGCTTGCTTTCTATTTTGCATCCGGATTGCTTATCCCACCCCTCCCCTTAGGATAAGCTTATTGGGATGGGTATAATGACACCCTTGCCCCTCAAATCCCTCCAAAATCTTTTTGTACTCTCACTACAGGGGACAATTAAGTAAATTATCACATTATGTCTTTATTCGCTTACTCTTATCCATCTATTTCAACTACTAAACAAATTCATTCTTAGCTTATTATCCATTTTTAACTAATCCCTCTTATGACATGTCCACCTTTTATTCAACTTTCTTTTTTATCCATCTAAGACCTTATCCGTCGAACAAACGAGCTGCTCTGGTGAATTCTACCATGTTCACTTTCCATGTAATCGAAGGGGAAAAAACCCAAAAAAGAAGGTGTGCATGTTATCCATGTGTTAGCCATGGGAAAAGTGCGACAAATATTAAAAGCATGCTGAATATGAAGTTGTGATGCAAAATCATACAAATCACCAGCCCATACGCAGGGTCCACCACTGGCCACTTACCAGCCATCGGACTCGGATCAGTAGATAAGGCGATGATCGGGTCAACCTGTGTCGTGTGTTCGTGTGATGTCGGCAAGTAGGGTGAGACACGTGTGCCCCACAGTCGAGTGCCCCCAATTTCCAATTTTGTACGTAATATATTTTACGTCGCCAACAATGCTATGGATACACCTAACTTGTACTCTACATGCACACCAATGTGATGTGATAGACAAAGAGAAATCCATCATTTCAAGTGGGCCACACATTGAGCTTCTTCTTGTCTGCCACATCACCTTAGTGTGCATGTGGGGTGCAAGTTAGGTGTACCCATATTATTTTTGTTTGCGTGGCAGCTAGTAGGAAAGGGAAAATTCATGGCCGGCAGGGGCAGAGCTACTTATGGGGTGTTCCACTAACCCAGTTTTTTGAAAAAAAACTAAGTTTTTTATGTGATGTGTTGTGAGAGAATGACATGTCTCGATGTTTGGCAAAAATAATTTTTTTGTTAGTGGAACACCCCCTCAGGGGTCGAGTGCCCCCAATTTCCAATTTTGTAATCTATTTTACATATTTTTTTAATAGATATTCTTAAAAAATATATAGCACAATTTAAAAATAATTAAAAAGCAAGAATAACTTTCATTTCGAGAATATTAAATTATGGTGAATGATATCGCGCGATAATAATATTGCGTTCGTCGATTGATGCGATATCAAAATTACCCGATTAATTTTTTAGTTTGTCAAAACTATCCGTTAAATCTTGAATGACTGGATTTTAAGTTTCCGTTGCACCAAAAAAAAAATTGACTGGATTTTTCAAAAAATCATTGTACAAAGATTTGTTTCAGAATCGCCCTCCGACTTCTATTTCTGACTTTGCAACTAATGCCGTTTTTTGTATTTTCTAATAATGCCACAGTCACTTAATAATACTAGTAAATACTAAACTATTTCACTCATGAGGCAAGTCGAGGAAGTTTTCGGACCGCAATTACAGTCCAATCAAGGGCCCAAATTTTGGAGTGACCATATATATTAGGTTTGGAATTAATAAATATCATATTCTTGACTGTAGGCCTACCGAAGTATATAGCTCAACTCCAATGAACATGATGCATATTTGTAGCAGTTATAAGAGTATATTTTTTCTTATACGGCTGATGTGGGCAATAAGCCAATAAAAAGCAAACATGTCACTTTGATTGGCTTGGTAAAGAAAAGAAATAAACATTCCCTGGAATAAAAGCAATTTTTTATTTCTTTGCTTGGGATTGTATTAGACAACACTTTATAATTAAGGCTTACAAAAATGCAGTTTTTTTAAAGAGAGATGCATATCTTTAATTTGAACTTTGAAATAATAAGGCGCATCCTATAGCAATTACATATTATTTATTCGTTTTGATTATTTGCTATTTTGATTTTTCTAATGGGAAAATGCATAAGATCCTATCTTCGAAGTTTGCTTTGGCCCCCTAAAGTCTTGAGCTGGCTCTGTATTTTCACTAAATATACAGGTCATTGTTATATTAAAAATAGTTTTGGCGCCACAAAAACAGTTTTGCCTCGATATATTACAAAATACATGGATTGACTCATCTATTAAAAGAATGCTCTATGTACAATATTAATTAGTAAGTATATCTTATTTAGTTTCTCTATTTTTTTTATCCAACCAAGCAGGAAGCTCTACAAAGAACATTCACTCAAATATTGAAAATTTATATTATAATTGCTTCTCCAACATACAATTGTGGATTCTACCATTAAGTGTGGTGGAGAAAGCTCTTTGAACACTACTTGGTAGTGGCTTTTTTCTTTTTATCGGCAAAAGAGAAATTTTATTAAACTCAATAAGGGTACATCGAGCATCCAATACAACATTGGATGAAATACCAAAAGGGCCAAGCCCGAAACCATCTAATGGGCCAAGCCCAAACACCCAATGGACCAAGCCCAAATCTAAAAAACCTAACAAACTTTACTTGACAAACCCTAGGCACCGCTATCTCCAAGACACCACCACTGACTGACAGCCACCACTATCGCCGAACATCACCGCCACCACCAGAACTTCTGATGCAGTTGCCATTGATTAGCAAACGCCACCTCTAGAACCTGCAAGAGAAGACCTCCTGAAAGCACTAATTAGAGACCCAATTAGTGACTGCAAATAAATTTTTAAAATAAATGTGATTCGTTCATATTTGCGTCAATGTCCAATTAGTAATTTCTCTACCGACGTTATGCACTCGACGAGCTAAATAAAATGACCGATATGGATGGTCTATTTTGAGGGCCGGATGAACCTCACGGAACAACATGGAAGCAATATGACCTTGCAGCTTGGTTTCGAGGCCCACTCTAAGGTCCATTTTGTTCACCTTAGTTGACAATAAATCTTTTTGATAGGCATCCGTTTATAAGAATTTGCGTTTGTTATTCACTAGAAACTATAGACCCAGCGATTTAAAAAAAAAAAGGGTTGATATTGTCTTTTTCGGTTTGTACTTATTTTTAAATGTAAATTTTAGATGAAAAAAACGCGGTTATAGTTTTTCATTTTGTGTATATCATTCGCACATGTATGAATTATGATCAACATATTAAAAATTTAAATAGTCAAAACGTTGATATTGTCTTTTTCGTTTCGTAGTTATTTTTAAATGTAATTTTCAGATGAAAAAAAAAGGAAATTGATAATCGCACTCCAAAAATTGATGTAGGGGCTCCAAGCTACAGTGGTTTTTCAAAACTACCCTTTTGCAAGTTCTATAATTTACTTCAGGCACTCCAAAAAAAATTTACTCTTCTCCTTTTCCTCCTCTGTTAACGAGGAGTTTTTCAGTGCCGAGAAGGCACTATCCTACGTGATGCTCGAGCGCACATCTTGACCGTCCCAAATACTTTTTGGACGGCCTGGATTAAGAGAGAGAAAGGAGAGAAAAAAAGGGAGGAGAGAGAGAGAGAGAGAGAGAGATAGAGATTTGGGCCGCATTTTATATTGTTGGCTTGTTGAGCAACTTTGCAATATCTTTTGGATAAAAAAATAAAGTACTTTCGCGCAAAAAAATTTATTTTATTTTTCACCAAATTAAACTACTAAAAAAGATCTTTAATTCGGTATGAAAAAATGTATACGGAAGTATTTTACATTGTTGGCTTGCTGAGTTGGCTTTGCAATATCTTTCAGATCAACAAATAAAGTAATTGCGCGCATAATTTTTTTTTTTCCATTGCTAAAAAAATTGAAAAATTTTGTACGAAATAATTTAAACCCAACAAGCCAGCAATGCAAAATATTTTCGTATAATTTTTTTTAAATTTTTTTGAATCGAATTAAAAATCTCTTTGGTAGTTTATTTTGGTGCAAAGGAAAATAAAAAATTATGCGCGGATTTACTTTATTTTTTGATCCGAAGAATAGTACAAAGGCAACTCAATAAACCAACAATGTAAAATACTTTCGTATATAATTTTTTAAATTTTTGCGCATCAAAAGAAAGATCTCTACTAGAATTTTAATTTGGTGCAAACAAAAATAAACAATTATATGTGGAAATACTTTATTTGTTTTATCCAAAGGATATTGCAAAACCAAAAAAAAAAAGTAACAATTGCCTTGAGTTAACAATGCCATTAATAGAGTTGGTGGGTTTAATGGAGGGGAAATGTGGGCGACATGGCAACACTAAGGGCGTGGGACAGAGGTGTCAGACAGGCAGCTTCAGACAGAGGATCTGCTGCCAACGAAGAGAGGTTCTGGTTCATATTTCCGTTAGGAATGCCTCAAGTAAATGAGGAGATAATTTTGGAGTGGAGTGCCTCCAATAACTTTTATATTTTGAAAAGGGTAGTTTTGTAACTTCATTAAATTTTGGAGTGCTTGCATCAAAAAGGAAGCCCCAAAATCAGCTCCCAAAAAAAATTGTGGTTATAGTTTTTCATTTTGTGTATATCATTTACACATGCATGAATTGTGATCAATATACTATAAAAAATTTAAATCGTCAGAATGTACTATGTAATGGACTCCACAAATGCCCAGGTCTAGTCCACAAAAGATGTACAAATACTCTTCACTCTGTTTTTCCAAACAAAGCCATCGAAGGAAAGTATGTAAATTGTTTGACCCCATTATTTTTGCAAATTTTACGTGTTTAATTGTCTATTAATTTCTGTTTCATTACTTTAAACCTTATTTTCCTATTAAGTTATATGGTAAAATTACATGTTGTGATGTGATTTTTATTTAGGTTATTGGTTTAACTGATTTTAAAATGTAAAGAATGACCATGTTGTAGGGCCATCCACGTCTACATATAAGCATTCAATACGACAGAGTTCTTCTACCTTTATCCTCCGTACCACAAACCAAACAATGTAAGTTTTACGAAACAAATCAACTAGCAACCATGCACTACAACGAAGCTCTCGGATATTAGATGTGAATATAAATCGACTATTAGCTAGATTAGAAGCACACGAGATTTTATTGCCTTAGGCAAAAAGACCAAGTAAACCTTGTGGGTTTGCCTCGGTTCTATACCTATTGCAATTCCTTACGTACTTTGCTAATAGTCCCTCCATTTCCTCGAGATATAGTTAGAAACATGAAAGAAAACCCATAAAACAACTTATAATGTGCATCCGACTGGTGAGATTCATCCGTTACACTATTTAAATAGTGTACCGAATGAATTTCACCTGTCGGATACACTTTATGGGTTGTTTTCTGGATTTCTTTTCATGTTTCCTACCAGGCCTCCCATTTTCTCAAGTGTTGGCTCGTCTCCCATATACCTATGTCACTTCGTGGAACCCCCTTTTGCCTCACATGACTATTGGTCCTACCCCTCCCTTCGCCTACCTTTCTCGCCCTAATCACAACATCGTTTGTGTCAGCATTCTTGAGATTTCATGGAAAGCGATAATGTACATTATACTAATATGGAGTAGTAAACTCTTCATTTAGGGAGTGTTCAAATCTCTACCCTACTCTCATTTGCTTGTAAAATATACATAGTTTTGAATTTCTTAGATAAAAAAAAAAAAAAAAACACGCGCAACTATACAACCGTTATCCGCTAGTACCATAGTAGTCGAACAGAGGAGGTCACATTAGAAAGTAGAGAAACAAGGCTGAAAGCGTATGGTCTAGATGTGTAAAATGATTTTACTGACAAAAGCATTTGGTTCGCATTTTATCTTTTTATCTACTTTTATGCCTCTGCCCTTTGTGGAGTCATGAGTTGTGTTATCTACTGTTAGTTGTACAGTCAATTCGTGTAGCCAAGAAGATTACACAAAAGGTTGAGGGGCAGTTGTCAAAGACCCAGAAGGAGTTTTTTCTGCCACAGCAGGTTTGCTTTCTGACATCAGCTAGAAATACTTCTTCATGAGTGCAAATTTAGGTATGCCAGTAAGTTATGGCTTTTGCGTTGTCTCAAGAAAACTTTATGAGGTGCTCTGGTATCATCTCAGATCCCTTGAGCTCACATCTGCTATTGGAATTTGAGATCTGAAGCCTTCATATCATGCACTAATGAAAATTTTTTCATTCTACAGTCTTATGTTTAAGATGTTTATTCTTAATTTTTTACCTATCTTCTAAAAGTACGTGAGGCTGAGACCATCCCCATCTCTCTCTCTCTCTAATTGTTCCCAGTCATTCGAAGATAAATAGGCTAGACTTTTAGTGTTTGTACCTACATCTTTGTGGATGCAGAAACTAGTTGGCTAGTTTGCTGATTAGGGAACATATTTTTAACTGTTCCAGAATATCTGCCCTATTTCATTACAGATGTTTCAGTGGATGTGGCATTCTCCTATTATAAGCTTGTCATCTAAATTATATCTTTCATGCCTACTCTCTTACGAGTATTTTTCAGATGAGAGCTATCAAAGAGGAGCTTTGGGACAATGATGATGAGGAGGATGATGTGGCTGCTCTGGAAAGAAAAATGGAAGGTGCAGGAATGCCCCCAGATATTTGGAAGCATGCACAGAGAGAACTAAGGTATAGCAACTTGTGTACACACAGTAACTTGGTCAATCGTACTAGATCTATTTGGATGTCCTCCGTTGGCAGATAAAGTTTCTGATTGTGTTGTACTTTGGTTTTGTAAGTTGTATTTGTGAAGGGGGTTACAAGTTTGCATTCTAACATGCAAACATAGCAATGCCTCTCTGACTGAGGAAGACGGATATCAACTTTGTTTCATATTTTTGGTCGCATGTTTGAACATCATATTATAATCACTATTTAACTTAGAAACTCATTATATTTGTCCCCCGTGTCATTGACATAATCAAATAAATCTGATAAACGCATGCCCACCAAACACCTGTACGGAGTTCATTTGGCCGCTCATCGATATGACATCAAGAGAGTTATCCTTCCAGAAAGGAACTTGAAGGACTTGGTTGAAGTACCATCAGCAGTTCTTGGCAATTTGGAGGTAAATGTTCCTTTTTTTCGTTTCTATGCATGTTAACAGTATTCCACTAGGGTATGAGTGCACATGCAAACTGGAAACAGCCCCGCCAATAAACGTTGGCAAAGGCTCTAGCTACTCTGCCCTATTGTGTAGTCCAGCTGCAGATAAAAAAAATAATGGAAGGGAAAGGGAAAGAAGCATCTGTTCAACAATGTATCAATATAGAGAAACGAACTGGTGAACCACATTCTTAGGTGTGTTCTATGTCAAATGAACTCCGTACAGGTGATTGGTGGGCATGCGTTTATTAGATTTATCTGATTATGTCAATGACACAGGGGACAAATATAATGAGTTTCTAAGTTAAATAGTGATTATAATATGATGTTCAAACATGCGACCAAAAATATGAAACAAAGTTGATATCCGTCTTCCTCAGTCAGAGAGGCATTGCTATGTTTGCATGTTAGAATGCAAACTTGTAACCCCCTTCACAAAGTATCCTTAGTTTTGAACATAATAAATACAACTTACAAAACCAAAGTACAACACAATCAGAAACTTTATCTGCCAACGGAGGACATCCAAATAGATCTAGTACGATTGACCAAGTTACTGTGTGTACACAAGTTGCTATACCTTAGTTCTCTCTGTGCATGCTTCCAAATATCTGGGGGCATTCCTGCACCTTCCATTTTTCTTTCCAGAGCAGCCACATCATCCTCCTCATCATCATTGTCCCCAAGCTCCTCTTTGATAGCTCTCATCTGAAAAATACTCGTAAGAGAGTAGGCATGAAAGATATAATTTAGATGACAAGCTTATAATAGGAGAATGCCACATCCACTGAAACATCTGTAATGAAATAGGGCAGATATTCTGGAACAGTTAAAAATATGTTCCCTAATCAGCAAACTAGCCAACTAGTTTCTGCATCCACAAAGATGTAGGTACAAACACTAAAAGTCTAGCCTATTTATCTTCGAATGACTGGGAACAATTAGAGAGAGAGAGAGAGAGAGAGATGGGGATGGTCTCAGCCTCACGTACTTTTAGAAGATAGGTAAAAAATTAAGAATAAACATCTTAAACATAAGACTGCAGAATGAGAAATTTTTCATTAGTGCATGATATGAAGGCTTCAGATCTCAAATTCCAATAGCAGATGTGAGCTCAAGGGATCTGAGATGATACCAGAGCACCTCATAAAGTTTTCTTGAGACAACGCAAAAGCCATAACTTACTGGCATACCTAAATTTGCACTCATGAAGAAGTATTTCTAGCTGATGTCAGAAAGCAAACCTGCTGTCGCAAAAAAAACTCCTTCTGGGTCTTTGACAACTGCCCCTCAACCTTTTGTGTAATCTTCTCGGCTACACGAATTGACTGTACAACTAACAGTAGATAACACAACTCATGACTCCACAAAGGGCAGAGGCATAGAAGTAGATAAAAAGATAAAATGCGAACCAAATGCTTTTGTCAGTATCTAAATTCGTGTATAACCGGCAAATGCCGGTCAACTAACTCCGTAGCTTTTGATATCCTAACTTTGACATCAACCAAATCTAACATAGAGAGCTGCTCCTCGAAGCTAATCTCAAAGCTGGCAATAAATATATCTGCCAATTTGTGGACTGGAACCGTCTCCAACAGAACTTTTGTCCTTGCACCAGTTTTTTGTTTCTACAATCAGAAATGAAACGGCATGACAGGATGATGAGAAACACAGTCCAATAGAATCGCTCAAAATCTATTCTATTTATTAAGGGAGAGCACCTTTTGGTGAGGACTCAGAATTGAGGGTGGCTCACATTTTGCTATTCCAAAATTGCCCAAACAAAAAACAGAATCTCACAAAAGAATACTTACTATCCTACCGCAACCTCTAGGGACAAACATGGAACACCTGCAGTTACCCTTCCCTTCAACATGGATTACCGGTAGTTACTATTCCCAGCAAGTGCCGTTCCATTTCGTCTTCTTTTCAATCACTTCTCTATTCCTCTCCACTCTTCTATAAATTTTCCCAAGGTAGTTTTTTTCCCCTTTCAATCAATTACCCTTTCCTTTGTTCTCTTGAAATTTACAGTATTTCTTTCTCCTAATACACAAGCACAAAGGCTTGGCTGCCATTGAAGAAAAAATATAGCTATGTGCCCAAACATAGGGATCAATTGCAGTTGCAATGTGAGGTATCCATAACGGGACTCCAATTGAATTGCAAAAGTCGTGCAAGCATATTTATCGATGGTATTGAATTGATTACGCAAATTTTTACTGCGATAATGTACCTATATTTTAATGCAATTTGTAGTCATATTCTTTGTTATGATGCTCATGGCACACACATCGCGTGTGCCTAGCCTCTAGTAACATATAAAAGCTTAGTAGTCAAAATAATGATGATGATGATGCTTCATTCGCAAAATCATTGTCATCATTGCCGTTCGTTCTTAAGAAACGTGCCCCAAACAAGTCAAGGAATATGACAATGCACTCTTTAAACCAATGCCCTAATCAAGATTCTTGAACTTTCAATGTATAAGTCGTTAATTTGCAAAACTCCAGCTAACTTGACATTCAAATTAGTGTCAAATTCGCTACCCTTTCATATTCTTTGCAAGTGTCACACTTTGGCTATGAGTAGTTACGTTTTTTTTATCGGCAAGAGTAGTTACATTTCACCTGACCATAAATGGAAAAATGGAATTCTAGTCTCATTAATTGCCAATGTGAAATTCTACGTATCATACCTAGTGTAATTCAAAAACAGATCTCTAGAACAAACAATAAAAAACAGACAGATTTTCCACAACAGAAAGAAGGAACCATCAAAAGAATTTGAATTACAGAACTGCCGGATTTCAGTCAAACACTTAAAAGGACAGATCTTTTGCAGAAATATAACTCTAGTACTGGGGCAAAAGAAGCAACCTTAAGGTCCTTAACGCTTAATACCATTAACATTTCTGAACTTCCAAATTCATGGGCGATATGAAATAAAAGGTATATCTACAGCATTAGTAGCTTTCAGGATTTTATAAAACATTACCAACTCATTAGATGCCACTCAAAAATTTAAATAGCGGTCTAAATAAAAGCATTATTTTGGAGATGTGCATTGATTCTGAAACAGTGATTGGTAAGGAATTTCCAAAACCAGAGTCCCAGACTATATTTAAAAACAGAAGAAATATCCTAAAAGCAAATACTTAAATTGTGTAAAACCATTTTCCAAATTGTCAAAGCAGCCACAGGAAGCAAGTAATTGCCACAATTAGAAAGAACAATGATGGAGAGAGAGAAAAAAGACTGCAAATGACGTTAGACCTAAGATATATCCTTCCACAGGGGAGGGGAGGGGGAGGGGGGAAAGGGGGAAATAACTCAGTCCCACATGTACCTGCTCAAGAAGAGAGATAAGCTCCATCGCAGTAGCCTTAAACTGGCGCGACAACACTATGAAATCTGGGTCCTGCTCAACTTGCTCCATCTCTAATCAAAATGAGAAATATTGTAGGAACTCAGATCTTGCCAGATCAAGATTTAAGCTACTTCTCTACATAGAACATATCGGTTGAAATATATCACACAAACCACATCAACAAAAAATAGCTAAATGGGGAAAAGTCAATTACAAGTAGGCCACAACAATTATTAGCACAAAATATTCAATGCGATAGAGAAGTTCTCACACAGCATGGCTTTACAACAAAGAAATCACTATTGTCAACTGGACAACAAAAAATCCTATGCTGGAGCCTGGAAGCTTTCAGTTATCAGACTGACAATTACATTAATGCCTTGGAAGTTGAAACTCTACCAAGACATACAACCACCTTTGCATTTGTTCACTCATTAAGACACACAATTCTTTTCTTTCTTTTTCAACTAGAAAATAACAGCATACTGAGAAATGAAAAGAGAAGAAAGGTTTAAAAAAATGAAAATGAAACAGAGAATCCCAAGAAGGATAATACATCTATCGCATAAATATTCCACGAAACGAAGCCTCAATCAACCGGATCCCTGGTCATGGTAAATGAGATTAAAATTGCATTTCTAATACACATGATGGCTTCTTTATCCAACAACTTATCAAGACCCAAGTCCCCATATGATTTTACGATAGCAAATTCTACTCCTTCATGCTTGTGGGCAGGTGCTAATAAGAACTATCCTATGAGCAAAATCGTTTTGCTTTGTAAGAGAGTTTATTAAGAAGCTCCAGAAGGGAGAGTTGTCCATCTGTCCAGGCATGCATACCTTTCCACAACATAAAGGATATCCACCATATCAAACACAAAAGTTTCCTAAGAACTAAGCATTAGTTTCCACTAGGGTATATTCGTCGGTTAGAATGTGAATGCAAGAATACCGAAAGTATTTTTAGTATAAACTCAGCCTAAAAAGCTAAAAACCCATCCGACCCCACCACCAAACTCATCTGAACCCACCCACTTATCAGTAACAGTAAACATAGTGAATTCAGTGTTGAACAAATAAATCAGTTAACCTTGACAAGTATTAGGAAATTAGTTTTTGTCTCATAAGATAGTCGGATTCAATTTTAACAACAAACCTATAGTGTCAGACTCAATGAACGAGGAAACAATACACACCTACTCATATGTTAAAAGTGCATCCTACTTGTGTTACACCAACCTGCACATTGTAACATCTCCATTCTCCACTCTAAATCAGTCATATGTGCAACTTCCCACCCACTAATCCATTGAAGAAGGAAACTAGAATCAATGAATCCAGCACTCACTCCATGTTAATTATGCACCAAATAAATTCCAAAAGAAAGAATATAACCTAACTTACCAGCTTTCGTCATATCAGCAGAAGCAATCCGTGCAGTATAATACGTCCCTCTTGTGCTAAGCTCTTGTACACTGAATCTGCACAAACCTTCAAGGACAACTATGTATGTGACCCTTCCACTTGGTTTCTCCACTCCTCTTGACAAATGTAACGCACGAGCTGCAACTCCCCTGAAGGAGGAAATAATCTATCATGCATATTTGAAAAACCAACAAATGCAAAAGACACCAATCATAAAGTTGAGTGATTAAATCATAAGTGAAATCAAAGAGCACACGAAGGCAGCAACTAGCCATGAAGGTGCGAAGAGCCAAATGGAATAGAAAGTTAAGGATGTGCAACAAAATAGCAGTTGGTTTTTACTGGCAGCAAAACCAGACACCAAAAAGGTTGCCTCATCAGTTTAAGGTTACCTGGTATGCCAATGAATGAATTCCTGCTGATTTTTCCCATCGAACTTGTGAGAATCTGATGTACCCAGATGAATTTTTGAGCTTCCCTCCCCCAAATCAGTCGCTACACCTGGAAGGGGAATAAAGTTTCATTTCACCTCATACATACCAACAACCATGCAATGCAAACTTATTGATCATGCTAAACACAAAGTCAAAAAATCATGATCACCTGGAGATAACGTGGGACCCACTGATGTTGTCTCTGTGGCATCCCTAACTGGCAAAATCCCAATTAACCCCTTCTCCTCCCTCTGCCATAATTCTTGCTCCACCAGTTTCACACTGCACGGAAAATACCGCTTTCAATGTTTATAAATAAACTAACTCATAATTACCATAAGTGAACCATTCTATTAGCATTTCAAGCAACTGCAGCGTCAAAAACACCTTAGGATACATCCTGATCAACCAGCTAAACATTTTAACATCCCATTCCAACTATAACGAACCAAAGAAGTTGCAATTTGTTTTTTAACTTTGTTTATCTTCGGAGGAACTCCCCCATCGCCACACACGTACGCACCCAACCAAAAAGGAAAAACAAAGAACATGTGAATATGGTTGAATTTGGAAATCCTTCCCGATTACAATAATCCCATAGGACCCGATTACAATAATCAAATAGGCCACAGCCCATACGTTTTTAAGTAGCCCATTCGTTCGAGTCTTTGTGGCCGTCGCCATGTAATGCTCAAATATAAGCTTCTACCAAACTTTAAACCAGTTAAGTTAAGCTAGTCTTGAATTGAGCGCTCGTTTGTCCCCCCTCGTCATCTCCTACCAACTACCAAAGCGCTGAAGCATAAAGATTTCAGGCTTTCAGCTACATCATGCTCAATTTTACTTCTTGTTTTCCCCCCAAAATATCCGTCTTGTAAACAACAAACATAGCAGAAAATCGAATTCCAATCGGATTTCAGTTTCCAATTGGCTATGCCAATTAAACCCTAACAAGAAGACGGAATCCAGAATCACCACTCTAACACGGAACTACCTACCTAATTATTTACCGTATTAAACTATCTCAATCGAGAGTCAAATCAAACAATTATCATAATTGAGCTTATACATATGTGTGCACCTGCTGGGTGAGGTGCATCGAATTTGAATAATTGCACCAGGCAACAGAAACTTGTTCCTGATGGGAAGAATTGCCAGTCGATTCGGGAGCTCGACCGATTCCGCCATAGATGAATAGAAAAAGAGATGACTTGTTAGAGAATTTGTGCTTATATATGTGTGTTGTTTGTATGTATGTATGTATGTATATATATATATATATATATATATATATATATATATATATATATATATATATATATATATATATATATATAGAGGAAGCCGGTCTCCAAAGGGATCCCACATACAAAATTCCGTGCGGACTTGGCCCTTTTTCAACTTTCCGGATCAAATTTTGACGATCCGAACCGCTCAATGTTTTTAAAATGCATTTTTAAGGGTCCACGAAAACTGTATATGTACAGTTTTACCGAAAACTGTGTGGATCAAGCCCTTCCGGGTATTTTTTTTTTGAAGATTTTCCGCGTGGACCCTTAAAAATGCATTTTAAAAACATTGAGCGGTTCGGATCGTCAAAATTTGATCCGGAAAGGTGAGGTCCGCACCAAAATTTGGTGCGGGATCCCTTAGGAGAATATTTTCGTATATATATATTTATATGCGTGAATAATAGGAGAGAGAAATCAACAACAACAACAAGAAGAATCAGCAGCAGAAGGAGAAAGGAGAGGAGATGGTTTAGTCAGACACAACTACTGAAGGTCGACGGCTTTCGTTTTTCTCTCTCCTCATTATCGAAATTCTGTACCTGCATATGTTCCACGATTGGATTAAAAAGTGATAATCCTCGAAGGGACATCTCATCACCCCCTTGTGCTTTGTCATATTGCTCAATTACACCCCTACTTCCCATTTGTGATAAGATTTTGAGGAGATACAGTAAGAAGATAAAATAAGATATGGATATAATATGACTATATGAGGAGAGATCAGTTATGAGTGAGAGATTAGAAAGAAGAGATTAGCTTATACTTAGTTTGTTGGGTAATTGATATGAGTAGATAAAATTGATAGATAATGATATACTAAATTAAATTTTTTGATTGCCCTTACTAATTCTTGTTGTGCCTATTTCTCTCTTTATTTTCAACTAGTTACGTGCGCTCGTGCCCAGCACGAGTTTGATGCCCGTCTTTTTTTCCTTCAAATGCAAAATGGGAAGCTGAATTTTGAATGGTAATACATGGATCGGCATTCAGAGTAGGATATGTTGAAATGCAAAATGAGAAGTTAAAGTTCAATGGCAAAGCATTTGCCCAGATATAGATCATGTGCAGATGCAGATGATAGCACACATTCCAGGAGAGTAGTTTGCTTCAGTAAAGTTATGTACAGACTTTTCTTAAGGGTTTGGATTGTTCATTCCCTTGCAAGCTAAGATTAAGGGGTAGCAAATTGGGATTGGGATTGGGATTGGGATTGGGATTGGGATTGGGATGATCAAAAGATTTGGTTTCGTGTTTATCCTGGCGCTAAAAGCAATGTACGAAAACAATTGTTCTTGACATGTGATTCAACTCAGGCGTTTTGTCATGTTCAACTCTTTCTGAACCTGCGAAAAATTAGAACTGTAAAAGTAACTCGATTGGAAAAAAAGAAAGCCATCTCAGAGAAGCTTTAGCTTCACCGGCTCCTTTCAACTCCTCGTGCTATTATTTTTTTTGGCCCAATAACTTCAGTAGTAATAGCTAACAAGTACATATACCAAATGTGTTTTTTGGCAAGTGAAATAACAATAGAGAGCACAAAGTACACCAAAAATTGACAAAACTTGTCTCATACCTAAATAGCTCAACTCTGCCAGAGTCTTTTACAGCTTTGATTTTAGACCGTGTTGATTTTCAAAAGCATTTCTCATCTAGCAAATCTTCGAATTCTTAAAATAGATAACATAACAAAAAAAAAAAAAAACCACTTAATATTCAATCAAGCGCAGAGGTAAATCTGTCTCAGCCATTACATCCATAGGCTCAATGAAGGAAATACAGAACTGCAGAGTTCTCTTATATTTAGCATTATCACGAAATATTGCAATGTAGGAGAGAATCCTTACTATTCTTGGTAACAAGAGATGGATGATGATGGATACAATTTCGCTGCATAAGGCCCAATGTAAGTCCATCAGCTGCCAGGCAGTCTCACTTTCAGCAGTTCAGTTGGCTGGAGTAATGCGCAAACCACCTCTTTTGTCTTCCCAAAATAGGCCTACATTCATAAGTGATACTTAGACTTTCAGTTTTACACCTCAGAGTTTAAAAACCCAATTATCAAAAGGCAATATGAAATAAAGCTCATAGATCCATTGGAGAATCACAAGTATAATTAAAGTTTCCATACAAATTTCACATTTGAGCACTCGTAGAGAGAGAAAAACTGAAATTAGTTATTGTATACTACAAACGAAAATACCTGGTCGAATGAATTTCTCAGCTGACTCTCCAATTCTTCAATCATCATTCCCATGTTACATAGATGACCATCAGCCACTGAGAGATCTATATTCATCTGTTAAACATGAGAGTCAAATTTAGACTTGATTTCCAAAAGCACCAAGGGCCAGGTATAGAAATGATGCCATAATTAATGTTTAAAAAAGTTGTATGATATAGAAAATGACAATTGGACTGGAAGGCTAAAACGGTATTGGCACAAGCTAATTGTTAAGTTGTAAATATGGATTTTGCCAAGCCTCCGTACAAGGCAGTTAAGCAGAAAAATAGACGTCTAAAAAAATAAATTCAGAGGGCTCCAAGCATCATTGAGGTAGGAGTAATGTGAATAGTGATCTACCCATTGTGCAGACACAGAATTATGTGGAAAATAGGGCGTTTGTGAGGTGTCATTATGGTAGGCTAATGTAATTCCTTGCACAAAATATTGGCATCTATGGATAAGTTGAACACATTACAGTGGATATACGCTCTGATTGCTCACCACAGGGGTATAGTGAGCAAACTCACTACAGGTCCTCGAGTCCCAAAAAAATACACTTGTTCATAGGGGTTCAAAAAATATCTCAATTAGCACAAAAACTACTATCGCTTGCAGCTTCCTCAGTTAATCTATCTTTTTCACTTAACGAGATACATGGACAGCTAATATGTGAAGAAGTGGCCAATTAAAACATATATATCCATGTGAAGAAGTGCTTGTGATGAGAATATAATATACAAATCAAAGAGTATGTCAATTGTTTCCTTCCCATTTTCAACAGTAAAATTACAAAGCCAATGTGATGAATTTACCATTTCATACACAATAGCCATAGAAAGTAAAAAAAAGTACTACTCGTACATAAAAAGTTCAACTATCAACATAGCAGCAATATCTTTCCAAAAAAAACCGTGACCTGAAATAAACGAAACTGGCTCAAAAAGAATTCTTGTTTGTTTTGACTAAAGAGTTATGGATGACTTGACAATTCTAATTCAAATCGACTAATCCGGTAGACTTCCCACATTCATAGAAGTGCATCAAATTACTAAAATTTTGTTTTTAAATTGTTATAGGAGTATATTTTATTTGAAAGCCACTAAAACTTTGTTTCCAAATAGATGTAGATAATGTGCCAGAATGATGTATACTAAATGTGCTTCTCAGCACCCAGGTTACGTACCCGAACGGGCTTTGTTTGATGGCCAATAGTTCAACATCCAACTGAAACATGGAAGAACTGACACATGCTTTTGGGAGTTACTGACATTATCCAAAGTGTTCAAGTGCAGAAGCATAAAACTTCCTCAACTTGCCCCTTCTAAAATGCATAGAAATCTTAACTTTCAAACACAGTACAAAAAACTGACATTTAGATGTTCTCATCGGTGTTAATATGTGAGACGGAAGTTGAAATCATGAGAATTCTGAAATGGTTCATTCAATGGGGTGACAATTTGAGACAAAACAGAACAAGTGCGATTCGCTTTCCTAAGATTCGACTCAAGATCAAGCGACTTATCTGCTTTTCAAACAAGTTCCAAGTACATTGTCCGACTGAAATACTGAATCTCACCTGTCCTCCCACCCGCATGCCTTCAACACCTAAATCCAAACCTTTAATGACATTCCCTTTCTCTGATTGACCAACATCGAATCCATAAGGCTGCAGTATAGGAGCAGATACAGATCATTAAAGAAACACAAGGAACTCTTCAAAAGAAGAATCCAAGGATACAACAGGAAATAAGGTAGTTAGATCGAAAGAAAATTGTCCGATATTCTGAAGACAATTTTGACCACTTCTCTTAATTCAAAAAGTAGAGTGAAACTTCACGCTTGTTGCTTGTTAAGAATAATTCATACATAAGAATCTTACAATAATTAGAGGATAGCAGTTGGTACATGGGTGCAGAACGACAAATCTCCAAGCCTAGAGATTACTTTTCTCCATCCGGTAGTGTAAGCAAAGTTAAAAATCGAGTGAATTAGCTACTATCGGGAATAGTAACATCATCTGTGAATAAAACAAGAAATTGATACTACGTGTAGACAAAACTATTGCTGAAGAAGAAGAATCCTCCACAAAGAAGCAGCTACACTTGGGAGAAGAAACGGAAATCAATACTGAGAGAGAGAGAGCTAAATAACTATTGATTATCAATGAAAAGTGATAAATTATGAAAATCCTCTTCATAGGTTGGCCTTCTCTCTTTTTCAAACGGTCACTAATGTAAAACTCATGGAGTTGTGTTAATGGCCTCTGTGAGGTAGATCAGTATTTCTGTGTAAATGGGGTCTTCTGTTGATGAGAGTCTCAAAACCAAAATAAAGAAGATGGAGTATAAAGAATGTTCAATAGAGAAATCTTAATGTCCCGCTGCCAACACCCATTCCCTACCTACTTGTCATAAAAGTGATGCCCTTCCAGCAACATAATGGACCCACAACATAAATTTGAACGTCAGTTAGGGCAGTTTTCTAGGTCAAAATGATCATAGGAATCAAACATTTCTTGAAATGTTAACGAGTAAATAGTAATGAAATTTTGTAGAATAACCAAGAGGACTACTGTAACCAATACACCAATAGTTTTGACTTTTGATATACTTATTACATCTTCAGAAACAAATTTCAGACGGCATATATGCTAGTTCTAGGGAAGAAACTTTTGGACCAGTTACTCTTATAGCAAGCATTGGAAAAAATGTATTGAATTATATATGATTACTCTTTACGATAGTTCAAAGCAGGAAGTTGAGAATTAAAACTAAAATAGGCCACAACCGTACTGCACTCGAGATCCCTTCACAGCTTCAGCTCCACCCCCGACCTTCAAATCATAAAACGTGAATTATATAGGTCATCAAAATTTGCTTCTTGGTAAACTAATGAAGAATGCACAAACATCAAGAAATGGTTTAAATTTGTAAGCCAATAGATGGATTTGCATTTTAAATCCCATGGAATTGAGTTCAAACTATCATTTTCAGTACAGAGGGTATGAAAGCTCATTATGGTTTACTGACTTTAAGCCATTAGGAAGGGTTTACAAAGTCTTCTCACCCTAATTCTCATTGTCAATTATGCCTATTATTTATTTTATGTAATGTAGGAAAATAAATTAAATAAAGTAGTAGTCATTAACAAACAAGCCCTCATTAAATTACTATAAAAAAACAAGCTGTCAAGCCCTCATTTAATTAACCTTTAATCCGGCTTTCTACGTCTGATTATCTTTTTATCCCTAGCCTACATGATTAAGATTCTTTAACAAGCCCACACCCCAATATCTTCATAGCATCTCCAGTGGGCCCTGCTTCAAATTTGTTTCTTTCGAGCTTCTTTCTGTTTTCCTGAGCTGTCCCCATTGTAGACAAAGCTGTAACAACATAATAACCAAGGCATGAACCCCATAGTTTTGAACTTTCGCAGGCCTTTGCAATGACTGGATGGAGACTTGGATACTTAGCTAGTCCTACACACTTTGTTGCGGCATGTGGAAAGATACAAAGCCATGTATGCCATTTCTTGGCCTCTCCACACCCATCATTTTTGGAGATAACCTCTTACAAAATTCTATGCCATAACCTTCATCAATATGGCTGCTAGCATCCTGTTCATGACAAATCCATTTTCTTGATGATTCTTAAGGTTTTTGGTGATAACTGAATTGTCTTCCACCCGTCATTATGGAGATACTTTCTCTCTCGAGGCATGACAGAAAAGATATTCCGCTTCTTGCCCTTTTGCACTGTCTACAATTACTCTTTTAATCTTTGGATGATACCCTAGAGGTTTTTTTCTAAACCTTTGACAATCCTAAAGATATGGCTGATGAAAGAATGTTCCTCATGTTCTTTCCCATTGCTAATAAAGATGGGGTCGTATTTTGATCACCAGGATTGTTGAAATGGTATTGCATCACTAACAATTCAGGTGGTTAGGACTCCTAGTTATTTCCATTTGGCTCCGTCAAATGGCATATCCATACCCTTGGGTTGGGACTCTAGCACTCTGGTGGAGCTAGACAGGCAAGTGTAGGCTGCTGAACCCATCCAATGTCAAAAATACATCTATATCCCTATGTTTTAGTAGTATATTCAAACTTGTTCCCATCTCAATTTGACTCTTCCTATTTTTTTCTCCATTAAGCCCCTGATATAAGGAGTGTTTGGGTTGGGACTCTAGCACTCTGGTGGAGCTAGACAGGGAAGTGTGGGCTGCTGAACCCATCCAATGCCAAAAATACATCTATATCCCTATGAAGCACGGGTAAACCAGAAAAGTTGCCGTATGTGTACTGGTACGGAGAAAACGTACGGGTACGACGCTATATTAGGGTTTGGCGTCCGGAAACCATGGGTACGGCCATATCAAGGTTGAGTTCATGTGTTTACCTGAATCGATGGTTAAAATGGTGAGTAGATTGACGATGATAGCTGAAGATGCTGAATCGAGGCTTGACAGTTCGACCGAGAGAGGAATCACCTATCTTCTTCGCAGATCTTCGTTGACTCTCTCTCCCGCCTAGCTTGCCGTGAGTGTATTCGACGATTCAGACCAAGAAAACAAAACCCTGAAGCCTGAACCAGTCCCTGGTGGTCCACGCCGGTGGTGGAGGGCGGTGATGGCACTGGTTCGCCTCTCTCTCTCACGTAAAAAAGGGACACAGAGGGAAATAAAACAAAAGTTGGGAAGGAGTATTAGCAAACGCCAAAAGACTCAATTACCCACGTACAAAACGCATTACAGCCAATTCAACCGCTGAAATTTCCAATTGAAGGGTAAAATCGTCCAAATTGGAAAACCCTCCCTTTCTTTGCCTCGGGTTTGGATATGTAATCTGTTAGAGCAACTTTATCTGGGGCACCAAAATTTTTACCAAATTTAATTTCAAAAACACCTTTTATAAATTAGCAAGTCACTTTATCAAAAACTCACAAAATCAGACTCCCTATTTTAACTTTACTATATTAAACTATTCCCTCAAATCTGTAAAAAAAAATAAAAAAATTCTCCCTAATCTCCTCGCCTTGGGAGATATTTCGGTACAAAAAGTGTTGCAGTGGACCACGTGTCATGAGCCCCCCAGCGCGCGCCCCTGCCATTATCATTTCTCCCACACACACATGTCCCCCCCCCCCCCCCCCCCCCCCCCCCTCCCCCTTCTCCGGGTTCTGACGCAGCCACCTAAACAGAAAATAATAAAAAACTAAGTGGTGCGTGAACAGTATCGCACCAAATTTAGTGTGGTACTGTAGTAAAAATAATTCGAAGAGGGAGTATAGAGAGGCTGATATTGGGGGTTTTGAGGAGTTTGGCTCCCTATTTTAACTCAAAAGTTAAAATGGGGAGCCAAATAAGGATGCCCTTAGATAATAAATATCTCTTTTCTTTATCTTTCTTGATAGTTATATTATAGTAAGTTATTAACATATTGTATGGTTCCAATTATTTTTGCTTGAAGTATTTACTTTTTATATTTAGGCATAGTTTTCCAAAAGATTTTAGCAACCCAGTTGCTAAAATCATGGTGATTTTAGCAAATGAGTTCAGCAGGTGCTAAAATCATGGTATTTCAAATAAAAAAATTTAAGTGTTTTCATGTATTATTTTTTGAATTTTTTACACCGAATTAAAATACACGAGAAGTACTTTAATTTGGTGCGAAAAAAATCGAAAAACGATGCACGGAACCACTTCATTTTTTGATTTCAAAACCATGATTTTAACACCTGCTGAACTCATTTGCTAAAAAATCACCATGATTTTAGCAACTGGGTTGCTAAAATCTTTTGGAAAACTATACCATAAAACTTGAAGAAAATAAATGTGAGAACCTACTTTAAGTCCCACATGACGAGTTATAAGAATTGTAAGTAACATATAACTAAGGTTTAGCAGCTACTTGAGATTAACCTTTTGAGCCACGTGATTAGGTAAAAAGTTAGCAGGTCAGTTGGCGCGAGTCGTTAAAAGTAGTATTAGAGCTTGCACTAACTAAAAGTGTGAGACAGGTCTCGCGAGAAGACATGTTTGACAATGGAGGAGCATGCGATATTTGTCGTGCTTGGGCGGATCCCACATGAGGAGCTTGACGTACTTAAGTGGTTACTTGTCTCACATCAGTTGGTGAATGGAAGTTATTGGACAATGGGGTGCAACGGAGACGTGGCGGTCTTAAGTGAGAGTGAGAGTGATTGTGAGAATCCACTTTGAGTTCCACATTGGTTTGGGAATTGTAAGTAATATATAATGAAGGTCGATCAAAACCCACCCACTGGCCACCACCACAGACTTCCCCCCATCTTGTTTGTTGTGCATCAAGCTACCAAATCGCAAGTAGAGATTACGAAGATTACGAAAATGATGGTGATGGTCTGTGATGGACGATGTAATGATGATCACAGATTCATTTTATCTTACAATGATGAAGATGATCACGACATGACCAAAATCAATTCTCCGTCACCCCGAATGGATTTGGACCCTTCTCTCTCATGTGATAAAGCGGATATGTTCCTTTTCTTGATTTTTTTATTGTTTGTCAATTATTGGGAATTTTGAGTTGAAACTTGTTTTTCTCGACAACAATTTGAGAATTTTTCCTAAGAACTTGAAATTCTTGAAAAGTTTTATTTATTGTTAGTTGATCTCAAGGGTCATGGTGTAGTATTTTCCCTGCAATATAGCATTTGTTGGTTATGGTTACAGATTTTCCTAATAACCTTGCTATAAAGGGCAACCCAATAATTTGGTATGCCTAGATAAGCTAACGACACCGCCCAAGTGAGTTTCAATTATCTCCTTGCATAGGGCTTGCTTCTCCTACCTAGATTAGTAATCCTAAATTGTTGGTCCAAGCAAACCCTGGATATGGGTGGGCCTAGGATTAGCTTATACACGTTATCCCACGTTCTTATCTGGAGCACCAAATTTAACTTCAAAAACACATTTTACAATTTAGCAAGCCACTTTTACAAAAGTTCACAAAATCAGGCTCTCTATTCTAACTTTACTGCATTAAACTATTCTTTTTTTCTACTCCTACTCCCCAAAAGTACAACAACAACAACAACAACAATAAGAGCATCCTTATCCGGAGCACCAAAATTTTCACCAAATTTAACTTCAAAAACACCTTTTATAAATTAGCAAGTCACTTTATCAAAAACTCACAAAATCAGACTCTCTATTTTAACTTTACTATATTAAACTATTCCCCTCAAATCTATAAAAAAAAATTCTCCCTAAAAAGAAATCTCCCCGCCTTGGGAGATGTTTCAACACTCTCTCTCCGGAAGAAATCAATAAAAAAAATCAGGTGCAGTACTGTAGCAAAAATAATTTGGTGAAGGAAAATAGAAAGGCTGATTTTGGTGGATTTTTGGGGGTTTGACTCTCTACTTTAACCCAAAAGTTAAAGTGGAGAGCCAAATGAGGATGCTCTAACATAACCCATTTAGTCCCCAATAATTGGGGGTATGGGTGGAGGATGGATAGGAGACAGACCTAACCTTTAGCAATAAATGCACAAAGTGGCTGCTCCTGGAATGCCACTGAAACAGATGAATTGGAGACAGACCTTGTCACACCCCACTCTGGCAGGATATAACCTGCACAAAGTGACAGGGTCACCACTCTAAATTGCGAATTAAATTCTGAATATCTGGAACGGGTGTTACAGACCTAACCTTTGGCAATAAATGCACAAAGTGGCTGCTCACATAATACCACTAAAACAGTGGTCCCCCTATACCGTCGCGTTTGCTGCGGAATCACGCCCTCAAATCAAAGCCAAAAGGCATCAGAGAGGGCAGACCCAAGAATCATTTTGATTTATGTGCACATTACCATGCTTCTTTCATTCAGCATCTGGAGCATTGGCGTTGCACAAACCTACTCCCCAAAAGTAATATTTAAAAAATGAACAGTGCATGAATAGTGCATGAACAGTGTGTGAATAGTGCCCTGGTGAGTGAAAAGTGCCGCACCAAATTTGGTGTGGTACTGTAGCAAAGTTAGAAGCTTAACCAATTTGATCAACCATTTGGTAAGCCTGATTTTGGCTTATTTTGGTGGTGAGTTAAAGTAGAGAACCACATAAGGATGCTCTTATGCTTGCAATAAATTAGCCTTTAGAACATCTCCAAGAGACTCTTTAAACGAATCACCTTGGCTTAAGTAGCTAGCCAAGACCTTATTTTGGCACTCCAAGAGGCTCTCTACTCCACTTGCTTTTTTGCCTTGGGTATTTTTCACTAGCTACTAGTAGCTAGTGAAAAATGGCTCTCTAGTACTCTAGTAGGAAAGGTCAATTCTCTCCATTTTCCCCCTACTTGCCAATGAACTTATTCCCTTCATTTTTTCTTTCTTTTGGATAGCAAAAGTAGATAGTAGTATTGGAATGTATAAGTGAAAAAGTGAAAACAAAAAAAAAAAAAGAAGCGTACCATTTTTGTACTTTTGACCAGCTAATAAAACTAGCAATGTTGGGATGTTTTTTATAAGGACTTCTGCTTGCGACCTTAGATTGTGTCGTAGAGAGTGTCGCCCCAAGCGTAGGGCTAGGTCGGTGGTAGCATAATAACCGGTAAGACCAGGTCGAATCCACAGGGACCGAACGCACCCCGCGTGAGAGCTGTCTTGTAAGTGTAGGTTTTTAGCCTTAAAGCGGCAAACTTGGCTTTTGGAGTTTGTTTGGTGGAATTCTCTCAACTTCGAGAATGACTTAGAAACTTAAAAAGACTAATTAAAACTAAGGCGTAGTCTAGGGGATCATAAATACCACAACTAAGGCTAAACCGTTCGACTCTTGATAACCGGCTCGGGACACCGTTAGATGCTCCCGAACGGAAGATTTAGAGATTAAAACCATTTGACTAGAAAATGTGCTTCACAAAGATTAGGATTCTTGTGCCATTTAGACAAACATTTTGATTGACATCGCCCTAAATATCACACGTGCCAAGTGGTCAAGCCCTTGGCTACGTGTGATCAAAGAGATTAACAAATTCAAATTTTGATACATAAAATTAATCCTAATTCTTTGATCAACAGGAAGTGTTTGCTTTTGAGATGAAAGGAACGGATTAGCCCGAGTCATGGAGTGTTAATCACCCCATGACCAAGCCTACTTAACTACTCACACATTATGCTAGAAAACAAGTCTAGAATTTGGAAGAAAACTAAAAACATGCTTAATAAACTTAAAAACCGATTTTTAATGAAGATCCTAGGTTAGCCTACAATATTAGTACTTGAGAAATTATCAAACAACTTCTAAAAACAAGAGTTTACTAAGGAAATAGCAAGAAAAACATGAACACTAAATACTTGAGGGAATTGAAAATAAACTACATATATTGAAAGAGCTAACCACGAGGAACAAGTTTAATACACGGTAAATAAACGGGAAATGAAAACTTACTTGAGAATTCTAGAGAGAGAGACCTTAAACTCTCTCCAATAGAGAGAGGTGAGAGCAAAACTAACCAAGGAGGAAAGAATAAGTGTGTAGAAGGAGAGAGGAGAGAGCCCAATATAGTCTTCCACTTCTCTCTCTACATAATATCTAATAAAGCACACACACCAACCCAAAGTTTCCATAAAAGGAAAGTGCAAAAAGAGCTTGAAAAATGGTGCCCGGAGGTATTTGGACCGGTCCAGAATAATTTCGGATCGGTCCGGAATTGTCTGGAAAATTTTGGAAAAATCTGGATCGGTCCAGAATTTTCCAGATCGGTCCAGAATCGTATGTTCAGGCAGATTTTTTACCCAACTTCGCGGGCACGCCCCAGCTTCATCCGAACTCGGAATGAGGCGATTCTTGAACCGTTGGAAAGCTCTATGAGTCTACTTTCCAACCCAATTGACCTCATATTCATAGCCTTTGTATCTTGAAAGTAATGAGCCTTTTTCTATCAGTTGGTTAGATTTTCTCGAGGCTCATAACTCCAAATTTCTTGTTCTTTTGTTCCGGGCCTTCCTTGAACCTTCCAAAGCTTCTTGAATCGACTTCTAAGCTTCGGCGATTGTCCTCCATGGCATTGCGGGACCTTGGGTACTTCCGGATACAACCGGAAATTATTTGGAGCTTTGGACACACCTTTTAGCTTCGATTTTCTGAAACTCATCAAAAACACAACTCGCGCAAAATCAATCGTATAAAGGCACAAAATGCACGTGTGTGTGATCACAATGAGCGAGATAAGCCCAGATATATACAACATTTGGGGCTTATCAACTTCGGGATAAGCTAACACTGGCAACTATTTTCTTTCTTAACTGAATGTTCAAGGTAGCTTGCACGCACCTCGACTAATTTCGGGGGACTAAAGTTAATGACTGGACAAACCCTCTAGTGGCCTCAAGATTTGGAATATGTAGTCTCTGTGAGATTCGAACATGAAACTTCATAGAGGACAAGTAATTATTTCTTTCTAACCATGCCCACTTAGCCAAACTCCTTGGGTTGATCCTAGTGACTCTTTTTCGGTGTTTGGTTTTCCTTTTTCACCCGGAGTGTTTATTTATCGAAGAAGCTAAGACCCTGCACAAGTCTTAACGAAACAACCGCACCTCTAAAAACAAGAGTTTACTAAGGAAATAGCAAGAAAAACATGAACACTAAATACTTGAGGGAATTGAAAATAAACTACATATATTGAAAGAGCTAACCACGAGGAACAAGTTTAATACACGGTAAATAAACGGGAAATGAAAACTTACTTGAGAATTCTAGAGAGAGAGACCTTAAACTCTCTCCAATAGAGAGAGGTGAGAGCAAAACTAACCAAGGAGGAAAGAATAAGTGTGTAGAAGGAGAGAGGAGAGAGCCCAATATAGTCTTCCACTTCTCTCTCTACATAATATCTAATAAAGCACACACACCAACCCAAAGTTTCCATAAAAGGAAAGTGCAAAAAGAGCTTGAAAAATGGTGCCCGGAGGTATTTGGACCGGTCCAGAATAATTTCGGATCGGTCCGGAATTGTCTGGAAAATTTTGGAAAAATCTGGATCGGTCCAGAATTTTCCAGATCGGTCCAGAATCGTATGTTCAGGCAGATTTTTTACCCAACTTCGCGGGCACGCCCCAGCTTCATCCGAACTCGGAATGAGGCGATTCTTGAACCGTTGGAAAGCTCTATGAGTCTACTTTCCAACCCAATTGACCTCATATTCATAGCCTTTGTATCTTGAAAGTAATGAGCCTTTTTCTATCAGTTGGTTAGATTTTCTCGAGGCTCATAACTCCAAATTTCTTGTTCTTTTGTTCCGGGCCTTCCTTGAACCTTCCAAAGCTTCTTGAATCGACTTCTAAGCTTCGGCGATTGTCCTCCATGGCATTGCGGGACCTTGGGTACTTCCGGATACAACCGGAAATTATTTGGAGCTTTGGACACACCTTTTAGCTTCGATTTTCTGAAACTCATCAAAAACACAACTCGCGCAAAATCAATCGTATAAAGGCACAAAATGCACGTGTGTGTGATCACAATGAGCGAGATAAGCCCAGATATATACAACATTTGGGGCTTATCAACTTCGGGATAAGCTAACACTGGCAACTATTTTCTTTCTTAACTGAATGTTCAAGGTAGCTTGCACGCACCTCGACTAATTTCGGGGGACTAAAGTTAATGACTGGACAAACCCTCTAGTGGCCTCAAGATTTGGAATATGTAGTCTCTGTGAGATTCGAACATGAAACTTCATAGAGGACAAGTAATTATTTCTTTCTAACCATGCCCACTTAGCCAAACTCCTTGGGTTGATCCTAGTGACTCTTTTTCGGTGTTTGGTTTTCCTTTTTCACCCGGAGTGTTTATTTATCGAAGAAGCTAAGACCCTGCACAAGTCTTAACGAAACAACCGCACCTCACCCATAAGATTATCAGAATGGTCGTAATTATTGGTTTCCCCCTGAAACTTCTCCAAAACTCTTTTTGTATTCTTATCACAGGGGGCAACCAAGTAAAACTTGCACATTATTTTTGTAGTCACCCACTCTTACCCATCCATGTTAACTTCCAAACAAACTCCTTATGTAGAGCATTTCCAACCCTTAATCATACTTTTACTCAAATTTGATTAAAAGCTTCATTTAGTATTAAGCAATCCAATAGGCAAATCTGAATCGAAATTCAAGCATAAATTTGAGTAAATGCCTTGTCTCATTAATAGCATGATTGTAACTTCGAGGGGAAGAAATAGCCTTGTGAAATTTGTGTAAAAATTTGAGTCTCCCTTTATTTGAGAAATTTTTTGAGAAAAACTCAATTTGATATAGGTTTGATTAAAGAAGTGGAGTGGCTTTTTGAGAGGTTTTACTCAAATTTGAGTTTGAGTAGGAAAAAAGGGTACAGAGTGGCGATGCTCTTACTCTCTCATTCTTGAATAATTTCCCCTTGTAACATATCTACTTCTTATACACCATTCTTCCTTATTCGAAAACCTTATTCGCTCACTTAAGTTTCTATGCTAAATATACCTTTCATTGTTGGGTCTTGCTAACGGGATGGTGCACCCGTTAAGGGTAAATATACCTTGTGGGTCCCACTTGTACTTTAAATGGGACCCACAAGTGTATTTTTTTTACACCCTTAACGGGTGCATTAGCATTTCCTTCTTTGTTTTCTAAAGATCTCAAATTACCATTTGCTACCCCTCTTTCATATGTTTAGTTAAGGGTAGATTATTTGACGAGACTAATAGTGAATAGCTCTATAATCCCACCAGATATATAAAATGCATAAGTTACTCTATAATTCCGACTAAAATATGTACGACCAACACATAATTTTGTTTTTTTATTTTTTTTAAACTGGATTTTGTTTCAAAATATAATAAAACAAAAAGCAAAAATGAAACTTTGTAAGTAGAAAGAACTAGTCAATTACATTACTTCTGTTTATAAAAATAAGTCATTATAAAAAATAGTTAGGATGATTCTTCATTCTTCTTTATTTTTGGAGAGAATATGATAACATAGAAATTTGCATATTCTATTTGGAAAAATATTTCTCTGCTACCCAAAAAGAACGAGATACATTAAGTGACAAGCATTATTTTTTAGGGAAATGATAAATCCACGAGGCATTTTTATTCTACCACGACCGCTTATACAATATGCCTACGTTACCCTCATACTTCTCTCTTTCTTCTATCTCTATATTTCCTTTTCGGCTATAACACAGAGCAAGCCTATTCCTCCGTGATGCATCTCTCTCTCTCTCTCTCTCCAATAATTACGACCATTCTGATAATCGTATGGGTGAGGTGCGGTTGTTTCGTTAAGACTTGTGCAGGGTCTTAGCTTCTTCGATAAATAAACGCTCCGGGTGAAAAAGGAAAACCAAACACCGAAAAAGAGTCACTAGGATCAACCCAAGGAGTTTGGCTAAGTGGGCATGGTTAGAAAGAAATAATTACTTGTCCTCTATGAAGTTTCATGTTCGAATCTCATAGAGACTACATATTCCAAATCTTGAGGCCACTAGAGGGTTTGTCCAGTCATTAACTTTAGTCCCCCGAAATTAGTCGAGGTGCGCGCAAGCTACCTTGAACATTCAGTTAAGAAAGAAAATAGTTGCCAGTGTTAGCTTATCCCCAAGTCCTTATAAAAACATCCCAACACTGCTAGTTTTATTAGTTGCTCAAAAGTACAAAAATGGTCAAAACGTTGATATTGTCTTTTTCGTTTCGTAGTTATTTTTAAATGTAATTTTCAGATGAAAAAAAAATTGTGGTTATAGTTTTTCATTTTGTGTATATCATTTGCACATGCATGAATTGTGATCAATATACGATTAAAAATTTAAATCGTCAGAATGTACCATGTAATGGACTCCACAAATGCCCAGGTCTAGTCCACAAAAGATGTACAAATACTCTTCACTCTGTTTTTCCAAACAAAGCCATCGAAGGAAAGTATGTAAATTGTTTGACCCCATTATTTTTGCAAATTTTACGTGTTTAATTGTCTATTAATTTCTGTTTCATTACTTTAAACCTTATTTTCCTATTAAGTTATATGGTAAAATTACATGTTGTGATGTGATTTTTATTTAGGTTATTGGTTTAACTGATTTTAAAATGTAAAGAATGACCATGTTGTAGGGCCATCCACGTCTACATATAAGCATTCAATACGACAGAGTTCTTCTACCTTTATATAAATCGACTATTAGCTAGATTAGAGCACACGAGATTTTATTGCCTTAGGCAAAAAGACCAAGTAAACCTTGTGGGTTTGCCTCGGTTCTATACCTATTGCAATTCCTTACGTACTTTGCTAATAGTCCCTCCATTTCCTCGAGAAATAGTTGGAAACATGAAAGAAAATCCATAAAACAACTTATAATGTGCATCCGACTGGTGAGATTCATCCGTTACACTATTTAAACAGTGTACCGGATGAATTTCACCTGTCGGATACACTTTATGGGTTGTTTTCTGGATTTCTTTTCATGTTTCCTACCAGGCCTCCCATTTTCTCAAGTGTTGGCTCGTCTCCCATATACCTATGTCACTTCGTAGAGCCCCCTTTTGCCTCACATGACTATTGGTCCTACCCCTCCCTTTCTCGCCCTAATCACAACATCGTTTGTGTCAGCATTCTTGAGATTTCATGGAAAGTGATAATGTACATTATACTAATATGGAGTAGTAAACTCTTCATTTAGGGAGTGTTCAAATCTCTACCCTACTCTCATTTGCTTGTAAAATATACATAGTTTTGAATTTCTTAGATAAAAAAAAAAAAAAAAAAACACGCGCAACTATACAACCGTTATCCGCTAGTACCATAGTAGTCGAACAGAGGAGGTCACATTAGAAAGTAGAGAAACAAGGCTGAAAGCGTATGGTCTAGATGTGTAAAATGATTTTACTGAAATCTCAAGTTATGTTTCATTTCGGATGACATTCAAACTCAAAAGACTAAAATTAAGTATTCATCAATAGGAACCAATACAGTTATTTATCCAATAAATCATTCCGAGCCCAGCGCTATGGACTGATTAATTTATTTACGTTTGTTTTTTAAAACTTTATTAATTAAAATGTGCATTTTTAAATTTTATTCCAAGTTGTTAGGAGACACGCTTTTATGAAAATTGGGCAGAAAATTAAAGGAACCGGGGAGGTGCTGCGCAACCCCGTGCTGCGCAGCGTGTTGTGCGGTCCATTTCGGCACCACGCCGGCATTGTTTCGACGATCGGAGACGTTCATCACGTAGAGCTCGTCGAGTACTATAAGTGTACCAAAAGTCAACTCGATCACATATCGTTAAGTGCCTTATCGGAACAAAAATAAATTGAAAAAAATTGGTTTCAATGGTTTTCATCCAGTGTTTCAAGACATATGTTCTAATTTTTCCAACTTTTTTGTGTTTCGATGAGGCATTTAATAATATCCAATCGAGTTGATTTTTGGTACACTTATAGTATTCGACGAGTTCTACGCGGTGGACGTCTCCGATTGTCGAAACAGTGCCGACGCGGCACCAAAATGGGCCCGCACAGTATGCTGCGCAGCTCCCCTTGTTAGGGATGACAATGGATCGGTTTGGTCCGGATTTTGAGATTACCATACCTAAACCCAAAGTATTTATCTATACCCAAATCCAAACCGATATCCGACGGGTATTAATTTTAGTGCACCATAACTAAACCATATGGTTTTGGATTTTATCCAAACCGCACCAAACCCGCATTAATATTCATTCCATTAATGAACGTTATGAAGGAAAAAGATTATATATTAAAATAAAAAAGTAACATACCATATGATTTTACTACTGTATTAAATATCTAAATTCCAACATAATAAAAAAATAACAAAATAACAAACTTTTCTTAAGAGGTTCCTATAGTGATTCTTGAGATTTTTAAGGAATTTACGAGGAATAAGGTCGGAGATAAAATGAAAAGTCATTGAAAGTTATAAATTAAAAAATAAAAATTATGTGTATATAAAAATATAATATGTGTGTGTGTATATATATATATATATATATAATATGGATCGATTTGAGTTTGGGTTTGGCCAAATACTTGCTAAGACCAAACCCAAATCCAAACCTGCCAGGTATCATGTTTTAAAAACCAAAACTGCCCCATGAATAGGAAAAAACATAAAAAAACCACATCGATAAGATTGGTTTGGTTTGGGTATCCATTGGTTTTGAGTGAAATTGTCATCCTGCCCCTCTAAATTAGCCGTAACCGACCTAAAAAACACGATTTCTGAAGTCGTGTTTTCGAACCGCGTTGTTTACTTAAATAGCTGTCCTAGGGCTTTTTATCACTCTTTCCCTCTTTTAGACCTCTTCTTCTTCCTCCTTGTCTTCGACTAAAGCTCCAGCCACTTCCACCGATCGTCTCAACCGCTCCGGCCCTCCGCCCTGTGTCCTCTCTCTCCTTCTTCGCTCTCACTCTCGCATGACTGTTTGAGTTCTACCTTTGGCTAATGTTTCAGTTCAGAACTCTCCGGCGGTGGCTGATTCACCAGTTGAAATTTTCCCTTCTCTTTTTGAGAACTAAACAGGGAAAGATATAAAATTTTCTCTTCCTTTCCACATCTTTTTCCTACAAGTTCCAAACAGATCCTAAGGAGAAGGAAAGGAAATCGACTGTTATCTCTTCTCATTCAATGGCTTGCCTTTGAATTTTTTCGGTGATTTCAAAACGAAGCGTAACGGAGAACATGGCTGCTTTATCACCGGCCATAAGCAACAACAGCACCGCCGACGCGCCCTCTCTCTCCCCCGCCTCTGCCTCCACGCCCGCCAGCATTTCCACCGGCGGTCTATCCAGCACCAATGCGTCAAAGAACCTTCGCGGCCTCAACAAACCAAAGTGTATCAAGTGCGGTAACGTCGCTCGATCGAGGTACTTGCAATTTTTTTCTTTTTTTCTTAATTATTGAGGAAAATACATTTTTTTAAGGGTTTGTGCTGGATTTGTACTTAATTTGAGATTCAAGCCCTAGGGTCAGTTGGGTGTTGTACATTTATGAAGCGTTGCAGTGCGAATTTATGTCACCATGTGTTAGAAGCAGTGTCTATTTGAGTGAAGTGGGTTTGATTATGCCGACTGACTTGTTTGATGTAAATTTCAAGCTTAATTGTTTTTGTGTTCAAAGCTGGGGAGAAGTCTCTTCTTGATGTTGGGCTAGATTTTAGGATTTGTCGTTTTGGGGAACTCTCTCTTTTAGCAACAAGTTGTGCTTCTTGGTTTTGGCACGTTTCTATTACTTTACAGTTATGGATTTGAGTCGAAGTTAGGCTTGGTTTTCCAAAAGCTAAAATGGACATTTGCTAAAATCAAGGGGGTGATTTTAGCAAATGAAGTGGGGAGGTGATAAAATCTCCAATGAATCTGGACATATATGTCTAGATTCATTGGAGATTTTATCACCTAAAATGGACATTTGCTAAAGTCAAAACTTTAGAGTCAAAACTTCTCACTACAGCTGATTTAACATCACGTCCTATGGAAAGAGGGGGTGGAGACACCTTGATGAACCCTCAGGTCTAACCTCCAAGCCATGAGTCCTCCGATGATCCTGATTGGAGTTCCGGTTGCCTTCTTCTTGGCTAAGGGTTCGTGGTGGTGTGGAGATGCTACTTAGGACTGTCAAATAATAGCCAGTTTGGACCTGGAGGATGGAGAGCCACTTGGTTGAGCCAATTTTGCCAGTTTAGATTTGGCACTTACTCCCTCTGTCCCAAAAAGATTTGTATGGTCTGGACAATGAGAACTCAAAAAAAAAAAAAAAAGCACTTTCCCCAAGAAAAATTTGAACTTTTTAAAAAAAAAAATTATAAACTCATTGATATTTAGTAACTTGTGGCAAACAATTTGTATTTATTTTTTTGAACAAAATACATTATATTAAGTTCTCGTTTGGTAAACCGGACAATCTTTTTCCGACGGAGGTAGTATGATTTTTCCTGGGTCTAAGCGTTGAGTAGATGCAGCCCCCCTCGCATTAAGGCTTAAGTAGTTGCTCTCTAGAATTTCCTGAAACCAAGCCAATTCCAACTCTTAATCCATGTCACCTTTCTTATACTTTTCGAGGCCTAAACCCATTGATGATTTAGTTTTTCCTTTTTACTAGAGCTAGGGCACTACAACATTAACTTTAGGCAACATAGCTATGAGTTTCCTTTGTTGCGTCCTACGTCAGTTTGGTATCGGAGTTTTGTTGTAGACGTATCCCACCCATTAGATTGATCATGTTTTTTAGAATGTTCTTCTCATGGTAAAAGTCAATAGACTCTTCTTGCTCTTGCCAACTTGCTAACTAGAGAAGGGTTCACCATATTGTGGGAACATGGTTCTCTGGCAGCTAGGCACTACTTTTGGAGTTAGCCAGTAACGTTTTGCACACAACGGAAGACTTGATCCATGGCACTACTACACACTTGAGCCAGTTCAAGCTAAATGTCTCGATTCTTGGGATCGCCTTGGAACCCTGGGTGGTTTGTGCACTATACTTCTTAAATTGGTTTCTAATCCTTGAACATTACAGTTACAAGACGAATCCCATGCTGTTAAAATGGTCAACGTTAGGGCTTTTGAGATGACTTTTGTTTTAGCAGAAGAAGACAATAGCTGGTTATTGTGTAAAACGTTACAATGTGTAATGGTGAGATAGTTGTTGGCAATTGTTGAGACCATGGTGTATTTTTGTGTGTGGATAGTTAACATGTTTGATATTGTGATATAAAGGGTATGCATGTATTAAATTTAACCGAACGCTTAGTCCTCAATAGTGCAAAAAGGGCAAAAAAGAATTTACACTGTGGCCTGAGCCTGATTCATTGAGACACTAGGTTTTTTTTTTGGCTATCGACAATGATATAATTTGCTATGTATGCATGCTAAATCACAACATCATTTCTTGGTTCCTTGTATGTGGGTATTTGAGAACTTCACATGAGGTGCACCTGAAATGGCTTCTTCACCCTGTGAATGCTAAATGATGAGCTCTGATTTAACTATGCAGGTGCCCATATCAGTCATGCAAGAGTTGCTGTGCAAAAGCTCAAAATCCATGTCACATACACGGTACGGAAACGTTGGATTCCTAGGGTGAAGAATGGATGGGTATACTGTATTGAACTATCGTGTGCTAGTGCTTTGCATGGATGTGTGTACGTTATAACTGTTTTCAGAATCTATGTTCCAATTCTTGTCAAATTTACCTTGAGTCCTTGACAAAGCACCATGTGTCTGGTTCACTGTATAAAGAGATGTGGTGATGTGGTGACTTATAGGTTATACCACCAAGGTGGTTGTGTCTTTTAAGCTTTATGTGGTTGAGCATTATGATTCTAGTCTCTTATTTCACGAATTAGCTTGGTGAGTTCCTATCTGATGTTCAGTTTTGTAGTGTGGATGGTAGGAGGTGAGCAGGCTTATTAAGGGTTGCTTGTGTTAACTACGGCAGGCATTCAGTTGGCACTTGGTCACCAGAGGTGGGATGTTCGAAAGCCGAGGTGTCTTTAGAATTAGACATAAATAACTGTGTTAGTAATAGAGGCTGGAGATGATGAACCACGATCTTTGAGCTGCCAAAGTACCAAGGTGATTGCTTGGTCATGAAGGTGGGGAATGCTCATTATATGTAACAGGACCCACACCCTAGATACTACTTCAAGTGTAATCTTGTTTAAAAATAGGAAGTTAAGCTCTCTTAAACGATTCTCCCACACGGCCGCACGTCTGGTACTCTTTTGTCTTCCTTTCCCATTTACTCAGTGATTTAAAAAGCGTGCTTAGGCACGCACCTAAGCACGCTTCGAAGCCAGGTGCGGGTTGGGGCTTCAATCTGCTGAAGCGAGTTGCGGGTGGCAAAGGGCATGTAAGGGGGCATAAAGTGCGTGCCTTGGAACTAAGCTCAAGGCGCATGAAGCGTGCACTTAAACATGAATCACTTTTCTAATTTCTAAAGATAAACATTCAAGATTAGTTTTTGATGGATACATAGTATGTTCTTTTGTTACCATTTCATATGTGGTCATTTGAAATGTCATGTCGTTTTGACTTTTAGGACTTCAAAGTGTGGTACTTGGCTGATTATATATGTTTTTTTGATAATAGATGTCATATTTGGTGATATTGGGTCATTTTGTCACTTGGTAAGGTATATTCTACTCTGTTTTTTAACGTGCGCATCACTTCACTAATGTGTGCGCCTGACTTCGTTGCTCTGGCTCCAGAGGCCCTTGGCGCTTTTATGCGCCTCGGGCCTTTTAAGACACTGTATTTATTATTATTATAGTTTATAAGGCTTATTTGGTTTGCACCTTTAGAATTGGTTGTGCTTATGCACGATATATTTGATTTGCTTAACCTTAGTGTGATAATCCTTGGTTGTTATTGAGTTCACTTCTGAGTTATATGCTTGTAGCTGTCATGCAAAGATATTTTTAGACCTCCCATTTTTGTCAATTGAGGCATCTTCTGCTGGTGAGAGATAAATAAGTGTCATTAACAGGGTAACTTTGCTCATCATTGCACGGTTAGAATATCTAGAAAAAATATCATACTGAAACATACTCAAACTACTTCCTTTAAGAATGAGTTCACCAGAAGTGTCTCAACAAAAGTCATATGGTACCCTGACCAAACGTTGCAAACTTGCATGTGGTCAAACAGGGTAACTCATTTGGTAGGGATTAATAAGTGTTGGTAACAGGGTAGCTTTGCTCAATTATTGTAGAGTTATGTATGACACTATGTATAACCAACGAGACAAACTACGACAATTGCATCAGCCTAAGTATTGGGCAGAGAATATCCTGGAAGCATATACTCCTTAATACTGGAACATACTCAAACTACTTCCTTCAAGAATGATTTCACCAGATATGTCTCAACAAAACTCATATGGTACCCTGACCAAATGGGGCCCTTGGGAGTACTTTGTGGTGAGTATACTACGAGGTGGCTTGTTCATGATAAATATTAGCTTTGGCCTTTTTAAAGTTTCCTTCTTTCCTACTTAAGGGAAGCCCCCAAGCGCGTTGTGTGGAGAATGGTGATTAATAGACACTTTGGCTCTGCATCTTGGGATTGGTGTACCATAAAATGTCTATCATATGCCTTTGTGTACTTGTTGCTTAATTGTGTTTTCAATAGAAATAGTTTTATTGAGGACAAAGTTTGAATTTTGAAATGGTCCCCTTACCTTTTTACGGGGATCCAGATTGTTTATTTTTTTGGTTCACTGTCTTGGATAAGGAGTGGTTTGGATCTTGCTACCTGCAGTGAGCTATAAAAGATTTTAATTTGAGTCATAGATAGTAAGGGTGAGAGCTTGATATACGTTGTTGGGCCCGTTTCCTTACAACTTTAAGATTTTGAGATTGCTGATTATATTACCAAGAGATTGCCAATATAGTTAATAGTTTCTCCTAGCCAAACGCAACTTCTCAGTACCTGAAGAAGCAAGGTATTAGAGGCCGCAAAGGGTATCATCTCAATTTCATTTGTCGAAGAAAGCTTCTAGAGTTGCTAACCTCTTATTTAAGAATTTTGTATGGATTTCAGTTGATTTGTTTTTCTTTATGTGGTACTTTACTAGCATGACTCTATTTTTAACTTGTGATTGCAGTGTTGAAATCCAATGCTACTTTTTCAGACAAGACACAATCTTCCAGCTCTCCTTTGTTTGATCAGCAGTCATCCGAGGCATCTCCCTCTGGGTAAGTGAATGATTGTTTGGGATTGCAGATGATATTTAGATCAACTACATCTGTTTATGCTGGCGGTATTATACTTTTGATGCTTAGTAGCTTACGTCCAGAACCTGTTGTCTTCTAAACACATGCATATACCATTCGTTTCTTTTCTGATGCCATTATAATGTGGAAAACTGTGCTTTGGACTCCTTTTACATGCCTCTCTTTTGTTAGCGTCTGTGGTTGTTTAGGGAATCACTGGAGGGGAAGTGCTATTTACAAATGAAAAGAATGTTATCTTACTGTATCACATATTTATTGTTTACTTTTCAAGAGATGTCCATTGTTTGAAGAAGCAGTTTAATACCTGTAACATGGATTCTGTACTGTAGCTGTGATCTCTTAATGGCACATGA
Source organism: Vaccinium darrowii (assembly GCA_020921065.1). Lineage (NCBI taxonomy): Eukaryota > Viridiplantae > Streptophyta > Magnoliopsida > Ericales > Ericaceae > Vaccinium > Vaccinium darrowii. The sequence continues at coordinate 20,019,722 of CM037162.1, read as the reverse complement.
TTGACGGTTAGGTTGGGTGCCAACATAGTTGGGATGCGTCCTAGTGATGCCGTCTTCCCTACTCCTTATAATCTTTGTAATATTTCAAAGATCTTCTTGTTGCTGTTCAAAAAAAAAGCTGTGATCTCTTAAAATTAAGGCTCCCTTTTAGTAGTAGGTTGCGAAATGGCCTCACACTCTACCTTGTCCTCTCCCTCTGCTTTTGTGCCCTCTCTCGACCTTGATCCATCTTCTTTGGCTTTGATCTGCCATAAACCATCTCTTACCTCCCATCTTGCAATTTCGCTCCCTTTGCAAACCCTAGTCCTGGATTTTTTTCCTCTTTTGTTTTCGTTGAAAACCGTAATCCTAGGGTTTCATCCTCATATGCTCTCGGGGACTCGGGTAACCCTGTTTCTCTGTCTCCTCTGGTTCTGAATGAGATGATCGCTCTGGTGTTCAAGATTTGCTATCTAGGTTTCCACCGATATTCACTTGTTTACCGTTGTAAGGAACATGCTCTGATGAAGGATGTCTCTGACATCAATTTTAATCAAGATGATCACTATGGTTATACATCTCCTCTGAAGATAAGTTGTTTCTCTTTTAGGGCCTTCTTTCTTCTCACAGTAGTAGCAAGAGGAATCGGTATCCCAGTAATGGCCCTGCCAAATTGAAGGTTCCTTGCAGTCCTGGTAATTGTGTTAGTGAAGTTTTGGTGTCGGTTGGTGCCTCCGGTGGCCGTGATATCCCTTTGGCGCGAGATTTGAGGGCTTTGTTAGACGACTTCCCACCCCTTCCTGTTGGGCCCTTCCGCACTGGGCCTAGTTTCACCAGGGCTGCTGGTTAAGATGTCACGGAGTTAAAAATTGGCGGGCCTCCAAGTGGTGAACCATGAGCTACAAACCCCCCTGCATTGTGGGCCTTGGACTCAGCCATTTGAGTCAAATAGGCTAAAGGTTAATGGGATTAATCTGGAATTTATTCCCCATTCAGTCTCCAACTCTTTCCTACCATATTGTCTCTCTTCCTTAATTGGCAATTACGAGAAGGCACTCTTTCCTCCACCTCCTTTTTTTTAGAATCACACCCCCTCACGAAACCCATGCACCCAAAAAACCCATTCTTAAGCTCTTTTTTGTATTATTATTTTGGTTCGATGCCGGGTCAGCTACAAGCACCTTGGTTAATCCCCTTCCAGTTCGGTCAAAGGCAGGTCATCCACGTCGGCACTAAAAATTCACAAAAAATTACTTTCTTGCGGCCTGACTCCAAGAATCAAACCTGGTCAATTGTGTGGGGAGCAAACCCCATGGGGTCATCCCGTAAAAAAAGTAATTTCTTGTTAATCTTATCTACTCTTCAACAGTGCTCACCTCTCACCTTCTCATCTTTCAATAAGAAAACAACCCCCACCGCTCCTCTGAAACTACTCGCCAAACAATGCCTCAAATGGCATCACCACTGGAAGAGGATACACTTGAGAAAAACCCTTATATTCCACCTCCACTATCCTTTTTTCCACAGAAATGGCCTCCATGCTTCATTCGCAGCAACCTTTCAGAGCTGAAAATCCAACGACAGCTTGCGGTTCCTTTGGTGGCAATGAACTTGACGTAGTTAACCAAGATAGACGTAACTACAGCGTTTCTAGGCTGCCTCGTAGAGCTTCAGTTGGCCAGTGGCACACTGGCGTTCACCTTCGCCAATGTCACTGGCTTTTTGGTGTTGAATGGGCTGTGTGCTGCCATGGAGCCCATATGTGGTCAGGCTCATGGAGCTAAGAATTTTAAACTCCTCCATAAGACCCTTGTCATGGCTACTATCATTTTTTTTTAGCTAAATCGGAATATTATAGTTTAAAGGCAGAATGTCAGCAATGTAAGTTCAAACATACAGAAGTGCATATTACAGACCCAGGAAAGTTAACTTCCTAATCTAACACTTGCCTAATGTTTAGGCAATTCCTAATCATAAACTCCCTTATGGAGATAGGCATTTCATCCTTCAAAATTAGTTCTTCATGCTGTTCAGCTCCCATTCGTGCAAGATGGTCTGCGCGTCGTTACTTCCCCTGAAAACATGTGATAGTTTAGCACCAGTGCGGGTGGGAATGGCGTTGGCATCTTTAATAATATTGCTCTGGGCATGGTTTGCAGCTGCCCCTTTGATCAACTTAATTGCCACACTAGAATCAGACTCAATTGCTACATTCCTCATGTTCTTCTCTAGAATGATTGTTAACCCTCTGTAAATGGCCAAGAATTCACTTTCTATTGTTGAATCACAGTTGATGCTTCCATAGAAGCCCAAGATCCATTTGCAATTTGAGTCTCTGAAAATGCCTCCAATTCCAGCCTTCCTGTTAGAGCCATACCAGCAGCCATCAGTATTCAATTTCCGATTGCCTGCATCAGGGGAAGTCCAGAGTGTCAATTTGGATTTAGGAGGGCCACAGGGTAGGGTAGATTTAAAAGCCTCCACAATTTCTTTGGAATAAGATGTAACAGCCTTGAAGCTAACCATCATGAGATTCAACATTATCAAAGCTCTCTCTCTCTCTCTCTCTTCCGGTCCTTCCAAATCTGCCACAAGATAACAATAAAGAGGGTGCTCCAAGGCATGCCAACACCTATCCCAGAAATCTTCTGGGATTTGAGGTTATATGATACCCAATCCCCAATCCCGAATGGGACTATTAAATTTACTCTCCAACCAGTGGCTGCTACGAAAGTAGGACCAGAATTCCTTAGCTTTCGGACATTCACGTAAAAGGTGGTTTACGTCCTCAGATTCATCACCACATCTAGGACATAAATCAAATGGGATCATGCCTATATCAAATCTGAGTTTGTTGGAAGGAAGTTTTTGATGTAAAATAAGCCAAATAAAATTTTTTAGTTTAGGAGAAATTTTCATTTTCCAAAATCACTTCCACCCTTTTTGATCATCAACGTCCCTATTTATCAGATTATAGGCTGCTGCATTGGAGAACCTGCCATCAGTAGAACCAACCCAAGAAGGTTGGTCCTTGTTAGTAGCATAGAGAGGTAAATGTATAGCCTGGATAATTCTAATCATCAACAATATAAGAAATAGAAAACAAATTCCAAGTCCCATACTCCCATTATCATTAATGATACTTCTCACCTTCACATTGGCATTGGTATGGGGTCCCTGGTATAGCACACAAAGAGGGCCATCCCCACTCCACCAGACCTTCCACAAGTCAATGGTCTCTCCATTACCTATAATCCATTTGATCCCTTTTTCCAGTCACTTAGTGGTATTTTTTATGCTTCTCCAAATATGAGAGGTAGGTCTATGAGAAGGCCATGTGGAAATGCTATGATTCTTAAGATATTTGTTCCAAAGGATATTAACCCATAGGCACTCTTCATTAGTGATCATATTCTATCCAAGTTTAGTTAAGAGGGCCAGGTTTTGGTTTCTAGCTTTTTTCAGGCCAAGGCCTCCCATATCTTTGTCTTTGCACACTTGGTGCCAATTCACAGGGTTCTCCACTCTGAGTTGCATAGAGCTCTGCCCAGCTGTTTTTTTGGTGTTAGCCAGACCTTTTCTACCTTTCATCCAGGTGAACTTCCGGTCCTGTGAATCCCATGTCATCCAAATTACAGTTGCTAATCCTCTCCCCAAATTTCCTTCTCTGACTCGCGTTATAGTCCGTAGCAGTACTCTGACTTTCATCCAAGCTAGCGGTGTCACTAAAATCCCCGGCCACTAACCATGGTTTGTCCATGTTATCGGCTAGAGATTCTAAATCATCCCACCCGTTATCACGAATTCTAGGATTTGGTCTTGCTATACTGCTGACAGCACCCATTCCTCATGGTTATCCTTTTTTACAGTGGCATGAATAGCCTGGGGAGATATGTTGGTGATATTCAGGGTGACAGAGAGGGGATTCCAGAGAAGCCAAATTCCACCAACTCTACCCATGGGGTCATTATAAGGAGAGGCAGTAAGACCTTCTGGTTTGAACAAAGAACCCATGGACAGAAAACTAACTTTTGTTTCGAGCAGAGCTACAACCTCTGGTTTGTAAGTGCGCATAATATGTTTGAAGTTGTTCCAAAAACGATCATTCCCAGCCCCTCTACAGTTCCAGATCAGAATATCAAGTCTTCTCATTATAAAAACATCAGTCAGAGGAAAATCGACAGGAATACCCAAATTAGAGCGGATCTTACTGAGATCTTGGCAATGTGTCATCGTCGGAGTGATAGACACTGTGCTCTCTTCCATACCCTCCTGGTTTGTCTCTCAACTTTAATTTTATGCCTATACCTTCCGTCCACCATACGCTGAACGATAGGTGAGCAGTTTCTCTCTGGTTCCAGAATCACCTTCACCTTTTCCTTGTCTAAAATTAGACTCTCCAGCTCTAGTGATTTCATGGTAGGTGGTGGTGGGAAGGGATGTCAGATCCAGTGGTTTGGATGGATGGGAGTGTTGATTAGCTTCAGGTGGAGAGGATATGGCAATAAAGGTGTCAGCGAAACCTACTGGCGATTTAGGGTTTTCTTTAGGGGAAACCGATTGGGTGTCATGAGTTGTAGTAAGCTCATTTTTACCCAAATGATTCTCGGAGGAAAGGGGTATATCCGTAGCATTTTTATCCTGGGTCATTGATATGGTTGGCTGGACCAAATTGGTCTTAGGACTAGGTTTGAGATTAAGACCAAAATTTTGGTTGTTCTAGGCCCAAAAGAGGGGTTAGGGCATTTCTGAGGAGGTGGGCTATCTTTGGAAGTCCCAGGTCGATTAGCATCAGTAGTTCCTTGGTTGAAATGATCTTTTGCCCTGTAATTTTGCTGCTGAAAATTATGGGCCTCAGCTCTTGTTGGCCCAGTGGGTCTGTTGGGTTTCTTCCTATGTGTGACAACCATCCACTCACTGTAGCCAATTTCTTGAGGCCCAGTGACGTCAATCTGCCCGTTAAATTTGACAGGCCTTTTGTCAGGTATGACTTGATTGTTCACGGTAACTGAGGGTTCACCCTGTGTCTTCTCCAGCGCCGGTACCTGGTTGCAGTGTTCCTGCCAGCGACCTACCCTGCCACATGAAAAACAAATTACGTGCATGTTTTCATACTCAATTAAGTAGTCATACTTTCCTACTGCGATTGAGTGTTCAAGGGTTGGCTGAGATCCATCTCAATACACATTCTGGCATAGCTTCCTCTTGCAGAATTTTTCATTTTCTTATCCATTTTAAGAGGCTTTCCCAGTTTCTCTGCAATCTTGAGTAGAGTATCTTCCTCGTAATATTCAGCTGGTAACAGGGGTAGTCCAACCCAGATTGCTGTCTTGATGCCTGAGCCTTATCAGCCTTGAAATCTCCGTACCATTTACGAACTGTAAGATTGTGATCTTGGATAATACACGGGCCACCAGTGTATGCCCTAAAGTAGTCCGATTTCGACTCGAATTTGATGTTGTAAAACCCCAGGCCAACATCCATGGGGGTTATGAAACCTTCTAGATTCCAGAGTTTATGAATCTTATCCATTAGAACTTTGAAACCTATGTTTTTCCCCAGAAGTTTAATGATCAAACATCCTTTCCAATTAGCCCTGATTTTCTCCAGATGCTCCTTTGGGAAATCAATTCTGAGCTTTGATTTGGTCTTGTGTGTGTGTGTGGGGGGGGGGGGGGATGGGGTGTTTCGGGGGGGTCCATCACATTCCATAATTTCTTCATCATCACTATCACAAAACTCAGCTAGTCTTTTTTCTATATCTTCTTTGGTGGGTTCTTTATCACGCATCAGAGCAGCTTTGAAAGATCGTGCTGTGTTATTTTGGTCAGCTTTGTGTTTTCAGCCTGGAGGTTGTTCTGATCATCTCCATTTCAGCCAAAATGGGTGTTTCCATCACAATTTCATGGGTGGAAATATCTTCCTCAATTATAGTCTCCTCTTCCTCTATCATAAGTTCATAACAGATGAGGAGGATAGATCTGAGAATTCTTGATTACATCGGTGCTTCTTTCTAGATGATCGATCTCTTCAACTGAGTGGGTCAGATTATCAGATGTGGAATCAGTGGAAGGGGTACTCATTCTAGAGAGAAGTTCTCTGAAGCAAGAGTTTTATTTGTCAAAATAAGAGAGACATTTTCTCATGGCTACTATCATGTTACTAGTGACCACGTTTCCCATCTCTTTCCTGTGGTTCAATGTTCACAAAATCCTTAATCATTTTGGCCAACGGGAGGAAATCTCAATTGTCGCAAAGAAGTACCACTTCTATCTCCTCCCTGATTTGGTAATCACATCGTTTCTTTCTACTCTGAAATCCTACTTGAGCTCACAACACAAAACTGTGCCCTATTATGTTGAGCTCGGTTGTGGCCGTAGCTCGTCATGTGCCCATCAACGTTCTACTTTACAAAGCCAAGGGCATTGAGGGAGTTTCTATGGCAATCTGGACAACTGATCTCATGGTTGTCATTCTAGTAGCCCTCTATGTGTCAATCGCAGAGATTTGTAGCAAGGGAGGAAGGAGGGTGGCTCGAGCAAGGGGCTCGAGACTGGATCAACTTGCTCAAACTTTCCGGCCTGTGTTGCCTGACCACCTGCCCGAGTGGTGGTTCATCGAGATCCTAGTCTTGCTCACTGGGCGGCTCACTGATTCTTTACAAGCAGTGGGAGTGTTGGCGATAGTGCTAAACTTTGACTACTTGCTCTACTCCGTCATGCTTCAACTATCCACCTGTGCGTTCATCTGTATGTTTGCTGGGCGAGAACTGGCTGGGCCCAGCTTACTTGTCGGGAACCGTGTCTTTGGCCTGAGTATAGTTGCAGGCTGCATCAGCGGGCAGTAATGGTTGGCACCAAGGGCCTCTGGGGGCCTTTGTTCAGCCATGATAGGGGGATTATGAGAGGTGTGAAGAAGACAATGTTGATCATGGCTTTAGTAGAAGTGGTAAATTTCCCGGTGACGGTCTGTGGAGGAATAGTCCGTGGGACTGCCAGGCTGTGGCTGGCTATGTATGCCAATGTGGGAGGGTTCTACTTGCTGGCTTTGCTCTTGGGAGTGGTTTTGGCATTCAAGGTCCGTCTTGGACTTGGTGGACTACTAGGTGGGTTCTTGGTTGGGATGGTTGGTTGCTTAGTTCTGTTGATGATGTTAGTTGCAAGGATAAACTGGGATGAGGAAGCTGGAAAGGCACAAATACTCCGCGGTAAAGTCAAAGAGACTGTCGATGAAGATGGACCTGAGAATTTTGTAAAACTTCACGTGTGATTATGCACATGATACATATCCAGTTCTGTTCTAAAATAAGTAACGATTGAGGAACGATGTTTCAAAGGTGAATTCAGCCATTGGATTCATTCCATGAAATGAGTCCACCTAATACAGTTTAGACTGTCTTGGTCACACGTTGCAGCCAGATCACCGAGAAGCGAAACTTATGTAATCAAATTAAAATGGCGACTATTGATTTTAGGTTGTCCTGTGAGATTTTCAGGAAGACAAATAATACACTTTGAACTTCACTAACTTCACCCAAATCTCTATAAATAGCCCAGAACAGAATCTTCTATCAATGTAGGGTTGGAGAATTTTCAGCAATACGAGCTTTGAATACAGAGACGCTTAATCGTTGCCTGTTCCTGGTTTAGAAATTAAAATCTCGAGCTGTTTGTCTTTCTCGTCGTTGAAGCCAAGGGAAGCCGTTATTCTGTGACCAGCTGATTCCTTTTCAGGCCATACACTAAGAAGGAAATGAGCAGACGTGATTTCCCCACTTTCGCCTGTAGGTCAGATGAATATTAGCCAGAAAGAGCTTTATTTTCTGGGGGTGCAAATTACAACAAGATGCAAAATCTTGGGCTGAAATATGTGATGAACGAATTCCTTCTAAATAGCTTCTGAAAACGGGCATCATTGTGAATAGGATATACACAAAAATTCAAGTCTTACAATATTTGCTAGAGTATTTGAATGTTTAGCTTACGAAAATCTAAAATGATTCCCCCATACTAGTAGTAGGGGCTTCCATTTCCAGCAGCAGCTGTGCTAGAGACCTTGTGCTGTATGTTCACTGTTCAGGTTTACATAATAGACAAAAAGAATACTTGTATTATCAAGCTCGCTAGTCCTTTTTTCTTGTCAAGCAACAATATGAACCCATTTTCAAAGAAACGGGAGTGTCCAACAATATTGAACTTCTGAGTTCTGATCACATTGAGAGTGAGCATATTGCCACACCAATTGATATTTGACCACTACATTTTTTCTAGCAAGAAGAAAAGTTGGTCGATGCAGAGGAATTTTTGTTTCCGACTTCAAGAAAATCCACAGGGGATGCTCTACTCTTGTACAGTGTACAGATAGGCATAACCCATGCAAATTGTTGCATGAGAAGGATGTTATCTGACTGCTGGTCCTTCCAAATTGTTCAAATGTTTTAATGGAGTTTCACAAGTACTTGTTTGGTTCTGAGTCTCAGAGTCTGAATCAGTTTACTGTTTGTTTTTTTGGCATTTTCTCTTGTGCAGGGAGGTATGCCTCCCTTAGTCTCTATATTACTCTGATCTTTCTAATAAAAATTTGGATTACCCAAAACATAAAAACCCATCCATGTCATTGTTTATTTGCTCCTGTTATTTCCTTTTGCTATTCCCTAGGACATCTAAATTGTTTAGCTTGGATAGTCTTAACGTCTGAGTTTCATTTGGCTCTTATTTTGGTGTTTAGATGCAAATTTCAATGTTTGTCCTCGTCAAAACAGTTTTCTTCTTCCTTTCCTTAATTAGATGCATCTGTTTGTCTCTCTGTCAGGAATTCTCATAGATTTTCTTCACTTCGGCAACTGTCCAACAATTTCGCCCAGTTCAATAATTTGCAAAGCCCACTTCGTTCAAGGAAGCCCCTCACTAGAAAGGTGCATGCACGTACCGCATTAATTGTTATTGCTGATATAACATTGGTTTTTTGAAGTTTAGTCTAATCTTGGAAACATTTTCAGGATGCTGCAGTCATAAATGAATGGAGGTTTCAAAAGTTAAAAGAATACAAAGAAGGAAACGTTGAAGTGGAAAATGAAGCTTTTGACCGTTACATGCAGAATGTTACTTTACTCGAGGAGGTCCTTGCTGTTAATTCGAAACCGGAAGGGCCGACGAAAGATGGGTCCCCTGTCTCAAACCCTAACCCTAACCTTAATTCTGCAGGAGACGACACTGAAATGGTTGTTTCTGGGCTGAAATTAAAGCTAAGATCAAATCCATATAGAACTGAGAAACTTAGAAAGAGATTGGAAGACATCATCAATCAGGGACTAAGGAAGCTTCGGAAAATTGATTTGGTTGATGTTGGTAGTGACCCCAATAAGCAAGATGAACTTGTTGGAAAGCAAGAAAATGGGAAATATTCGGATTTAAGTGATCTTTTGGATAAGTTGAATAAAGCTCGGAGTGAGGAAGATCTAAAATCTTGTTTGGAGATGAAATCTCAGCTCTTTAATCGGCATAGAAGGTCGAGTCAAATCGAAGCTGAAGGCGTTGAAGTATTTAAGGAGACAGCCAAAACCGATTTCCCGCTGGGACTGAGATCTGATTATTCTCCACCAAAGTGGTTTTGCACTACTACTATTGATCAAGATGCTCTAAATTCCATTGATGTCCATTTTACTTCGCTTGATGGGATAGAAAATCTTTAGATTGAGCTACATTTCCGTATGAGGGAATATAAGTTCCAGTTAAGGTTATAGGTCGAAATCAATGGTGTTACAGCCGTACTTGTAGTTGAACTTGTGAGATGCAGTGGGCATCCATGCTTGAAACATGTAATTTTCTGAAGCTAATTAACATGTTTCGGGCTTCATGTTTGGAAAGTTGGAATTTAATTTGGTGGAATATGAATTTCTTGAGGTTCTTTGTGCATCAAATTAGGTTACAGAGGTTAAAGCAACCACATTTTCTTTGCGGGTCATGTTAATTCCATCCTGTACATTTTCCCCAATGCTATTTCAACAACTACTAGCTTGTTTAATTCTGAAGCTGGGAAATTTTTAGGTTTGGAAAAAGGGTTCCTAATTGGCTTCTCTAATTTTGACATCGAATGGTCTATAGGGCTTTCAAAACTATAAACCTGGATTCAAAACTACTGTAATCCTGTCCCAGCAGCCTATTTGGCCCAAGAAAGCCGACCAAGGTGACGCATGCTTACTTGCGCGGACACACTTGCAGAAACACACATATGCACTCTTTTTGTTTTGGTGCCAATAGAGAGAATTTCATAAAAATAAAAGCACCGATAAAGCCTAAAAAAGAAAATACAGAAAAGGAATAACAAAAAAAAAAAAACACAGGGAGATACAAAACGCCGGAGTTGTTGGAGGTGTCACACCTTTGCTGCTACTGCCACTGATGTTGGAAGCTCAATTATGGAAACCTTAGATATGGCTCTCCCCTTGCCCAGAAATCTGGATTCCGGATGCGCATAGGGAGAGGAAAAGATCCGATCGACCATGGGGAGTTGCAAGCAAATCCTGGAGGGGAAGTAATAGAGGAGAGGAGAAGAGGGAAAGGGGTGCAACACTGCAACGGGGGTGGGGGTGATGTGATAGTCGCTAGGAGAAAAAAGCCCTAGCGAGAAAGCTTCTCCGTCCCTTCGGTGATTTCCACTTATGGACTTATATTTACACATATATGCGTTTAGATAGAAATAAATGTTAATTCTAGCAAATATTGATGGGTTGTACGTACGTCGCATTAACAATATCAACCTTCAATACGTTTTCATAAGCTTGAACCCCAATCTCTGTCAAAATTTGTAGGAAAACCACTTCATTTTTTTTTATCACCGGTAGGACAACCACTTGATACATATGGTTATGCACTACACAAGTATTTTCATTATTCAATTCTTCTTGATTTCAATAAATCTTTTCTTCACAAAAAACTCCCCCCTGCGCGAATTTGTTGAAAAAATAACCATGTCCTTATTTTCCCTGATGGTTTCATTCATGGTGGAAATTGAATATGACATTGTAATTTTTTTTAGGTACAACTCAGCCTCCCAGATAGTCAAATATTTGGAAACCAAAGACAAAAATTGAGGAATACTGACACCCAAGACAAGGTCAGTTGTACATTATTTAACTTTGAATCAAAGTCAAATTGTGCAGATTTTGCTTTGGTGGTGCCTTCACAAAGAGAATCCCATCTAGTTTCTAAAGTCACAGATATACACCATTATGACAAAGAAATTCCATCTTTATGAATTTCCTTGAAAGTTCCTTCAACCCATTTTAGCTTTATGGTGTTCCTAATTGTAGTAGTGCTTTTCTTGCTTTATTCTCCTATAATTTTGTGTGTACGAATTATTATACATTTGCATTTTTCAAACACAACCACCTTTCTTGGTGGGATATCCATCTTTCTAGGCCCTTGAAATAAGGCTGTCAATAATAGCCAATTTCCATGGCTCTAACCATCTCCTCTCAACATCACTTTTCCATACAACTTTTCTATTGTCATCAAAACTCCTTAAATAATGGCCAATTCCTCTCGGAATTGGGGGCCCTGGCCTGTAGTGAGTGAGCAGTTCGGATAAATTGGAGTTAAAGTAAATGTTAAAGTGCTTTTTAAAATGTAAGACGATCCGAACTATTAATCGCCAAGGGAGCTCACTACATGCATTCTGGTCTTAGTCATGATTCTTGTATTTCACTATAGTTCCTGAATTACTATAGCAGGATTTCTATACGCATACCAGAGAGAGTGCGTATAAAAATCTAGACCAGGAGTGGTCTCTAGAACTGTGAAATTTTCTTTTTGTCTTTCTGTGGTGGACGTAAGCACACCGTAGCATCACGTAGACCTTATATTCTTTTGTGTTTTGTGAAAGCGAAACCAGCAAGGCTATCGATGCGAAGGGAGCGCCCCGGGTCACTTTGTCATGGAAAATGTAACTCATCAGAGCCAAATATGCTTGCCCCAAGCATACTTTACATCTGGACAAGTTGCATATATGCCAGTTTTTCTTTTCTCCTGGTAACTAGGATTCAATGGACGAATTAATCTAATTTCACCGTCCACTAGTTGAATCCTCAAATTAAAGGCTTCTTGATGCCTTGGGGTTTGGGTGGATGCCAAGTTCGGGTTAAGAATTCGTCTAGGTTGAAATTTCACTATGGAATCACGAGTTTAATTTCACTTTTGTAATCCACAACATCACAAATAACACAAGTACCAATTAATTTTTCTTTTTTTTTTTCAGGGGATGGTAACAAATTTAATTACATGTGGGTTGTGATCATAACAAAAGAAAAAAGAAAAAAGAAAAAAGAGAGAGGCCAAAATTATGTACATGAACTGGTCATGATCACTCTGCAAATCAAATGTCTTGATCCAAATCAAAGTTGATAAGATTTAGAAAAGCACACGTACGGACGAAAATTATTTTTAATTATAAATGTTTTGCAACAAAATAATATGAATCTGGGGTAATGATGATTTCTTCCAATCCCACTAAAGAGAATCCAAATAACCAATAATAATAATTAATTAAATATGCCCATATCATATGGGAGCGGACCTCAAGAAAAAAGCTTAGGCTGGGAATAAACATAATTTTCTGTGATGTGGTTGAGTCCCCTTTTTCTTTTTTTTCTTTTTTTTTTCCCTAGGAAAGACAAAAATTAAAAGGAAAAGGCTATAAGCCTATAATACACACCCCTATTTGGGTGTGTTAACACATATACCTCCTAAATATTACGAGTTTTTAATCTAAAAGTTATGACACGCACCAATATGTGTTGATTTTTAGCGAAAATGTTAAGAATTTTATTTTTGAAAAGGCAGGAGAAATAAATGCTATGATTCGTGGTGAAAATGTTCGAAAAATTACGAGTTTTTAGTATGAAAGTTAGGAGGCGTATCAAAATGTTACGAATCTTTATGGGGTGGCGCAATGTATTGTAGAGTTTCCTAAAATTGAAATGATAATTTCTTCTTTGAAAAAAGACAGTCTCTTTCATATGAATGAGAAGAATAATGGGTAATCTATAATTATGGACCAGAACTGTTGGAGGTGTGGATTGATGCCATCAGTTGTCAATGCTTTGATGTTTTCTTGTTGTGCATCTGTAAGGTTTTCTTAATGGTTTAGAGTACCTTAGTCAAGTGCCAGAAGGCCACATGTTTGTCCAAAACTTTTTAATGCAAATTACCCAATTTTTTTTTAGGGTTCGCTTTGCAGTATGTGTCAGAGAGCTTGAAACTCAATTAACAAGTACAAGTTTCTCTTGTATGGTGATTTATTTTTCTCTCTTGTTTGTCGAGTTGTTCCCTAGTGTCTTGTCGTTGTATTTTGGGACTAATTATTCCTTGATCTTGTGCTCCAAAACCATGGAATAATTACTCGTATTTTGGATGTAATTCTTATATATAGGTGCCATTTGTGTTTCCAAGAAGGAAATTAGGGCAAATAAACCGAGCTGTTCGTGAACTATTCGAGGCTCGACTCGGTGAAAGTTTGTTCGAGTTGGTTCGGGGACTAAACGAGCCGAACCTAAACTCAATTTTAGGCTCAATTATTAAATAAGCCGAACCTGAACCTGGGCCTAATTTGGCCTAAAAGTGGTTTTTGGATTATTGATTTTTTCGATTTGTCTTTATTCAAATTTTTTTTGCATTTGTTAGTTTCGCGTCAAGATTTTGTGGTTTCTGGATTCCTCTCGGCGAGACGAATCTAACGAGTATAAAATTATGGTCAAAACTCAAATTTTTTTGAATAAAGCCAAAATAAGTGGATTAATGGCGAATAATCCACCTATTTTGGCTTTATTCAAAAAATTTTGAGTTTTGACCATAATTTTATACTCGTTAGATTCGTCTCGCCGAGAGGAATCCAGAAACCACAAAATCTTGACGCGAAACTAACAAATGCAAAAAAAATTTGAATAAAGACAAATCGAAAAAACCAATAATCCAAAAACCACTTTTAGGCCAAATTAGGCCCTGATAGTATTCGGCTCGATTAGGCTCGGAATCCGGAGTATATGTATATATCTCATAAATTTTCACATGTAACCTTCAATATATATAAAGTTTTACATGTACATAATAAAATTTTTATAACTTTTACATGTATAAACCTTTAAAAGTACACTATATACATACATTTTAATATGTTGTTTATAATTTTGCATATGTATGAACTTATTTATGTACAAAAGAAAATTTTTATTAGTAGTAATATCTAATATTTTAGACTTTTTAAGGCTCGTGAATAAGTTCGAGTTCAATTCAAACCTAGGAAAGCTCAGCTCGAGCTTGGCTCGTCAAATTTTAGTGGAGTTCAAAAAATAAAAATACACCTAGCTTGAAGACGAATCAGTTCAGATATTTCTCGTTTAAGGTCAAATTGTCATCCTTATTTACATTTGAAACATCTCTTTTACTAGAGAGAAAAGAAATATAATTTACCCCACATAAATGTGCAAGAACGCAGGCATATAGATTTTTTTTTCTTTTCTGAAAGTAGACATATAGAACTTTGAATTCATAACCACCGGCGGAACCAGTAAGGGACCGGGATCACGGGTCCCCTGGTTTTCTATTATTGCACTTATATCTTTATTTGGTTTGAAATTATTATCACATCAACTCTTATAAGCCTCAAAAGTTTTCTAATAAATCTTCAAAGATTACACCTTCTGGATAGAGTATTGTAGTTTTCGTATTCGTGTTTGGAAATTTTTGTAAAAAAAAGTGCACTAAATTTTTTTACGCGTAGTGAAAAATATTTAAGTTTGGTACTTTTTGTTGTGCTTTACCCGCAGAAACTTTTTCACGATTATGATTGAAAAGTGCCTCCTCATCAATTTTCTAGCTCCGCCACTATATATTCATAAACCTTAGCCTGGTTGGTTTTTTTGTGCTCTCCAATATATATACATTAGTTGTTGTAATTCGTACCAAAAATGTTTTTTTTTTGCCATTCGATATACATCAATAAAGTTATCTGTTAGATGTTAGTAAACCATAAGGGCTGACTTCCTCTCCATAGGAATCGAATCCAGAACCTCATCCCTATAAAAAGGGCTACACGACCAACTGGGCTAACTGCGCCCTGGTCTACCAAAAATGCTAGGTTAGTTGTTTCTTCATTGATAAGCCTATTTAAAAGAAACTACTTGTATATTAATTTTCCAACAACTTTTAGAGTGTATAGCCTAATTTTCAGAGGTGATGGCTAATAAGCCAAACCTCCCAATCTTGTCATCATCATCTTCCACGCCAACTTCAATCTAATGACATATGAAAGTTGGTTTAGTCGGCTATAATCTAATGTGGAATAATTCTCTCCAAATGATTTAAATTCTGTTAATTCTTTAATCTATCAGAAATTTTAATTAGAATTTTTGTCCAACTAACTTCTTCCAAAATATACGGTGATTGTTTTCGGATTTGTTTTACTTCTGTTGATTAATCTGATATTGTAATAAATCTTCTTCGTGTTCCCGGGTGAAAGCGACGATAATTCTACTTAACATTTTGGGTTTGGTTAGGCAACTTAATCATGAAATAATGAAAATAGGCACAATACAAATACTAAAATATTGGTGCACGAATTTAGTGGTGCACAAGGTTCAGAGTTGTGTGATTTTGTATAAATTCAGTAACTAGACTATCCTGAATGATTCCAATAAGATGTGTCCAATTCTGGTTTGATTCCTAGTTCTACCTTGTTAATGTCAATTGTCAAATCACTTTCCAAAAAAAAAAAAAAAGATGGCATCGCAAATCTGGTTCATAAATTTAAATTGAATAGTTAAAACAATGTCATTAGATTTAAATTTAACAATCTTCCCCTCTAAAGCAACTCGCACCAATGGATTGAAATATATCCATATTGTTAATAGTGAATTATTGTATTGATTTGGATAAACCCATACTGTTAATAATTGGGAATTTTTGTTAAAAAGTCAGCTTACCATATAAAATCGTCTGATTGTACCAAAATGGACCATCGGTTTGCATAGGGCAGCTGAAAATTTATTCCAAAAGCGTACATAATGCATATTCAAAGAGACTGCATTGATTTTATTCTAACCATGGTTCGCAAGTATCGATCCGGTAACTAAACTAAGACCCCACGAAATGCCCTAATATCACTCTTATTTCATCAGCAGCGTTAGTGTGTCCGGTGTCCCTAAGTATAAGGAATACTTTTTTGGTTATTTCACGCTTCGTTATTTCATCAGCAGCGTTAGTGTGTCCGACCTCTTCGGGGACAACTTGCATATTAGGCGGATCACGGCCGTTCGTCAGTGAACGGTTTAGATTTGTTTGAACATGATGTGATCTGAGCCGTTCATAGCTGACCACAGACGGCTGTAATTGACCCATCATGCATGCTATCCCGACAACACACCCCTTGGATCCCGTAAAATGGGGTGATTAATGAGTATATAGGTCAAGGGGTCAAAGTGGGAGGCAACAGGCCTTAGTCCATATTTCATAATGATCTATGACACGCAAATTCACTTTTCTTTTTCTTCTTTTGTGGTAATACAACTTGTGCGCAGCGCCACATCAGACTAGTTCTTACAGTTTATCCCACAGTTGTTTTATATGCTTACACGTGGAGTAATGTGACCCTAAAAGTTACTGACTAAGAGAATCGAATCTGATACTTTAGGAGGAAGCAAACCTCTAATTTTCAATTCAAGACCACCAGGCAAATTCCTGAACTCTCTTTTTGGCTGCTGAAAGTGGGGGGAAAAAAAGTAGGCAAAACGTTGGCCAAAATTGAAAATAGTACATTTCCTGCCGTGTTGCGTAAGGGTATTTTAGGGTACAACCCAAGTGAAAATGAAATTCCAAACCCACTTTCATATTTGACTTACTATTCAGATCAGAGTATATGTTAGGGTTGAATAGAGGGGTTAGTTTATTTTTGTTGAATATCTAATTAATTGGGACTAATTGACAATAATTCTGGGGTGTGTAAAAGAATTGGTTTTTTATGTAATGTACTATGAGCTATATGTATCACGGACATAGATACGGATACTGACATGGACATGGCAATTTTGAAAAAAGGGACACCGACACGACGAGGGACACGGCAATATATTCCACTTCCTATTCGGACTTCCGGACCTCCGTGATCCGAGCATTTTTTTGAAGATCCGAACCGTCCAACGTGTTCAGAAGGTGTTTTCAAGGATTCTAGCGGGAAATCTTCAAAAACAAATACCAGGAAGGGCTTGATCCAAGCAATATTTTGCAAAAACTGAAAAACTGCTTGGATCAAGCCCTTCCCAGTATTTGTTTTTGAAGATTTTTCGCGTGAACCCTTGAAAACACCTTTTGAACACATTGGACGGTTCGGATTTCCCAAAAACAATTTTTAACGAGAAAAAATTACATTTTTTCATATTTACGGGAGGTCCTTACTAGAAAATTTGCCGTATATATATATATATATATATATATATATATATATATATATATATATATATATATATATATTTAAAAAAACTTAAAACTTTAAAGATTGATAATTACAGTTTGAACCCAAAAAATTAAAAAAAATTACAATTTGACCCTGAAAAGTTTAAAAATTATAGATTGACCCCAAAATTTTTTAAAATATATACATTTTGACCCCTGCCATGTCCCCACCAAAAAAATTCAAAAAGTTTGGGGGACACGCCATACGTGTCCCCGTGTCCCTATATCCGACATTCTGATACGACTACCTTTAGAAGTGTCAGTACTTCATAGATTGTGAGAAAATGATCTGTGAACACCCTCAATCTTAAGCACATCCTTGTTCAAAAAAATCTTAAGTACATCATGCCGGAGAGTAACAAGTGTGAGGATCTGCTTGCACAAGATGTTATATTGCATTGTTTTCCTTTCCCGAGTTTATCTTTCTATTCCGTTCTGTGTTAAATTTCAAATGTTGTAGGACAATAGAGTTACCACTTAATTAAATAATCATCCTATTTGGAGATAACACGTAAGTTTCCATCCTTGTCATTTCAAATGGATATGTTTTTATCATTGCGAAATACCATATCTGCCCTAATATAATTAGTCATGGGATATAAATACAAATATTTACTGTTGCTTAATGATGCAGGGAGAAACCTCCTTTTATGACACTATTTGCAACGAAAATTGGGAACAAGTTTGAATTAGAGGTACTTCCTCCATAAACAAACAATTTTGAGTAAATACCCAGCTTTTTATTAATCAAAATACCAACCTTGCCGTAAGGCTGACAACACTTATTTATATAGACTACTAAGACCGAAAAATATGGAAATAAATAACCAAAAGGTAACACTTGCTAACCAAGCAAAACCAATACCAAAAATATGAAATATGATTTAGACCCAATAATTCCTCGAGAATTCTAGAAACATACCAAAACAAGCAGCATCAAAACGAATTTTTTATATTTCTAAAATATTTCAAATATTGGCTTGCATCACTCTCCTTGGCTTGAAGAAACTCGTTCTCGAATTTATATAGTTGAATTCGCTGAATCTTGTCCACATCAACCTTGTACTTACCTTAATATTCTCAAACATGAACTTTAAAAAGTCCTCAAAACGAAAGAAAATATTTTCTTCAAATTGTGCTCTAGGTATGCAACCCATGCATGGATTCTCGCTTGCAGACCTTTCAGTAAATTTTTAAAAAGGATCCACATTTTGTTGATCAAAAGACCCACCATGATTTGGAACTCATTGTTTTGGAAACTTCCTCAACAATAATTGTTTTCTCATCAAAATTGGTGGTTTTATCCAATCCAAAATTGGATCTGGAATAAAATTTGATGTAAAAGGCCACTTAATAGTAGTCTCATCGACCATATCAACCTTAAGGATTTTTCTAGTGTGATACCTCCTGGGAACTCAGGAAAGTTAATCATTAAACTAGACTTGGCAAAGTCGCTTATTATGATTTTAAATCTGACTGCCCTTGTCCTCCCCCTCGGTTGATGGTTACCAGCCAAAAAGGTTCGGTGATAGAAACATCATCCGATACCTCCTCCTCTTTCAGACACCGAGGTTTAACCAGACAACAACGAGGTGGATTTGCAACTTCTAGAACCTTGATGCTTTGGATAAGCATACCAAGCATCGTTTCTATTCACTGAAATCCTTCTTCCATTGGGGTTACTCGAGCAACCTCAGCCTTTTCATAGACTCTTCAACACAAGCTGTCCAACCTCCTCGTCCACCTTGACCTTGACCTCCAACACGTCCTTCGACTATAGTCAAGATTGGATCCTAAGCTCTGATATCAACTGATGCAACGAAGCGTATGAAACGAAGGATTGCACTACAACCAAAAAAGGTCTATAGTGAGGATTGAGTTTCCTCGCCAAAGCACCAAATTTCCTCGTCAGATTTCCTCACTAAAAGGTCGTCGCAGAATGTATTCTAGCGAGGAAAAAAAGATTCCCTCGCCTATTCTGGCCAATTGGCGAGGAATTTTTGTTTTCCTCGCCTATTCTGAACAATTGGCGAGAAAATTTTTCCTCACCTATTCTTGCCAATTGGCGAGGAAATATTTCCTTGCTAAAACTTCTTAAACGAAAAAAAAAAAGACATTCAATTCCCAACTTCTCCACCTCTGCTGGGATTCGAACCAACAACCTCCTCTCTAGCAATGCGCAACCCATCCACCACACCAACTTCCTTTTCAATGCAAAGTGCTACAACTTTTAATATATAAACCTTTTGTAGTTATTTTCACCTCACTAATTTTTTTTAAAAATCTTTTTGCCTAATTTTAGTCTCTTTGTAGTGTTTCTTTAAACTTGTTTCTTAAATCTTTTAATGTTGTTTGTTTTTATTGAAGTTTTTATTTTTATAATTTAATATTTTTCTAGGGTCTTGTTAACATATGCCCTTTTAATGTTATTTGCTTTTATTGAAGTTTTTATTTTTGTAATTTAATATTTTTCTCGGGTCTTGTTAACACATGCCCCAAGGGCATATGATACAACTGCATTAATTCCTCAAAATCTAAATAATTTTGATTTGATTTTAGTTAAAGATTAAAGTTATTTTACATTATAATTTAATTTTTTAAAATTCTTTTTTAATACAGAAATATACACACATAGGCATAACAATTGTCAACACAAAATAATGTTTATGCGTATTCTAATGTAAAACAAAAGCAACACCATATATCGGTTACTTTTTTTTTTTTAATGAAAAACACTTCTCTTAAGTCAAGCCCTCTCAGACTAAAATCTTTTTCCTCCACTTTTGTAGTTCCCTTTTTTCGCTTTTCTTCTTTCTTTGTTGCAATAGTTATGCTCATGAGAGTTTTTCTTTTGCTTTTTTGGTTTGGTATGCACCTTTGGGTAGTTGAAGAGTAATGGGAACAGAGAAAAAAAAAAGAACGGGATTGGGAATCAAAGACAACCAAAATCGAAATGGAGAGAGAGAAAAAAATACAAGGGTGTTTTGGTCTATTACACCAAAATTGCCAAATACATTAACTACTTTCCAATTTCTAGTACAATTGCGTGTAGTTATTATTATTTATGGAAATGATTTTCATACCCCCATTTTACAACCCACACTCCCCTTTTGTCTTTATCTTATGTGAATTTACAATATTGCCCTTTTTCAATACACTTTTTCATACATCCAACGGTAATATTGTAAATTCACATAAGATAAAGACAAAAGGGGAGTGTATATTGTAAATGGGGGGTGTGAAAATCATTTTCCTTTATTTAATGATCCTTAGCCTATGCCCCTAGGGCATACATTAACAAAATCCATTTTTCTATACCCTTTTATAAGTCTTTATACCTTTCTAATTTAATATTTT
Organism: Vaccinium darrowii; assembly: GCA_020921065.1. Classification (NCBI taxonomy): domain Eukaryota; kingdom Viridiplantae; phylum Streptophyta; class Magnoliopsida; order Ericales; family Ericaceae; genus Vaccinium; species Vaccinium darrowii. The sequence goes on along the minus strand of CM037162.1, from coordinate 19,998,885 downwards.
TATATAATTTAACATTTGTGACAATTTAATATTTTTCTATAACCCTTTTATATATTTTTTTCTAATTCAAACCATGGGATGGAATCAAATCTTAGATTTTTTGGCGAGGAAAGATAATTTTTGTCACCAAATGGGTGCCTTTAGCGATTCCTCGCCAAATCTTAGCTTTTTGACGAGGAAAAATAATTTCGTCGCCAATCTTAGCTTTTTGGCGAGGAAAAATAATTTCATCGCCAAATGGGTTCCCTTTAGCGAGGAAATGATTTTAGCTTTTTGGTGAGGAAAGACAATTTTGTCGCCAAAGGGGTGCCCTTTGATGAGGAAATGTAATTTCGTAGCCAATCTTAGCTTTTTGGCGAAGAAAGTTAGTTTCATCGCCTAATGGGTGCCCTTTAGCGATGAAATATTCATTTCTTCGATAAAATCTTTGTTTTTTGGCGAGGAAATATAATTTCATCGACATAAAGTACTCTTTGCCGACAAAACCAATTTCCTCGCCATAAAGATCCATTTGGCGAGGAATTTTGAATTTCCTCGCCACATTTCGTCGCCATAGGTAGTCTTTGTTGTAGTGTTGACACTAGAAAATTTCCTATCTTAGGATCAGTTGGTAATAGTTTCGTGAATTCTAGAAAATTCATAATTTAAATTTTATTGTATGTTAGAATAAGTACTCCGTATTTTATTTAATATGTTTCCATTTAGTAAGGATTTTCTAAATATATTTAGTTTCCGAGTTCCTTTAGTTTAGGTTTCCTATTTTGTAGGTTACTTGGCCAAGCAGAATTAGGTTTGATTATGTTTCCTTTTTATTGTTTTCTTGTTCTCCAAAAACTTAGATTTAGTTTTCTATGTTTTATTTCCTTTTTAGTATTTTTAGGTTAAATTACTATTATTATAAATATAAATAAGGATGAAAGCCTTAGGGCAAGTAGAGTTATTTAATGATTATACTTTTGTTAACATGGTTTTTAGTGCAATTGTATTTTCGACGAAGTCTATAACATGAACAATTTTGATGACGAAAATGAACTTGGCCTGGGCCGAAAATAGGCCAACTACACGATGCAGACGTGCAGTTCCTTTGACAAGCCATTTCCAAATAAGTGTGTGGTACTTGATAATCGATGGAGGGCTAGTAGGGGCTCTTGCCTCCACTGCAATTCGTAAAATATATATATATATATATATATATATATATATATATATATATATATATATATATATAATTCATCAAATTATATAGCTCTACTCCTCCTCTACCGATGTAACCCGTTTCCCTATGCAACTCCGTTCGTACTTCATATGCACCTTCCGAGGGGAAAAAGGTGAGATAAGAAAGAATTAAAGATGCCTCCTTTGATTTTTCTTTTGTGATTATTTGTTTGGTTGGTTGCAAAGCTTTTGTTGGACTCGAAACAATGAAAGCTGCCAAAGAGAATCAACAGGTTTTTCAACAAAACATCAAAAAACAAAAACAAAAAAACAAAAAAATCAAGTGCGTGAACGATTTTAATGCATCTCGCTTTCCTAGATAGAGAAAGGCTTGTACACAGGTGATCGACCCATGACCACTTGCGCAGATAAAAAAAAAATAAAATAAAAAAAATTATAAGAAACTTTTTGGAAAACTCTTTTATTTATAACTATTTAATTTAATTATATGAAAGAATCTGTCCATAATTAAATTCTATTATTGTTGATAAATCCGCGGAATCACAGTACTCGATGCCGAAAGACCTTAATCAAGTAGAGAACTTAATTTACCTTGTTCTCCAAGTGCGTATATATTTGAGGGAAGCGGGGGGTCTGTTGGACACCTAATGCACTACACTGTACAGCGCAGTATCCCAGTCATCCAAAAGTGTTTTTCATGATCCAGATTTACAGCTCTTACCAGTCAAAAGTAATGTTTAGCAAATTCGGACAATTGATTTTCGAGATTGACGGCTGCGATGTGCGCTACACAAGACAATGCATATGGTGCACAACAGCGTCCCGACTTCCTTTCGTATTTGAGTACATTAAGTTAAAACTCAAAATTTGTCCTAAGCTTTGTTTTCAGTTAAAAATAATAAAGGCTTGATTCAACTCTCTACAACAACAACAACAACAATAACATAACCCATTTAATCCCCAATAATTGGGGGTATGGGCGGGGGAAGGATAGGAGACAGACCTAACCTTTGGCAATAAATGCACAAAGTGGCTGCTCCCAGATGATTCAACTCTCTAGTGTTACGGAAATGAAAGCAATCGAGATATAATTTTTATGATCCTAATCGTTCATTCTTTTTTCTTGTTCTTTTTTTTGGCTTAAGCCTAATTGTTCATTCTTTAGATCGCTATTTTGTCATTATTGATCGCTATTTTGTCATTATTGTTGTAAACAATCAAACTATTTGGACATTGATAAGTACCGAATGGACTCCCATTTGTATAAAACCGGGGTGACCCATGCCACACCCCCATATATAGTTCTGTCATTGCTAATGACTAAAAATTCAAATGGAAATGTAGTAAAGTTGAAAGATCCTTTTCCCATCTCTCATCTCTCCAATCATTAATCATATTTATCTCTCTACTCATACCCCTCTCTCCAATCATTATTCTTATTTCTCTCTCTATCTCTCTCCAATTATTACACCTCTCTGTAGTTATTACTTTTTCTAAAAACCCATCCAAACACTGTCCCAAAAATATTTCTCAAAATGTTCTTCTCAAAACTCTCAACCAAACACAACGTATATGATCGTTTCCACGATTTGGACCCCTTTCTAACTTTATTATTAGAAAAATAAAAAGTATAAGCTTCTCAAATAATCTCAAAAAAGTACGAGAGCAAAATGTAGAAAGAATATAATTAAGGCTTACCCACTTGTCATGAAAAAAAAAAAAAAAAAAGATATACCCTAGCTCAAATAATTTGTTGGGTAGTTTCCGCTCTCGTTTTCAATCTCCGTTCTACATGATTATACTTGATTGATTGATTCTCAGTTCCGCAAAATTTGTAAAAGACTTTTATGCCTTCCCACATTAAGCTCACCCTTATGGAGGTTGTTTCAGTATGTACTTAATGTGTTTTTTTATTTTTTTTGCCATGCGATAGAATGTCAGTAGAGTTAAATTATTACATACCAACGTCGTTATATAGACTTGAACCTTAGATTTCACGTAGTGACAAAGTGCCCTGAGTCCGTATGTACTCAATGTGAGTACAGAAATTCAAAAGCACAGTTTAAGCTGATGCGATAGCCACAGTACTACTGGACAATTGTTCATTATTATTTACAATGAATAATGGCGATAGCCTCACAAGGAGCCTTTACAATGCCACAAACTCCATCTCTAAAAAACGCTAGCTCCGTTCCAAAATAATGGCGAGTATTTTTAATTTGGTGCAAAAAATTTGAAAAATGATACAGAGAAATACTTAATTTGCTGATAAAAAATGACACATTTTTTATAGTGGACTATTATTTTGGAACGGAGGGAGTACCTATTTCAGGAGCCTTTGCTCCCCCCGGGGCGTTAGTAATTCAATGAATCATTAAGGCTGGCCTGTTTTTTCTTATCGGTTTTTTTGACCTCTCCTGTGAAAAGTTTTAAAAGTCTTTTATCACATAAAAAACTCAAAAAGTCCAAAAAATAATAATAATAATAATAAGAGATAAAAACTCAAAAAGTCCAAAAAAAAAAAAAAACCAACAATAAGAGAAAAAAAACCCTTACTTTTTATCTAAAACATTAAGACAAAAAAAGATATGACAAACACAACTTAAGTAACTAATTAATGCAGTGTAACGATGTCCTATCTATAGTGTTTAATAGTGGTAGCTACATAGCATATCAAACGTTACGTAACAGTTTTTTTTGACCCTTTGATACTGTAACACACCGTTATATCGGTTCTACAAATTTTGCCCAATTTTGGATACGTACCGATTTGTATCCGATTTTTTGCCCGGTTCCCGACTGCTTCAAATGCTCCGGAGTCAAAATTGATTTCAAAAAAATTCACAGCTGCTGTCACTGTTGAACTTTGGTTTGTTGACAAGATTAAAGAGTAATTATGACTTTATGTCGTAGCTTTGTATATATACACACAGGGATAGCTCCAAAGGGGTTCGTGAGTGACCACAAGGAATTTAATTGGGGTGTTGGTGGTCATGTCTGTTGTGATCTGCAGTGCGAGCTTTTGATGATTCTCTTCGTTGCAATATCACAGAAAAGACACCCCACCCCCACCCACTCTCTCTCTCTATACTCTCTCTCTCTCTCTCTCTCTCTCTCTCTCTCTCTCTCCATCTGTGTGTGTGTGTGCTGGTTCTCGTGACTGGCGTTATATGGCATCATCAAAACAGATGCCTACAGTGCAATTAAATTTGCATGGCACATATAGGAGTAACTCATAAAAGTAATTATCGCCACCCACCCACCTCGATCTGCTCCTCCTCTCTGTCGGCTGGTTCTCTCACGGACGGCTCCAGGATTTCATTTCAGCGGTTAAAATATCGCTCAGAATTTTTTTCGTTACGCAAAACTCTATCTAGTATGAAGTTTTTTTATTTGGTCAAAAACAATTTGTCGGACTTCAATTATTTTGTTTTGTTGAGCTATACTATGTACTCACACATTTTAAACTAGATTTAGATTTACAATGGCTGTGTACGAATGATTAATGCAGCCAATATAGAAAGGAAAATCGAATGGTATTTGAAAAAATACAAATTTTTTAGTACATAATTTATCCCTGGGAATTAGCTTAAACCCCCAAAACCACTAATAAACCCGCCCCTGTTCTCTCCCGTTTTTTATTTCAAATTTCTTGTTGCTCACATATTTTCAATGTTTTTCTTCGTAAATGTCACGGGAATCACGGTTTTCATCCCAATACTCAATACTTCGTCATATACTAGTATTATTTTTGGCACAAAGATTTAACACTGTTAACCTATTTGAAGGGTGAGTTTTCAGTAAAAATATAATACCTTCTCGCTATAGTAAAAAATGACTGTATATAATTTCCGTTAAATTATATTTTTTGTGATGTATGTGAGTAGAGTAATTTGTCTTTACACTATAGAGTATAGACAACTGATAAAAATATTGAAAATACCGATTGGACGATAGTGGAAATTAAGCCGTCAAGTTTCAATTGGTTATTCCGTCAAAGGTACGAGCAAATTTTATTTTTCCACTTTGCAAAATGAAAAGAAAAAAAAATCTTTCTTTATTTTTTTGAAATTTATACATATACATTTCACAGCCTTCGCCTGAAATTTGTTTAGTTAACAAGGGTGTTCCACTAACTCAGATTTTATAATAAACTGGTTTTTCACTGTTTTTTATGTGATGTATTGTGAGAGAATGACCTGTTTCAGTTTTCGGAAAAAACTGTTTTTTTGTCAGTGGAACACCAAAGTTGGTGTGAATAACGCAAGAATATCAACCGTGTGCTCTAGGCTAATGAAATTGAGCACTCAAAGTTGTTTCACACACACACACAACTAAAGAACAAAAAAGGTTCATGACTAGACTAGACTGTGCAGTGACCATATAATTTCGGATATGATACACAATAAGCATATTTTAAGCTCCTGGGGGTTGATTTTGTTCGAGTATATAAACCTATGAGAGTAATAATACCATTAATTAATAAGCATTTAATCTGTACATAATTTTGTTTTTGATACCTCGATATCCGGCTCACTGGATTACTGACTAATCAGAATGAACAACCTGACCGTTCAACACAATTAAAAAACTTGAGATTTCTGTAGTGATCCAAGTCATTAGAACAGGGACAAAATCCTATATGCACTAGCTCTACATAGGAATTCGTATCATGTGAGTGCAAGTCGACCCGGACCAAAAGCTTTCTAAGGCCTTTAGTAGTCAGGTGACTATCCTACATAGGAGGGCCTATCCTCCTATGTTGATGGTCTTCTTGCCCTTTGTGTTTTTTATTTGGTTGACAGCTTGGCGACCTCTTCTGGCCTTTGGAATGGCATATGATTGTCATTTGGAGGGGTGACAACCACGTTGAGATATTTCCTCTTGATTTGATATCTGTCCTCCTTGTCCCCTTAACAGAGCTGGCTCATAGATTTCGGAGGCCCACCCCATATTTCACAATGGCCACTGCATGAATTTTGGGCCCTAAATTCGAATTTTTTTTGTATGGAGAACTTACACAAAAATTATGTAGGGTTCCTAAATAATTAGGGCCCTAAAATTTTGATTTTTTAGTGGGTCTAAAGCGCAAGCTTCTTGGGATTCATGTCTAAGCTAGCTCTGCCCCTTAATCTTTGTTCCTCTTTCAAAGGTTAATAAAATCTATTCTGTTTTTGCTGTTAAAAAAAAAAAAGGTGACTATCAATCACCGACTCATTGGGGTTGGCCCCTACAAAATAAAGGTGAGAAAATATAATGAAATACTGGAAGTAGAGATCAAGTCTAACTCTTCTTGTGATAAGTGATTGTGGATGGTTTAGAGTGCTTTTTGTGTGAAGTGATGGGTGAGAAATGAGAATACTTGCATGTTTATTTATGGAGCAATACAAGGTCCCAAGAGAAGTACCTGTTTGGGGAAAAAAAAAAAAAAGAGAAGGGGAAAGGGGCATGGGGATAAGGGTTTGTTTGGAATTTGAAAGGATGAAAAGAAAATTAAAAAGTTTTCTCTTCATGTATTGTGAATAGTGAAAATTTCCTTCTATTTTCCTTTCTCTTGTTTTCCTCAAATTCCAAACACAGCGCAAGAGTATGGAGAGGAGTTTAACAGGGAATGAAAAACCCTAGAAAATGAAAATTAAAGGGGCTCTGGGAGTGTGTGTGGCATGGGGAATGGTTGGATTAGGTTTAAAGAAATGTCTTTAAGTAAAGATGAGTGTGTCTTCAACCCAAGGAAAATGGACCTTGTTTCAAGAAACCTCTTACAACATCATGATTTTCTCAAGATTTCAACTCCTATTACCTCATGAAAAGATAAGAAAAATTTATTTAAAATTGCAAGTACTAATAATCAACAAACCAAAAGTTTACGCGTGGTGTTAATCCCATGCTAATTGTACTATTACAATTTTAGTAGGCACCAACACCTTAAATTCTGGCGTTATTTTGTTAAACTTTCACTCATCACCTTTTGAATGATATCGATATCTTTATAACTGGATGTCCGAATTAACTTACGTGCACTTTAATTAATTTCGAACACCTAAAGAAACCCCTAGTGGACTCAAAAGTCTATTCGCTAGCGATAGGAATCGAGCCTAGCTACTAGCTTAGAGGGTATGCCTTTTATTTGTTGCTATACGTGCCCCACTCGACCCTATATGGTACAATACATTTCCACACTTGATTAAAATTCGTGACACTCAATTTTGATACTTTAAAGGCGGTTGTATCTATTTTCATCTACCTTGAAAACTCATCTTGATTTTCAGGTAATAAGTAATCAACAGGAGTACAGCAATTGTGAAGAACAAGCAAAAGAGTATAATTGACGTACAAAATTAAAATAATATACAAATCTTTGTCTCTTGATTCAATGTATATATTTTTGTGTGTTGTATCAATTATTCACTTTGTTTGAAGACCCCAATTTTCATGACCTTGTTTCATGCCCCAAGTCCTAAGCAAAGTTGAGTAAACATGCTGGAGACAAAATTCCAAATTAAAGAAAATTCCAAAGGGCATCTAGTAAACAGCCAACTAGAAAGAATGGCAATGGGCTCAATATTCAAAATTAAAATCATTCAATTGAAAAGCGAATGTTGACTTGACCATCTTGATATACATCATTGATTCCATCAAATTATAGATTCTATCTAGGAAACTATACGATTCCGATTCCAAACACATATTATCGAAGGTTTACAATTGAGGTCACTACGGGAGTATAGTGACTTGGGTCACGACGGATACCCCAAATCCGCTTCTTTTCTTGTTTAGTTTATCAGTAACTTACATTTCCCACCCTAACCGATAATTTCATCAAAATCTAACTTTGCTCTCTTTATCCTAGGTGAGGCTTCTAAAATTTGGCAAGCCATTTGATCAATTATGGTCTTCAATGGGCTCCCAATATAAGCTCCCAATGGTGGCTCCTAACCCATTAGCTAAATCTAACTAGCCTTGTAGCTAGCTCCAAGTGAGACCCAAGCCCTTTTAATTCTTCTTTTAATGGGACCCACACTTTTTTTATTACTTTCTTCACAAAATAGAAAATTTTCTTGCTAGTCCATTGGGTGCACGTATGCTCTCTATATTTAGCAAACTCTAGGAGTGTCAAATGGACCCCAATTAGGCTTATGTGTACACCTTAGGAGTCAACTTAGGAGCCATTTTTAGGGAGCCCACCGTGGATGCCCTACTTCCAATTTTGTCAATCCACTCTTTGCGCTTTAGCTTAACTTTCATTATGGCCCTTCAATTAATGTCTTTCATTTAAGGACAATTTTTTACACTAGGCTCTGTTCGTTTAACGGAGAATATTTATTTCTCCTTTTTTGGTGAAAAAACTTTTATAAGAAAATTTTGATTCTTTATTTCTTATGTTTGGTAGTGTTTCGAAAAAAAAAAAAAAAAAACATATTGAACAACCATCAATGTGAAGCCACTCTACAGATTTCAGCCTGTTTTGGAATGTAAGGGCAACTCACGTTTAGTTCAGCACTGCATTACCTGAACCAATTAAGCTATTTTCAAAAGTACGAACCATACATACTCCCCCCAAAAAAAAATTGTATCCAAACATAACAGAACCTTAGTTGAATAATAGATGGACAACAACATAACTTTCGACACCTAAGATAAAGAATAAGGGTTGACTAACACAATTAAAAGCGAAGAAGTGCAAAGAAGATCAAGTGGAGTAGAAATTTTTTTTTTTGATGGGGCAAATAAAGTAGAATTACGACGGTCAATTATGCACTTTTTTCTACATATTTTTGGGCAAACATAAATTTTATCTTTCTTGTTGGGAGAGAGTTGTGCTTTTAGGGAGAGTCATATCAACTTGATAATGGAGGAAGAGGAGCCGACTCTTGTGGGACCTAATTGAAACAAAGACAAATTGCGTGACGCAATTCTTAATTCTAATCTCTCACATTTGCTCTCTTTCTCTTTTTCTCCTATTTTGGTGGCTTTCTCTATTTCTATGGGTTCACCAACATATATAACATTAGTTAAAGTAATTGAAAATAGGGAACATGACCAATAAATGGTTAAAACTAATAATACCAATTACATGGTAAGGTTTTCCAAAATGACGGAATACATGACAAGGAAAAAAATAATTCCACATACATAGTACCAACAAATTACAGGTTCAAAATACCCTTCTCATTTTTTAAGCTTAACACACACACACCCTTCCCATTGTTCCTAGAAATATTAGTTACCCAGAGTTGCACCATGCATGTAACAACATTGCACTGTGAATGAAAAACCTTTGCACCTTTCAATAAAAGAATTGCACTCATGTTAGTTCAACTTGTCCTGCCATTATGATATCAAATCAAATCTTTTTGGACGAACAATGTCAAAATTGCACCGTGCATGCAACAACATTGCATTGTAAATGAAAAATCTTGCATCTTGCAATAAAAGAATTGCACTCACGTTAATCCAACTTGCCTTGCTAGTGTGAGATCAAATCAAATCGTTTTGGACGGGCAATCTTAAAATTGCACCGTGCATGCAACAACCTTGCACTGTAAATAAAAATCCTTGCACGTTGCAATAAAAGAATTGCACTCACGTTATTCCAACTTGCCTTTGCCAGTGTGGGCCATTGGTTTGCTAATCCCACTTACAAAAAAATATGTAGCTTTAATTTTGTGTATGTATGCACTAATTTATCTACAAAATTAAAAACTATTATAGTGTAACATTAGTGCAATGCTTTTAATTGGGAGTGCAACACAACGTCATACAAGGTGTAATGTAAACGGACACAGGGTGCAAGTATGAGAATAACACATCTGGTCTAACATGGGTGCAATGTTTTTTATTGGGAGTGCAACAAAACATCATGAAAGGAGCAATCTGAATGGACACAGGGTGTAACATTGCACCCGAAAGATGACGGCTTGGCTTGGGTAAGTAACTCTTGCACCTGGTATGACCAAATTATGCACTTTAAGTGAAATAACATGGCATTATTTGACAATAACATTGCACCAAAATGAGAACCATTTTAAATCAACCCTTGCTCCTTGCATGAACAGATGTTGAACCTTACGTGAAGAAAAATGACACCATTTTTACAATAACATTGCTCTAGAATAAGGACCATTGGTTTGCCAATCCCACATTTTGCATTAGTAAAACAACATTTGCTTTCTGTATTAATATATTTTGCACGTTAAGTGAAATAGCATGACACCCTTTGACAATAACATTACACCAGAATAAGGACCACTGAGTTTGGAGACCCTTGCTACTTGTATGAAAAATTATCACATCTTGCAATAACATGTGTTGCTCTCTATTTTTTCTAACTAGCACTAGTAGGATGTTTGTCTAATTTCCTCTCTCTCGCATTAAACCCATTTCCATGAATGAACTACTAGGAAAACCCATTTCTCCAATACATGTTGCTTGATTTCACCTCATAATCCGTACCAAAAATAAGAACGGCGAAATATCCATGAGAGAGAGAGAGAGAGAGAGAGAGAGAGAGAGAGAGAGAGAGAGGAGTTTTCCTATTATAGTGCTAGCATGACTTTGAAATGAGTTAATAGCAAAACATTCCAGAGTTGTAAAAATCCCAACTTACCAATGGGCGCACCAAATGCACCCGGTGGCAAGGGATCAAACTCCATTCCAAGTATAGGCCTGTCTTCCCTCAACGGCTCTCCTAACTGAGCCTCCACAAACGCAATTGCTCTGAGCTCCGATATCGCCTGAGGCGACTGGTAGTACCTCTTCACCGCCGGCATCATATCTATCGCAATCCTCGCAATAGCAGCTCCTCCACGCGGACCCACCCCCCGTGGCTGCTGATGATGCTGATACTGATGGGACTCTACGTGTCCGAATGAACATGACCCCGATCCATGCTCGTTATTTCCCAATTCACCACCTACCGCCACCTCATCTCCAACCCCACTACACTAACCCACCACTGCCAGTGAAGTTTCTTCCTTCTTCCGCCTCTTCATAGGAGGGGTTTTCCTGTCTTTTAACCTCCTGTGGCCAAACCACATCTGAAGCTGCAGATCTGAGAGCCCTAACTTCACTGATAGCTCTGCTCTAACGGCTCCGATGGATACGATTCCACTGCACCCAAAAATCAAATTCTTGAACAACACAAATAACTCAATAACTACGAAATCAACAAAATCAAAAAGAACATAATCGAACCATGTATGGGTTTCTCGATGGATTTGAAACAATGAAGAAGACGAAGAAAGGGAGGTTTACCATGTATGTATTTTGGGCATGAGGGTACTTTGGGCATTGCAACCAAAATTTACCTTGTATGTGTCATTTATTTTCTCCTTACCATGTCTTTGGAATTTCCCAAACCATGACCACATTTTGGTCATTATTTGCTCCTAACACCACCTTTTGGTCATTTCCCCTTGAAAATACCCTTCTTGGTTTGGTGATGATTGCCAATACCAACTCCAAATTTCTACAAGTTTCCCTCCCTTTCTCTTAATTTTTCTCCTATATTACATGAAAATCCACATTTCAGAGAATATTTCCATTTCCAATAGTAGCTTTGCATAATATATATGGACGCGTATACACTAAGGCTATGTTTGGATGACCAGAATCTTAAGTAGGAATAAGAATATGATTATTGAGAATTGAATTCATAGGAATTTGATACCTGGAGGAATTGCATTTTGGTGTTTGGATTAATTCAGTAATCTTACGCGGGAAACAATTTTTTTGGAAATTTATTAAAATCAACATTTATTTTTCTTAATGAATGAGCCAGGAATCTGAGATTCTCATGGGGTAAGGGAGGGATTAGATTCCCACTTAGTCTAGGAATGTGATTCCTGGTTGAATATGTCATTAGGACTCACATTCCTATTCATGTCTTTGCCAAACGTTGGAATCATGAAAGCCTGGCATCACATTCCTGTTCCTGTCTGTTCCAAACGTTGGAATCATAGGTAGAAGGAATCACATTCTCATTCCCCCTTGATATTACTGACATCCAAATACATCCTAAAGATATCGCTACATGCTAATTTTTGTATTGGTGTATATATGTTTTGCGGATTCAAAATAATGCTAGATTAACATAAGAGCGTAAATATTTCGAAGTAGTTGATATATGAGTTGTTATAATTACATTTAGCTTAAAGCTTCGATTTTTTCCCGGTGGAATACCTATTTATTTAATTCATATCTTGTGCTAAACAAATTTGAGACAAGGTTTATCTATCACTAAGATTTATAAAGTCCGTAAGCTTTTGTTTACCTCTATCATGGTGAAATTCACACCTCATAATACCACAATGGCCTTTTGTGAGTTAAACAGAGTAAATACCAGTATGGGTAGTTTTCACTGATACCCCTGAGGTTTTGTTTAATTACAGATACTCTATAAATTTATGACAAATGGCTAAAAACGGCATGTAGTATTAATGTTCATTTCATCGACAGTCGACCGATGACTATTCGACCAAACACGTGATGGAACTAACAAAAAGTGACTTATATTGACAAATTCACCCTACTCGTATTTACACTATGGGACTATCATTTCTAAGACATACTTGGCTATTAATTTTAATACCGTAAGACGACACACTAACTAGCCCTTTTAACTGTTGAACCATTGCAGATGCTCTTACTCATTTCGTTTTACTCAATTTGATCACAGTTGTTAATTCGTTGTTCAGATCTACTAGGTCTTGATTTTAATTCATTGAACATGATAGAAAAGATAAGTTTGAATTCTATCATATAAAGGTGTTACACAAAGGTGAACGATTTTGGTTGTTCAATTTTTTGTTTAGAAAAGTCTCTCCGTTTTTGTTCATTACTACATGAAGCTACAAAACGACCATTAATAATTCGTCATGCTTTACACAAATGAAAGAAAATTCATATATTCTCTAGACGACTAAAAAACAAGTTAATTCAGTAAAACAGTATCTGGAACCACACTATTGACAATGAGATTGATCTCTGAAATTAAATGTGCACGTAAACGGGCCCGAACCTGAGTTAACAAAAAAAATACATTATCTTGAAAAATGTAAGTACTCCATCTTTTCTAGAGGTTTAGGTATACGTTACTCTTTTTCTTCCTTCCTTCCAATTGAGGCATTAATGGCAACTTATCTGTAATGAGAATTTTAGAGGATTGACTTCTTCATATGGGAGCCGTGGAAGTTAGGGATATCGGCCCGCATACTTTAATACTACTTCTTAATCTTTCTTTGTGATTTTCATTTTCCAAATCAATTTGGTCCAACTTGATCAACAAAATGGCATTTAGTAGATAGCATGTTTAGCAATGAATGAATGGGTAGCAACCAGCATGGGCGTGAGAAAACAATAAATTTTTATCTTTCACGAGGTCGCATGTTCGAATCTCACGAGGGCCAGACATTCTAAACCTTGGGGCTACTAGAGGGTTCGTTTAGTCGTTAACTTTTGGACTCTGGAAATAGTCGAGGTGTGTACAAGCTGGCTCCGAACATCCGATAATAAAAAAAATAGGAGTACTAAATATAATAAATCATTAAATGGGTAGCTAAATATAGGCATAATGGTTGAGACAAGACATACCTAATAATAGTGTCCATGTGGAGCTAACTTAGCTTAATTTAGGATTTAGGTTGCTTAATTGCAAGCGTGATTAAGATGTTTATAATTGATTCTTAGTCATCACCCTACATTCTTGTTTCAACCAAAACAACAAATGGTGGATCTCGCGTGGATTAATTGTGTGAAACTAAGTTGGTGGGTTGGAGTTATATTCACATTTAGAGAAGTCAATTCGGGTGGGTACGGTACACACTTTTTTTATTATCTTGAATTCGTAGTATTTTGCATAGAATTCACAACGTTTGTCTGAACGGTCGTAATATTTGCAGCGAAATTCATAAAATTTGCTCAAAATTTCATAACATTTGTATCAGCGGTAGTAATTGATTATAGAAAAATGTTATTAATTCAATATTGATGTTACGAATTCATCTTAGAATGTTATGAATTTTGATACAAAACTTATAAATTTAAGATTACCGTTATTAATTTTTATGCAAAATGTAATCAAGCTATTTAAGGAGCGCACACGGTATATATTTAAATAGCGGGTGACAACGTGCAAGAAAGTTCCGAGTCTTTAACTTTATTTTCAACTTCTGTATTTAACTCAAACGTTTTAATAAACTGGTGAATAAACAATTATGCTCTCTAAGTAAGAAAATAAAAGGCAATTTTTGTTTTTAAAAATTTATATGAGTTAGGATCCTTTCACGTTATTCTTATGTGAGGAAAAATGGGTCTCATACTGTTCTATTTCAATGATCTCATCGCGCACGTCATCCGTACAAAGGTTTAATATTAAAAACCTTAGTGAGGTGTTGAATCACATTTGCCTAGATAGAAATAGACCATTTATAGAGGTAGTGTTAGAATTGACTTTTAGAATTCTCACTATGTATTATTTGAAAATGAAGATATTCCGTCCGTCCCAAGGGGTCCTTTGGACAAAAAAACCATGGTTTTTTTTGTTTGTTCTTATTTAATTTTTTTTTATTTTGGAATTTGTTAGTTTTACGTCGATTTTTTGTGGTTTCTTGATTCGTCTCGACGAGAGGAATCTAAAAAGTATAAAATTATTAACCAAACTTGAAGTTTTGTGAATAAAGACAAAAAATAATCCAAAATAAAAAACCAAACTGGTTTTTTTACCCAAATGACCTCTAAGTGTCACCTACAAAATTTAAATCATTAATTTGATGAAAGAAAATGAAAAAATTGTGCATGAAAGTTGTTCATTTCTTGATCCAAAAATATTTGCACGTCTTTTCGTGGGGGTATGATTTGTTGGCAAGGGGATCCATTATGATATCCTTGTGTGGTGATGTCGTCATTCACTTGTCTCCTTAAAATCATTGTATCAGTATCTGTATCTTATCCATGATTAATACATTTTTTTCGCCGTTCAAAAAAGAAGAAGAAGAAGAAAAAGATTATCGATATCAGATTAAAATCATCGAAACGGCATAGCGGCCATTCTTTTTAGGTGATTACAATCTGAGAGAATCTTGAATAGTGTTTTATTAATGTAAATTTAGAAGGGGCCAAAAAAAAAAAAAAACTAAAGTGAGGCAGGTAGGCGTGAGTGTTGCGTTCAGATATTATGTTCGAAGCATTCTTGTTTGACAACCAGTATGAGACTCTTAGTATTTTTTAAACCACCCTATAAGAAGTTTTTCCTTTTTAACCAAAGTGTCTAAACTAAAACCATTTCCAAAATCTCTTAAGTGCAAGCTCACCTATGAGTCAAATTTCAGGTCAAAGGCCAAAATTTAGTATCAAGAATGACAAAACACTTTTCATTCTTGTGCCAAACTCAAAGTTAAATTTTGCAATACCATTCTTGGTGCCAAATCTAGCATTCAATATAGCAATTGCCAAATCATTCAAGCCATTTAGTTCGCACCGGAAAAATAGATGGATTAATTTTTTTTTGTTAGAATTTGTTTTTTTCTCTTGCTATTATCATATATAAAGGACCAAATTACAGGTATATAAGGACCTCAAGAATAGGGAAACAAACTCTTGAAAATAAACATTGAAATCTCATGACCCTGAACTATCATGATCAGATTACAACGAAAATTAGGGGCAAATAAAAACGTTTCAAAACTTGTACTATAAATTTCTTTTCAAGCCAATCTTGATGTACGCTTATAAAGGGTTAAAAAGGGTATATTAGTCTGCGATTTGACAAATTCAAAAAATGAAAATTAGATGAAAACAAAACGCCAACTTTGTGAATTAAGGGAGAAGGTAGAAGGCATCCAACAACCATGCCAATTAGGTCGGATGGTATTCTCATCCTTTCCTTATTTTCTGAGTCGATGGGGAATGAGGATAGGAGAAGTTAGCGTAGTTGTTGACCAAGTTTATTCTTCAAAACCAAGTTAAATTCACCAATTTTGAAAAGATTAGTATTGGCCATCTTATATGGTATTATTATAATTCTATCAATTAGCAATGTTACATATACTAATTTATATACGCAAATTCACAGACATCGTAAGTTTGTATACACAAACTTTTCGCGTGTAGTGATGACGTAATAGAGTTTTTATATAGTATTAAAACCAGTTGAAGATTACAAGAATCAAAATTAAATTAAACGGGGCATAAGCTCACATTCATATTAAGTAAAATAGGTTTTAACAAAGGAAGAGGCTCTAGGAATAGTTGTGACCTCTTTCTGGGCCCATAACAATTATTGCAATCGTTCGTGTTGTACAACTCGTCTACGTAAAAAAAAAAAAAAAAAAATTGATCGAACTTTGATAAGTGCATATATCATATCAAGGATGTGTGATGTTTGAAAATCAAAGGGTTGGAAAGGAGAAAAGCGGAGACTCACTCCACCCTTGAGGAAAGGCAAATCCCCACGCGAAGGAAGGAGGAACTGGAAGGATAGAGAAAAGGGAAAGAGGAAGAGAAGTAAAAGGAGCGTTTGGGTGGGTCCCGTCGCGTCGCGTCCCCCTGTTTGGACTGATTCCATTGAATGAGGAATCCCATGACCTGACCTCTCCCTGTCGACATACCCCTGTTTTGCCGAGTTAAACAACAAAAAGAAAAAGTAGTAAAAGTGGTTGGTGGAGAAGCAAAGGAAGTTGAGTGGGGGGTGGTGGGAACGAAAGAGAGAGACAGAGTAGATCAAGGGGCGGTCGTGATGATACTACTACTATTCCTACTGTATGTGACACAATTCATTGGATTTTCTGGCTCTCTCTCTCTCTCTCTGCTTTCGATTCTCTAAAACCAACTTTCTCTCTCTCTCTCTCTCTCTCTCTCTCTTCTGGCAGTAGTATTAAAATTTTACAGTATTTATTTTGTTTTGGCGTAGTAGTAATTTTTCTTGTGTTTTGGAAAATATTGAAGAGTCCACCGTGGCCCTTGGGGTTAGGGTGCCATCTTTCTTGCTTTCTTGCTTTCTTTCTTTCATGCTGTTTTTGTGTTTTGCGTCTGATTAAAAAGTATTAGCCCCCCCACCTCCTCAATACAACGCGACCCACCGCATTCTCTCTCTCTCTCTCTCTCTCTCTCTCCAATCCACAATCCTCAACTGCCATATACATACATACCCCATCCATCCATCTCTCTCTCTCTCTCTACCCCCATACTTACTAGTATCTTCTTCCCATCTAAAATTTACCGTACACTGATGGCCGTTCAAGCTCAATACCCATCTAATGTGCTCCTCCTAAACAGGTTTGTTTGTTTCCATACCCTCTCTCCCCTCTATAAACTCTCTCTCTCTCTCTCTCTCTCTCTCTCTCTCTCTCTCTCTCTGTGTGGATATATATGTAATCGTGTTACAATTTACTCCATTATCTGCAGAAACGTACAGGACGGAAACAACGACTACTCATTTCTTGATCAACCCCAGATGTTATTCAGCAATGGAGGTCAGTCCACCTACCTATCCCCCCGATTAATAATCGTACTATATTCATCCTCCTCTGTTTTTCGCCATCATCATCATCATCATCTATATTCATCTTCGATCCTATTTGTAATATAATTTGTTTGTTTATAATCTGGACAGTACTGGGTACTACTAATCCACGAAAGAGATCAAGAGAATCCCCTCTTACTAATCCCTTCTCAATCCAACTCAATCCCCCTCACTTCATAGACCTTACTCACCTTCACACCCCTCAACCCAATGCCGTCTCCACCGGTCTCCGTTTAGCTTTCGACCACCACCACCAACAACCACTATTACAATCATCGCAACCACCGCAACAGACAAAGCATCAAAATCATCTACAACCACCACCACCACAACAACAAACTCTCTCTCCTCAGTCTTCTCTTCTTTTCTCGCTCTTATCAGAAGATTTGGCTACCCATATCAGACAACAGAGACAAGAAATCGAGCAATTCCTTCAAGCCCAGGTATTAATCTCCCCTTTCCAGAAATGGGTTCTCTCAATTTCCCATTTTCGGTAATAGAAAAACCAATAGTAATTCTCAGTTTTAGGGCTAAAAAGAATTGAATACCTGTTCCTTATCTGGTTTATGATTATAGATTCGCTGTAACAGTAGATGGCTTAACGAAGCTGTTGATTGAATGTGGGCAGGGTGAGCAGCTGCGGCGCACGTTGGCAGAGAAGAGGCAAAGACACTACGGTGCGCTTCTGAACGCAGCAGAGGAATCGGCCTCGCGAATGCTTAGGGAGAAGGAGGCGGAGGTGGAGAAGGCGGCGCGTCGAAACGCCGAGCTGGAAGCTCGCGCTGCCCAGCTGACGGCTGAAACGCAAGTGTGGCAGGCACGCGCGAGGGCGCAGGAGGCAACGGCGGCGGCGCTACAGGAGCAGCTTCAGCAGGCCATCATTCGCGGCGGGGCACGGCGGCAGGAGTATGGGGAGGAGGTGGGAGGAGCGGAGGCGGAGGACGCCGAGTCAGTGTACATTGACCCCGAGCGAGTTACGGCGGCGAGTGGACCGAGTTGCAAGGCGTGTCGGAAGCGAGTGGCGTCGGTGGTTTTATTACCGTGTCGGCATCTGTGTCTGTGTACAGAGTGTGGGGTTGTGGCCCAGTCTTGTCCTCTCTGTCTTGCATTCAGAGAGTCCAGTGTGGAGATCTTCCTTTCTTGATATGGGCCCCAGGCCCAATACCAGGTTCAATCTTTGGCCCAATACCCAAAGTGGGGCCGACCATACAAGATGGTAATGGAGTTGATAAAAATTACTAACGTAAAAAGAAATGAAATTGTCTTAATTTTTATTGCATATATTTTTCCGAATTTTATTAGCTACTCCTCTTTGCCTTTTTTTTTTTTTTTTTGGGTTATTTTTTTTCACCTCCCGAAGGCTCAATTTTCCATTTCTTATTATACGGTATTTAGTGGTTTAGACACTTTCATAGGGTACCTAGGATTTTAGGCACTTCCTCTTCAACTAGGATTTTAGGCACTTCTTCTTAAGGTACCCTAAAATCAGGGTAGGGTACCCTAGGTTCTTAGGGTATCCTAGAATCTTAAGCTATCCTAAGAAGCTAGGGGCATTGTTGTAATTGACACGTGTGAGCGGACTGGATGTGTTAGGATAATATTAGGTGGACTAGAAGTGTTAGAAAATAGCTATAGTGGACCTTATAGCAATTCTCTCTTTTTTCATTTGGGGATAATGTATATGGCCTCAGGGGAATGGCATTGGTTCTCGTTTATTTTTTTCAAAATTTAAATTTGAATATATAAATTTATTCATTTGGTAAAAAAGGAACTTTTTTTGCTTTATTATGAAAAAACAAGTGCATTTTGTTCAGTACAGTATAATAAAATTACAGGTGTAATGTACTCTCTCTGTCCCATGAAGTTGGGGCTTAATTAAATTGCGTGCTATTTTCAAAAAAATCTATTAAACAAGATCTATATTAGCTAAAAAATTATTTCCATTAATATATTATTTTTTAGTTTGAAAATTACGTAGTTTCTTTTGCCGTAAGTGGGCACTTCTAATAGCAAAAAGGCCTCTAGAAATGATTTAGCATATGTACTTTTTTTTTTTCTTTTACAACTAAAAATTGAATGGTGGAGTAGAATCAAACATCCATTGAAGTATATTATGACACCCGCGTATTCGGTAGAAGAGATCGGGAAATTTCATTTTACAACCAAATCTTACTATTTTAACCCCACAAAAAATTTATAAATTGCCTCAAATGCAAAGAAACCCTTAGCATTTTTTTCTGTTCGAGAGTCGATAGTATTGTTACGATTGAGACTATCATGCATTGTTTTCGAAACATATTTAGCCTTGAGGACCAATTAGAGCATATTCACTCTTGACTCAATTTTTTACCCAAATTTGAGTAAAATTTTGAGTAAAAACTTGATTTGATATGGAACATTCCAATGAGCAAAGGCAAATGTAAGCATAAATTTGAGTAAAGGCTTCATTAATGGCACAATTATAAATTTGAAAGGAAAAAAATAGCCTTAAAAATTTGAGTAAAGATTTGGTTCAAACCAAATTTGGTGAAAAATTTGAGTAAACTCAAATTTGGTAATGGGTTTGAGTAAGGAGTGGAGTGATATTTTTGTTGATTTTTACTCAAATTTGAGTTTGAGGGTAAATTTGAGTAGAGAGTGGAGATGCTCTAAACAAGGCAAATTTAGATTTATCATCAACATGTCTACCTTATAAGTAACTTCTAAATTTAGTTTATTTCTGCATTACTTAATATAAAAATATGTCACATATGGATCTAATTTTTTATTCTATTGACCAAAATTTCTAGTTCCTTGCCAAATTTCATCAGCATACATATTCCGATTTTCACAGTTATAAAGAGAGACAAAAAGTGGGGAAATGATACTCGAATCGCTTGGAATGACCCCATAGAAGGCAAATGATGAGGTAAATCTAACATCTGTAAAATCTTTGTACGGTTTATTTGTTGAGATCACTTTAACTTCCTTTTTTTACTTTTAGGTTTTCACTTTTCAACCTAATATAATTAGATTACGTTAATTCAGAGGGGTAAAATGACTAAAGCGGTTTTTCTTGGAATTTGATATTGGCAGTCCCCATTTTCATATTGACACTCCCTTTTAGGTGAAGTTTTTAAACTACACTTGCACTTTATAATTGCATTTATCTTTTGCTATCAAAATGATCAGATTAACCTTTTTATTTATGCAACGAACAAAAAAGGAAAAAAAGAAAAAGAAAACTTCATTCTAGGACGTTCTATTCTTTTGCCTTGGCAGCGAGAGAGACAGAGAGAGAAAACAAGAGTTTCTTCGTTTTCTACAAGCCTTTTGATTCATCTGCTACTAGTCACATGTTTCCTTGGAATTTGCAGATTTAGTGTTTAACTTGGGTGGTCTGGGGTGTTGGAAATCAGCCCCTGAAAATCGCCCAAAACGACGTCGTTTTGGGCGCCAAAAGGGGCAACAAAAAAATCACTCAAAACTACGTCATTTTGAGTCCTTGAAGCTACGTAAATTCACAAATTACATGTTCATAACTGGTATTTGAAGCTACATAAATTCACCGAAAAATCATGAACTCGAAAAGGGGGGAAAAAAAAAAACTCATAGTTGTTGGTTATGTTTGATCAAATAACCAAAAAATTATGTTGTACACCGTTTAATTGATCAAAAAAATTAATCGAGACTATTCCTGATCACTTACAATTAAATATCCTTCAAACATAACCAGTATATTTGGTTTCTTCTTGAGTGGTTTTTTTTTGTTGTTGCCCTTTTGGTGTCCAAAATGACGTCGTTTCGGTGATTTTCAGGTTAATTTTCTGGGGTTGATTTTTAGCACCCTAGATCCGGTGTTTTATGTGAATGGTCCCATCTGTTGGTGTATGTATGAACATGGAATATGCAGACATCAAATTTGTGTTAAGTTGTTTGATTTGCGTTACGTTATTTGATTAGTGGAGTTCTCTCATTAGTAAAATAAAAGGGTTATTTCAGCCATTTTGATAGCAAAGAATAAATGTAATTATAAAGTACAAGGCTAGTTTAGGAACTTCACTTAATAGAAATAAGAAAGGGAGTGCCAATATCAATTCCCTTTTTCTTTTGTTTTTCATGATTTTCTAGGTTGATATGTGTGAGGACTTGACTTAAAAACTGTGAAAAGCCAAAAAAACTAAAAAATCAGTTATTAGGGGAGTTCTACAGATTGGCTTATTTGCAATAAATCAGTGGAATTAGCTTATTAGCTTTCTGAGTTAATGTGTTATGAGAGATTGGCCTGTCACATAAAGCCCAATAAAAGCAGTTTTGAATTTAAGGTAATCTTGTAGAACAACCCCTTAGGGCTCGTTTGGATGCTGGATTTGGCAGCCGGATTAAAATCTTGGACTATTTAATCCCAGGCTCACACGTATGGCTTGGTTTGGGAGTCCATTAGTAGCCTGGAGTATTTAATCCCGCTCCAATTTAATCCGGCTTAGGGCGGATTAAATATGGACAGGGTAGGCTCTATCCATATTTATTCCGAGTGTCTACCCGTCCATATTTAATCCAGACGGATAACTCCTTCCTAATCCAGGCCAATCCACCACAAACCATCTTGTTTATTGTTATTATTATCCCCTCATTTTAACGACAAAACAAATCAAGTACTATTTTATCCTCCTTATTACCAAAAATCTTCCAAATCAAGTAGGGAGTATTATTTAATCCCCTTCATAAAAGTCACATCAATGTGGTCCATCCTATATAAATAATACCCCGTTTATTTTATCTCTTTTCTCTATTTTATCCACTCAAAACTAATCCCGCATCCAATCGAGCTATTAGTGGAACAAGCCTGTATGGCCTTGTCCTTTCTTTAGAATATGAACAAGATTGGATCATATAAGCATGCGTAGATCTACATATCAAATAATTTAATGTCAGATTCAAGCTTGTTGAGATAAGCTGGAATCTGCTTGTGATCACATGGTCAAGGAACCAAACTGTCCACTGAGTCCGAAGCCATAGGACTTGTTTGGGAGAGTGGAAAATGCAAGTCCCTCCAATATATTTAAGGAAATCAAATTTTTATTATTTATTATTTTAGGGCAATCATTTTCAACACAAGAATCCATGCCTTATTGCCAGTTTGCAACTACCATCCCTTTCATCCAGCCTAGTTTTTTTCAATCAAGGGAATTTTTTCTTAGTGGGGTTGTGAAGAATTTGTTTACTTCTGTAATGCTTTGAATCTCATTTCTCACATAGTTTATAGTTTGTAACGCCCCGAAAAATTCGGTTTGTTAAATAAAGGATTTTGAAGATCTTTGAGCTGTATTATTTTTTTTCGAAAAGTTAAATTAGAGAAACACAGCCCAATTATTACAAACATTGTTTAAATATTACAATACCGAATAAAGTTGAAAGTGATTTATTACAAACTTCTACACATGAAGTACTAGAATAAAATATGTCTTTATTACAACTTGAAATCTTAATAAAATACTTAAAAGCACAGAGCCAACAACTAAACTACTGGTTTAGCCAGGGCTCGGTCAACTCAGCAACTTCTTCAACGGCTACAGGATTATCTTCTGAATACTCCATATTGTCGCCTGTACCTGGCGTCAAATACCATGGTAACGTAGTACCGTGAGTGGTGACACTCAGTAGAACAACGTAAAACTACCCTTACCCCAATGTATGAATAATTTCCAAAATCAAATAACCACATATAATATTAACCAACAGAACCTACTAATTTTACTCATAAGTTTTATTAACGTAGTCAATCATATGATGTTCCCATTCACCTAGTTCCCATACACTGTGTTCATTAACGTGGTCGATTCTACGATGTTCCCGATCACCATGTTCCCATACACTGTGTTCCCATACACCTATGTTCCCATACACCTATGTTCCCGTACGTTATGTTCCCGTACGCCACTTTGGACACGGCTCAAGACATAACACGGCTCAAGACATGGCACGGCTGCTCAAGACATCCCTATCCTTGGTTCCCGTTCGTTATGTTCCCATACACCATTGTTCCCATACACTGTGTTCCCATACACCTATGTTCCCATACATTATGTTCCCGTACGCCACTTTGGACACGGCTCAAGACATAACACGGCTCAAGACATGGCACGGCTCAAGACACAGCACGGCTCAAGACAAGGCACGGCTCAAGACATAACACGGCTCAAGACCAACTCGTCACCACAATCCCAATCTCATCTTTTCCACAAACTATACTCCTTTGGTTCCCGTTCGTTATGTTCCCATACACCATTGTTCCCATACACTGTGTTCCCATACACCTATGTTCCCATACATTATGTTCCCGTACGCCACTTTGGACACGGCTCAAGACATAACACAGCTCAAGACACAGCACGGCTCAAGACAAGGCACGGCTCAAGACATAACACGGCTCAAGACCAACCCGTCACCACATACCCTAATCTCATCTTTTCCACAACCATACTCCACCCAATTTCTCATCATCACACCCAATCTCGTCTATCCAACCATTATTTCAATCAAGTGGTAAGAAACCATAACCACCAACTATGGAATTCAACAATCAACAAGCTACTCATCAAACCGTAAAACATGTAAGTACTAAAACTGTCAAAAACAATCAGTTACAATTATAACGAAATGACATAACAGTCCTTCTCCAAAAATTATGAAATTTGACAGAGTAATAGTTCTCTATCTTAGGAACAACTCCCGTGTTTATACCTAAGGTCGAATCTGCTCCTAAACTGGGTAAAAGTGCGTACGAACAGAACGTGTCAAATCTGCCACAGTTTACTAAAATTCCAATTCCCGAAGATCTAACCGTTGGATTTGGTCCGTTTACGTGTCACTACGTAGCTAAGACGTCAAACTGTCTTTCTACCAAGTTTCATTGTAATCCTACGGTTCAATCGTATTCTACGGGTTTCCAAAGTTTCTGCCCGAATAAAGAGAAGTTGTTGAAACAGCGATTCGGACAGCCTTAGTGTTTCAGTCATAACTTTTTACACCGAACTCCGTTTGAGTCGAATTACATATCAAAACGTAGGAAATTTGAAGAGCTACAACTTTGTAGTTTTACACTTTTCCTAATTTTACCTCTACGTGGCCGGAAAATTCGCGAACAGTATCCGGCAGTATGTTTCCTGAAGCCAGTCCGTGTACACTCGTTTTTGGTATCGAAAGACGTTTTTCTCACATTCTATCGATCCGTAAACTGATCGGTCCGTACAATCAACTTAGTATAATGTTACCTACAACCCTTACTCCCTAAACCAACGATTGGGTCAAGATTTTACAAAAATCATCATACAGAAGGTTAAAGCAAGTTTACCGAAATCCTACCTTAATTCCTGCAGATTAAGCGCGTGGATGAACGATCCGCACCGTTGGGAACGTCCGGAACCCGTCAATTACCCTAGGCTGAAAAGGGCGTTACTAGTGTGTGACTCGAGAGGGTCGATCTTGAGACGAAAGAGAACGTAGATACTTGAGAGGGAGAGAAGGAGGTGATAATTTTGGGGGAGGGAGAGAGGGCGTAGTCTGATGAGAAATTGGGAGGGGAAAGGCATGAGTAATGCCTTATAAAGAAAAGAAAGGGAAGAACATGGGGGAGACAAGTATATGTGGAAAGAAAAGAAAAGAAAAGAAAAGAAAGGATTATGGAGGAGAAAAGAGAAAAGAGAAAAGAAAAAGCAAAAGAAGAAAAGAAAAATAATTGAGTTTATTGCTATGGTGTTTTGGAAGGCAGGCGTAGGAATTGGGTGTGCGCGAAGCACGACGTGATAGAATGCAGTACAATTTACTCCGGGCAGTGTTCGAACTGTCCAGGCTACGATTTCAGAAAAATACCAAAATATTCGTACTGACTTAGAAAGTCGTGGGCAACGTCACTGTGTGCTCGGAATCGTTTGGAAAAATCTCAAAAGTTGGGTAAAAATCAAATTACAAAAATTAGTATTTACAAATATCACAAATTTATATTTTTTAAAAATTTGGGATATTACATAGTTACTTGCAAATATGAAAAAACAATGAGAGGACCGCATTAGAAAATTGACAGATTGAAAACGCGTCCGTGAAAATAGAGCTCATCAGATCTCTTACGACAATGAATCCAAATATATAAATCCTTGACAAAAAGAGAACGACGGTAAGGACTAATTCATGTAGCCAATTCCATTTGCCGTACAAGACTTATAATTCTATTATTGTGGTGTTAAAATATTTTGTTTGAAGAAAAGATACTGCTTTATGCTGATAATTAGGTTCCAATTTTCTATCTTTTGAACTGTATTTTGTGGCTCTACTTGTTAGGGCCTGTTTGGGTATGTGCAGAAACATCTTGTCCAGTTGTGTTTTGGAACCAGCTGGCTTGGCAAGGCACGCATAATTGTCAGGGGACCATTTTTCTCAGTCATCCAAACAATCCCTTGAAAAAAAAAAAAAAAAAAACGGTCCCTTGTTTTTACTATTCAAAATCACAAATGATAGCGTCTCTATTTGATGGTCTACGATTGATGAGGAGATTAGTCAAGTTGGGTGTAAGTTAACCCGGACAATTCTAACAGTCAAGAAAAGAAAAAGATAACACAAACTTGTCGGGTTGAATACAACTAGGTAAGTTGTACAAGAAAGAAATTAGAATCAAAGGACAAACTCTCACTTTGACCAAGTTAATGAAATAAACCATAACATATACCTGTTTGGCATAGTTTTTTCCAAAAGCATGATTTTAGCAAATGAATTTAGCATGTGCTAAAATCATGGTATTTCAAATAAAAAAATTAAGTGTTTCTGTGTCTGTGTATTATTTTTTGAATTTTTTACACCGAATTAAAGTACACGAGGAGTACTTTAATTTGGTGCAAAAAAAAATCGAAAAATGATACACGGATCTACTTTATTTTTTGATTTCATGATCGCATGATCTCTGAAACAATTTTTTGATTTCTGAAACAATTTTTGGATCCCCATATACTTACCAGATCACAATTATATCTCACCCAAATACGAACAGAATTAGGTTCAAATTTTAATCACCTGTTTAACCGGAGCCGATGTGCCGGCGGCCATCTGTCTAAAATTGTGTTTGGCCTAAACGTGACTTTTCTGAAAGACATGTACGATAGAAATTATTGATATATTTCGTTTGGCTTTTCTTTGAAAATTTTGAGATTAATCATTCGTCTCAACGGGAGTATTTGTCATGATAAATAATTACTTGAAAAATTAATCGAAAAGATATTGACAGACACCGAAAAATTTTCGTCCAAACACACCACATACGGACGACCTCATTAATTGGTCTTTGGAGCAAGTAAACAAGAGATTAGTGTTGGCTAATCACGTGAAAAAGGGATCAATGATTGTTTTAGGCGTCTTCTTCGACTTTCATCACGAGGATGATTAATTCCAATTATTTAATTAACCCTAGATATTATTGCTAATTCCAAATTTTATTTCAATTTCTTTGCATGATTACATCAACCTGGAACCGCCATTATCTTCTGGCATAATTAACTACTATTAACCCTTAAATCATGTGATGTCAAAGGACCCTGCTATGGGTACCGAAGGTGAGGGACAGAAATGGTACAGAGCGCTCTCGGGGATCCACTTTTGGGTCCCACACGAGTGATCCGAACCGTTCATTGTTCTTAAAACATTTTTTCAAGGGGCCCCACAAAAAATTAGCTCAATCGGACAGTTAGAAGTGCGTGAATCAAAGTCCCACCGTTCCAAATCAAAACTTTTGAATTTTTAGAATTTTTTAACTACTATTAACCCTTAAATCATGTGATGTCAAAAGCTTAAACCGGTGAATAAAATGACTCCTAATTAAACTAAACTTGATTTTAGAATTTTTTTTAGGTCATGCTGCTAATCTCACTTTCTTTTGGTTAATAGGCTGGCATGTGGTGAGCTATTACAGGGTAATATTTAGAGTCAACTGCCGATCCCATTAAGGATTCGACTCCGGCCCGCTTATTAATCGTGTCGTGTGCCATGACGTATGTGTTGTGTTAGAATACTAATGTAGATCCAGCTCGGTGAATGGGCACGTCGTAATTTGAATCGTTTCGTGCTTGTGCAGGTCATGTTAACCGTGTTGTGTGTCGTGTCTAAAACCGTGTTTAATTAGGCTGTAAATCAAAAATAAAAAATTGAAACATGGATCATCAGAATCATTGTTTAAGAGTTGAAAGAAAAGAAGTAAACGCTTAATCTATACGCTTACTTAATTTTAGTACCATACAATAGCATTTCACTTTTGCTGTACAACTTCATGGATTATCGAGTCTTATACAGCAGTGATAAAGAAGTAGGCACAATAATAGGAGTAGCTCGATACTATCCTAGTTTAGTCAATTGATTATACAAACATGTTTGCTCAACCCATTTGACATCTCTAGACCTAGATGGTGGATCGTACGTGTTTCTGCTAGGCTTGTCCACAGATCGGTTTTGGGTAGATTGGGTCGGTTCCCAAACTGATTTGCTCGTCGCGGATTGTCATTTTCTCCATCCGTAGCTCTTCGTGAGTGAGGTACAGTTGGGTCGGTTTGGTTGCGGATTGGGCAGATCGGATCCGAACCAAATTTGCCAAAACTAAAATATTAGGATCTGCATCCATCCGTAAGATATCTTTAGTGGATTCGCAGACAATTCAATTTGATCGGTTTTGACGGATTGGTTGACCCGTTGGACACCCCGAGTTTCTGGCTTTCTACATATGGATGTTTTCCTAAACGCAAATGATCAAGCAAATAGTTTATAAAAGTGAATCATTTACTCATCACTATTTAACTTGAGTTTAAGCTTTTAGACCATTTTATCCTTCCCTTTTTGTATGTTTATACAGAAGGATAAAGGTTTCCAATTTCCATCCTTTTTTTTGTGTTTTTTTTTTTCCTTCCCTTTTACTCATGATCATATGTTTGACATGAACTTACTAAATGGGTAAATCAGAAAGCAAGCAGTACAGGATTTACTTCCAGGTTTCTGAAACAAGTTTTGAGTCACTGCATGCCTTGATTTCTGTGTACTCCCACATCATTTTCACACTAATTTGAGCAACCAAACACTGCAGCTAGCTAGTTAAGTACTGCTCAGGCCTTAACTTAACAAAGCAATACACATGGGTTCCCATCATATAAAGCCCTAGTACTATACTTCTGGCCAAAAAGAGAGATGAAGCAAATATTCAGAGAGAAAGGGGGTCCCTCTCTGATATATATATATATATATATATATATATATATATATATATGTGTGTGTGTGTGTGTGTGTGTGTGTGTGCGCGCGCGCGCGCGCATTTGTACTTCTTTAATCTTTCGAAGGTTGTTTCATTAAATTTCTAGTTCAAATTACCTTAAAAAGGTGTTTCAATTATACTAAGTTCAATACTATCATCTTAGAAGAACTCAATTGTGTGAACATATACTTTCACCACATCCATATTGTTTGTCGATTTTTTGTAAAAAAATTTGTCAGTGTTGTCATCAAGGAAAAAAAATAAAACACTTCGTGTGTATTCGTAAAATATTTACATCGGTTTGCCGATTTCAATTCTTTTTTTTATTGTTGCAATAAAAGTAAATAATTACGACCGAAAACTATTTTTCACTGACATAACGACACAAAGTACAAAAAAGACAAACTATAGAACAAAGTATCTATCATTTGAAGTTAATGTTGGTCCTCTAAAATTTTCTTTTAGGAAAAACATAGGACCCTGTTTTACCTTCTCGTCTGGGGCCACGAAAATCTCAGGGCCGGGCCTGCTCTTATTGTACGCATTTCCTTTTCCTTCTTAATTTCGCGATCATTTGCAAAGATAAATGAGTAAAATGAGTGATAGATCACGAGTTCGAGTTTGGTGAAATGTTTGATCCTCTTAATTGGGACCACCTGCCCGAGGGCTACGTATGATTTAATCATTCGTTATGGGAGACGGAGTCTGCATGTATGTTGGGGCTAGTAATTGAGAAAAGCCTAACACCGATTAACAGATATTATGCATATAAGACCTAACAAATGAGAAGAAAAGAGATTAGGAAGCCAATAAGGCCAAACATTAACATTATTTGTGCAATGAAATTACTCACAGCTTTCTATCTATTGTTTGTGCAAATCCTAGACCCGTGAGACTCGTTTCCTGGTCTTTTCCAGGTACCGGAAAACTGAAGTTGAACACTGATGGGTGTAGCCGTGGAAACCCAGGCCAAAGGATATGGTGGAGTTTTTAGAGAGGAAATAGGGTATTGGATTCTAGTATTCATCGGACGTCTAGAGAATTGTACAAGCCTTGAAACCGAGCTATGGGGATTATCTAAGGTCTAGAGTTGGTGAATGGTCAAGGAATGGAACCTCTAGAGATCGAGTCAAACTCCACTGCTGCCATAGCTCTTATCAATGAAGACCACCCAGAGCACTCCCCACATCTGATCTTGATCAGGGAATGCAAGGCCTTAATGGAGATCACTGGGTGTAGCCTAAAGCACACGCTTCGTGAGGGCAACAAGGTAGCTGATAGACTGACTAACATGGGGGCAGATCAAGGGGACAAGATGGCATCACACATTACCCCGATGAACAAGATCATCCCACTCCTCGAGGCGGATATAAGAGGAGTGGCCTTTGAGCGTCTTTAGTTTCTGTTTTTTTTTCTAGTGTACCAAAAAAAAAAAAAAAGGCCAAACATCAATTACAGCGATAAACGAATCGAGCTGCTCGCGAGCAGTTTGAGAATTGGCTCGGCTCGACTCATTTAGTAATCAAGTTCGAGCTTGCGTTTTAGACTCGGTAGAAAACGGCCGAGCTCAACACTCTAAAGCTCAATTCAGCTCGCTAAGAATTCAACTCATTGACAGTAGCTCGACTTTTAAGCCCATTTAGTTGCGAGCCGAACTCAAACACTAAAAAGCACGTCTCGACTCGGCCCATTGCACCCCTATATTAGAGAGAGGGGATAGAGAAACTCTTACAACTCTATATCACGCTTAACACGGGAATGTTAGCATCCTCAAAATTAGGCCTCGGAACAGGGACGGATGTAGAATCTTTTGATTGCTGGGGGTAGTGGAATAAGAGGGTGTTTGGCCACCTCTTTATTGCATTTTCACCTTCTCATTTTCTCATTTTGGGTGTTTGGGGGAGTACACCCAAAACTTTCTCAAAAAACTCATTCTTGATTTTGAACAATCTAGGCAAGAAGTTAAAAAGAGGTTGGAGGCTACTTTTCCATTTCTACTTCTCATTTTCTTGTTGCAAAATGCATTCTGTACATTTCTCCCAAACACTTCTCCTAAATTCAAAACACATTCTGACCTTAATCCAAAAAACTAAAAAGCCAAAAAGTTAAAAATGAAAAGCTAAAAAGTAAGCTCCCAAACACCCCTTAAATTTGGGGGCATTATTATAGTCTAACAGATACTCCATTATCAAGTTGTGGGCTTTCAACAGGGAGCCCTTGCCTCTCAGCCCATCGCACCTATACCAATGGGCCACTTAAGGCCCAAAATAATAACTACACAACAGGAGTATAATTTCTCAGTACTAACCAACAAAAAAAGGAAGTGAAAGTAAAGGAGGTCTCTGTAAGAGGGTAAAAGGATAATACGTATATATAATAATAAATTGGTTCGGATAACAATTCACATTTTACTGATATCAATATATACTTTATTATGCACTTTCTACTTATTATCCTCTACCTTTTGGGTGGAAGTTAGCATTTTCCTTTTATAAAAGTGGAGCAAAAAAAGAAAGAAAAAAAGAAATACTCCACTATGACCCATTTTAATTCGTCTTGCCAATTTATGATCCATTTTCTCTTCATTGTCTTCAAACTCAATTTTCTCTCCCCTTTGTTCCTCCAGCCTTCTGTTTTAGTTAAGGTTTCCCCCCCCCCCCCCTCCTTCGTGTGGTAATTATGATCTATATACACATGTATTGATTCTCTCTCCTTCCAAACTTCTTTTTAAATTATCAAACGAGGTTAGCTCAGTTAGCCAGAGCCCTTACACGATCAGTAGGAGGTCAAGGATTCTGATCTTTCTTCTTGTGTAAAGACTCTGTCTCTTTATTTAGAGTTGTATTTGTATATAACAACAGAACTTGTTACGGTGAAAGATATTATAACTTAGATTTCTTCTCATTTGAAATATCCAGATTGATGTACTTGTCACAAACTAACAACTAATGATTAAAACAAAAAAAAAAACGTCTTTTAAAATTAACTTATGTATTCATTATACACATAATTAAGTCTGTTAGATTCTAAAAAGGGTGGTGATCATGTTTAAATGCATAAGGGCATTTTCCTTTTAAGAACAAATAACTTTTTAAATACCTTATTTTTACTCTCTTTTTAAAAGCTCATATTACGCTTATTGTAAGAAGATCTGAAAATTTGAGAGTCATGTATACCCTGTGAATCTCTCTCTTAGTATAAGCTGTCTAAGGCAATTTGTGTTGTTTGGTTGTCTTAATATTTTATGTTTCTGTTCGGTGAAACATAAAATGCCAAGTTGATGAACAAATGCTGTCTAAGACCAGTACAATCTCCTTTATTGATGAACAAATGCCAAGTTGCCTACAATCTCCTTTATTATATGCAATTTGTAGGGTGCTTTCATGTGGTGCACATCCGGATTTTCCATCTCTGCAATCGATTCTCTAGTACTCACTCTAGTTAACTCTTAATGCTAAGAGTTACTACTCTTACCGCTAAAAGTCTGTTTGAGAATCTGAACCATTAATTGTAGAGATGAATGGTCCTAATGTGTGCCCAACAGAGTGCACTACAGGAAACGCCCTACAAGATCCCTTGGTCCAGGACGACACACCCTCCCTAATTATAAGGCCTAGTACTCACTCTAGTTGTTTTACGCGAAACAAAAGGATGGAAAGAAATAAAGAATTTATGGCTTGTTTGTTAGAGGAGATATAATGACCGGATTTAGAAACCTCTCGGATATGAAATTCGGGGTAATAATATCCCCCACACTTGGATATAGTTGTGACACCCCTC
Source organism: Vaccinium darrowii (assembly GCA_020921065.1). Classification (NCBI taxonomy): domain Eukaryota; kingdom Viridiplantae; phylum Streptophyta; class Magnoliopsida; order Ericales; family Ericaceae; genus Vaccinium; species Vaccinium darrowii. The sequence continues at coordinate 19,966,153 of CM037162.1, read as the reverse complement.
ACCCTATCCCAATTATATCCCAATCCATATCTGTTGGTGCAAAAATCCGGGAGTCTTTGGGAAACTGAACTTGTTGATGATGGAACTTGCTTCGAGGCACGTTACTGAGTCGCTTTCCGAAAACAGTAGTCGCCCCCACCGTTAGGTGTGCACCGGGTTGATAGCGAATCTGTCCGAGGATACAACGAAGCCCGATCAATTCAATGATCTTCTGCTTGCGTCCGCACAAACGAAGGACAGACAGAATACCGAGTCGAAAAAGAATCGAAAGAACCAAGGAATTGCTGGCACCGTTTCTGCAGAGTAACGGTACAGCAAAACTAGTAAGCAATCTGTAGTAATTTTGGCAGAGTAACAAGGCTAGAATTCGGTGTAAAATGAAAGTAATTTAGGTGTTATAAATAGACCCAAATGTACCCTTTCACTTTAGGACACGCCCTTTAGTGAATAGACTTAAGTTTGGGTTATACCCCTCCGTTTAGAGCTGCACCCGTACACGAACTAGTGTCTGAAATTCGTGAGCTAACGAACCGGTATCGATACCCCTGGCAGAGGTATCGATACCTAACCTTCTGTTCGTGAAACAGCCGCTCACGAACCAACCGGTATCGATACACCTATCAGGGGTATCGATACCAACACTCTATGCCGATCCGTACGCCACGTCAGCGACACCTTACCGCCAAATGGCAATAAGAAAGGGCGCCTACAAGGCGCCAAGTGCAAAGTGCGCCATCATAGCGCCACACAGCCCACTGCCATGCTCACGCACGCGCGCGCGCGCGCGGGTACGTATGAGTGTGTTCCATCACCGGCTATGCCGGTAATGTGCGTGACACCATAGGTGCCTTGCTACTTAACATTATGTGAACATTATAGAAATGTTTCCACATATATACAACTCAAACATTTCCTCACTAGCCAATGTGGGACAAAACCAAAACACAACAAAAAAGCTTTCTAAAAGGCACTAGGAATACTTTGATAAAAACCCCAAATAAAGACCCGTTTATTTTGATAATATCCAACAATATCCACCTTTAAAATTACAACTTTGCCATTATTATTTACTGAAATGGCATTATTATTCATGGAATATTATTTCATCCAAATCGCCTTATCCAAACAAACGCTATATGAGTAATCACCCCTTACAGGCTTAGATAATCATCCTTTTTCTATATCTTCCATCTTACTGTGTTTCCTTATTCCATCCAAAAAAATTTAATTGCTAGCATCCCGGGATCGAGTCCCATTCTCCCCTCCCCTTGTAATAAATTGGTAATGACGAATGACCAAAAAAAAAAAAAAAAAAAACCCACATGCAGTTAAATGGGCTCGTACTCTTTTTTAAATGGGCTCTTACTTAATTCACCAGATTTTGGCAATTAGGACGAAAGATTGAGTTTTTGTCCCTGGTGTAAGTGAAATAGCCCATTCTCGGAGCCCAAATTACATGGACCATATCGGCCCACATCAATTCTTGAGTGGAACGCATCTGGGCCCACTCTCATTTTTCTCTTACCTTTTGTGATTCAGTTATCAGCTTTATAAATATTCTTTTACCTTAGCAACAAAATATTAATTGTGTATGGATATATACTTATTTATTATTTAGCATTAAAAAAAAAGTATTTTTGCGTGCTAAAGAATCTTCACCGACCATTTCTTCTGAATAGCTTGGAAAATGGCTTAGTTTGATAAATTTATTAGGTTTTGTAATTGAAAACAGAGAGGTGTTCCGACTATGCAATCTCGTACTCACATATAACATCTCAGAAGCATGATAATTTAGTGGCCATGTATTGAAGTATTGGCGAATTATGTCTCACTTGTCACATAATTTATAAGCGCGTTGATGACACGCTAATTATGTGTTATCCGAAATTTGATCACCATAACATTGTTGTCTCTTGTGAATCAGACCCACACAGGGCTTAATATCCTCCCATCATTGGATATTAGAACCTCATATTTTAGGTGGTCTTGTTTACCATCTGCAAAAACACTAAGTGAAAATATCACATGATACTTCGGGACCACCTAATAAATTTTAACGCACTTCATTCACACTTCTCCAAATGATGATATATCATACAAGCATATACTAGTTAATTGATGTAGTCGACTCTTTGCTATTACTCTTCATCTCTCCCGCAAATCGTCCACTTCCCCCCCTCTCCCCCTTGTCCCCTAGACCTTCTCAACCACTCACTCATTCTCTCGCAATTTCAAACATCGTAATAGCAAGTGAGGGTCGGCCACTATGGTTAGGCACCCAACCTCCGTGCATCTAGTGCAGGTTCGATCCCCACCATTCCCATTCCCCAATTCCCCTAACACTACACTAACATACTAACTCTACTAACTATTGCATTTCAAAAAAAAAGAAGAAAAAAAAAAGCAGCTAATTAGTAGCAAAATAACATCCTACTATTTAGCAACAAGAAAATATCAATTATTCAATAGCTCTTTATCCTTATTGTTCATTTAAATATTAAAAAATATTTTTTTTGAAGTTGGTAATAATGTGCAACTAATGTTATGCAAGAAAAGTATATGCTACCCTCAAAAGGAGAGAAAATTATAGTAGTAGTTCACTATTATTAGTTCACAAATACGACTTTCTCAAAAGGAGAGAAAGCTTACATTGATTAAAGGGAGTCAAAACTCTTAATTTCCTAATGAAGTGCCTATTGCTCTTTGCCTTGTGAAATTCAGGATTCTACACCACTTTTTAATTATAAAGGCAAAAAGTAGTTAGGAGGGAGGGAGCAATTAACGCATTTCAAGTTTCTCTAAGCATTAACAAAGGAACTCAAATCCACCGAAGAGCCGCACAAAGTGTTCAATTATGTTACCCCACCATGTCCCCGGTCCTATTTCGATGATCAGAACGGTTCTTCTATTAGAACATTATATTTTAACTATTCTTGCAAAAAATCAGCTCAATTGGATATCGGTAAATGTTTGATAAAATCACCCAAATTTTCAGTTTACAAGTTTGACATGACTCTGAATGGAAAATCACGTGATTTAAATAACTAATTACCGATATCCGATCGTGTTGAAGTTTTGTAAGGTTAGTTAAAATAGTGTGTTATAAGAGATGAACGGTACTGATCATCGAATTAGGATCGGATACATAGTGAAAAATGTTCATATGTTCATCCACTTTTAAAAATAAGTGAACAAAATTGAACTTGCCACGCGATAGCGTAAATGTTTCCACAGACGCTCTTTCAACAATCTTAATTCAACAAAAGGTCGGTGGCCTAGGTTTGACAACAGTCCTAATTAACAATAGCATGTCGGTGGCCCAAGATTATTAGTCATTAGATGTGCCTATAGAGAAAGGGAGTGATTTCCACGCCTCTAAACTGATATCTACACTGACCCGGGGTGGGGTTGTGTGGTGCACCTCTAGGTTGTCCGATTGTGCTTTGAACGACCCGAATACGCTTGGCAATTTTGATTTATATTATCGGTATGCAATCAAAACACATCTGGGCCGTTCAAAACACGATCTGATGGCCTTTTTTTTTTGTCTTTAAGTAAAAATTTGATGCGTAAAAGTTTCATTCACATATAAAAAAGAGAGTGTATGTGGATATCAATTTGGGAGGTTTGAAAATCAATTACCGTAGAAAACCCCTCCTTTTTACTTTGGAAAAGAGAGAAATTCAGAAAAAGGCCTAGGGTATTGCAGGATGAACAAATGTGAATGAGTATAAGCTTCATTACCCGAACATAGACGGTGCAATAGGTGTTACCGTGTCGCAAAAGAGGCGAGGCTGTGACAATTGAGAGGTTGTCAATGAGCATACCTAATCACACGGGAGGAGAGGTCAAATGGCAAGGCAAGGCCATAGGCCCGTTTGGCTCCTCACGGCGAGCCGAGCAGTAAATTGTTCACTGGAAGTAATTATCAAATGAGTTTTGATACATGCATGCAATCACAAATCGATATCGAGAAGCTTGAGTTTTTTAAAACATTAGAAACTCAAACCGAGAAGTAGCTTATTCAAGTTTGTTTAGAATCTTACCAAGCTTAAAAATTCAAGTTTATTTATTTGCAAAATAAATTGATCTCAAATAAGTTTTCAGTATGCAAACTTGAATAACTTGGCTTGTTTTCAGCTCAACCCAAAAAGCCTCAACCATACTTGATTAATCATCAAATCACATGGCTCCATCAAAATCCCTTGAAATAAGAAGTTTTTACTCCGTATAGAATATCTCAAGGTTGCACATGCCTCCAATATTGTTTATTGGAACTCTGAGAAGAATGTGATATGATAAAAGCAAACAAGTGTATAGATTTCACCACAAGGTGTGGACCCCACGTGGCACATTGCCACAACAAAACACGTGTGACCTCGAGCTCCACACGTGTTTTGGTCTCCCGATGGAGGGAATCTCAATCAACTGATTAACCATAATTAAATGAGATTTTTTACTATTTAATAAAGACAAAAAGAGAGACCAAAAGAAAGGAAGGTATTCGATGATGCCACCTTAAGGAGCTACAAGCCTACAGTGAAAGAAAAGAATTTTTAGGGATGATAATTTACCTTGATTAAATAATAAAAAGTAATTAGCTGATTGATTAATATTATATTACCATACTAAAAGGGTAAAGAATTGAAAAGCACATAAATGTGGTTTCACGTTACATTAAAAAAAGGGGAAAAAAAAAGGTGGCGGTTTCACGTTCCATGACATGCCCGCTTATTGGGGAAAACACGTGTGCAGTTCCTATTGATCCACTTGGAAATATGAACCGTAGGCCATTTTTTTAGTTGAACGAACTTAATTAGGTACGCATAAATTCCGCTAATATATACAGTAAGTCACTTAAAAGTTAAATCTAACCCTGCTCGCTAGGTGTACAATCTTTTTATCTGCCTAGGAATGAAATTGATTTGGTTCGGTTCGGTATTTACCAATTTTGGAGTCAAACTGGTTCATTCTGTTAGAAGATTTCAATATCGAAACAGTACCAAACTAGTTCGTTTATGGTCCGTTTAGGTTTATTCAAGTTTGTTTTGGACTTTACACAACAGTAATATTTAACTATAGAAGGAACATAAATAGACAAAATAACTCTTTCCAAGAACCAATGTAACAAAATCAATGGACCTAAATTACCAAAAAATAACATAACCAATGCTCAACAACATTAGAAAACATACAAAACTCGATTCAATTCGGCTCGTTTGCAACCTATTTTCACTTTGTGTTTTCATGACTTTTGTTGTGGTAATACACATTGAAAGTGTAATTAAGTACTCCATTCATCGTATAACTTAAATTTTGAAGCCGATCAAAAAGAAATTGTGTTATTTTTTGAATAAAAAATAAAACACTTTCATGCATAAAATGTAATTTTTTCTGATTAGAAACGTTTCACGATTGTGGTTGAGGTTACACATTAATGTGCATTTCTACATGCCCTTTCACAGTACTTCTTTTGTTTGAATCTTACATTCCCCTTCTGTTTTCCCTCCTCAATTGTCCCCGTCCGTTCCAATCACTTCACAATTATGGTTGAGGTAATACTTTAATATGCATCTCCATATGCCCTTTTATAGTACTTAATGTGTTAGGTTTTCAGTCTTCCCCGTTTGGTCTGACTGTTCCATATGCCCTTTTATAGTACTTAATTTTTATGCATTTCTGTATGCCCTTTTGAAGTACTTATTTTGTCTTAATCATAATTTATTCTTCTGTTTTTCCTCCTCAGGTGGAATGGCCTCCCTATTTGGTTTACCCTTCCTCGTCCCTTCTAATCGTTTCACGCTTGGGTTGATTTTATGCTTATTATGACATGGATTCGCTGCTTCTTCTATATTTGTTCTTCCTTCCTGCATGCATGCCTATTTTATGGACGCTGATAAAATAATGGGCGATCTGCACATATTTGTGTCACTTTTGGGATTCTCCTCTACAATTTCTTTCAGTAGCCACTATTACATCTCTTTCTGACAACTTCTCTACTGATTTTAGAGCTTCGAAGTTAGCTTCGGTCATCTAGTTACACAAAGTCTAACCGTGCCGCGAAGCTCTCGACTATAGATGTGTTACAATCACATGGTTTATATCGGCTAGTCTGTATGGAAGCTTCGTCAATAGTGAACCTACCAGGATAACAGACAAGGCGCATGCAGGTCATCAAAAAAATAACCGACTGCATTAGCCAGTATGATGGAAATGTATCCTTCAGCAAATTTGGTTATGTTATTTGTCTTTCCTTTTAGTAATTGTTGGTTTCAGCTGTATTTGTAATCGTCGAGTGTTTGGTCTGGCAAGTGGATTATTTTTTGTCCTTATTCAAAATATTTTTTCCTATTGTTAGTTTTGCATCGATTTTTTTGTAGATTATTTGTTCATCCTGATGAGAGGAATCTAAAAAAGTAAAAATTATGATCAAAATTAAAAAAAAGTCCACTAAAGACAAAAATCATCTAAATTTTTGTTGCTTATTAGATTATTTTTGTCCTTATTCACAAATTTTAAGATTGGTTAATAATTTTTTACTTTTTAAATTTCTTTTGTCAAGACAAATCAATAATTCAAAAAAAAAAATCGACTCAAAAATATCAAATGCAAATTTTTTTTGAATAAAGACAAAAAAAATAATTACAAGAATATTACCCGTAACCTGCATATATAAGATTTATGGGTCTTTTCTTATTATTAAAACAAAGTACTCCCATCGTCCTGAATTTGTTGTTCATTTCTAGGGAATGTAACTTTTTTGATGTCAAAAGTAGGGGGTGTTCCACTAACCAAAAAAAAAAAAAAAAAACAGTTTTTTTCCAAAAAATAAAGACAAGTTATTTTCTCACAATACATCACATAAAAAATCGTAAAAAGTCAATTTATTCTAAAATTGCTCTTAGCGGAACCCCATAGTATGCTAAAAAAAAAATTAACTTCCATAATTGCTACTAGTTTCTTTTTGAACTAAGAACACGTTTGGCAGTCTTTATTGTAGAATTCTACATTTAAAATTTTTGTTTTGTGGGTGTTTGGCAGAAAGTTGGCCCAACAGACATTTTCAAAACCACAGAATAAGGACACAATTTGATAATCAGTCTTGAAGACACTTTCACATTCTGTGTAAAAAATCAAGTCATAATCAATTTTGATGACTACTCCTAAACACTACTCTGTTACAAAACCTATTCTGCACACATCTCTCCACCTCTGGTTTTACCATGTTGAACTGTAATAATTAGAGCCCATTCAGGAGTCTACAGAAGCTCACAGAGCTTTCATTCAGCACAGAAAAAAAAAAAACACAACCTCCAATACACTTTTGTACTTTCCAATACACTTTTATTAAATTACATATATTTTTTACATTTTTTAATATACTTTTTAAATCTTAACAGAATCCTCTTTTTGTTTCTTTTACTAGAATTTTCCTCTGCCAAAAGTCAAAAAGAAAGCGCAACTATTTATGAATTTAATTAATGGCCCCCAGGCCCCAGCAGGGCCAGGTTTCATCTATCAAAAAATTATTTGGCGTCTTTGGAACACCTTCACATGGTGCTTCAAAATTCTCTCATGTGGCGTCCAAAATTAAGTACATGAACCCAGTATGCTTGTTTATTGTCTTCTGTAGCAAACTTGTGGTGCAGCTGATTTGGGAGAAATCTCTCATTTTATTAAATTACTTGGGGATATTATTTCTATTTTTTTGGTAGTTATGTTAGGAATATCATCTGTCTCATTTTATTGAATTACTTGGGGATACTATTTACTATAAATACTTTTGAGTAATATCTCGTGCACATAATTATTCCGTTTAGGAGATTTGCTATGTGCACAAATCGCGTACAGATAGCTCTATGGGGTTCACTTTGGGTCTCGGAAAAATAATTCGAACCGTTCATTAATTTCAAAAAATTTGCTTTCTAGTGATATATTGTGAAGAATCAGCTCAATCGATCAGATAACTCAATATACTTGATCCAAACATTTTTATTTTTAATTCCATGTTTATTATTTACTATAAATACTTTGGAGTATCTTGTGCGCGTATAGTTATTCTGTTTAGAAGGTTTGCGTTGTGCACAAATCGCGTACAAATCGCTCTGTGGGATCCACTTCGGTCTCCTAAAAATAATTCTAACCATTTATTAATTCCAAAAAACATTTGAAAATCAGCTCAATAAGATAATTTTAAGTACTGTATTTGATCCAAACATTTTATTTTTTATTTAGTATTTAGAGTTATCAAAAATTGAAAGATTAAATCAAGTATACTGAGTTGATGAATTTTCTAAGGTCACAACATATTTTAAAATTATGAATGACTCGAATTATTTGTGTAAAACAACAAAGTGGATTCCACGAAACAATTTGTACGCCATATGTGAGCCTAGCTTTTGCGTTTAGGAAAAGAACTAATCAGTATATATTGTCATGTCAGGGGCCCCACGTCAATTCCCTTTCTTTGTGCTATAAATCTCCCAAATGACTTTCCCTCTGCTATGTTGGCCACTATGTGACAGTTTTTATCTTCACTTTTGTTAAAATTGGCATTTTACCAATGAACTGGGATTGTCCAAGATTCATAATGTAGACTTTGGGGTAAAATTTGTGGGATGTGGGTCCTGATCGGACTTGGGGTTTTGGAGGGCGGCTCTCGGGCCATTGATCTCAACAATCATCGTCTCGAATTTTACCTAGGCAATGGACGACTTAGATCAACAAAATGTTGAGTACAATTAAAATTGTTAAAAATACATCGAACGGCTTGAAAAGCGTTTTGTAGGACCGCCCTACAAGGGCACCCTTGCGCCCCGTTTGGATGCCGGAGATGATTTGGGTGGATTTGTAATGAGGGCGGATTTGAAGGTGGATTTGTAATGAGGGTGGATTTGGTAATGAGGGTGGCCCCACCTCATAAGAAGGGTGGATTTGTTAGTGAGGTGTTTGGATGGTATTTTGAGAAGGGGGATTAGGAAGGTGGATTTGATAGGATAAGAGGTCAAATGACACAATTGCCCCTATTTTATTATTTGAATAAAGAAAATGGATTAATTTCTTAATAATTACAGTACATACTTAATAAATACATAATAATTACAGAAAATACATAATAAATACAAACAAATAATTAAACCATATCTTTTGGGAAAAAAAATTTTGGGTTTTAAAATTAATAAATTAATTAACAATTGAAAAATAATTCAATTAACAAAAGACATTTTTTTTTTTGTTATTTGAATGGTGAGTAGGTTATATATATATATATATATATATATATATATATATATATATATATATATATATATATATATATATATATATATATATATATATATATATTTTTTTTTTGGTTGAATGGAGAGTAGATGGTGATTAGGGTGAATGGTTGGTGGTGTGGTAGATAGGTGATTGAATGGTGGTTTGTGGTTGAATGTTTGATAAAAAATTTCCTATAAATAGAGAAGAAACTCATTTTGGTATTACAAGCAATTTTGAAATTAGAAAAACAAGTGTTGTAGTTATATTTTTGTAAGTTTGAATGGCACGCCGGGCTTGGAGCGAGGTGGAAGAAGAAACTTTGCTCCAATACCTTACGTCTCTCGTAGATGAGGGTGTTTGGCAATCTGATTTTGGATTTCGTCCTTCGTATTCAGAAGTTTTGCAAAATATGATGCAAGCTTCTTTCCCTGGTTGTGGTATTACAAAAATGCATATTGAGCGCAAGATTACAGATTGGAAGAGAGACTTTGTCTCTATCAATAAGTTCCGTCAAATTGAAGGATTTGGATGGGATGACTTTGAAAAGAAATTGGTGGTGGAGAACGAACAAGTTTGGAACAATTTTGTCCAAGTAAGAGTTCATCCAACAGGCTTGGTGAATATTTTCCCTAACTCTTATTTAATTTATTATTTAATTTAACTTTGATTGTTTTTTTTTTGGTTTTAAAATGTAGGGTCATCCACGATTTGCAAATTGGAATGGAAAACGATTTCCCAATTACAGTCGATGGACCTATTGCTTCACACCTCAAGACGATGGGGAAAATGAAGATTGAAGTCATCGGAAATCTTAAGAATTAAGATGAATTTCAGAGTCAATATTTATTTGAGAGACTGTCTTTGTCTTTGTCTTTGTGTTTGTGTTTGTCTTTGTAATAAAGTTCATAATGTATTTTCGTTTTAGCAATAAAATACATTGATGTTTGACTTAGTAATGAAATTTGCATTTCAATAAACGGTTCTGTTTACACAATGTTGGAACGTACAACTTCATTCTGAATCGAGAAAAAGTCAAGGGAAAAATACAACATAGAAAACCTAAGAAGAAAAGTACAATAAACGAAAATTTAGCAAGGCTATTTCCGCGAGTATCCATTGACTTGAATTTATTCCTCCCAAGTATTGTAAATCCCCGGCCGATGTCCAATGAATACCACCCAATAGGACTGTTGACCTGCCATTCCGTAATCTAAACAAAAACAAATAGTGTTAATTAAAAAATAGTTAAGTGAATGAACATATGTCGTTGGCTCAGAATTTCAATGGCGTCGGCACACATTGCACAAGTCTGACAACAATTTATGTTGCCAAACGGTTATCCAACCGTTGACCATCATAAATTGACCGCCAAGAGATGTGTTTTGCCTATTATATTTTCCTGAAATATCATCATAGCCGTTTCCGAGGATCAACGGTTAGCATAAGGGTAGCTACCAACTTTGAATGACCAAGTACCAACTATCATCGTAATGCCCTACAAAACAATAAAAGATGCAGTTTTCTGGGTTTCACGGCAATGTCGGATGCCAAAAAGGCAAGCCAATTGCACACACACACACACACACACACACACACACAAATGGCTCAGGTATTCATCATAGCCAACCTCCAAACATATCCCAACATTGGTGCCATTGCTAAACAATAAAAAAAAGCACCACAACTGCCCAGTAAACTGAAATCAAATGAACCACAAAAATAGCCCAGAAAACTGCACTTTTATAGCCCAGAAAACTGCACTTTTGTAACCCAGAAAACTGCACTTTTATAGCCCAGAAAACTGCAGTTTCATAGCCCAGAAAACTGCATTGTTAAAGCCCAGAAAACTGCACTTTTGTAGCCCAGAAAACTGCACTTTTGTAACCCAGAAAACTGCACTTTTATAGCCCAGAAAACTGCAGTTTCATAGCCCAGAAAACTGCATTGTTAAAGCCCAGAAAACTGCACTTTTGTAGCCCAGAAAACTACACTTTTGTAACCCAGAAAACTGCACTTTTTATAGCCCAGAAAACTGCAGTTTCATAGCCCAGAAAACTGCATTGTTAAAGCCCAGAAAACTGCACTTTTGTAGCCCAGAAAACTGCACTTTTGTAACCCAGAAAACTGCACTTTTATAGCCCAGAAAACTGCAGTTTCATAGCCCAGAAAACTGCATTGTTATAGCCCAGAAAACTGCACTTTTGTAGCCCAGAAAACTGCACTTTTGTAACCCAGAAAACTGCACTTTTATAGCCCAGAAAACTGCAGTTTCATAGCCCAGAAAACTGCATTGTTAAAGCCCAGAAAACTGCACTTTTGTAGCCCAGAAAACTGCACTTTTGTAACCCAGAAAACTGCACTTTTATGGCCCAGAAAACTGCAGTTTCATAGCCCAGAAAACTGCATTGTTATAGCCCAGAAAACTGCACTTTTGTAGCCCAGAAAACTGCACTGTTATAGCCCAGAAAACTGCAATTTTGTAGCCCACAAAACTGCATGCATATCACAGCCATTTTTTCCCAGAAAATTGCAGATTATGTAACCTAGAAAACACATTCATTTTTCCCAGAAAACTGCATGAGTTTTAACCCAGAAACACATGCCAAGTTCTAATCCAGAAAACTGCAGGTTATATGACCTACAAAACTGGCTGATTTTACCCAGAAAACTGCAGAATTTGCAAACACATAATACAGGTTTCACAAGTATGACCATTGGCCTCATTTTTTCCAAACCAAAACAATCATAGGCCACATATTGGGCTCAGCACATTCCAAATCACTGCTCAAAGTCAAACAACAGGTTCATATTCATAGTTAAATGCACATTGACACTATAGAACAAGGCTCAGGATTAAAACACATCATAGCCTTATATTTTTCCATGCAAACAACACCATAGACAGATGTGCAGAGTAATTATGCAAAATAGCTCATAAAACTGCATCATAGCCCATAAAACTACAACTAAATACCAGAAACATGCATAGCAGCCCAAAAAACTGCATGTCAGCCCATAAAAGTGCTTAGCAGGCCAGCAAAACTGCAACTAATTACCAGAAAACTGCATTATTAGCAGCCCATAGAAAACTGCAGTTTCATAGCCCAGAAAACTGCATCATTACCAGAAAACTGCATCATCACAGAAGCTCAAAGGTAGGCACAACCACACACACACACACACACACACACACACACACACAGAGAAAAACATAAATGGCTCAGAGATTAAAGTATATAGCTCACATCACCCGTATGGGACAACATTATGTTGCCAAATGGGTTTTTAACCCATTGGCAACAATAAGTTGCACAACCAAGTCGAGTGCTTCGCCTTTACATTTGTGCCCTAACTTCATCATTGCCATTTATAACCTGAAACGTAACACAAATTTTATGATTACGAAGCATGCATAACCAAGTACATAGTACAAACCAAACTAAATTGTAGCATAACCAAGTACATTTATCCATATTACATATAATATTCGGAGAGTAGTAGAAATGTTTCTTCAAGTGCTTCGCCTACGTGGTATTCAAAAAGGCCCGTATTGTGCTAATGTGAATCATTGGTGGGCCACCTTATCTTGTCACTACCCGCCTACGTACTATTTGGACCGAGCAACCCCTTCAACAACATCTCCACCCATGGTTGCCTGAATGCTTCCGGTATGCTATAAAATTCAGCCAATTTTTTATCGGACGCCAAAATCATGGAGTTCGCTGTAAACATTTCCTCCATTTGTAGGTTTAGCTGTTGTAGATGGCCAAACACTCCATTTCTCTGATTGGCAACTTTTTGGTCAAAACTCACTGCATCGACGAGCTTGACCATAACCTCTTTGCTATCCGCCAGGTAACTTCCTAATGCCTCATTCAATGCCGCTTGTTTTACCTCAGCCTTTGACATCTTCTTAACCTTCTTGGCCGGGGGGGCGGGCTTTCCAACAGAAGCGTTGGGAGTGGTGGCATTGACATTGCTAGTGGGAGTCGTGGGGTTCAAACCTTGTGAACCACCGGCGGATAGGTCAATGAAGCTATCACCTCCATAGACAAAGTCACCATTGGCAAACCGTGGAGTGTAGCATTCATTGGTGCCAACAAATGATTCCTCGTAGATGGGTGCTTCAATATCTTCGTCCGATACATCGTCACGAATTTCGGGCGAATCCTCCGCCATTTCACCTGTTGCCCTATCTTTCCCAAATAGGACTTGCCATTGTTGAAACATTGGAAAGGCCTTCCCATTCATCCCATTCGCTTTGGGGTGAAACTGCACATGTTAAAAGCATACTATTGGTTTGAGTAAACACTAACAATCGTGGTATCGTTTAGAAATGAAGTGTGAGAAAAGTTACCTTCACGTAATCCTCCCACACATCCGGTGAATCCACGATGATTGCATTAGTGTCGTGGTTCCAACTAAAACCACTTAGCCTTTGCATATCGGCAAGCAACCCGTACTTCTCCTTCCAATTCTTAACCTTGGACTCTATGTTAGGGGTAGCTCTTATGTTTGTCCCGGGCAACATCTTGTGGAGTAGAATCTCCACGGCCCCAAAAAAGCCCGACTTGAAGCCGTTTTCGGCTTTCCATTTGACCCCATCTTTGAACTCGTCAAGCATGCATGCAAGGAGTGCTTCCTCCTCCTTGACACTCCAAAGCCTCCGGGTTTGTTTCTCCTTTTCATTCCCCTCATTAACCGGTTTCTTTCCCTTTCCCTTTGATGCCTTTGACTTGGAACTTTGTTGGGAATCCATTAGGTCCAACAAGCTTCCAAACATGATTTATTTATTTTAACAACATATCTTAGTAACAAATTTCACATAATGGAATAAGTAAGTCAATAGAACGACATAAAATGGTAAAACATAAAATCCACAAACAATATTCATTACATGGAACGGCATAAAATGATAAAACATAAAATCCACAAAACAATAGTCATTACATGGATCACATGTCTACGAATACGATTACAACATTTCAATAAAATCATAAACCTATTAACTACTCTCCAGCCGGACCGTTAGCTAACCAATGGTTGTACATTTGAGTTGCCAAGTTATCTCTCATTTGGGTCCATTGGTTTGTTGGCTCGATGGTGTCAATGTACTCATCTGGTGGGACTATATGCACATTCTCTTGTTCCCAAGCAATGTATTGTTGTTCTATGGGATCAACTTCCATTTCACGCTTGATAAGGTTGTGGAGAAGGCAACAAGCGGTGACTATGCGACATTGAGTTCTAATGGGATAGTAAGAGCAAGATCTTAATATCGCAAATCTCATCTTCAACACCCCGAAACATCTCTCAACCACATTTCGAGCGCTTGAGTGCTTCATGTTGAAAAACTCCTCCCGACTCGTGGGTTGGTAACCTTGCCTCCAAATGTTAATGTGGTATCGTTGACCCCTATATGGGGCTAACAATCCCGGCCCATTTGTATAACCGGCATCGACGAGGTAGTAACGACCTACAAAACGCATTGCTTCTATTGAATTACGCTGGAAAAAGTGTGGAGATATTAATGTAGTGTAAACCAAAGTTACTATAGTGACGTACCCTGGGGAATTCTCAACCCATGTGGCCTCACCAACGCATTGCGAAGGACTCTCGAGTCTGTAGCTGATCCTTCCCAACCCGACAATGCGTATATGAATCTTAGGTTTCGACTACAAACTCCTAAGACATTTGTTGCATAATCACCCTTCCTCGACCTATACCGTGCCCTGTCTTCCGCAGCTGGCATGACAGGTACAAAGGTACCGTCCAAAGCCCCCAAGCAATTCTGTTACGCACAAATTTTAGTACTCATATGTTCAAAATAATAATAAGTTAATGTGGATATATTTATATGCAATTACGTAGTGAGTTTACCTCAAACCACTTCCATCTACTATCCGGCTCATTAGCGGGAACAGGTTGGGGATGATACCACAATTGATTGTAGAGTCGCAACACCGCCAACAAAACTGCATTGAAATGCCTACTAACTGTTTCCCCTGACCTCACAAAATGAAACTTCGTTGGCCTATTCTTGTTATGGTGACCGAGGATCCACAAGAAAATAGCAACTTTCTCAACGACTGTGACGTTCCTAGAATTTTGTAACCCTCCTTCCTTTACTAAATGGCATAACAACATGAAAGTATGCCTATTTACCCTCAATTGGTCGTGACAATTCTTGTCATCACCGCGTACTAACCTATTAAGGGCGTCTACTTGGTTTTGGTAGACAAACGAATACGGGGTCTTCGTCGAACCCTTTCATCCATCAAGTTCTTAATTAGCATGTAAAGCATTAGAGTAGTATTCACCATTGTCATGAAACATACGATTGCTATCACAGCCTTCTTCTTTCGTTCACGCTTCATAAGTCTTGCCATCTGCTTTATGAAAACAATAATTAAATCCCTAACTCTTAAATACCCACATAACATAAATCGACTCACTGGCTAATTAGGGCATATAAAACATATATTACCACATAATGTATTGACAACTTCTTCGAACCTTATTTGAATTGATGAAAACTTATCATTTCATTCATGATTTTTTATAGGGCATAAAACTTATCATATAAAGCATCCATTGTTGTCAAGGACTTGCGTTGAAGCATTTATGAGAGTCTAATTTTACTCCTCAAAAGCTTGTTAGGTGATTTTTTTACAATTCACAGGGACACGATTAGCGCATATCTTCAGCGATAATTTTCAAACTGATCGATAATTAGGGCAGATCCACAGGGACAAGATTAGGGCACAAATCAAATTAAAAACCCCAAATCATATCGCTAATGCTGGGTTTTCTAAACACAACCAACGACAGCCACAATATTAAGGCAAAAATCCAATCAAAAATCCCCATTCACAGATCCATAAACACAACCAACGACAAAATCAAGATTAGGGCAAAAATCATATGAAAAACCCCCAAACATATCGACCATGGTGGGTTTTGGAAGCACTGAACCAACATGGATTTGAACACAACCGGACGACAGCCACTTCGTTAGGGCAAAAATCATATGAATAACCCCCAAATCTGAAGGCTAATCATGGGTTTCAGAAACAAAACCACAATGGATTTCGAAACAACCCAGTTCGATGTACCACAAAAACCCTATAACAAAATCCTTTTTCGATCGACAATCGTGGGTTTCTTCAACACCAGCACCATGGATTTCGAAAGTAGAACATAAACTTCGAAAAAAAAAGGGTTTTCAATACCTGATTCAAGATTGAAGAGGAAATGGATCGAAGATGAGCAACGAAAAAACCACAAACCGATCGACTGCCTCTTCGTCGCCTCTCTCTTCTCTGATGCAAAACAGTACAGAAAACCCTCGATCGTGTGTATATCACCCGGATTTGGAGGGGTAGAAAGGGTAGAGAAAGAACCAAATCGCCCCTCGTTGGGTAACGACAGGGTCAAGGCTGTCGTTACCAAATCCGGGAGCACCCAGATATCGTCTCCCAACAGTGACCCAACTCCAGGGCTCGTTTTGCCATCCAAACGGGGGAGTAACGTGGGACCAGGATTTCTAATCCGGGTGTATTTCTAATCCGGGTCTCTAGTCCAGCATCCAAACAGGGTGTTGAAGGTTCCCAAATCCGGGTCCATGCTGGTTCCATTATTTTAAAGTTACTCCTGTTATAAGTCTTGAAGCATACCTATCACGTGAAGATTAATTTATCAGAAATCAGTTCCTCCAAATGACGGATTTATGCTCACGTAGTGACTCAAATCACTAAATCTTATAGTGATATAAATTGTGGGTTATTTATAATATGTATTTGGGATCGAAACCGTTTAATTTGTTGGGAATGTTGAGTAGATTATTCATGTAAAATGTTAAATTAATTAGATATTAGTAACCATATGGTCGGATACAATTTATTTTACGAAAATGGATGGTCAATATCATTTAGAGAATAAATTTTATGACAAATTTGTCTCAATTGTGTGTCTACCAATCTCCGATGTTGTACGCACCATGTGCTCAACATTTTTGAAAAAAATGAATTATTCCAATCTCAAATAAAGATTTTAGAGGACTCACAATTGAGATCATTACGAGAGTGTAGTGGTGTAATGACCCAACGGGACTACAAGTCTCCAAATGGCATTTAATTTTTATTTTTTTTCCAAAAAACACACAATTTATTTTCAAATAACATGTGTACTTTGTCTATATTAATAATGAGATTTAGCAATGATGCCATCACCAACCTAAGAGCAACTCCAGTGCACTCTTTCAAAATTGGCCCAAAAATAATTCCTAAAAGTTGAAACCTAAGTAAAAGTGGGATTCAATTTTATGTGCTAAGGATTTGATAATTTAGGGGTGACAAACGGGCTCCCTAGAATTGGCTTCTAAAGTGTGTCCTAGACCTTGGGAGCCCTAGCAGCTACTGTAGAGAGTTTGTTGAAGCACGAAAATGATAAAAAAAAAAAAAATTGTTAACCTTGTACATGCCACCTAGGCGCCTTACTACGAGTCATTTAGGGGCCCACTGAAGATACCCTAAGCCCAAAAAAATGAAAACAGAATTCCATATATGAAGGACCTTGGTAGTTGTAGCAATAATCATACGTGAAATAGAACTCGAAGCTATGAGATTTTGTGTTCAAGTTGGTAGACTGTAGGAAAGGTTAATATATTTATAGTTGACAAAGTCAGAATTTTGACCACCCTATTAGAAGAAGACACACGATATCTATAGATTAGTAACACGTGGCAGAGTCACAAGTGGCCCCGCGAGAGCTACCCCCTCGAGGGAGCCTCGCACATGTCATTCCCCAGGAACAGCGGAAAAAAGTGTACACACTCCAAGATAAGATGCATTCGAGGGTGGGAGAGCTTCCCGAGCCCGAGAAGATTAGCGTGAGTCCGAATAGGACAAGTAATGCCATAGATCAACTCGAATAAGAGTGAGCATTAGCCCGAACAGGACACACAACACTAGTCTGAACAGGACACACAACGCTAGTCCGAACAGGACGAGTAGCGCTGTTTCACAAATAGCACTAGTCCGAATAAGACGAGTAACGCTAGATAGTGACTCAGATAAGAGTCAGCATGAGTCCGAATGGGACAGATGGCGCAATTCCGAACAAGGCGAAGCACAAAAGATCAACCCAAACATCCGTGCCAGCTCAAGTCAAAAGGCAGGACTTGAGGGGCCCTCAGTGGCTCGGTTCGCGGTATTTGCATGGCTGAACAAGCTATGAGCTTGCCCTCACGGAAATGGAGGGGGATTTATTAGTGGCTCGGTGGATTGAGGAGAAAGGATCGTTGCAGATGGGGGTCGCGAGAACATCGCCCCCCCACGGCTGTACAATACGGAAGGGACACATGTCGAATATTTACAATGCCACTTGGCGCCTCAATACTGGCCCTAGTAGTCTATAAATATGAGGCGCCCATCTCACAATTCCTCTCAGATTTAGAGAGAGAGAGAGAGAGAGAGAGAGAGAGAGAGAGAGAGAGAGAGAGAGAGAGAGTCCATCTCCCCTAGAGAGAGAAAGTCTCAAAGTGAGGGCATCCCACAAGAGATAACCTAGAGAGATTCTGCCTAGGTCTCTTCCATACTGTTTGCCTTCTTCTCCACCCCACCAATGCAATCCTCTATTCTCTTATTCTAAACACTAACCATTCTTTACCTCTCCTAGCTCATATTCTTATTCTTGAATATTGACTACACAAAGAACCTCTCTTACATAGACCAACATCGACACTTCTAACACAAACACTACATTAATTTGTTAGGAAGAGAAAAACTTTAGGTAACTCTTCGACTAGTATTTAATTGTGAACTTGGGGACTCTGTAGTGCTCCCAAGTGCTACACCTTGTAGTGCTCCCGTTTGACTGTGCATTTTGACAATGCACGACTCAAATTTAATTGTATGCCGACTTAAGAAAAATATAGACCTAACTAATTAACCATTGTTCCATCCCCATAATTGTAGCAAGATTTCACTTTATTATCATAAATATATTTTAGGATTTAGGTTATAGCTTATGTTTTACTTTGACAAAATTATCTTCTTGTCATTTTTTATGTCATAAAAGTAGAGTGGGCACATGCTCATTGCCTGCTAACCTGCCTAGTCTGTCTAACTCATCCCATTTTTTAGAAATTCGGGATAGGTAGTAGGTCCGTGGGATCGGACTGGGTTGAGTTTTTAATCTCGTTTAATAAATAGGATAGATGTGAAAATGTTTAATGAAGCTCAGTCCAACTAGGCCTGACCCGCATATGTTTTGAATTTAACATATTACTAATTAAAAACTCAAGAAACAAAAATATTTATAGTATTTTGTTGTAGTTTCGAAGATCTTGTTATCGCGAAGTAATATACGAGGGTAGTAACTTTATTTATTACACATCACTGAAATTAGTGTAATTAAAAACCAATAAATCAATTGGACAGGCCTAAAAAAAAAAAAATTCTACACGGTCTCATTCATTAATTGACCGGACTTGAATGAACATAATTTTCTCAATTATATAGTGACAGCCCGGCCGAATCCGGCATGCCCTTTCAATGTCCACCCATAGATAAAAAGTCTTAATATCATATTCAGTTGCGCGTAAGTTGGCCAAACCATATTATGGTTTAATGGGATTAAGATGTGTACAAGCTAACTCGAATACTCTCAAGCGTCAAAAAAAAAATTACATTGAAGCTGAATTTCTACTAAAAATAGTTTCAATATTTTTGGTTTTTTTTCCGGTGGTTTTTTCCATACCCCAGGGGAGGTGAGACAGAAAAGAGGGCCCTCGCCCCTCCCCCGAGGGGTATAAAGAACAACTGAATAAGGTTACAGAAAGGCTCTAGAACGGCCTAAAACAAGACTTAGGGTATAAAGATCTTCTCAAAACTTTTACGGAAGATACTCCTTACAGAAAATAGCCATAGATTTGGTTTCTCTCCTAAAAATGATGTCATATTGAGATTTCAGATCTCCGAAAAGGATAGCATCGAGTAGGTAGTAGGAGCATGGATGAGCGAGAGTAAACCGGTAGGACAGATATTTGAACGTTCACTCGAAGATCCATCTATGCTACACTGACATTCTATTTTCAAAACAACACTTGTACATTATAGGTATTAATAATGAGATCCAACACTGATGCCATCACCAGCATCTTCAGTGCACTCCTTAAAATTGACTCATAAAAAGCTCCTAAAGTTGACGCCTAACCAAAAGTGGGGTGCAATTTTATGTGCTACGGATTTGCTAATTTAGGAGCGACATGATACTCCAATGAGCTCTCTAAAATTGGCTCCTAAAATGTGTCCTAGATTTTACTCCTATTTATGTACAAAAAAAAATATATAAGTGGGTCCCCCATTTCCCCCTCTCTCTTCTCCTTCTCTCTTTCTCTTTCTTTTCCTCACTCTCAACTCCCTCTCTAAATTTAGCAAACCAACCTTGAGAGCTTACCTTAGGAGCTACTGTAGAGAGTCCACTGAAGCATGAAAGTGAAGAAATATTCATTAACCTTGTACATGTCACCTAGGAGCCTTAATTACTATGAGTCATTTAGGAATTCACTGGCGGAGATGGTCTAAGCCAAAGAAATTGAAAATAAAATTCCATGTATGAAGGACCTTGGCAGTAGCAGCATTTGTCATTGTGTGAATTTTAGAACTCGAAGCTATGAGATATTCTCAAACACTACATTTGTCGGGAAGAGAAAAACTTTGGGTAACTCTTCGATGAGTATTTAACTGTGAATTCGGGAACCCTGTAGTGTTTCCAAGCACTACACTGTATAGTTAGTGACGGACGCAAAATTATCAATTTGGCATGATTTGCGGGGACTACTTTTCAGTAATTTTACAAAAAAAAAATCTAAAAGTATATCACAAATAGGAAGAAAATCGGGGAGGGTGCAGGGGCCCAACACCCTCCTTGCAGCCCTTGGGTCCGCCCATGTGTATAGTGCCACCATCTGACCATCCATTTCAACAATGCATGACTTTGTTATCATAAATACATTTTAGGATTAGGTTATAGCTTTATGTTTTGCTTTGACAAAAATTATCTCCTTGTCATTTTTTATATGTCATAAAATTAGGGTGTGCACAAGCCTGCTAACCTGCCCAGTTTGTTTAATACATCCCATTTTATAGAAATTCGAGATAGGTACTTAGGTCCATGGGGTTGGACTGTGTTGAGTTTTTAATTCCGTTTAATAAATAGGATAACGTGAAAATGTTTAATGAAGCCCAGTTCAACTAGGTCTATCCCACATATGTTCTGAATTTTAAAAACTCAAGAAACAAAAATATCTATAGTATTTTGTTCTAGTTTCGAAGATCTTGCTACGACGAAGTAATATATGAGAGTAATTTAGATGCTTTAAACTGTATTTTATTATACAATTTCTGAAATTATGTGTAATTAAAATTAAATACTAAATCAATTGGAATTTATTTATTACACATTTACTGAAATTATTTTTAATTACAAAAAATAAATAAATCAATCGGACAGGCTTAAAAAAGAAATTCTACACTGTCTCATTCATTAATCGACCAGACTTGAATGGAGATAATTTTCTCAATTATATAGTGACTGCCCGGCCGAATCCGGCAAGCTCATTCAATGTCCAGCCATAGATAAAAGTCTTAATATATACCATATTCATTCAGCTGCGCGCAGGGCCGGCCCCAGGTATTTGGGTGCCCTAAGCCTAATTAAAAAAATTGTGCCCTAAAAATTTTCGTGTTCCTCAACCCAACTTTTTACGTTTTTGTTACTACAATATCCCCGTCAAAAGGGTATTAATACAAGCCAAATTTAAGAACAATGTAGAGCATCTAGAGATCCAGTGCCTTTTTTGAAACAAAATTTGGGTCAAAACTCCTTTGCTATGCAAATGGCAAACTCTAGTTTTACCCAAATCTGTTGTTCTTCAAGTTTCCTCTAAAAAATTTGGGTCAAAATGGGTCACTTAACTACTTATAATAAGTAAGAAATTTGATCTGCTGGAATTAATATTATGACTTTATTTGTTGGAAAAACAATGAAATTTGATCAACTTTTTGGTTACTTGGGAAAACTCAAGAACTTGTGTCAATTTAGAAATCCCAAATACAAACCCACTCGAAACTCTAACGAGAAGATTAGAAAATTACTACCTAATTACTTTGTCTTTAAGCAAATAATAAACTAAACTTAATCATTTCGTTTAAAATTGCCTTGATTTTTTACAAAACCAGAAATAAAAACTGTAACAAGCAAAAAATGATTTTCTTTTATATCAGTTTTAGCTTTGGGCCTTTTTTTAAATTTTGGGCCACAATAGTTTTTAGGCTTTTTTTAAATATTGGGCCACAATGGTTGGGCTCTTTTGTAACTTATAATGGATTTTTTTTCTTTATTTTGGTCCAAAAAAGTGTTATAGTCAAGCCCATTAGTATAAAATCGAGTGCCCCAAAAAGTGACCATTTTTGGAGTGCCCTAGGCCCAGGCCTTGTGGGCCTTGGGCCTGGGCCGGGCCTGGCTGCGCGTAAGCTGGCCTAAACATATTATTGTTTAATATGGTTGAGATGTGTGTAAGCTGATTCGGACATTCTAAAGCATTGAAAAAAAATTACATTAAGGCTGAATTTCTACTGAAAATACTTTCAATATTTTTTACTTTTTCGGTATTCTCACACTGACATTCTATAGTAACTCACGAAAATACCCAAAATATAATAGTGGAAACTCATCCCATCGCAAGTGGTGGCTAGCTCAAGCGATAGAGCTCTTGAATGCCCCACACTGCATCCCAAGATCGAGTCCCAATCCCGCCTCTCTTAGGGCATCCTCATTTGGCCCCCTATTTTAACTCAAAAGTTAAAATAGGAAGCCAAACCCCCCAAAACACCTAATATCAGCCTCTCTATTTTCACTTCTCAAATCATTTTTGCTACAGTACCGCACCAAATTGTTGTTCACACACCAATTAGTTTTTTTATTATTTCCGGTTGGTTGCTGTCAGAAACGCGGGGGGGGGGGGGGGGGGGGGGGGGGGGGGGGGGGGCGACGCGTGTGTGGGGGAAGAAATGTTAATGGTTGAAGGGGTGGGTGGGGGTGATGACACGTGGGCCACTACTCCATTTGTTTGTACCGAAATGTTATGGCTGAGGAATAATTTTGTTTTTTTAAATAGATTTGAGGGGAATAGTTTAATATAATAAAGTTAAAATATAGAGTCTGATTTTGTGAGTTTTTGATAAAGTGACTTGCTAATTTATAAAAGGTGTTTTTGAAGTTAAATTTGGTGAAAATTTTGATGTCCCAAATAAGAATGCTTTTATATAATAAATTAAGAATGATTGATGAAAAAAAAAACTCAAATCATCATACAAACAGCCAAAGACGCGCACAAGTGGCAGCTTCGCCGGACATGGCTGCCCGCGATTCTCGGGTAGACGCTTGCTGGTTGGGGAACAAAAACCTCGGAAACATTCTTATTGCTTAAACGTTTAATTTATTTGTTACAAATAATTTCAGCCCATGTAACTACACCTGACGTTATGGTATTTTGTTTATTTTAAGGAGGTTTGGTTGAACAAACACTGATTGCTGAAATAAGAAAACAAAACACCTAACATAAGCACGAGCCAACCTGCTCTCCCACTAGACATTTTAAAATCCAACTGCCAACTATTACCAATTTCATAGTTATAAATTGGTAATTAAAGAGCGTTTTTATGTTATTAACTTGCCAGTTTAAAATGCTGCAAAACTATAAATTGTTAATTATTCTGCGTTTGGTTAGGATTTTATGGTTAGAATCAAGTACTCGGCATGCATAGTTTTTCCAAATTGCGGAATATGTAATATTATAGGAGGCGTGGTACTATTAATCTGGTCACAATTAATTTATTAGATTAATAAATTGTATGAATTTATTTATCCTTCCAGTAATAATTTCGCCAAATAAACTGAGTCCGTTTATTGATTCATTGGGATCACAATGATATGAGATTGGAGTATTTGGTAGAATATTAAAAATTTACAAAGAGCAACACTACATACACACAAAATTTACACACAAATGACTCAAACACACACACAAGTGTGTGGCCCCCACACACACCGGGACACACACTTGTGTGTGTGTTTGAGTCATTTGTGTGTAAATTATTTGTGGGTAAATTGTTTGGGCCACATAAAAATGGTATTTGTGGTTTCATTTATGCTATTTTGGTTGTCAGTGTCACTCAAACAACACTATTCTAAAACAAACCCCGGGGCCCGCTTGGATGGTTAGTTGGTTACGAGGGATAGCGTGTTTGGTGGTGGGTAGTTGGTGGTACGAGAGGTCATGAGGTTCAACCAATTTCCCACAAAAAAAAAAAGAATTGAGGCGAGACTTCCAATTACAACGAAAAATGGGCAAACTATATGGACCCGAATACGGGTACCGACTGGATTATCCAGAAAATGTACTGAGTATGTTTGGGGATTCACTTTTGGATCCCACACGAGTGATCCGAACCGTTTATTATTCTTAAAACATTTTTCCGAGGGGCCTCTCAAAATTTCAGCTCAATCGGACTGTTAGAAGTGCTTGAACCAAAGTCCCACCGTTTCAATAAAAAAACATTTGGTTGAAACGGTGGGACTTTGGTTCAAGCACTTCTAACCGTCTGATTGAGATGAAATTTTGTGGGGCCCCTCGGAAAAATGTTTTAAAAATAATGAACGGTTCGGATCACTCGTGTGGGACCCAAAAGTGGGTCCCTGAACATGGTTGATACATTTTCTAGACAATCTAGTCAGTACCCATATGTTTTCCGCAAATTATATACTCGATTTGCTTTGGATCTTCTAGGCCTAAACTAAATGACATTGTTTTAAAGTTGACTAACCATACAAAATTTCATTTTTTATTCACTTCAAACAAAAAGCCAAAGCCCGCCCTACTAATTAACTTTAAGATCAAATGTCAAAGCCGGCCCTACTAATTAACTTCAAGCCTAAAAGTCAAAGTCGGCTCTACTTACTAGCATGCTCTATGGAAAATTGGATCTTCGGCTTTCCCTGCTGTTGGGTCCAAGCTGTCCCTACTGTTGGGTCGAAGCTGATCTCTTCTTTAGCTCGGACCATCAAGTTAGCTCGTCAGCATAACGCAGCTCAGACACAGAAAGCCCGAGCTGTTCAATGGAGAATCGTGAGTCTCCTCAAACCTAACGCAAGGAGATCTTGTGATTAAATGGATAACCCCAAGGGGTTTAAAGGATTTATCCGAATGTAAAAGGATGGAACTCATCTTGAACGAGAGTCCTAACACCTATAAATTCTAAGGGATAAACTTAATCCACCGAGAAACACGACTCCATGTCCTATTTGGACTCTACTACTCCGATTGCCTATAAAAGCAACTGATGAAATCCGTGGAAGGAATGTGACTAAACCCATCCAGTATTTTTCACTCAATTGTTCAACCAACAAACAACTAACTTAGGCATCGGAGGCTATTCGGTCGGCACCACACCGGTGTCCTAGGTTTTATTCTGTTTTGTAGGTCGTTGGTCCAGAAGTGACAGAAATTGCTTCATCACCTACCAAGTGTCTCGTACAGTTATTCCTTTCGTCCCAAATTTCTTGTCCATTTTTCGACATGCGTGTCATTTTTAAATCACTTATTTTTTTCAATCTATAATGTTCTATATAATTTTGGAATTTTTTTTTAATAGAAATAGTTAAGATCTATTAAATAAAATCTATATGGTACACGTACACAAACATAGATATAATAGTATTATACAATTTTTTTTGGCCAGAGAATTTCCATTGATCAAAATATAGATACAAGGGAGAAAGTATCAAAATAACAACATACAGTTCCTTAAAAAGTAAGGAAAGGACTGCAAAAATAACAAAAGACTGAAACAACAAAAGGTTAGGTAGCGTCCTGAGCAAGCCGGTCTCCGTCCCCTGTATCTGGATGGGAAATGAAAATAACAAGAGTTTGCTTAGCAAGGAAGTGTGCTCTCTCAACCTCTTTGCGTAAGACTTTTTGAGATCCTACAAAAAGTAAGGTGGTTGATCTCCAAGGTGAGGTTGTCAATCAAAAAAGTGTCTCTATGGTGACTCTCATGTCTCCCTGCTAACTGCATGATAGCATTGTAACAATAAGTACGGATATAAACAACGTTAAAATTATTTGCTAAAGACCATGCAATTGCTTCCTGAAGAGTGAGAAACTCTGTTTGGAGGGACTGGTTCTATAAAAAGATATTGCAGCTTTGGTGAGCAAGGACCCATCAGGCAAAGTAGCAGCGAAGCCCATCCCACATCACAGAATGCTTTCTTTCCAAGCCCCGTCAACATGCATGATTCGTGGATTCTTAATTGAGGCTGAAGAAGGGTAGGGTTTGATGATGAAGAATGGGTGCTGGTTGGGTCGTGAAGAAGGCTCATGATTTGAGTTTGAGCCAAAGAGAGGCCCTGTTAAACCACTGGGTATTATCTTTCGCCATAGCCAAAACAGCAAGAGGATTGAACTGGAGGTTCGAGAAAACAAATTGGTTTTTGTGCTTTTAGCTAGCCTAAAGAATAGAGATGAAGAGCAAAAGTTTTTGTTATGCTTCAGAAGGCAAACAATACGGTCGATGAGCAAGTCCTTAAAAGCCAAAGTCAGAGATATACCTAGAGAGGAATAGGGGAAATCATTGATATACCAAACATTTCTTGTCAGGTTGTAGAAGCAGAACAAATGGTCAATAGTTTCATTCTCAATGCCATACAGCGGACAAACTGGGGGTAACTTCTGCATACGGATGTTAAGACCACTGCGAACCAATAAGATGCCCTTGAGACATTTGCATATGAATATCTTAATTCGCTCTGGCAACTCCAAGTTCCAAACTAGATTCCAAGCATTGTGTCCTCCATGAAACCAAGGGGCAAAGGGATAGTTCCTCGTTTGCTTATCATTAAGAGATCTGTATCCTGATTTAAGAGTACTATAATTCCTTGGAGAAGTGTAAGGCCAAATATGCCGATCCAGACAGTTGAAAGCTGGGAGATTGATCGCGAGGACCTTAGACATCAGAAAGTGAGGAATAATGTCATGAACCTTTTCTATGTTCCATTCCAGGCCTCGGGGAGAGGATCTAAGGAGAAATGAGACATTAAGATTGTCTGGGCCTAATTAGCGAATCAAGTGGCTTAGCGGTGTGTTTCAATTGGGGATCCACATGTCA
This sequence comes from Vaccinium darrowii, assembly GCA_020921065.1. Lineage (NCBI taxonomy): Eukaryota > Viridiplantae > Streptophyta > Magnoliopsida > Ericales > Ericaceae > Vaccinium > Vaccinium darrowii. The sequence goes on along the minus strand of CM037162.1, from coordinate 19,938,659 downwards.
TGAAAAAGGTTAATAGATTCACCATTACCAACTGACCAAGTGATGTCTTTAGCAATTAGATCTTAAACATACAGGATGCTTTTCCAAGCCCAAGAAGAGTTAAAATGAGGTTTGAACTTAAGAAGATCTACTTGGGAGCAATATCATGGTAATATAGGATCTTGGAAGTACGGAGAGAAGGGTTATTTAGGAGACGCCAACACTTGTTAGAATGGAAAACCTGATTCAAAAGCCTCATATCCCTAATGCCCAACCTCCTTCATTCTTGTAAGCGTTGATTTTTTTTCTCACTAGAGCCAGTGGATGGGCTTACGCTCCCCCACTTTCCATTGGAAATTTGCTAAGATAAAGTTGAGCTTATCACACATGGATATTGGAATCTTGAAAGAGAAGTAAGTATAGATGGAGCCCAAATAGGATTGATTTGATCAATGATAATTTTTCAGCCTGAGAGATATCCGACTTACATCCCGCAAGGGATTTTTAAGTCAAGCCGCTTGTTAGCTGTAACAGTGAGAGCGAGGCCCAAGTAAGGAGCTGGCTCAGAGTTAATAGGAACATGGAAAGAGCTTCTGAATCTTCTGGTGAATGTGTAAGGAATATTAGGGCTGAAGATAATATGGGATTTCTGATGGTTGGTTCCCTGTCCAGAGAAGTGACAGAAATTTTTCAGAGCTCCACAATTCTTAAGAGGAGGCTTAAAAAAGATTAAGTAGTCATCCGCAAAGAACAGATGTGAGAGGCAAACACTATTTCTGGCAAGTTTAAGACCTTTATATTTGCCCTTTTCATCCAAGCAATTAAGAACACAGGAGAGGGTTTCAAGAAAAATGATGAATAGGTATGGGGAAAGCGGGTTGCCTTGGCGCAGGCCTTTTGGAGGGTTGAATTTATCTGATGGGCCTCTGTTAACAAGCAGGGAAAAGGAGAAAGTGGAATAACATTGGTGAAGTAGGTGGACCATCTATCTAGAAATCCCATTTTACGGAGAGTGAAGTCCAAGAATTGCCAACTTGCTCTATTGAATGCCTTACTCATATCCAATTTGAGGGCTGCCATGAACGTTTTCCATTCCTTTGTATGCTGAATAAGATTAAAAAATTCGTAAGCTAACAAGGAGTTGTCAGAGGTCAAACGTCTAGGGACAAAGGCGTTCTGCGATTGGGATATATAGCGTGGCAAGATATGTTTGATTCAATTAGCCAGAGTTTTGGAGATAATCTTATAAATCACATTGCAAAGGCTAATAGGTTTGAAATCTCCTGGGGTTTTTGGGGAGGGGACTTTATGGATAAAAGCAATGAGGGTATAATTGATTTCCTTGAGCAGTCTACTTGAGTTGAGAAAAGATAGAGCAACAGTGATAACTGAAGGTCCAATAATAACCCAATAGGAGTGGAAAAAACCTCCCAAGAAACCATCTGGCCCGGGGCCTTTGTATCCCCAATCTGAAAAGCAACTTTATGGATTTCACTAGCAGTGAAGGGTCTGCTAATCCAAGCGATGTTAGTTGTTGAAAGGCGTTTGTCAAAAAGGTCCCAACCGTTCCAGTCCTCAATATTCAAAGAAGGGCTATGATTTTGGTAGATATTTTGGAAGTGATCCATTAAGATGGAAAAAAATCTCCTCTTCATTATCAATTCGCGTGCCATCAGGCCTATGGATGCCTTTAATGCATGATCCTTGCTTTCGAACCTCAGAGACTTCATGAAAATAGGTGTTCCTTTTACCAAAAGCAAAAGCACCAGTCTCTTTGTGCCCAATACACATTTTCTTAAGCAAGAAGATTCTCAAGTTGGTTTTTGACCGCAACCACCTGAACAATGTCTCTATTTATGACTAAGGCCTCGTGAATATCACTCAAGAAAGATCTGGTAAAGGAGATACATTGCGCAAGATTACCAATGCCTGCTGTGGACCATCGGATAAGGTTGTGACGAACATAATGGAGTTTTTTGACAACTTGAAAAAGGGGGAAACCACTGAAATCTTCTTGCCAAGAGGAGTGAACAATAGAATGGCATTCCTCATATGCTTTCTAGAACTATTCAAATTTAAAGCGACGCCTTCTGAAGACATCAATTTCGCTAGTGAATAACAGAATTGGCGAGTGATCTGAACCATGGATAGGCAAGTTCGAGATAGAAGCGGTTAGGTCCAAAGGTGTCCAATAACTATTGCGAAAGGCTCTATCCAACCTTTCAAAAGTACAATCATCGCTCTGACGATTCCTTGTCCAAATGAAATTAGGTCCCTCAGATGGAATTTTGGTCAAGTACATATCAAATAAAAATTCTTGGAAACACGAGGCACCATGGATATAAGTGCAGGATGGTCCAAGTTTGTCAGAAGGGATTAGTGTCTGATTAAAATCTCCAATACATAAAACAGTCTAGATTGTTGCCTCAGAACTTAACAAATGTTGTCCTAGACATAGGCTTGGTAGGGGGATCCATAAATATGGGCTATACGCCAAGAGTGGTTGAATTCTTAAGTGCCAGAGAGAAGGATAATGTCACTCGACTGGTGGAGAATGCTGATTGAGAATTTGGATTTCCAGCCCACCCAAGGACCTCCACTAACGCCATTTCGCATCAAAACCTATAAAATTAGTATAACCTTTATAGCGAAGGATATGGTTTACGGAGCTAACAATAGTTTTCGTTTCCATCAAAAAGAGGAAACTAGGTCGTCTATATTGGATCAATCGTCCAAGAATGTGAATTGATAGAGGGTGGCCAAGTCCCCTATAGTTCCAGCTTAAAAGAATCATTGCTGCTGCCGTAGCTAAACCTTAGTAGCCACAACAACAATGGAGAGGGAATCTCCAAAGGAGAGGATGGAACAACGACCAGAAAGTAAAAACTTAGCAAGTGAGCTTGTTGCATTTGAAGGGATCTAGATCCTCTATGAGGATTTCTCTGTAAGGATCTTGTGAGAGGTTTGTTGTAGGCTTGACAACACACCAAAAATGGGACCCAATGGCTCAAAGCCCAGCCCCCTTCCTTGTTTCAAAAATCGGTGAAGCCCACAAGTGACAGTTTCTTATTCTTTGTTTGTGTTACCTCAAATTTCAAGTGGCTTAATTTTTTTCCCCCCTTTATTCAGTTTTTTCCCAGATTTGTTCTTATCTTTTACCTCAAATTTCATTTGGTTTGATTTTTTTTCCAAAATTCATTTAGTATTCAGGATCCTAAATTTTGAATGAAAACTTTGAAAATTAGATTGATTGTTTATAGTTATCTAATTCAAATGATTTTTTATAAGACTACCCAAAAAAATGAGGTAAGAGAGAATCAAACAATCTGGGAAAAATTGAATAAAGGGAAAAAAAAAATTAAGCCAATTGAAAATTGAGGTAAAAGAGAAGAACAAATCTGGGGAAAAATTGAATGAAGGAAAAAAATAAGCCACTTGAAATTTGAGGTAACACTAACTGAGAAGAAGAACTGCCGTTTATGGGCTTGCCATTCCGTTAGATTTTTTTCCCATAGAACGGTGCCGTTTTGATTTAGAAACAAGGAAGGGGCCTGTGAGCCATTAGATCTCCTTTTTGGCGTGTTGTCAAGCCCACAACACAACTCTCACAAGATTCTCACAGAGAAATTCTCATAGACCATTTGAAGATAGTGGTGAAGCAGCATAAGTGGTATTAAAAATGCTAGAGAAAAACAACAATAGTAAGGAAATCATGGGAGTTCGATATACCTGGCGGGTTACCCAGATTTGGGAACCCAATTAGTTGGTTTCAAAATGAAGGTCCTGCTCTTTTCAGAACTGTGATTTCACCCTCAAGGTGCCAGTGTTCATCAATGGCATCTTGTAGGTCCATAATAGAGAAGTCGCGGTAGTCTTCCAAGTATCCTACAAAAATATAAATAATTTTTTGATATGTCATGAATAATGAAAATGGACAAGAAATTTGGTACAGATGGACTATTTATTTTATTAATCTCCTCGGTAATGGGATTTAATTTAATTTAATTTTATTTTAATTTGATATTCGCATTACATGATTTAATGCACTTTTGTAAGAAAAATTCAAATTTTCTATTCCTAAATTTGTACTTATTGTCCATTTTATATTCAAAGAAAGTATAATAAAATCCCAGGAGCGGATCATGTGAGTGTAGTAAATGATGTAGATATTGAAGATTTGAACTCTATAATGTGAACGTGTGCTTAAATTCGGATCCTCAACTGAAAATTCATATGAGCTCTACGGCCCGCACTAATAATAGTATAATTTACTTAAAATGCTTTATTTTGTCGGGTTTATGTTATAGTTTATGTCACGAATTAGTTGAATATTTCAGTTCAAAAAAAAAAAAAAGTTGAATATTTGTAATTCGTTCCATACTTAGAGAAAATTATATGAGGTAAAAGTTGGAATGAATCTTTTCTCATGTGTATGTAATGAAATAAAAAATAGTAAAAGTGAAACATATTGCACTTGTTCGATGTCGTTGGCTGAAATAAGCAGTGTTGTGTGGGCGCTGTCTCATTTTTTCTTTTTCTTTTTTTGATAAGGCCTTGTCTCATTTATTATTGTGGTTAATGTGTTTGATGTCGTGCCTAAGCCAACCTGTTTATTAGTTGTCTCCTACCGTGTTATGCCATATTAGAATATTGTAGCCTGGGCGAAGGGCATGCCACAATCCGTATCCACTGCCATGGCTTGCTGATTCCAGTGCACATGCTGCCATGGGTGGAGCCAAGATTTTAGGTTAGAAGGGTAAAAAATTAGATCTATATGCAAATTATTTTTTCTATTTGCTCTTACAAAGAAATAACTAAATTTAGAGGTTAATTATTAGGTAGATATATCTTAATACATGTATTTTTGCTTTATAATTTGTCTCAATGACATATTATATTCTGAAACAATGTAGATAGTTTCATTTTTAATACTATCAAATTTCAAAAAGAGAACAAAATTTGAAAATTCTATGCATTTGAAGCATGTGGGGGTAATTTAGAAATTCTAGTGGGGTCAAATTTGCAAATTTATTTGCAAACTATAAAAAAATCCTTGTATGAACTAATGTTGGAACAATTATTATAAATAAGGAACAAATTACCTCGGAAGTGCAAATTGAATGAAAATACCGAAATGGATATGGCTGCTGTTTGGGATGAGTCGCGGACTAGGTCGCTCTCTTTCAAACATTTCATGGCTCTGCGCTCTCTTGTGCAAGCAACGTACAACCACACCGTCCCCAGGATAAAACAGTCCAGAATACAACCACTATGTGTTTGATCTTCCATGCACGGAAGAAGACTGAAGTAGCAAAACACAAATCGACCTCCTTGCTCGCAGAAATTGGTATATGAAAAATGCATTTTTCCGTACATAAAAATATGGAGTGGGCTCCCTTTTTATAGCAAAAACTAGAATGGGAAAATATGAGGTTTTTGAAAAGTGAATAAAATCAATCGGTGTCAATTAGCTCGCTAATTAAGCGCATGGTTTTCTTGATCAGAAATCAAAAAACTTTCCATTAAGAAAAGATTCAGTTTTGACTTCAAAAAATAGTTTTTGAATTAAAGTAAAACATTGGGCTTTAACTAATGGGCGCGCAAGACCCAAATTGGTAGATTTGCTCCCCCTTCGCGCACGAGGTTCGCCAAATTAGCTTAGACCTCGACCTATTTTCTTAAGCGCGCGTGACCTCTATTTTAGTTTAGCCACATTCGTAAGCTCACTAAAAGGTTTTGTAATATAAAGCCTTTCAAGCTTTTTTGGCTAAGCAATGTGGGACAAAAGGTTTCCCTTTGTTTTAGAAATACATAACCCAACAACTAAAGTGAGTAAGGTCAAGTAACCCCACTTGTCTCTTAATCCCTCTACCCCTGTGTGCCATGGGACACAAAATGACAGCCCCAACCAGACCCGCTCGAGTGGAGTTTTCATACCATGTTGTATCACGCCGCCTTCTAAATGTGTCATGCCGTGTCGGTCCGACTCAAGTTCTACACCTCTTGGTTTGGGTGACTAGATTGCTGGTGGGTTTTCTTCAATGATTGTTCTTGCACCTTCCAGAGTTCCGGGGTCGTTGGCTCATTCATGGCTGTCGCACTCAAGAGCTCTAGTAATCTCAACCGTCCTTTTAAAAGAAATTAAACCCACATGCCTTTGTGCTTCTTTCTGTGAAGGAAAATAAAGTTTAAATACTATTTAAAAAAAAAAAACTACGAAGAACGGTATTAAGACGTCGTATTTCTCAATTTTTATGCAATAATGTTGGTCTTTTAATGTGAAATGCAAGGACCAGAAAGATTCAGGTATGGGAATTTTATATAAATGCCCTGTTAATTTGCAGCAAAATTGCCCATTCACAATTAATGAAAGTTCATTAGTACAAAAAATTAGTTTATATAAATTCATTTAAGAGAGGTAAAAAAAAAAATGGTATTTTCTTCTATTTGAGGATCATCTTGATGCGCAAGGACAGAGCCAGGAATTTCACTACATAGGGGCGAATTTGTCAAAAATAATTTGCACGGGGGAGCCAATATAATTTATAGGAAATTTTTTTTTTCCTATATAATACTACAAGTTTTTTTTTTCCCTTGTAAGGACGACCACCCCTACTGGCTCCATCCCTGTTGATGCATGTTCTGATTATTTATTTTACAAGTGAAAAACTAAAACCAAAAATAAAAGAAAAGACAGTGATGCATTAAATTGAGGACAAACTTATTTACAAGATTGCACACACTAAGAATCCTCTTCCTTACCTCCTAAGGAAACACTTAAATGAGGGGAAATACAAGTGAAGTTTCGGCATTTCTTAAATTCCAAGTCATTAATGAAATAGTGTACACTTAAATTAATTAGTACCTTATTTAAGTAACTAATCTTCAAGTAACGCGTTATTTCACTCCCGGTTAATAAACATTAAGAACTTTGAAAATCAAAACTTTGGATGCTAACTTTAGCACTATCCTTTTTTGTGCATGCACTTTTTTCCTTTATGACTTTGAATTTATGATATAACCTTTTTATAAATTTTTTTCACGCATTAATGAAACTATGAAAGAGTAATGGCGAAAATTCATACAAATAAAGAGAAAATAGAAAGAATATTATAGGTGGTAAAAAAGAAAGTCGTGAATTAATGAATTCTGGAATTTTCTATTATTAGACTGGTTTATTGCATAAAATTGACTCAGATTCGTGTTATATTTACGTTTGTTACATACTTCAATGTGTTTTCTTTGTCCTTTACGCGTGTATTATTATTATTTACTTAGGCCGATGTACATTTAGTAAAATGAAAATATTAACTGATACAATATTAGAATACATTCTCCTAAAAATCAAAGTTTGAAATAGCTGAGTGGAACCCTTGTTCGCAATATCGGTTGAAAGTATAAGAATCGATATCTGATCAGTATAATTTGGATAATTGAACGATTTTGCAAAAGTCTGGGGCCTGCTATCCCCATGGGTTGGTAGACCCTACCAACCCCATCCGAGCTGTCCAAATGTGCTTTGGATGGCCCAGATTTGATGTTGGGTAATTATCGTGTTAAATATCCAAAATATTTTTGGATGGCTCAGATGTGGGTTGAGAGGACCTACCGATCCTTGGGGATAGCAGCCCCCCGGGTTCGATTTTGATCACCAAAGTGCATAGGGAAAAAGAAAAAATTGCTAACCACAACCCTTAGCGTAGTGGATAACGTGCAAAAAATAACGAGTTCTAAAAAATGAATGATTTTGATCATCAGAGTGAACCGAAAAAAGAAAAAATGCTAATCACAGCTCTTAGGGTAGTGGGTAACGTGCAAAAAATGTATCAATATTTTGAAAAAAAATATTTTGATGTCCGTGAGCCATTCATTGAAATTTACCAGAATTTGTTCCATAGTTAACCAACCAAAAACAATTTCCCAAATCAAAGGAATTGAGTGGACATATAAATTTTCGTTATATTTTTATGGTTAAAATGGGACCCCCGTCCGGAGAAGTGGAGGGTGACATTTGAAAAAAGCGACGGTCCTAGAGGAGGAATCGTGGGCCCACACAGAATATCGACCGTTTTAGAATCTTTTTGGTCGCTTTTTTGAATGGGAAGAAAGGCAAGCAGGTCATGTGCAGTTAGCTCATCACTTGGGCCTACCTCCAATGGACCATGATCATTTTTGAAAAAATTTATTTTCCCATTTATTTATAATGCAAAACCAGCCGAATTGAATTTTGAAATATGTTTTGAGCTCGACTCGTTCAAAAGTCAAGATCGGGTAGAGAGCTAGAATCGAGCCTAAATATTTGAACTCGAGTTCAAATTCTCTTAAGAGTGTTACCTGAGGTTTTATAATAAGTTGCATTTATCGACACGGAGCTCGAGCTCAACTTATTCATTGACTTATTTACTAAACAAAACAAAATGAGGTGTCTTTCTCTTAACATTGCAAAATAAATGAAATTACGATAGTTTGATTGTTATGTTAAAGCGCGTTGAACGTAAACTTGTTGCATGAATAAATCAAGTTAAAGTATTTAAAAACGCGTTGTAAGTAGACATGTCGACATGTTGCCTAAATAAATCAAGATAAATAAATATTTAAAAACTCGCGAGACTTTTAAATGATACAAATATACGATAACCAATATACCACTGGACTCTATGCCTTGTGTTGTCTAGGAAATTATTCATATTCAACTCGTGATCAGCTCAATTAGCTGTCACGAGTAACCAAAAGTGTACGGCATACCAATATTTTAATCGATACATTATCTTACTCCGTCCATTCCAAATTGTTGGTCACCTTTTCTTATTTAAAATCTCTCAAAAGTTGTCTATATTTTCTAATTTATAATGTTTTTTTATATCTAATATAAATCTTGTTTGATAGATCTTTATTAGTTTTATTGAACAAAATTTTTGAAATTACAAAAAATGTTATAAATTGTGAAATATAGGAAATTTTTTGAGTGGCACGACTACCCAAAAATGACCATTATGTTAAAACGGAGGGAGTGTTATTAGTTCGATTACTTAAAAAATTTGATGAATTTGGATACAATTGCGTCCAAATTCATTACTAAAATTGTAAACAAAAAACTATCAAGCCTCCAAACCAAACCCAATAATTTATTGAACAAAAACATAGAGATACAAGTATTCAAAGGCTGTCTGAGGTAAGCACAAGCTGGTCTGGGACACCTCACGTTCTTAAAAAAAAATAAAAAATTCAAGGCCAATAGATTCACTCTCACGGATTCTCAAACCCAGCCGTGGTTTGCACTTTTCATCTCTCTCTCTCTCTCTCTTTCTCTCTCTCGTATTCCTCACCAACCGCTCTTTATAACAACCACCCACCTCCACTTCCACCATCTCCTCTCTCTCTCTCTCTCTCTCTCTCTCTCTCTACAAACCCACATCACTGATCCCACAACCATGGACTCTAAACCCATCAGAAGGCCTTGTTTCACAGAAGAAGACGATGGCCTTGCCTCAATTGCCGGCACGGCGGAGGCTGGATTCTCCGGCCACCACCACCACCACCACCCTCCTCCTCCTCTCCTATCAACTAGGCCTCTCTATCACACCAGTGCCTTGCAATCAAGAGGTAGCTTGAGGAATCTGTCATTCATCTCCCTCACCACCGCTAATTCCCCAAGATCTGGCTATTTCTACGACGTCAATAGATTTGAGGAAATGAATCAGCCCCATTTCTTAGACGCTTGTTTTCTTTGCAAGAAGCCCCTCAGTGATAACAAAGACATTTTCATGTACAGGTTTGTATCTTTTTCTCCTCAATCAATTCATTTAATTTCCTCCCCGTTTGTGACAGATGAATTTAAAGAAATCCCTTCTTTTTTTCTTTTTCTTTTCCTCCCAAAACGATAACCGGTGATATTATAACAACAACAACAAAAGGATACATCAAGATGACAACTCGTCCTTCAACAAAGGACCGAGTAATCAAGACGGCGGATGATCCGTCCAAAAACTGGACCGCAAATCAACTAAGCCTTTCCCAGCGATAACATGAGCTAACAGTGTTAATATAACGACAAATGAAAGAAAATCTCATGATCTCATAGTCCAACAAAATTTTGTGTGTCTAGACAAGTTTAATTCAATCGTAGGGGAAAAGTAACCCTGGTTTGCTCGAAACGTCTACGTTTTGGGATCGGATTGTCTCAAGTTTGGAACAACCATGTACAAAATCTTGTTGATCGAACACTGCTCAATATCTAATTGCTGCACGTTATGTACCAACATTAACATAATGAGATTGACCACGCAAAAAAATTCTTGTAGATCGGATACCGCTCAATACTTGATCGGTGCACATTTATCTACCAACATAATGAGTTAATTCAAAATTGTAACTCAAAGGGCTCAACCCAAAATTTTCTAGTTAAATGTAATTTGATGATTTGTATTCGATCAACATGATTATTTAGCTAATTTGTAACCCGACAAAATTTTAGTAGTTGTTTCAAAAATTGACCTATTCCCGTACTGACTTAAAAATTAACTTATTATGCTTACGAGATGGGCCATTCTCTTACGACACATAAACTAAGAAGCTAACTGAATCGGCCCCAAAACAAGAATTAAAATAAACGAGTCCGATGATTAAACTGTCCCCAAAATGGGGCCGGTAATTTCACGGTGGTAAATCTGCATTTTTCAGTTTAGTCATTTGGGTTTCCTGAAATCAAGATCTCGCCTAATTCAAAAAATAAAATAAAGAAAATAAACTAAAAAAAGGTCTATAGGTTTCCAAATAGGTGCAGTTTTTTTTTTTTTTTGCCTTTACCTTATTTTTCTCACCCTTTTTCCCCATTTTTCTCACCATCCAAACAGGTACAACTTCTCTCTCTGGTAGCTTATCGATCACGACGAATTTTCCACTCATTATTATTTTTTTGTCATTTTTGTGCCGACTCTTACGCTTCTACGGTTGATGATTTTTTACAGAGGGGACACACCATTCTGTAGTGAAGAGTGCAGAAGAGAGCAGATTGAGAAAGATGAAGCCAAAGAGAACAAGTTGAACCGCTCTGTTTCACTCAAGGCCTTGAGGAAAGACCAGAAGATGAATTCCAATTCCAATTCCACCACAAATTCCCCAAACAAGCACCAAAAGAACTACCCTTTCCCTACCAGTACAGTTGCAGCTGCCTAAGTTCATCACTCCCTATCACCCCCACCAATACATTTCAAGAAAAAAAAAAAAAAAGAATTTTCTCATAAATAAGACAAGAAAACCCATTTGGGAATTATTTTTTTCCCCCCAAGATCAGTATAAATGACAGGGCTTATATGATGATGCCTGTTTTATACTGGGTGGCTATAAATATATTTGAATATTAGCCCTTTTTGGTTGTGTTTTGAAGTTTTCTTTTTTGGGTATTTCTGTTCATGGTGATGTAAAAAGCTAAATAGTGGAAGGGAAATTTTTTCCCTTGAATTCAATGAATCCTTTTTAAAATTTTCTTTTTGTTACTTATTTCTTGTGGCTCTTATTATTGTTTGGCTTTTTGCTTTTGATTTGAAGTCTTGTGCGAGGAAATAGTTACCCAGGAGCGGGAGCCCTGTAGTCACTACACCCTGTGGTAAATGAATCTCGGCCGTCCATTCTGATTTTGGTTACCCCTCACCTCACAAGTTACAACCCCAAGTTAGTTAAGGAAAACAAAAGAAAATCTCACTGAACATGTCATTGAGATTTTTCCCACTATAAATTACACATTTGATGAGGCCTGCCCCTTTATTGGGTGTGTTATACAATGCTAGAATCATAAGAGCATTCACATCTAGTCTCTCTGATTTTGGATAAAAAATGTCTCCATCCAAGTAAAATAATCTTCATATGTTCATTTGCTTTTGTTTCTTCTTGAAAATAGTGATTGATATAATTGAAGAGAGAGAACTACGACAAAACAAAAGTTAGCGTATGAATAAATAATGCTTCCTTATTTTTTGAGTCAGTAATGTAGATGTTAATCACGTGTAGCCAAGCTGTTCTACTTAAGTAAAATAATCTTCATATGCTATTTTGCATTTTTTTTCTTCTTCTTCTAAATAGTGGTTGATATAATTGAAGAGAGAGACATACCACAAAACAAAAGTTGCGAATGAATAACGCTTCCTCATTTTTGAGTCAGTAATGTAGATGTTAGTCACGTGTAGCCAAACTCTTCTACATGAGCGAACACGCGTGTTTTTGAACATTAGGTGGACAGTGAAGTTCGAAAATCTTCTTCTTCTAAATAGTGGTTGATATAATTGAAGAGAGAGACATACCACAAAACAAAATTTGCGAATGAATAACACTTTCTCATTTTCGAGTCAGTAATGTAGCTGTTAGTCACGTGTAGCCAAACTCTTCTACATAAGCGAACATGCGTGTTTTTGAACATTAGGTGGACGGTGAAGTTCGAAAATAAAATCTATTGACTGCTCTTATACCATATTAAAATGTTAGTCACCAATTCATCTAAAAGCTTAACAATTTAATACGTATTAAAGAAGCTAATTAAAAACTTTTTAAAAAAAATTTCCTCCTCAATTTGGTTAAGGATGAAATATAAAGAGTGAGATGTAGATGCTCCAACAGAATAGCTTCTTTTGATGTGTTTTCTACTTTTCTCTGTCCCCCTTTCGGGTATTCCATTCATGGTGATGTAATAAGAATATAACGAGAAGGAATTTCTTCCCACCGATGAGTCATATTCTACCCTTTTTTTTTTTTTTTGGTAATTTTTTGAGTTCTTAGTAATTTTTATTTTTTCTCTTTTCTTTGAGAGTGATGTGTGGCTTTCCGGGTCATGGAAAACCAATGAATTTTAGGGAAGGAAATTTCCTGGTAAGCTGGAGACAGTAGTGGCCTTCTAGTGGGGGTATGGAAAAGTGATTTCCACTTTTATGGGAATTTCATTTCCTTCCTGTGATATTTTCATGTGCCTCACCTAGCACGGCTACTCTGAGTGCGCTTTTGTCATGCTTGTTGGACTTGAAATTTTTTTTTTTAACTAGTGTCCGGATCAACTTTCGTTCACCTCAATTAATTCTGGGAGACTAATCCCACTGTCCACTAACGGAGTCCCATTTAAAGCCAGAGAGAAACGGTTATTGACTTAGTTGCATAATGTGCGCCTGTGAGTGTGAAAATTTTGTAAATTATTAAAATTAGTGAAAATGAGAATTGAGAGCAGGCGGAGAGCAATATTTGAGGGACAGTGCTACCCGCACAGAACGGGGAGCACAGAAAATGTACCGATCGCGTTCGGGGACCCACTTTTGGGTCTTACACAAGTGATCCGAACCGGTCATTGTTCTTAAAACATTTTTCCAAATTTCGATTCAAACGGTGAGACTGTGGTTCGAGCACTTCCAACCGTCCGATTGAGCTGAAATTTTGTGGGGCCCCTCGGAAAAATGTTTTAAGAACAATGAACGGTTCGGATCACTCGCGTGGGACTCAAAAGTGGGTTCCCGAACTCGATCGGTACATTTTCGGTGCCCTTTTTTCTGTAACCGTATCATTATCCATATTTGAGAGCGGCAAGGAGAATCCTGCCGGAGGATTGTGACACTGACATAGGTAGCAACAATTGAATAAACAAAGCTACTAAGGTTCAACTTGTGTTTTCGTTTAAAATCCTTTGGCAAAAAAACTTGATTCGGTTTTTGGGGTTTTTCGTTTTGTTTTTATTCGATTTCTTTTTACATTTTTTATTTTTGCGTTAAGATTTTGTAGTTTCTGGATTCCTCTCAATGAGACGAATCTAACAAGCATAAATTTATGGTCAAACCAAATATTTTTTTGAGTAAAGCCGAAAATACGTGGATTATTGGATTAATTATGGCTTTATTAAAAAAATTTGAGTTTTGGCCATAATTTTATACTTGTTAGATTCGTCTCGTCGAGAGGAATTCAGAAATTGCAAAATCTTGACGAAAAACTAATAAATGCAAAAAAAAATTTGAATAAAGAAAAAATGAATAATCCAATATTCTGGGGCTTATTTACCTTTTTGGTCCCCAACGTATTGACCGCGTCTCCATTTGGTACCCAATGTATAAATTGCTAACATTTAGTCCCTATCGTTTCAATTTTATACCAATCAAGTCCTCAACGCTAAATCTGTTAACCCCATCCGTTAAAATGAGAGGTATTTTTGGTTTTTTGCTTTCTTCTTCTTCTCTCTCTCTCTCAAATACTTATGTAAAAATGTTTTTTTGGAAAAAAAAGAAAGTTTTCAGAACAATTTTTTTTTTTTTTTTTATAAAAATAGTTTTTTTATGTTAAAAAACAGTTTTGCAAAAATTATTCTTTAAACCGTTTTCAAAAAAATTAATTTTTTAAAAGAAATTCAAAAACAGTTTCTTTAAAAAAACAAAAAAGAAAGCAATTGCCTTATTTTTTTTTTTGGAAAGATGAAACAAATGCAATTCAACAGCTTCTGAAATAGAGCACAACACTGAAGGCGACGCTGGAAATGGCAACGAAGGAGGTTTGAATCACAAGGGTATTCTCCTACCTCCTAAACAACTGATTAAGCAACCCCGATTTCTCCAGAAACTTTATCCTCGCCTTGACGAAGAAAAACCCTAGCAAATCAACCAAAATGTTGAGCGAAGTAATAATCCCCGTTGTCAAATTCAATTTTGTCTTGGTTCTTCATTGTTGCCGCTGTTGAGAACAGTGACGTTGTTCTCAGCGGCGGGGTGATTGGGTTTTCCGATGCTGGTGGATCTCTCCATGGTTGTTGGTCCATGTAAATGGTTAGCCGATTTTTTGTGAAATTTGAAGAGAGTGGGTTGGGGTTTTAAACTTTTAATAGTTGGGCGTTGCTCAGTTTTTCTCACCTCTCTATCTCTCTCAAATGTGGTCGAAGCAGAGTTGCAGTCATCGACGGCGGTGGCGGAGGAAGTTAGGGTGGTGGATCATTTACAGTAATGTTTTTCCAAAGAGAGAGGGGGAGAAACAATTTAGTCCCAAAGGAAGAAGGAAGAAGGGAGAAGAGGAGAGGAAGAGGATGGCAGGGGCAACTGGCGACCGGTGGTGGCCATGGCTGCTGCCCAAGTTTTTTCTTCTTCTTTTTTTTTTTTTTTTTCAGATTTTCTTCGAAAGAAATTAGGGCAAAATGACGAAGATACCCCTCATTTTAACAGATGGGGCTAACGGAGTTAGCGTTGAGGACTTGATTGGTACAAAATTAAAATTTCAGGGACTAAATGTTAGCAATTTATACATTGGGAACTTAATTGAGATGCGATCAATATTTTGAAGACCAAAAAGGTAAATAAGCCAATAATCCGGATTATGAATTATTTGCCTAAGGAGCCCCTTGTTTCATATGCAAATGAACTTGTGCTACAATGTATTTTGCTTAAACCCAGTAAGTTTTCAAATGAAAGCTTTAACAATCCACTACCTTGATTCACTAGTTTTAAACAGTTTTTTTTTTGTTTAATTTAACAAAAGGTAATCTCGCTCAACTCATGATTTACTTGTTAGAAATTTGTACTGTCGGTGAACAAGTCAAACTCAATTGCAAGCTTGTTAAGTTTTTAGAACTACATGTGATATTGTCAACAGATTATATCATGGGATTAGTTTTCCGTTTGATTTTAGGGTGAGTTTCCGAATGAATTTTATCTAGATTTTATCAAAATCTGATAAAATCAAGCCTTGATTTTATCCATTCGTGCAGAGAGTTGATAAAATCTTAGATTTTTTAATGCAAAAATCTAAGATTTTATCAACTTTCCTCACGAATGGATAAAATCAAAGGCCTGATTTTATCAAATTTTGATAAAATCTATTCGGAAACTCACCCATAGCAACCATGATTTTAGCAAACGAGTTTAACAGGTGCTAAAATCATGATTTTGAAATCAAAAAATGAAGTGGTTCTGTGTATCGTTTTTTGAATTTTTTCGCACTAAATTAAAGTACTCCTCGTGTACTTTAATTCGGTATAAAAAAAATCGAAAAACGATAAACGGAACCACTTAATTTTGTGATTTGAAATAGCAATGATTTTAGCACCTGAACTCATTTGCTAAAATCATGGTTGATTTTAGCAATTGAGTTGCTAAAATCAAACGGAAAACTAAGCATCGTCAACGATGTGCTAAGATCAATACTCATCAAAGCTAAATTTGGCAATGCCTAATCAAAATTCAACTCTTGCTCTTGTACAAAATAGAGCTTAACTTTGTCTGGAAATTCGGTATGGTGTTCTGGAATTGAAGAGTATTTTCGGGAAGCTCTTTGTCTCAATGTTTGTCTTGATTGGATGTCCAAATAGCTTTTTCGTTGTCGGGGGAAAAAAATAGCCTTTTCATTTGATGTGTGGTACACATAAAAGTAACACTTTCACTTGGCATTTTATGGGGACAAAATTGTCACGGAATTCACATTTCTAAAATTGGAATCGAAGTACCAAACTGTTATTATACTTCCTTCCATATTTACAATAGTACAATTACTAGAATGCCCCTGGACTTAGTAAATTATTACAATGCCCTTATACTTCAATTAAATTGCACGACCACCCCTTCAACTTTATAAAATTATGCTTTTGGCCCTCATTGTTTATTTAATTGCACTTACATCCTTTTTCCTTAAAATACCTACTCCCTCCGTCCCATTTTGTTGGTCAATTTTTGATAATCGTGTCAATTTTCGATCGCTTATATCTTTTAATATTGATCTCCAAATATATGCAATATGGATCTTGTTTGATAGTTCACGATTAATTCTATTATACAAAATTTTTAAAACCATGAAAAACATTATGGATTGAAAGATATAAGCAATTTAAGACGTAGCAGAAAATGGAATAATTGACAAACAAATTGGGACGGAGGGAGTATTATTTATGAATTGTGAAATTATGTGTAAACGAGTGTCATATGGACTATTATGGATTCATTATGTAATTGAGTGTGCCCTCTAAATATCCTCATCTCTTTGCTTTGCTTATTGTGTATGATTACAATAAAATTGTTGGAAAATTAGAATGCACAATTAGGTTCCTGGGTTTAATGTTCGTATATAGAATTCACAAAGACGTTTAAGTTAATGGATAATTGGAATAAGGATTACAAATGGCATTTGATGAGATTGGTATGATGATTTAGGATGGTATTTGATGAACTCCCAGGAGGCCATCCCTCAGAGTCTCAGGATTATGAATGGCGGACATCCGGTTGATTTTGGAAAGAGGAGATGTTATGATTGATGGATTATCAGAGATTCGAAAACCCTAAGATATAGCATTGTGTGATTACTTCGTATTAAATTTTTTGTGATATAAGGGTGGTTTGTTCTAGTATTGGGTCAAGGTCTATATACTTGCAAGGTTACAACCAGTTCTTCGTGAGCCCATAGCCATAGGTATTAACAAACCCTTAGGATTTCATCCTTCTGAGGCGATTGATGAATGTGATCAAGTCAATAACTTAGGCCATTTATCTAGGCCCCCGGTCAGGGCAAACAAGGGGGAGTTAAATTACGATTGGCCATAGTCTTAGTGGTTGTTTGGGAGGATGTTCTCGAGGCTGAGAACTTAGATGAAAAATGTAAGCCAATGGCTAGACAATGAAATCAACAATACAATCATTTACTTGTTCTTCATTTATGTTTTTCCTTTAATTAGAATATATATTTGTATGAATTATGGTTAATTGTAAAGTAAGGATTGGTAGGTAAGAGTTATCGCTCATGGTGCTATTATATATTGACCCTGGCATATTACGTTAGGTGTTGTAGGTGAAATAGAGGAACTCTACTACGAGACAAAGGAATTTGCAGCTGAGCAAGTGCATGAGGAGAATTGGAATCCTGATCTGAATCTAAGCTCTTAAAAGTCTAGAGTCTCCTTATTTTTTTTTGAAACAATGTAACCTTATTTCCCAACAAATTACTACGTTCATTTGTAATTGAACTAAGAACACTTTATGTTATTTCCACTGCTTTACTAATAAATCCTTTTTATCTAATTAAATCTCTTAATAAATGATTTAAATAATGCTTTCGAAAATCAGGATTTCACAAACTTCAAATGCAGCTTTTCTTGCTCGGTGAAGTCATTGGGATAGCATATATTTGCAAGTTTGCAAATATCACATATTACCACAAAAATCTCAACTCGAAATTGATGCTCAAGGGTAATGTGGTCTTTGCGAGCATGACCTCTACCTAAAGTGTAACGAGCATTCATATTCGGGAAATCTATCTCATTTGTTCCACAAAATAATTGAAATTCCTCTAAGAAAGCAAGACATCCATGCATGCTCTCTATATTTTGAAGAAGTGCTTTTGTAGTGGATACTAAATACATTGCGTTCAAAATATCTTGTAACCTGCGTTGGGTTGCAAAGCTTGCAAAAATCATTCGTCGTCTCCGTAACAATATCTCTCATAAGATGTAAGATAAACACAACCTCTAGTGTGGGTTGTTATTTGTTAATCTGATCTCACATGCCAACTTGTAAAAAGAGGAAAAATGATCTAGTGTGGGCTGGTAATAGATTTAAAAGATTCAAGGTAATAGATTTCTAAAACAAATTTCAAAATTCTTGGATAGCGCAGGTAAATAGATTTTTAAAAAAACTATTAGGCAGGCGAACCTATGGAGTTATAAAAATTTAAAATAACATTAGTATAATTAAAAAAAATTTAAACTTGAATAGGGTGGTACCCGAACTCAGCCACCTTTGCGTCTATACTAAAAAGCAGGGGTGTCCAGGCACCCCCACCCCTTGATGTAGTTGCGCCACTGTAAAAGATGCCATTGTAATTTGTACAGTGTCATATTAGCATGAATCACCACCACCGGAGATGGTAAAATGTGCATCTTTCCTTTTGTTGCTTACTTTTGGAAGTTCATGTGAATTGATGTTTTTGGCATGTAACATGTCACTATTTTGTTTAGTGCTCATCAGCTGTACCACACTCATGCTTTAGTTGTGGCTCAAACTTACAACATCAGTGATGAAGACAATAGAAATTTACACAACATGATTGTAATCTTGATGATGAACTAAAAGTGATGGCAATATTCCAATATCAGATTCTAGTGTGGAGTCGGAGGAGGGGCCTTATGGTATCGTACACCTAGTCATTCCTTTTGCGGATTGAACTGTTTACTACTGAAAAATTAGCAATTATATAACTTTGGCTAGTGGCTACAAATGTTGGGGAAATGACGTATAGGAGGAAGGGGCAAAATAATATACTTTGATGACACACTTATGGAAATAGCTACAATACACACCCCTTATTTGGGTGTACCATATGCACCTATTGTATGGTCCAGATTGTGCCACCTCATCGGCAATCGTAAATTTTTTTAGTTTTTCATAACTTTTCAGCAATATGATTCGTAACATTTTGGTGTGTCTCGTAACTTTTATAAAAAAAATCGTAACTTTTACAAAAAATTCGTAACTTTAGCAAAATATTCGTAATTTTTATAGGGATGTGTATGATACACACTTAAATAAGGGATGTGTATTGTAGCCTTTTCCCACACTTATTGGCAATGGCAGCTGCCATGGCAAGGAAAAAAATATTTCCTCATAAACGGCACCACAATTGACATGGACAACATTACCCTTCAAGGTGTAAATCGTAATTACAACCTTCCTCTTCCCTCTCATGTACCATCCTCTCTCTCTCTCTCTCAATCAAAAGTCGTCCCCTTTCTTCCTTCCCAGCGATGCACGGACAATAACCACGCCACCTCTGTGGCGGCACCGACGAAGTGCAGAGAACGACAAAGAAACGTGGAATCAAAAGAAACAATTCTTAATTGACGAAGTGCAGAGAATTCCAGTGGAATTAGAAGAAACAAAACCTTAATCTCAATGCCAAAACACCTTGCAATCAATTTCAATCACTGGAGAGAGAAGTGAGTAAGATGTTGAAAAATGAACTACATTTCACCTTGGGTGAATTAACAGTACACCCCTTGAGAATCACTATTGCTCATCCTTAAATCAAACTTCTTATTTTGACAAAAAAAAAAGCCACTGCTCCTTAAATTAAAATACGTTGCACCTTGAGAGAATTAACTTTGCACCCTTCGAGAATAATCATTGCTCCTTAAACGAGAAAACATTGCACCTTGAGTAAATTAACATTGCACCCTTTGAGAATAACCATTGCTCCTTAAAAGAAAAAAAAAAGTTGCACCTTGAGGGAATTAATATTGCACCCTTTAAGAGTAACCATTGCTCCGTAATCAAAGTTTTTATTTTTAAAAAATAGTCATTGCTCCATAAACAAAAGAAAGTTACCCCATGAGTGAATTAACATTACACCATTTGAGAGTAACCATTGCTTCTTAATCAAAATTTTCATTTTGAAAAAATAGTCATTGAGAATAACCATTGCTCCTTAATCAAAATTTTTATTTCGAAAAGATAGTCATTGCTCCATAAACGAAACCTTGACTTAATTAACATTGCACCCTTTGAGAATAACCATTGCCCCTTAAATCAAATTTTTTATTTTGAAAATAATAGCAATTGATTCTTAAACGTAAAAAGTTGCACCTTGAGAATAACCATTGCTCCTTAATCAAACTTTAAAAAAAAAAAAAAAAACCATTACTCCTTAAATAAAAAAATATTGCACCTTGAGTGAATTAAGGTTGCACCATTAGAAAATACCATTGCACCAAGTGAGAACGAGTGTATTAGTAGTATGTTGTCTTAATCCCAATTTTCATTGTGGAACTTTGTAATTTACCATTTCCAGTTCAAACCCATTGGAACTTTGCAACTCATGTTATCGCATGGTGTAAATCTTTCTTTTCAGTTTTCTGACGGTCAAGAAAGTTCGAGTCAGCTTGCGCGCACTTCTATTAATTTCATTTCCAATCCAGTTTGAGGTAGATTATCCATGCCGAGATGAGGAGATTAATCAAAAATTTCTTTTCTACTGCCAAACCCCAAAAATCAATTTCTAGTTACACTACAAGAAAGGTGATAATCTGTGAGGAAATGCTAGTGAGGAAAATAAAATTCGTCTCCAATTATGTATTTTTTGTGAGGAAAATCATATTTCGTCACTAATTTATAGGAAAAGAAAATTTAAGGTGAGGAAATTTTATTTTCTCGCTAAAATTACTAAATGGGCGAGGAAAATTATTATTTCGTCTCTAAAAGAGTGGACAAACGAAAGTTTAGGCGAGGAAATAATAATTTTCCTCGCTAATATTCTCCCTCCATACCGTCCCCGGGCGCGCGAAACCTTGAAATCTGTTGGACGACGAAATGATTCCTCACTGAAAAACTCACCTTGGGCGAGGAAAATGTTTTCCTCGTTAATTTGTATGGACCGAAATTTATTTTTACATTATTTTACTTGGCCGAATTAGACGACCAAATAATTCCTCACTAATGAGCTCACAATGTGCGAGGAAATGTTTTCCTCGTTAATTTGCATGGACCGAAATTTTTTTTTACAATATTTTACTTGGCCAAATTGGACGACGAAATGATTCCTCACTAATGTGCTCACAATGCGCGAGGAAATGTTTTCCTCGTTAATTTGTAGGGGCCGAATTTTTTTTTTACAATATTTTACTTGGCCAAATTGGACGACGAAATAATTCCTCACTAATGTGCGAGGAAAATTTTTCCTCGTTAATTTGTATGGACCGAAATTTTTTTTTACAATATTTTACTTGGCCGAATTGGACGACGAAATGATTCCTCACTAATGTGCTCACAATGTGCGAGGAAATGTTTTCCTTGTTAATTTGTATGGACCGAAATTTTTTTTTACAATATTTTACTTGGCCGAATTGGACGACGAAATAATTCCTCACTAATGAGCTCACAATGTGCGAGGAAATGTTTTCCTCGTTAATTTGTATGGACCGAATTTTTTTTTTACAATATTTTACTTGGCCAAATTGAACGACGAAATAATTCCTCACTAATGAGCTCACAATGGGCGAGGAAATGTTTTCCTCGTTAATTTGTACGGACCGAAATTTTTTTTTACATTATTTTACTCTGCCGAATTGGACGATGAAATGATTCCTCACTAATGTACTCACAATGGGCGAGGAAATATTTGTGTGTAAATTAGTGTATATTTTCCTTCATTTGTGTGTAAATTAGTTGCAATTTGCAAGATTACCTTCTAACTCTTTTGTCCATATACTGGAGTGTCATATATGGTGGTGAGTGTGACTCGGAGAAGAATTTGTGTGTAGAGTGGATATGGTACACATGGTGCCCAGAGCACATTTTGGTCATCTAAAGATATTTTGAACATCTTAGATTTCTCCCAACACTTTCTCTTTCTCTCTCATCTTTCTCTTTAAAATTTGGGCCGTCCAAAACAATTTTAGACGGTCAAGATGCGAGTTTGGCATGACGTGAACCATACCCGCTCGGCACCGAATTCTTCTCCATGACTTGACACTTTTTTTTTTTTTTTGGTAACCACACATTCGTTAATTTGTTTAATAAACCTGCGGGTAAATTACAATTTACACCCTAGTGCATTTATTAGAATCATTTGCTATCAAACTTTGAATTTTCTTATCAATTTAACACTTCAACTTTTGGAGAAAATTTTGGGTGCAAATAGGGTAGGGTACACGTGGTACCCCATCACGGCATCCGAGCCGTCAAAAAATGCAACGGACGGCTCGGATTGAAAGTGCCGGATGGATTTAAAAAAAAAAAGAAAAATGGGTTTCAATCCGAGCCGTCCGTTACATTTTTGGACGGCTCGGATGCCGTGATGGGGTACCACGTGTACCCTACCCTATTTGCACCCAAAATTTTCTCTGCAAATAGGGTAGGGTACACGTGGTACCCCATCACGGCATCCGAGCCGTCCAAAAATGTAACGGACGGCTCGGATAGAAACCCATTTTTCTTTTTTCTTTTTTTATTTTTTTTTAAATCCGTCCGGCACTTTCAATCCGAGCCGTCCGTTGCATTTTTGGACGGCTCGGATGCCATGATGGGGTACCACGTGGTACCCCATTTGCACCCAAAATTTTCTCCTATTTGCACCCAAAATTTTCTCATTTCTGTGGTTTGGAAATGTTTAGTACTTCTAATGAAAACTGACACATGGAGAAGTATGGTAATAGTAGGCAAAAAGTGAAGAAATTAGGCAGTTAGTTAATTAGGGAATTACCATTTGGGCTAATTGACAATAGTTCAAAAGTTGGAGAAAATTTTGGGTGCAAATGGGGTACCACGTGGTACCCCATCACAGCATCCGAGCCGTCCAAAAATGCAACGGACGGCTCGGATTGAAAGTGCCGGACGGATTTTAAAAAAAAAAAAAGAAAAAGAAAAATGGGTTTCAATCCGAGCCGTCCGTTACATTTTTGGACAGCTTGGATGCCGTGATGGGGTACCACGTGTACCCTACCCTATTTGCACCCAAAATTTTCTCGTTGGCAAGAGTCTAATAGCTTTAGGACAAGATTGCAAAAGGTACATAGTTTTAGTTAAGGTCCGAAACGACAATAATTTAGTTTAATAGGTATTTTACTTGGCCGAATTGGACGACGAAATAATTCCTCACTAATGAGCCCACAATGGGCGAGGAAATATTTTCCTCGTTAATTTTTATGGACCGAAATTTCTTTTTACATTATTTTACTTGGCCGAATTGGACGACGAAATAATTCCTCACGAATGAGCTCACAATAGGCGAGGAAATGTTTTCCTCGTTAATTTGTACGGACTGAATTTTTTTTTACATTATTTTACTTGGCCGAATTGGACGACGAAATAATTCCTCACTAATGAGCTCATAATGGGCGAGGAAATGTTTTCCTGGTTAATGGATTGGAGTGAAATTTTGGCGGGCTCAATTTGTATTGGGCGGGTCCTGAAATGTTTTACAAGAGCCTTATCAAAAAAAAGAAAAAGAAAAAGCCCCAAATCAGTCTAACATCTTCCGTCTTCCTCTGTAACTTGTACTCTTCCATTCCATCACCGACTGCTGCCCGTAACCTCTCCATCTCTGCCGCTGCTATCATCACCGACTGCTACCACGCCATATATCTCCTGGTATGGATTTCTCTTTCTTCTCTATCACTTTCCCTTGTAAACCATTAACGAGACCTTTTACTAGCAGTCAGAGAACAATCAGGAACTCCTAGTATAACCAGGAGAAATTCATATTGTTAAAGCCCCTCGAATGATTTACACCCAAATAAACCATCGCACCCCATCTCCACTGGTTAATGCCCATGGTCCTGCTCCTGCATTGGGGTTTAGGCAGCCTGTACGAGCATGTTGTAGTCAGGGACGGATCCAAGGGGGGCATGCAGGGGCACGTGCCCCCGCTGACCCCCCACTTGTTAGTGTAAAAAAAATTAATTTTTGGAAATAAGTTTCGTATATATATTATTTCTGTCGCATTCTAGTAATAGAACATGCGTGCTGCCTGGTGGTAAGGCGCACCAACTCTATGGCAGAGGTCGCAGGTTCAAGCCTTGCCTCTTCTTTTTTTAGCCACAAAATTGGAAGTTTATTAGTGATTGTCAAGGTTCGAACCCTAGACCTTTGGTTCCAAAACCAATACCTTTTCCTCTTGCCACTAAACCAACAACATTCATTGTTCAACAATTTGGTAGTTTTATTATATATTTTGAACCTATAATGGGAATAATAATTCCCCTAACATTTTTTTCCTGAATTTTAATTTTCTCCTTTTTTTTTTTTTTAAGAAAATGATACTAAATGATGAGAAAATTGTTTAATTTAGATATTTTTTAATTTTAGAGATCTTTTACAATGGTCCCTATCCTTCAATAATTTTTTTGTCTAATATTAGGTTTAAAATCAATCTTATACGATTTCTTGTCCCTAACAAAATCGTTGACTAGGAAAAAAATTGCGCGATTACAATTAATAAAATGCCCCCATTGAGTTGGATCTCTGGATCCGTCCCTGTTGTAGTGATGGATGAAAAGAACCGTGTTGTAGGATTTCATATCACCAAGGCCAAATGTTCAGGGTTTTCAGATGAGTTGGTGGAAGTTTTCGAATAAGTCAGAGCTTTGCTGTTAAGTCCATGAGTATTACAGAAAGGGTATAGAGATGTCAAACCTTCGTATAAGGCATTTTCTTTTTGCAACAAAGCATTTTCAATGTTTGGACGGGTGAAATTATATATCGTCCGCAGTAGGTAATTTGCCCAAGTGTAATAGCTCAAGTTCGGGTCTACCTGCCGACGCCGGTGAACTGCGAAACCAAGCCCAGGATACTGTTTCAAATTGGGTGTTGGAATAGTTACACTTGGGCTCTTGTACTATTAGAGGAGATGAGAGGTTGTCCCGAACAAAAATTCTGAGATTGACCCAACTCTTCAAATCATGGCTGTTCAATCCCTAATCTTGATAAATACCCCTTTACCGATTTGTTAATGGTGGATTAACCCTTGATTGAAGTCTCACAAGTTGTATTTCGACCCCACTAGCTAATTTTGTCTCTAGTCCTAGATGGTTACTGACTTAGGATAATTATTTAGAAATATCTTGTGTTAATAATCATTAGTACGTCTCTATCTAGGTACAAATTCAATGGAGTAACTCTCACGCATGACGGGTTAGATAGGCACTTCTATTTGGTGAGTACGCAATACCTTGGTTGCATGCATTTGCTCAACTATTTTTACATCAAATGCTTCTTGCTTTTAAAGCTGGAAAATGTGAATCACGTGTTTTGTTTTGATACTGGCTATATTGAATTGAATCGCGATACAACGCATGCTATTTTAATTAAAACATGGATTATCGGAGTGTGGCCTGTTCACGTGCATTTTTATTACGGATGATTTAGACCATGGGAAGCCTAACTAAAGCCTTTTACAGGCTTTTTGGGTTCACGAGAGCTCATTTAGTTTTATACTTCATGTAAGTCATATAAAATATGTAAAATATCCATTTTTGGCTTGCTATCCAATTCGTCTCCAATTATGTTATGGCTTTTGTATCCCGGCTTGTTTGATCGATCAAAGAATTTCAGTGTCAGTATGGATACTAGGAGACATATGTTTTCGACTGATTTCTCTCTCTTCTCTGATTTTTGTCTGATTTTCAAAGCAAACCTCGAGCAAAATAGAAGCCCAACAGCAAGGAATGATGAAAAATGTTCCAGTAAGTCTAGCGGCACTTGTTTGGGTTTTGATTTGCAGCTCTTGTTTGGGTTTTGGTGCTCTTTTTTGCTCGAGGACTTTAGGGATCATAGGAAGGGATGGAAATTGCTAGAAAAATTAGGAAATAATAAATAAAACACCACAACATAAGTACCGCAACTAGTTTTACCAATTTATCTTTCATAAAGTTATTTGTCTCTGCTTAATTAGTCCAGAGTTACCATGATCCCAACTGCCACTGAAACTTCATTTAAGTTAGTGGGCTCAAACTAGTAGTTCTGTAGAAATTTTTTTTACTCCAAATTGAGGGTACTCAGAATAGCTGGGGCCGGTTGTATAGGGCTGGGTGGCCCAAATTGGTCCCCCGACTGAAACACCATAAGGAGTATAATAGGTTTCTGTTTGAAAAATCAAGAAGTGAAAATATTATTTTTATATCGTAGAAAAATGAAAAATTTAATTAGACTTTGAAAAAACCTACCTTTCATGTATACCAAAACAGAAAACCCATTCAAAATGGCAAAAATCAGAACGTATAGACTGGGGTTCTTTCGTCCCTTCGCCTTAATAACTAATAAACCATTGAAGAAATAAAGAGTGCAGCCTTCATCAATCAATTATGGATTTTGAGTGTGTTAAAGGCTGGCTTTAGTGTGTGAAAGTTCGAGTTTTGTCGATCTAGAGAGTAGAAAGAAGGGGAAGATTGTGCGGGACTTAGGGTTGAAATCGTAATTTTGCCTTTTGAGTTGGGAGAAATTATGGCATGGCCATTCATCTAATTTTTTTGGTTAGTTTTCTAACTTCCGTTAGCAATTTGACTAAATGCAATGCAATGTTATATATATATATATATATAAGAAAGTTCTTTTGAGGACTCGGCTCTTGTTATATATATAAGAAAGTTATCTGCACAGTTTACTTTTCTTACTTATGATATATCTTATAAGTTATCCGGTAGTGTTCATCCTAAGGATAGATAGAAAAAGTTGGAGAGGGTGACACCTAACTATTAAAAACTAGTTTACTAAATCTACTTATGTAATATGTGATCTATGCAGGGCTTGACATTATTTTGATGACTTAAATCAGACATGGACAAAAATTGGATGAAAACGGGCATGACAGCTGATGGTAGAATTAGTCAGGCATATTATAATGGTGTAAATTCGTTTATTGAATTTGCAAGGGAGGTTGTAGATGGAAAAGGTAATATTCCATGCCCGTGTTTACAGTGTGTAAACTTCTACCATAAAAGTCCAGAAGATGTGCGAATTCATTTGCTCCGACATGGGATTATGCAAAGTTACATTGTTTGGCATGACCATGGAGAACCGCGTGTATCGGAAAATGTTTGCCATCGGGAAATGCGAGATGGTCAAGATGGGGATCTAGGCGGGATTGATGCGTTGTTGCAAGATCAAATGAGAGGGGAATCCGTAGATACAACCCAATGGGAGGAAATGAGAAACTTTGATAAACTTTTGAATGATGCCCAACGCGAGTTGTACCCAGGTTGTGAAAGTTATACTCTACTAAAATATGTTATTGAGGTATTTAATATGAAGGTAACAAATCATTGGACCAATAAATCGCTTGATATGTTCTTGAAGTTCCAAAGTGATCTTTTAGCTAAACCTAACTTAGTTCCCAAGAATACATACGAGGCAAGGAAATTATTGTCTAATTTAGGCTTGTCATACGAGCTTATTGATGCTTGCATAAATGATTGTGTACTCTTTTAAAAGGAGAATGCAACCCTGGATAGGTGTCCAAAGTGCAATGTATCAAGGTACGAGACCAATTGTGGCAGGGGAAATAAGATTGCCCGTAAGGTTTTGCGTTACTTCCCTTTGACACCAAGGTTAAAAAGGCTGTTCATGACAAGGATGATAGCCGAGTACATGAGATGGCATATGGATAATCCTGGCGATGGTGATGAATCCAGGCATCCGGCCCATGGTGATGAATGGAAGGATTTTGATGTTAAATATCTTGAGTTTGCTCATGAGGCTCGCATTGTGAGACTAGGGTTAGCAATTGATGGGTTCAATCCTTTCGGGAACATGAGCAGCTCCTACAGTTGTGGCAGACTAGTGCATTAACTTACGATGCCTTCAGTCGTGAGAGTTTTCAAATGCATGCAACTTTAATGTGGACAATACATGATTGGCCAGCATTTGGTGACATTTCTGGCTGGAGAACAAAGGGTCATTATGCATGTTATACTTGCAACGATGAACCGTATTTTGAATCATTGAGAAGTAAGACTGCTTACACAAATCATCGATGCTACTTACCAGAAAACCACCCAGAAAGGCGAAGGAGAGTGGCCTATAATGGTAAGCATGAGAAACGGAAGAGATCTTTGGAAATTCCGGTAGAAAAGATTCAAGAACAGTTGGACGATGTAACAGGGGTCATCTTGGGAAAGAATCCAAGTAACAGGAAAAGGCGCCGTCACGAACCGAATTGGACGAAGATAAGTGCCTTGTATGACCTACCATATTGGAAGAATAAGAAGCTACGACACAACATTGATGTCATGCACGGTGAGAAAAATTTCAGTGAAAACATTTTGGGACAATGGTGGGCATTGAGGGAAAGAACAAGGACACAGATAAGGCACGAAAGGACTTGGAAGATTGGGGAATAAGACAAGAGTTGTGGCTGATTGAACGTCCCAACGGATCATATGTGAAGCCTCATGCAAGCTTTTCACTAACCGTTAAACAGAGGGAGGCTTTCTTTGAATTCTTGAAATTAGTCAAGTATCCCGATGGCTATGCGGCAAACATATCAAGGTCTGTTAATGCAACGAATGGTAGACAAAATGGCCTAAAAAGCCATGACTACCATATACTTATACAACGGGTTCTTCCAATTGGGATGCGCGATTTTGTGAATAAGGAAATTAGTACAACATTATTTGAGTTGGGTAGTTTCTTCCAGGACCTCTGTTCTAAGACCTTGAGGCGTAGTGAAATTGAGAAATTAGAAGAACGAATAGTGCTCATACTATGCAAGCTTGAAAAGATTTTCCCTCCAGCCTTTTTTGATGTGATGGTCCACTTAGCCGTTCACCTACCACGTGAGGCCATACTTGGAGGACCAGTACAATACCGGTGGATGTATCCATTCGAAAGGTAATTGTCACAAACCTAATTACCAATCAAAAGTTGACGTTGTTTCATGTGTATTCTTACTAGTAACTCATTGTCTTTAAGGTTCCTTGGAACTTTGAAAGGGTTTGTTTCTAATCGAGCTCGACCGGAAGGTTCGATTGCAGAGGCTTACATTGTCAAGGAGTGCATCAGTTTTTGCTCATTGTATCTTGATGGAGTTGAAACTGTACATAATCGACCTGAACGAAATGAAGACTCTGGGGAACATCGCAAAGGGTACACAGTATTCACGGATACAGCTCATCCTATTGGGCTAGTAACAAGGGATAGTGAGATTTCACAAGAACACCGTGATATTGCCCATTGGTTCGTGTTGTTTAACAGCCTTGAGATAAAGAAGTATCTAGAGTATGTGTTTCATTTTTTTTTTTTGGCATGATTCTGATTATAATATGAAGATTTCAACTGTTAATAATATTTATTTGAATAGGGAACACAAAAATCTGATGCATGTTCCAAATGGACAAAACATTACCAATGTGCAACGGAAAGAGTTTCCCGAGTGGTTCAAATTGAAAGTAAGACATTTGGAATTTGTTATAGGGATGTTAATCGTTATAAATTTACCTAGTATAACTAACTTTTTAATGGTTGTGTTATTGTAGATAAATAGATTGAGGGCTAACAAGTCAAAAGTGGCGACAGATGAACTATGGTCATTAGCAAATGGTCCTAATTTGTTAGTGAAGGAGTACTCTGGTTGCATAATTAATGGGGTAAGGTACCGTATTAGAGAAGTAGACAACCGTCGTCGGAGTCAAAATAGTGGGGTGCTTGCTGAAGGGGACCATGAGGGAAAGATGCACAACTTTTATGGTCACTTGATTAAGGTTTTAGAATTCGAGTATATGTGTCAGAAGAATGTAATTTTGTTTCAATGTGAGTGGTACAACACCGGCAACACTGGT
The DNA here is from genome assembly GCA_020921065.1 of Vaccinium darrowii. Classification (NCBI taxonomy): domain Eukaryota; kingdom Viridiplantae; phylum Streptophyta; class Magnoliopsida; order Ericales; family Ericaceae; genus Vaccinium; species Vaccinium darrowii. The sequence continues at coordinate 19,908,430 of CM037162.1, read as the reverse complement.
CGAAATTACACAATACGAGCTGATAATTATTGTACAAGCATTGATGTCAAGAGTCGGTGGTATCAATCTGACCCATTCATCTTGCCTAGCCAGGCAAAGCAAGTTTTCTACCTAAATGATACAAAATGGGGCGAACCATGGCAAGTTGTGCAATTGGTCCAGCATAGGGGTGTGTTTGATATACCAGAGGTGGGAGATAGTGAACCACCAGATCCTCAAGAATGCAACGACGCTTTCCAACAAGAAAGTATGACCTCTGGTGTGCCAATTGACATGGCAGATAATATTTCGTATCATAGGGAAGATGTTGAAGTTGAGGTTATTGTTAGGGGCCATTAGATGGAACATTGGAAGACAATGCAGATGAAGCTGATGAAGATCATGAAATGATGGGAGAAAATATAAGTGGCGAAGTTGGTGAAGACCAGGAACTACTCGATGTTGATAGGGATTATGATGTGTAGATCTTTTATGCTTTGTATATGTGTATGTGGATCCTGACATGTGTTAAAATATGTGCTTAGTTTTTGAAGTTATTAGTTCGCATTATATATTTCATTTTCATTTATCTTGGTGTGCATATATTTAGTTTAAAGTGTTGTGTTATTTATAATCATAGTTACACAAAATGGCGAAAGGAAGACCTATTTTGATCAGACCAGGTTTTCTAGCCAATAATGTCGTACCAGATTATGAGAGATTAAGAAACGAGAATATAAAGAGGAACAATGAGAGATGTAAAAAGCATGGGGTGAAAACTATTGCAACTTCTGTGGCAAGTCCAGTTCAGGCTGAACGTGCCGAGAGTGGAAAGCATAATACGGGTGATTTGGATGACAGTGACTACAGACCTTCAGAGGACGAGAATGACAATGACTATGACCATGAGTTGGACGATTCTTTTGAGGAAGAGGTACAATATTTATTTCTAGTTAATGATAGACAAAAAAAATAATGAATCACACATTTTATATTTATGCCTGTGCATTTTGTATTGTATGTTTGTAGGTCTCAGAAAGGGCCACCCGATCTACACCACAACCTGACATGGATACGGATACTCAGGACATGGATACTCAGGCCTTACAATCTGCACAGCCACAAAGCGAGCCATTAGCTGAAAATGACATTGGTGGGTGATTTATTTTGGCTGCCATTTTCTGCTTTCTACTTAGTCTTTTGATATTTTTAGTCTTTTTAGTCTTTCGATAAACTTGCATAAATGTCCTTATAAGGTGATTGTTAAGGATTGAGATTCATCTTGTGGCAAACTAGTGAGAGCATTAAGGAGAACTAGTGAAACCTCACTAGTTTTGGAAAAATTAGTGAGACCTCACTAGTTTTGGAAAAGGTATTTTCCTCATGTAAAATGATCGTAACTCAGAGTATACTTCCATTCTCTCTCTCTCTCTCTCTCTCTCTCTCTCTCTCTCTCTCTATAGACATTCTTTAGAATTGAACGAATTGATTTCTAAGAATTTTGTTATGGTATCAGACCTTCTATGACGAAAGTCGATTAAGGTCTCACTAATTTTTCAAAAACTAGTGAGGTCTCACTAGTTCTCCTTAATGCTCTCACTAGTTTGCCACAAGATGAATCTCAATCCTTAACAACCATCTTCTTGCTCATAGCTATATTACACAAACACATTAAAGAACAAGGTCCTGAATTATAATGCAAAAATATGCAGAAATGCAATTTTCAAATGCAAAATATAGTTTTCATATGCTGAAAATACAGTTATAGAGTGCAAAAGTGAGATTCTCAAGTGCAGAAATGAAGTTTTTAAGCGCAGAATGTGCTGAAAATGCTGTTTTTAAGTGCAGAAATGCAATTTTCAAATGCAGAATGCAGTTTTAACATACTGAAATTGCAATTTTAGAGTGCAGAAACGCAGTTTTTTAGTGCAGAAAGTGCTGAATATGCAGTTTTCAAGTGCAGAAATGAGATTTTCAAGTGCAGAAATGAAGTTTTTAAGTGCAGAAAGTGCTGGAAATGCTGTTTTTAAGTGCAGAAATGCAATTTTCAAATGCAGAAAGCAGTTTTAATATGTTAAAAGTGCAGTTTTAGAGTGCCGAAATGCAGTTTTGCAGTGCTGGATATCAGTTTTGAAGTGCTGAAAAGTAGTTTTGAAGTGCAAAAATTCAGTTTTGAAGTGCTGAAAGTTCAGTTTTGAAGTGCAGAAATGCAGTATTAAAGTGCATTACAGCTCTAAATTGTTATATGTTGTTCAAATAATTCAATTGCATTACCACTTAGCACTCAATGTTATCTCCTATTTCTTTTCTTTACAACAGCACTCAGAGTTGGAAAAGGCCGTGGGCCTACATAAGGCAAAATGGCACAAAGACTCATTGATAAAGACAGAAGGCTTAAAGTACCCATTCCACCGCAGTTTTGTGCGCCGATAGGGGAGCATGCAGCTAAAATGGCCTCAAAGATTGGATATGAGGTTTGGACAAATGTGATAGACCTCGGTGTCCGTAGGTGGAAGGTCGTAGATGACATTGTTAAAGCGCCTATTCTTCAGCGATTAACAGTAGTTGCAAGATCTACTTATGTATGGTTTCATAAATTACAATCATATCATTACTTAAAATATCAAATCTGGCAGGATAAGTTTGACTTGCAAGGAGATCCTATGGATGTTGATAAGGTGGTGGCAACGCAATGTGGTCGGAGAATGAGTGACTACACCTTTTTTTTTTGAACTGCGACTACACCTTCAGGCTGCGCAAAAAATACAAGAAACTTTTAGAGACGAAGGGGCCCGAGTATGCTAGAAGCAACCTGCCACGTAATGTCAAGTTGGAGCAATGGACAAGCTTAATAGATAAGAAGTGTAATGATAAAAGGTGGCAGGTAATCTCTCACAACATACATAGCCATGGAGCAATGGGTTTTCTTGTCGCATCCTAATCTTTGATGGTCTTAAACTTGAACCTACCTCATAGTTTATTGTATCTCTATTGGTTTGTGATCATTTCAGGCTCAATCACTTGTAAACACCAACAACAGGGCGTCTGAGAAACACTTAAAGCTTAGATGTGGATCAAAGTCATTTTCAGTTAGGGTTGCCACTGCGGTGCGTTTCACATTATATCTTTTGTATTAAACTATGAACAAAATTTATTTATATCTTCAATTTTATTACACTATGAACATGCTTAATTAACTTATTTGTTGATGAAATATTACATTAGATGAAAGATGGTGTCGTGCCTCCATTGAAAGAAATATACCAATCAACCCACTATAATAAAGACACAAATGAGTGGATCTCTCTAGGATGCAAGGATAAGTTTGTACGTGTACTTTGTTGTGTACTTGTGTTTGCTAATTTATTACAAGTTGAATCTACTAAACTTCTCGTACTTAAATTATTCAATATACTTTAAAATGACAGGATGAGATGGAAAAAATAGAGGTTGAACATAACTCGCAGGAAGGTGCAGTCCCAATGACGCAAGAGGATCTATCTATTAAGGTATTCAAGAAAAGGTCGGGTTATGTCAAGGGACTTGGCATGAGGCCTTCCTCCTCTGTTAGGACCTATGTGAACAGTTATGAGTACGTAACAAACCTTGAGAAGGACCATGTTGAGAAAATTGAAGCATCAAACACCACAATAGTCGAGCTAGTGGAGGCTAAAGAGCAAGCAAACGCCACGATAGCCGATTTAGTGGAGGCAAAAGAGCAACAAGGGAGGACTTTGGCAAGTGTTTTGGAGTTTCTTAAACAACAAGGGTACACTGGAGTATCTTAGATTGTTGGTTCGTGAAGCTCATGATTGACTTGCAGGTTAGTGCATCATGCTTTTCCACTAGCAGAACTAAATTGATAAATCTTTCGATCTTTCATATTTTGTCTCTCCAAATAAATACTTTCTGCAGTTCTTTACATAATTGGAAAACAAAGAATTTGCCGACTTTTTGATCGGCTATGCTTGGTCTAAAAGATTATAAATATTTATAAACTTGGCTTCAGCTTCTCAATTTTCTTGATGTCTATATTCCATCCGAACTCCTTAAAAACACACAAATATATCCATCAATTACCAAATTCCAACCAAATCAATTCCAAATATAACTCATGTGAGCGGACCAAAGTATAGAAATAGCATTATAACAAGTTTTGACACGTCGATGCCTCTGTTTAGGCCGTTTTCGGGGGCGAAGGCATCCGATCATTGAATTTTTACCAGACGCCTGGAAACATTAATTCCCCAAAGTCATAAATACATGATAAAACTCGTGTGAGGGGAATAACTTGGGGAATTCGCAACGGAATGAGTTTGGACATGCCGATGGTGCCATTTCGGGTCTTTTTGGGTCTTTAGAGTATCCGAATCTTGATCTGCTGACAAACGCACAAAACAATGATATCACCAAGTCATAAACTGATGATATAACCTGTTTGAGTAGCCCAAATCAAAGAAATAGCCTTATAAGAAGTTTTGACACGCCGGTATGGCAGTAGCATGCAATCCGGCATGTTAATGCTTCATTTTAGGCCATATTTGGATTTTGGAACGTCCAATCAATGATTTCTCAAGCCGTAGGTGAAATGATACTACCATTAGGCGAGAAATACTCAATATCGCTTGGGGGAACCATCTAATGTGAGAAAACAGTGGTGGAGCATACCCGATACGCCGACACCTCATTTTTAAGCCTTTTTTTGGATTTCATATATCCAATCATCAAATTTTTGACCAATGGGCGATATAATGCTTCCATAAAGTCACAAGTGCATAAAGTGACTTGTGTGAACTATATAAATCAAAAAAATTGCAGCAGAGTGGGATTTGGTGTGTCAACGCCTTGTTTTTAGGCAATTTTTTTGGATTTTGAGGTGTTCAATCAATGATTTCTCGAGCCGTAGGTGAAACGATGCTTTCAGTAGGCCAAAATTACTCAATATTGCTTGGGGGAACCATCCAATGTGAGAAAACAGTGGTGGAACATAGTCCGATACGCCAACACCTCGTTTTTAAGCCTTTTTTGGATTTCATAGTATCCAATCATCGAATTTTTGAGCAATTGGCAATATGATGCTTCTGTAAAGTCATAAGGGCATAACGTGAATTGTTTGAACTGTCCAAATCAAGAAAATTGAAGTGGAACAAAATCCGGTATGCCAACACCATGATTTTTAGCCGTTTTCGGGCCTCCAAGCACCCGATTTGTTGATTTCCCGTGCAACGAGCGATATTTTACCTCCATAAAGTCACCAATACATGACGTGGCCAGTGCAAGCTATCCGAGTCAAGAAAATACATTAGAGCAGAATTTGACTTGCCGATGCCTTGGTTTTAGCCGTTTTTCGGCCCCCGGGGTAGCCAATTCATCAATTTCCCAAGCGACGAGCTATATTTTGGCTCCGTGAAGTCTTAAATACTTACTATACCTGTTTTGGCCCATGTAATTCAAGAAAATACCATCAGAGCATAATTTGACTTGCCGTCGCCTTGGTTTTAGCTTTTATCAGCCCCCGGAGTGCCTGACTTACTGATTCTTCAAGCGACGGGCAAACTTTTTCCCCTTTAAAATCATAAATACGTAATATGACTTGAGTGAGCCATCCAAGTCAAGAAAATCGTAGTGGAGTAAAGTTTGGCATGTCGACGGCTCGATTTTAGCCGTTTTCGGGCCACGAGTGCCCGACTTACTGATTCTTCAAGCGACGGGCAACATTTGCCTCTGTAAAATCATAAATACGTAATATGACTTGCATGAGCCATAAAAGTCAAGAAAATTGCAGTGGAGTAAAGTTTGGCATGCCGATGGCTCAATTTTAGCCGTTTTCGGGCCACGAAGTGCCCGACTTACTGATTCTTCAAGCGACGAGCAACATTATACCTCTGTAAAATCATAAATTTGTAAATACATTATGTAATACTCGACTCCTAATTTACGTTAATGTGTTCAATTTTGTGTGTGTTTATCTTAATTGTGTGCATCACTTGAGTGAATTGGCATCATTTTAAAAGTATGCAAAACGGAATATTTCCATTGATTGGAGCATCACAGCATCATGAGATGTGTAGCATGGGATAATTTTTTCTTTGCAAGCTTATATACTTCCATGTCCCTTTTCCTTTCCTTATTCATACCCACACTTGGCTCATACATAGAGTACACGAGAGAGAGAGAGGGGGAGGGGGGGGGGGGGGGGGGGGGGAAGGGGAGGGAATGAACTGGGTTTTCTTACCTGCGCTTAATTGAAGCTCAAACCTAGGTAAATACACGTGCTAGACTTGAATTCCATGTTTCTAGTGCTTTAATTTCATGTATTTATGTGAACTCTTGATCGGTTATACTTCTAATTGAAGTTTCTAGGTTAAATTCACCACTGAGGTTGCTGAAACTGTGTAGTTAAGTGCAGGAAACTGTTTTGTAGTTGCTGAAAATGCCTTTTTAAGGCTGAAAATGCTGTTGTAAGAGTTATTTAGATGCAGGAAACTGCTCTTAGTTGCTGGAATGCATTTTGAAGTGCTGAAACTGCCCTATTGGGTGCTAAAACTGACGTGTTAAGGGGCTGAAATTTGCTTGAAATAAAGTTTAGTTGCTGAAAGTGTTATTTTTATGCTGTAAATGACCTGCGTAGCTGCTGTAAATGCCTGTTTAGCGCTGACACATGCTGGAATTTACATCTTCTTACTGGAAATAGACTCTTAAGTGTTGAGAACTGAGTCGAGTCGCGTCCACTACAGGTTTTGGTCGTGTGGTTGCACCTCGCTCGAGTGACGCGGGTCAGGGCTTGGTTATATGTAGATAGTGATGTTTTTGTTGGCCAAGAGGGTCCGTCCCCAGGCCTTGTATTTAAGCGTATAATCTTTTTTTTTTTTTTTTGTTCACGTATGTCAGTCTTCCGCCGTACATTGTAAGATGCTCTTTGAAGTTATAAATAATGAACTGTTTAACTTTTTAATCTTTTGCTTGTGTGAGCTAAGGTTGGTCTGATTGGGCCGGGTGCCATGCGTTTTGTCGGGATGGGCCAATTGGCGCTGTCCCGAGACGGAGCGTGACACATTATATTTGTTAAGTTTACATAAATTTTCTTATTCTATTATCAAAATCGTAACAATATTTTGTAATCTTGTTTGATGTTTTGCAGATTGAATAGGCAGAATGTTGGATAGTGGGAAAGATGAGAGTATATGGTTTTCATTGAAGACTTCTTTTTTGGATATATCAATATGTGAGGACCTGGTCTTCTTTTTTTTTTTTAATGAAGATTGGGTCTTCTTTTTGGATGATGCATAGGATAAGAACATGATATGGTCTAGTTTGATTATTTTTTACTTTTCGTCTTTGGAACATGGATGGATTAGATCCTATGGTGGATGAACTAATTGGTGTAGAATACTAAATATTCTGAAGGTTTATGAATATATGTTAGTTATTTTGGTGAAATGTATTGTAATACAGGGTTTTTGTTTGATATCTATTGAATTCTAAAATGAACAGGATTGTATTCTCAAAGGAATGTGACACAATTTATTTTGTCACCTATACTCCTCGTATATATTCTTTAGGTGACGAAATTTTTTCTCACTAAAGAGGTTTCTCTAAGAAACTTTCTAACGACGAAAAGTTTCCTCGCCTATGTAATTTTATAATATTTAAATTAAATTACTTGCCGACGAAAAGTTTCCTCGCCTATGTAATTTTATAATATTTAAATTAAATTATTTGCCGACGAAAAGTTTCCTCTCCTATGTAATTTTTAATATTTAAATTAAATTACTTGCCGACGAAAAGTTTCCTCGCCTATGTAATTTTTATAATATTTAAATTAAATTACTTGCCGACGAAAAATTTTCTCACCTATGTAATTTTCCAGGATCGATTTCCATCATTATTGGCGAGGAAATTGATGAATTATTGACAAAAAATCATTGATATAGGAGACGAAATATTTTCTCGTCAAAACTCAATATAGGAGAGTAAATTATTTCATCGTCAAAAACTCATTATAGGCGAGGAAATTCTTATTTCCTCGCCATGTGACCTTCTGCGACAACCCTTTGTCGACAAAACTAGTGACAAAATATTTTCCTCGCCTATACCATTGGCGAGGAAAAGTGTGCCATTTATGACGATTTTCATTCCTCGCAAATTATGATTTTTCTTGTAGTGTTAATTGTGTAAACAACAATCAACCCACGAACAAACCGAATGACACATCCATTGGGGCTAAAGTAACTCTCCAATTACTCTGTCACATTCCCTCACAGTGTGAATTTTCTCAACCAAACCCTACTCCGGTTTCTAAAATGGGGACTTCATTCTCTTCATTTGGAGACTTTCTCAAAACTAGAGATTGAGATTTATCACTTTTACTTTTCGTTTTCCCTTTTTTTTTTTTACGTACCTACAAAGTTTTATATCTTGAAACAACCAACTATAATAAAATTGGTACTTATAAAATGATATTCATGAGACCTTCAAAATTCGATCCATATAATATCTTTTTTTTTTTTTGAGTCGCACATGATATCTTCTATATAAATTTAAGAATTCATAATTTGGATTTTTGGAAGAAATTGAGGTTAATCTTTGTATTATTATTATTTTTTAAAACGAGAGTGAAATTGCGAGTTGATTTGGAATTACAAGGAATAATATTGCCCGATTAGATGCCGGATTAGTTTTGTGTGGATTAAATAGTAGGAGGTATTATTTATGGAGAGTGGACCCACAATGATGTAATATTTATAAAGTATGGACGAATTAGTACGATTTTATCAGAGAAAATTAGTACTTGGTGTAGAAACCCGTATTTAAAATATTTTTTGGAAATAAAGTTGGAGAAATGTGAGGAATTGATTAAAATGTTTAAGTGTTGGATTATTTAATAATACAAGCGAGTTTGGACTAAATTACATTACACAAGCCAATTCAAGGGTCGGGGGTGTAATTATTGAGAGAGAATCAAGTCTATTAATTTCATTTCCAATCCGGTTTGAGGTAGATTATCCATGCCGAGATGAGGAGATTAATCAAAAATTTCTTTTCTACTGCCAAACCCCAAAAATCAATTTCTAGTTAATTGTGTAAACAGCAATCAACCCACGAACAAACCGAATGACACATCCATTGGGGCTAAAGTAACTCTCCAATTACTCTGTCACATTCCCTCACAGTGTGAATTTTCTCAACCAAACCCTACTCCGGTCTCTAAAATGGGGACTTCATTCTCTTCATTTGGAGACTTTCTCAAAACTAGAGATTGAGATTTATCACTTTTACTTTTCGTTTTCCCTTTTTTTTTTTTTTTTACGTACCTACAAAGTTTTATATCTTGAAACAACCAACTATAATAAAATTGGTACTTATAAAATGATATTCATGAGACCTTCAAAATTCGATCCATATAATATCTTTTTTTTTTTTTTTTGAGTCGCACATGATATCTTCTATATAAATTTAAGAATTCATAATTTGGATTTTTGGAAGAAATTGAGGTTAATCTTTGTATTATTATTATTTTTTAAAACGAGAGTGAAATTGCGAGTTGATTTGGAATTATAAGGAATAATATTGCCTGATTAGATGCCGGATTAGTTTTGTGTGGATTAAATAGTAGGAGGTATTATTTATGGAGAGTGGACCCACAATGATGTAATATTTATAAAGTATGGACGAATTAGTACGTTTTTATCAGAGAAAATTAGTACTTGGTGTAGAAACCCGTATTTAAAATATTTTTCGGAAATAAAGTTGGAGAAATGTGAGGAATTGATTAAAATGTTTAAGTGTTGGATTATTTAATAATACAAGCGAGTTTGGACTAAATTACATTACACAAGCCAATTCAAGGGTCGGGGGTGTAATTATTGAGAGAGAATCAAGTCTATTAATTTTATTTCCAATCCGGTTTGAGGTAGATTATCCATGCCGAGATGAGGAGATTAATCAAAAATTTCTTTTCTACTGCCAAACCCCAAAAATCAATTTCTAGTTAATTGTGTAAACAGCAATCAACCCACGAACAAACCGAATGACACATCCATTGGGGCTAAAGTAACTCTCCAATTACTCTGTCACATTCCCTCACAGTGTGAATTTTCTCAACCAAACCCTACTCCGGTTTCTAAAATGGGGACTTCATTCTCTTCATTTGGAGACTTTCTCAAAACTAGAGATTGAGATTTATCACTTTTACTTTTCGTTTTCCCTTTTTTTTTTTTTTTTTTACGTACCTACAAAGTTTTATATCTTGAAACAACCAACTATAATAAAATTGGTACTTATAAAATGATATTCATGAGACCTTCAAAATTCGATCCATATAATATCTTTTTTTTTTTTGAGTCGCACATGATATCTTCTATATAAATTTAAGAATTCATAATTTGGATTTTTGGAAGAAATTGAGGTTAATCTTTGTATTATTATTATTTTTTAAAACGAGAGTGAAATTGCCAGTTGATTTGGAATTACAAGGAATAATATTGCCCGATTAGATGCCGGATTAGTTTTGTGTGGATTAAATAGTAGGAGGTATTATTTATGGAGAGTGGACCCACAATGATGTAATATTTATAAAGTATGGACGAATTAGTACGTTTTTATCAGAGAAAATTAGTACTTGGTGTAGAAACCCGTATTTAAAATATTTTTCGGAAATAAAGTTGGAGAAATGTGAGGAATTGATTAAAATGTTTAAGTGTTGGATTATTTAATAAGACAAGCGAGTTTGGACTAAATTACATTACACAAGCCAATTCAAGGGTCGGGGGTGTAATTATTGAGAGAGAATCAAGTCTCCCTCCCCCCCCATTTTTTCTTCTTCCTCCTTCACAACTCTCCCAAAAATTCCTCATATACTCTTAACCCTTACACAAATCCTTCAACTATTGGTCATTTAAGTTTTATTCCTCCTTGCATTTACCTTGGGAAAGCTCAAAATTGGTGGATTCAAGTGGAAGCTAGGGTTTGCTAGATCTTCAACTTGGAGCTCAATCTCTTTGAGGTAGGGAAATTTCTACCTTCTCTAAGTGGTAATGTAGTGTGGGTGTGTGTATAGCTTCTCTCTAACTAATCTTGTATGTGACTTGTTGTTTTTCCTTGAGAAAACCCATTCTAGCCATTTTTGGTGTTAAAATCATGGTTAGTATTGCTCCCCTATGATTCCCTCACAAATTTGTTGATCATACCATCAAGTTGTTGCCATGATTTCATGAATTATACTTGTGTATGGAGGAAGCCCACTTTGAACCCATTTTCTTGCTACTTTGATTAAGGAAAATGTTTGATTCATGTAATTTATTGTTTCTCTACCTAAATTGGTTGTTTAATCATCTCCCTCTAACTCATAGCATTGATGATTGGCTTTGGAATCATCAAAATTGGTGCTCTAGTGCAAAATCCCCAAAATCCCACTCCTTGTGTACTTCTCGGGTTGCTCCTCCTATAACCCACCTTAATTATTATGTAACTTTCTATCTTGGTAACATCTAGATATCGAATGATAATGGGGAATGCGTGACGATATTCGAGCTTGGTTATTAGTTAATCTGGTGAGGACACGGTCGGTTAATTGACACATGAATTATGTTGACATGAGATTGAGATTGAAACTTGTTAAATGAACTTATGAACTTAAAACATGTGATACGGGGCCAAAAGGTAACCCAGAATGATACTAGGGTTGTTCTTTGGACGTGTCGCTAGGAATGATACTCGGTCCGTCCTATGGACGTGTCGCGAGAAATTATGCCTTGGCCAAGTGGAAGATGATATGGAGCCGAAAGGTAGCTCGGAATTGATACTCGGGCCGTCCTATGGACGTGTCGCGAGGAATTTCTTAAATGGATAACTAAAACGAACTAGACACACTATGATATGAACGAGTTGGACACATGTGAGATGTTGGGTACGTGTCGGGTACGATGGATGATAGTAAAGGGAATCTAGTGGCTTATGAGTTGGTTTTCAATCCTTTAACCATTAAAGCTTATTGAAACTTGTTGCGTAACTTGTGCCTTCTTTGTCTATCACTCACTTGCATTTCATTGCATTTAGGATTGGTAGACTTTTCTCTACTGGGCTAGTGAGCTCACCTTAATAATTTCAGGTACCCAACACGGAGCATGATATGGATTGCTTGGAGTATATGCATGCATCTCTTTTGAAAGCTTAACGAAGGAGTTACTCTATCATCTTGGAATTTATATTTTTGATAAGATGATTTTGTAATTTAATTGAGTTTCATCTTTTGACTTGGGTTTGTAATAACACTTGTAACTCGTATACGGAGTATTTATTTTGGGCATGGGAATCCCGTGAACTATATTGTGTATGACTTTGAGAGTGTTACACTTGGTTTGGATGATTTTGTAAAAAAGGGGATAAGATTGCGTAGATGGTGTAAAAAGCTCTCAAATAGCAACATTACCCTTGTGCATGCCCATATTGAATTATGCATTAAATCAATTATATAATTCTAAACATTTAATTTTCTAATAACTTAACAACTAACTATAATGTTATATATTTATAATTTCATATATTAATTTTTTAATTAATAATGTTTAATAAATTTGCATATTAAATAAATGTATTAATTTAATTGAGATACCAGTACATAGGCTTACCAAAAACAGAACTACTACTTCAAGAACAGAACATAGTTGTAATGTAATATGGGCAAACATTGTTATGCAACCTAGGCTTTTTAGCGAAATTAAGTAGAAGAATACATGTAATAAACGTGCATTAAAATACTTTCATACACAATTTTTTTAAAAAAATTCACATCAAATTAAAGATCTCTATTAATAGTAGTTTAATTTGGTGCAAAAGAAAATAAAAAATTATGTGCAGAACTACTTTATTTTTTTATCTGAATGATATTGCAAAGTCAAGCCAACAATGTAAAATACTTTCTGTACATTTTTTCAAATTTTTTTTTTTTGCATTGAATTAAAGATTTCTATTAGTTGTTTAATTTAGTGCAAAACAAAAAGCTCTAAAATATTTTATTTTTTGATCTGAAGGAAATTACAAAGTACTTATTGAAGGCAGAAGGCGGTATTGGGGCTCCGGGGTATGGTGGTCTTTCGAAGGCCGGGATTATTTTTGGATAGAATCGATCTTGTCCAAATTTAAGAGGGGCTTGGGTGCCAAAAATATTGCTGGGCTTATTTTATCCCAAACAATAGATTGTTGTGGGCTTGGGATAATTAATCCAGACCCAAGTTTTTGGAGGCCTCTTTCCCCTCATCCAAACGGGCCCTTGTTCCATATTCCATACGCTACCTAACATACAATTGCTACGTCATCAAAAAAGGAGCCCACTTCCATGGACCATGTTTGGATCCTACCTTCTGAGAGAGCCTTTCCTATTGCTTAAAAAAGCAAACTGCAATTGGAACACCTAATGCTAATTTAGATAGCAAAAGTTGAAAACATGGAACATGCCATTTTGCTAGCTTAATTAATGGTGGATATGTCATTTTGATGACACTTTTTTTTATTTTTTTTGGTCCACTCATTCCCTTGAAGATATGACTAGTTCTATTAGCGACGATGATATAGACACAGTCGTTGATGTCACGGTAGATCTGGCTTACCTGATGAATAACAGTCACGTTTTTTACTTTATGATCTCAGTTTTAACGAGTTTTAGTCACAGTTCTTTCCTGTTGTTATAAGTTTTGGACTTTTAGTTACACTTTGATAGACCACAGTTTTGAATGCGAGATTAAAAGTGAAAGGTCATACCAAATAACTGAGACCTTTATCTATTTTTGTAGTAGTGGCTTCTCCCAATGGGTGTCTTTGGTTGGATTCTTGCCAATCGATGTTTGGGTTTCGGACTAGGCATTTTGTTGCTTTCTCCTTGTTCCTATTAGTCATTGTATTTTTCAGTGATCAATGAAATTTTTTTTGCCGTGCAAAAAAAAAAAAGAAAGAAAGAAAAGTGAACACGTGTATGAGGTATGACCAATTTCCAACTACGGAAATGTGATATAAAAGGGATTAACACTCGTTCGTTAATGACTTAACAAATGTTAGTGCAAGTTATTAGCAAATTTAAAAGGGTGGAAACCACTAAACTTGGCAAAAAAGGATTATTTTATCAAGTTAAACTAAGTAAACATATTCAATAGAACATTTTGCTAAAATCTATCATGAGATTAATTATAAGCTTTACTCTAGTAAATATATAAAATTAGTGACTAATAAATTGTTGAACATCCTGTTTAAGAAACTTAACTGAAAATGGCTCAGTATATGTTTCTAAGTTACCTAAATATTAAAGTTGGTAATGAGATCTTATTTCAATTACATATTTTAAATAATTATATGACTGTCTTACTATACAATCAAGAAATAGCTAAAAAACCTATCACATACTTAAATTAGAAAGTTTAATTATGTTAGTCTATAAGAAAAATTAAAGTTAGAAAATTTGAAGGACAGTAAACTAAAAAGAATATTTGAAAAACTAATAACCTCAGGTTATTTTTACTTAACACATACAGCTTGCTATATATAAAAACTGCACTTGTACCCTTAGATTTACAACATTTATCTAAGCCCTTAGAACTATTTAAATTAAATCCTGTAAAACCAATATTTTATCATCTCATTAAAAATCCTAAAATTTCTCCTAACTTTCTACTAGAATCCTATCCTATGTGTTTATGTAATGAAACCCAATATATTTTACTTAAACACTAAGTCTAGTGAAGTTTGAATTTACATATGGTTCACGAATATAACATTAAAACCCTCAGAGAATGTTAAGTTGTTAAATTATGCATACGTGCTAAATCATAATAACTCAAAAGTCATTCGGAAAAATCTCGAACATCTGTGTAAACTACTTGAACGTTATCGTTGTTGAATCATTTGATCCTCTATTGTTTTACTCCAAATTTATGAAAGTTATGGAATGTTAGATTGAACAAATATATTTACTGGGATTGAAAACGATTGTGGAGATCACAGTAACATTATCGAAAATGTTAAAGATTGATGTTAAAATCTGGAGAAGGCATTATTAGAAATTCCCTAAAGTGGAATTGCGAAACCCAAGACTGGTCAATTGGCAAGTCATTAAAACAGGGCTCGTGGTTTATGGCATACTCTGGCCGGCTGGTACATCCAGAAAGATGGTCAGCGGATCCAGAGTGAGAAATGTTGAAATTGCAAATTGATGAACCCAAGTCAGGCCGACCGGTAGGTAGTCCTGAAAAAATGGTCAACGGAACCAAAACTCGTGGTTACAGTGTGTGTTAGACGATTTGAATGGGTAACAAAGGGAAAAATGGATTTTAAGGATCGTAATACAATCATGCAAGTTAAATTTTATTCATGAAATGAATTATTTGATCTTTCAGTTCGTACTTCTTTATATATGAACTGTGATTTTGTAGTGTAATGGTTAATGGGTAAAAGTTAGCCATTGAATGATTCATCGCTCATGATGTTATATATTGTTGGCCCTGACATATTATGACAAGTATTAAAAGAAAAGGAGGGCAGTACTACCAAACAAAGGAGTTCCCTGCTGAACATGTATTAGTAGCAGATTGGAATTTGAATATGAACCTCTAATAATCCACCATCTCCTTGATTTTTGTGGGACAATGTAACTTAATCTCCCAAACAACTACTCTATTAGTTTGTAATCAAATTATGATCTCTCTTATGTTACGTTAATTTGAAGTTTAGTTAAGTTGATCCTTTTATAATTAAATGACTTATTTTCCTATAAATGATTTAATAATGCTCCTGAAAATCGGAGCGTTACAGTAAGCTAGATTTATTATTTTGGCGAAAGAAAGTAAAGTCCAAACAAACCTAATTGACAAAGCCTAAAGATTAGAAATAAGGAGATATGAATATCTAGTTCCTAGAAATTCTAGAATTTATAGAATACCATTGTAAAATATTTAGATTTTTCTGTGAGAATTAGTCACATGTGTAATTCTAGAATATATCTTAAAATTAAAATTATCTTATATGATAATATCTTTGGACCAGAGCTTTCTATATCTTTGGACTAGAGCTTTCTATCAGGTAGCATAAATAGGGATGGGTAACAACCATTTTGTGCCAAGCCAAATAAAAGTTCAAGTTGTAATACAAATACTTTCCTTCTCTCTTGTCTTAATATTTCTTCTTCTTCCAAAATCTTGCCCAACTAAACATTAGAAACTTATTGTTCCAACAAATGTATCTCAAGATACACTATACGCATCCCAATACGGTTTACATAACGAAAAAATGATACGTGATACGAATCCCAAATTGATAACAAAAAAGGAGGAGAAAGAAGGAAGTGCAGAAAGAGAAGAAGAATGTCTAACTCGTAAAGGTATATATTCCGTCTTGCTAGATCTCTTGCATCGATCAACAATATCAGTTGCATTTAGGATTTCATTTATGTGTGTGAATTTGTTGCTTTCAAGCAAGTTTCATAAGTTTTTGAGCATTTTAATCAATGACTCCTGTTATTTGTGAGAAGTGTTGAGCTTGTAAGATGTGTATATACACATGGAACTTGTTTTTATCATTTTTAATTTGCCATTTAGATGTTCAAATTTTTTTCTATCATTTTTCTCATTATTCATTAGCAACCTTGAATACTTTTGGTTGCTGTGAGCATTTGAATATATGAGCATGTAACATACAAACTCTTGCAAGATTTTTAACATATTTATTTTAATTTTGTTTTTTTTAATTTTTGAATATTTCAAGTATAGCTTCGGATGTTATGTTGGGGCAAGCTTCAAATTAGTGGTCGCTATGCATTAAGAGTCCCCTTTCCGCCCGATTAGTGCCTAATGATTTTTTGAACAAATTGCCCCACCTTGGATTTATCTGAACAATTCTACACCCTTCCTCAACCAAGAGTTTTGACATAGATATTGTAATTTTGATCAATATTTTCAACAACATAAATGTCTTTTTATAGTGTGATTAAAGAAAATTGACTAACCAAAAATCATTATCCCTTAAGAAAAATTCAGTACTAAGAAAATTACTATAGAAGATCAGAAAAGGTCAAGAGCTCAATAGTCATCTGAAATAAGAATGAAAGAGTGATATGCCAAAGTGAACTTTTGACAACAAAATGGACAACATGACAAGAGTCAGGGGACAAATTTCTGAAACATAATTCTTCTCCAGCCTCGAAGTGCAACAAAAAACATAGGTCATTTAATCCAAACTCCAAATGATTCGAGTCATTCATTGTTTGAATTAAAATCTAAGCGATTATTAAGATGGGCGACCGAATGAGCTCACTACAACCTTTTAGTGAGCCCTTGACCCCGGACCTGAAAGTTGGGAAGGCAAAAATACCACTAGATACCATTTTTGTTACTCAAAAATAATTTTGGGGATGTCAAGCTTAATTTATTAAGAGTGATTCTATTTGCAACCCTTTTTTTTTTCTCCATACAATCTAGGAAAATGTCCTCAATTTTCATTGTTGGCTAAAGACCCAAATGCCCCTAAAAATCTGAAAAACTGCGAATTTTTTTCCGACATTCATACCCTGAAATATGTAAACTTTTTCACCATATCGATGTTGAAACTTTTCACTTAACCGAAATTATGCAAGGCAAAGTTTAGTAATAAATTGTTGACTTAAGTTACTTTTTCATCATCATAATATCGAATTCTACACATTACATCAACATTTGCATTCCGAAAACAATACCTAAGAAATGCCATCTATTGTTTCGACAATATAATGTTGAAATTTATAGATAATTTCTACGTTTTGATATCGAAATATGTACTTGTAAAATTGTGTAATTTGTCAGCATACGTTTCAACAAGATAATGTTAAAATTATTACCTTGTTTCGACAATTTGATGCCGAAGTTTATACTGTATATTTTTGAAAATTCGACCGTTAATATAAATCGACATGTGGTTGTTGAAAATGGGTGTGTATTTCGACATTCAAAGTACGAATGGGTTGAAGGGTATTTTGGGAATTTTAGGTTTATTTAGTGGATTGTATGGAGTAAATTGGTTTGAAGAATTTTAGTTGTGGGTTGGATGAAGAAAATGGGTTGTATGGAGAGAAAAAAAGGGTTGCAAATAGAATTACCCTTTATTAAAAATGGGTCATTAATGTCTCTCTCTCTCTCTCTCTCTCTCTCTCTCTCTCTCTCTCTCTCTCTCTCTATATATATATATATATATATATATATATATATATATATATATATATATATATATACACACACACACCAATGTTCCCATCCACTACTCTTACCATCCACACTTTTCATTTCCTGATTTGATGATCGGAACCGTCCAATGTGTTTAAAACGTGTTTTTAAGGGTCCCCACGAGAAATCATAAAAAAAAAATACCGGGAAGGGCTTCATCCAGGCAGTTTTCAATAAAACTGTATTTAATCCTGGACCGTAGCTATCCTGGATGAGAACCGGACTCTCTCTCTCTCTCTCTCTCTCTCTCTCTCTCTCTCTCTCTCTCTCTATATATATATATATATAGGGAATGGTTCTAATATAGTTTGTCATCGAAACTTTAAAATTAATCTTTTGTCTCGACGACAGAATCATCAAAGAATCAAAATGCAGTCTGAAGTTAAAAAAAATATCATTACGACGACACTTTAGAGAAACAATACAAGCAGTTGGGTATTTTTGGTCTTTAATATTATTTTTCTTGTTTTTCATAATGATTTTTGTAATTTTTAAACTCCTTTCGTCGAGAAAGATAACTAATTTTAAAAAAATACCATTACGACGACACTTTAGAAAATACAAGCATTTTCGTATTTTTCGTCTTTAGTGATTTTTTTTCGTAATAATTTATATTTTTTTTAAACTCCTTTCGTGGGAAAGATAATTAATTTAAAAATTTCACGTAAAAATCTAACAAATATTTAAAAAAGACGAACAAAAATCACAAAACGAAAGACACCAAAATTATATGGTGAACATACATCTTCAACAACCGAAAATGTCGAGTCATTGGCTCAAGTTCAACTACTCTTAAGTGCCGTCGTGTCGAAGTTATTTCGATCCCAAAAATATTTAAATAAACATGACATTGAATAGTAGTTGAACTTGAGGCAATTACTCCGTATTTTCAGTAGTTGAATTGTGTGTTCTCTTAAAATTATGGACCTGACCACAGGTACCATTCCATTCGGATACCGAAAATATACATTGGCATGCGGGGCCGATTGTTGGGTCTCACACAAATAATCTCAATAATTTATTAATTTTAAAATAATTTTTAGAATGTCCTTGCCAAAACCATTTAGATATGCATAGGTGGTTGACCCAAACTTCAAGTCTTCGGTTATAATTCAAGATTATTTTAAAATTAGAATATTTGATCACTCACTTATGCATGTTTAATTGAATAAAATTTTTGTAAAGACGTTTGAAAAATTATTTTAAAATTAATGAATGGTTTCAGATTATTCATGTGAAAACCAAAAATTGACCCCTTATCCTCATGTACATTTTCGGTACCCAAAAGGTTCGGTACCCTTAGCTTTATCGTAAAACTATAGGATCATATTACTCCAAAAAAAAAAAAAAAAACTCCAACAAATCTGTTAGACTAAAATGTCGTGAGTGTCAAATAAGTTTGAAAAAATGCAAACATCGATGGAAAGAGTAGTTGAAAGTATGCAACCCGCCCGTGGCTCAACTTTTACTCCGAAATAACTTGGGGATGTAAAGCGTAATTTGTAGCAGTACAATCTTATGGCTGGCTGGCAAAAATGCTATAAGCAGCGAATGGTACCCAGAATTCCCCACAGATCCAACGTGGATCAGACGGGCCCCACGTTGAATTTAAAATTTTGAAATTTCATCAATTTTTAAAACTTAAAAAAAGCAATATGGGATTGGTGATATAGAGAAAAGGAATTCAGCCACAAAACTACAGTACTACACCATCTTTCAATACATTAAGTGCCATAATATCAGAATATGTCATTGAAGAGATCTTTTCATGCATAAAAGAAGTCACCGTTGTCTTTTTGCATTTTGACAAAGTACTTATGCATTGCCTCAGCATCCCCTTCCTTGAGCTGCAAACGCCTGACTTTATCCTTGTAATTCCTTGCATCTTTTTCTAACCATGTCAAATTATCAGGGCCCCCGGCTTCGATCAGACATGAGGAAACAATTTTGTTCAATTTGATTCCAGCTGTTGAGCTCAATTCAATTGTCCTCATCGTATGTGTTGGGAGACTCCGATAGCACTTAAGATATCTCACTTTATCCGGGTCCATCTCATGGTTATGGTTCAACTCAATTGAATTCAACATCCACTTCCCGTCAACTTGTAAAGAGATATTCATAGCGGCTTTACAATTTGTTTTTGTTGTTGGCTGGGATGTAATGAGATTCGAAGCCGTTGTCCTAGGCTTTCCATACCGATGACAACCATATGATATATAAGCCTTTATCCCATCCGCACGCTTCTTAGAGTTTTTTGTCACCACCCCGAAACCTTTTTCTTTCGCATAAGTAGCGTAATATTCACAAGCTTCAGTTTCTGAATCGAATATGGTTCCAACCTTAGGTTCCAATACCACCTTCACCACCTCCATATCAATGATTCTAAAAAAAGAAAAACATTGAAAAGTATTGTTAATGTACAAAAGATGGCCAAAAGTAAAGGAATGGTAAACCAAACCAGTAATGTGCAAATAGGCAAAAAAAAAAAAAAAAAAAACAAGGCGTTAAATGTAACACAATATGTTCTGCTTGGATGTTTAAAGAACAAAAGCTAAGCAAAATTAATAGTTTCAGACTATAAGGTATTAGAATTTGGGCAACCTTTTAAAATAATAAGCAATCAACATAAGGTAATCAAAGAGCAATCAGAAGAACAGTAATGTCACAGCCGATCCAAGGTAATAATAAAATTCTGTGTTTTTTTAACAATCCAACGTAGATTAGGAGTGGGAAGTGAGAGACCCAAACCTATGAGAGAGGAGTTCGTAGTGGTGCACCGCTAGTTTTCAGACGGCGTGTTACGGTGGATCCAATGGTGGAGGATCGGTTGTTTGGGACGATTGCTCGAGACAGCACGACGGTTGTGGTGTTGAAACGTTGGTGGTGGCGTAACGGTGGTGTAGAATGGCGGCTGCGGTGGCGAAGGATCCGGGAGGAGGATCTGTGGTGTGGGAGAGGCAGAGAAAAAGTGATACAGAGGGATACAGAGGGTGTGGGTTTAGCTCCAAATTCCCGCTAATTTTGAATGGGCTCCAAAAACCCAAATTTGTTTCAAAATTGATGAATTTTCGATTTTAATATTAAGTGGGGCCATCTGATCCACGTTGGATCTGTGGGGAATTCTGGGTACCATTCGCTGCTCATAGCATCTGGAATGGTTTTTGAGGGGAGAGAGAGAGAGACGGTCATTAATGACCCACTAACCAACGGAGTATCTGAGGCGAGCAACGGTATACGCACCCCCTTGGTACCCATGGGTTCGAGATCCTCTATACCCACAATTTTGGTGTACCACTGTACTGAGATTTTTGGATCGTTAGATTGCTTTGAGTTTTTTTTTTTTGAGGTAATTAAATAATCATCCGTTTTTTTGACATTATTTAGATTTTCATCCCCCTTGTTTTATGGAGTTATGTTTTCATCCTTTTCCTTTGTAAAATACCTTTTCTACCCTTTTACTATGATATCAACATATACAAGATTATATTTTTTTCCTAATTTTGTGGGATTTAATAACATCCTAATTTGGTGGGATTCAACTATTTCCTAATTTAGTGGGATTCAATCATGGTAATTACGGGAGATAAGGAGATAGGATTTCAAAAAATTCAAAATAACCTATGCTAGTAATTTTATTTCCTCTTTTTACCATATTATGATCGGTAAATCTATATAGAATTCATGGTAATGTCAAGTTAAAACAGGTTTCATGCTTAATTTGTGAATGACATTCAAATTAAAACACAATTCATGGTAAATTTGAATATCATGAATACCAACCGATCAGATTTCATGATAGTGTCCAAATTTCATGATAAAATTCAAATTTAATTGAATTCAAACAACAATTTCCATGGTAAATTTTTTGGACAAACAAACAACAATCAAAACACATTTCAAACTATGTTTTCGGATGAATCCAAAAAAAAAAAAAAAAAATTCAAACTTACTTGATTTCATGGTAAGAATGGTAAAAATTCAATAATCATGGTAAAAAACATTTCAAACTTACTTGATTTCATGGTAAAAATGGTAAAAATTCGGTAATCATGGTAAATATTTTCATGGTAAAGTACATTCGAAAAGTCAATTAAACATGGGAAACATGAAAATTATCAGGGTAAATATTTTGGCTACTTTGATCATGGTAAAAATTGTATGCTTGCAACATCTTCTAATAATCATGGTAAACTTAATAAACATGGTAATCTTTGTGCATTTAACTTATCAACCGAGTCTGTCAAGTCCATTGTTGTCGCCACATTTCCTTCAAACCACCGACGATCGGAGCAACCACCACACTTGCCTTGAATCTGATCCACCTTCTTGGGTCATCTCCAACTAGAACAACAAACTACACGATTTCGATGCTCCTGATATGGATCCGATCGAGTTGTTGTTTTCGGATTCTAACCCATACGTAGATTTTGATTCCAATTTAATTTCCTCATCGAGATAGCGATAAGTTTGTCTTGGGTTAGAATCACCAATGATGGAGGAGGAGAAGACATCAAGGGATTGGAACTATCAGAGGAGAATCCACCTGTGGTGATTTGTAAGACCAATAAAATGAAGCAATTGCCATATTTGACAGCCCCCTAGAAAAAAAGTCCAATTGAAAATAGGCTTCTCAAATTGGAATGTGAAGTTGAAAGAGTTGGCTGGGGTGTGCGGAAATTCTGTTCCATGGTTGACCATGATGATCCTCCATTTCCGACGAGCCTCAGATTTTGGCCAAAAGGTAATTTTGACCACGACAAGCCTTCGTTTACGCCGGTTTTCAAACCATGAAAATTTCCGGCTAAAGTATACGATTTGGGACCTCGATATTGGGATGGTGGGATGACAATGGCAGGACGCTGAGGAGTCAGTGACTAAGTTTCATCGGGATGGCATGGATGGTGGAATAGACGAGTGTTAAATTTGGGATTTTGGTGTTGATGGGGATTCTGGTCTTCAATGGTGGAAGGGACGAGTGTATTTGAGATTTTGGTGTTGACGGGGGATTCTGGTGGTGAAGGACGAGATAAAAGGGATTGGGGTTTATCCCCAAATCTCATAATAGCTGTGTAGGACCCCCAAACTTTGAAATTAGTCCATTTCTTATCGCCTCATATATGCACCTTTTAATTTAGTCCTCGATCCCCTAATTTGTTATAAATTATATATTTATATATAGATAAAGGGCATTTTAGGGTTTATTTGAATCTCGGGATGGAAACATAACTCCTAAAAATGCTCAGGATGATTTTCTAATATCAAGGGAGTAAAAGGATGATTATTTAAGTGTCCTTTTTTTTTTTTAATTTTAAATTGTTATGCGATCCAATGGCCTGAGTACACCAGATCTATAGAGAATTTCGGTACAGTTGTAGGAGTAATTGCCCCCCTTCTCATCTCAATCCAAAGGTTGCAATTGCTTTAATTGACTTGACTCTTTTTAATCTTTAATAAATTACGCTTGACATCCCCCTAATTATTTGGAGTAACAAAAAAGTTGTCTAGTACTTGCTTTCCCTACTTTCAAGTTTCAATTGCTATTTATAAAACATTTTAAAATTCCACAAAAGACAAAAAATAATAAAAATTTTATGGATTATTGAATTAATTGTCTTTTATTCACAAAAAATTTAGTTTAGTTAATAATTTTTTTACTTTTTATATTCCTCTCGTGGAGACGAATCAATAATCCACAAAAAATCCACGCAAAACTAACAATAAAGACAAAAATAAACCATTTGGTTTATTTTGTCAAAATACAGTTGTTGAATTGGGTGTTCTCTTAAAATTATGGGCCAGACCTGAGTACCAATGCATTTGGATACTGAACATGTATATTAGCATTCGGGGCCTATTATTGGGTTCCCCACAAATGATCCGAAAAGTTCATTAATTTTAAAATAATTTTTAGAATGTCCCTACAAAAATTCAATCCAATTGGATATGCGTAACTGATTGATCCAAATTTTAAGTTTTTGTCTAAATTCAGATTCTACATTGGTCTTCCTTAAAACTCTAAGGTGTCCTCTATTATTAGAGGTTCTAAATGGGCTGTACCTGTTACTCAGACTTGGGAAATCAATGAAGTTAGAGCTAGCTTCACAAATATCCCTAATCCCAATGATGAATGTGATGATCACTATTGGTGGACACTCACTGCCAATGGTGAGTTCACAGTGAACTCCCTCGGGAACTGACTTAGAACAACTTTTCCTAGAGTCTCTTGGCATCATGGTGTCTGGTTTCCTGGACATATTCCCAAATGCAGTTTCATCACTTGGGTTGCCATTCAGGAAAGGTTGTACACTGAAGATAGATAGATTGGTCTTGTTTGGCATAAAATCTCATTCTAGCTGTTGTTTGTCCTAGCAGTGAAAACCATGATCATTTGTTCTTTAATTGTCCATACACATCTCAAATATGGTCCCACCTTGCTAAACTTAATGTTCATTGGTCTGCAAGATCTTGGGTTAACTGGGTTGCCCTTCTAGCAACAATCAAAGACAATTCCCTTAAATCACTTTTGATCAAACTGATTTTCTCCACAGCTGTGTATCGCATTTGGATTGAGAGAAATGTACGCAAGTTCCAAAATGTGGCATGCTCATCCACAGTGATTGCTCATAAGATTCTCTCAGTCACAAGACATAGGCTGATGTCCTTGGAGAATCTCTCCAAAGGTCCTCAAACTAATGTTCTTTTGGCTCAATGGAATGCTAATTGAAACTGGACTGTATTGTAGAAGTTCTATATGCTTATTGTGCAATCTTTGTTACTGAACTTACTACACTCACTGCTCTTTGCAAAGGTTGATTTGTTACAGGTTCATGCACAGTTGCTATATGCACAGTAATGCTCAGTTGCTATTACTTTTACATTTATACATGTAACTATCCTATTTCACTCTATTGTTGTTTGGCCTGGGGCTTTCAGAGGCTTGTTGGATTTCTTCACTGTGGTGATAAATCTGAGTTGTGTGACCTACTTATAAGTGTGGACACCAAGTGAGTTGTGTGATCGAGCCACTAAACTTCTTGTGAGTGGAGGTAATAACTAGCGGGGGCATAATGTGAGGATTAGAGGACGGTGCTTGGGTGCCTAGTGAGAGTTGGAAGTGGTGAGGTTCCAAGGGTGATGAAGAGAGAGCCACATATTTTTAAGTCTGCTGAAATTTCTCATTTCCTCATGCACCATATTTCTTGTTGTTTAGTTGATCGAGTTGATTAGCTATTCAATAGTGTTATTATTCTTGTGGACTGCCATCCTTGTGGTGTGGATCATCACGAGCTGCTGTTTGGATTTTCAGATTCTTTCACTGTATTTGCATTTGTTCTGTGGTCAGAGTTACATGGGTCCTCGCTGCCCTGGTCAGGGTCTATGTGGACAGCAATGGTTTTCACTACCCAAATTAGGTTCTGGCTCTGTATTTTGTGTGTCATGTGTATCACAAGAGCTTTCATTGTTTAGTATATACCACATGGTGTGTGCTACTGTCCAGATTTCAGGTCTCACTAGCCAGCAACATGTATGCCATTGTGTTCTGTTTATGCCTTATTTGTTGATTGTATGCATCAGTGCTTCTATCTGCTTCTGCTGTTTAGCAGGTTGTTTTGGAGGGGCTGTCCTCTTGTTCAAATTCTGGCCTATCCTTGGGGGGATGTCCCTTGGAATCTGTTCTCCCTTTGAGAGGGGGATGTCTTCCCGCATAGGTAGCTTGGTTATAGATGAAATGTTTCTGCTGCCCAGACCCATTTCGGGTTACTTCAATACCTTAGATATATGCCCAGATTACTTCAACACTTCAGATATCTATTGTTATGTCGGTTACTTGCCCACTGCTGTGTTTACACTATTCTGCTGCCCAGACTTAATTCATGTTGGCTCAAGCTCTAGGCCTACCATTGCCTGGCTTCGTGTTTTCTATCTGTAGGATTTGCAAGATCTTTTTGCTGTGATTACATTGTTCTTTTACTTTATGCTTGTAATTATTCTATTTGTATTGTGTTTCTTCCCCGTCTTCTTAGAGGGGTAGGAAACACAATCAATATTTCCCTTTTGTCTCTCGTTGCCTTTTGGCATAGGCTTAGTTTTTTTCAGTTTTAGTTTCTTCTTTTTTCGTTTCTTTTTTCTTTTCCACCTGGGGTATGCCCCTTGTAGGCTGTACATCCGGTTAGCCTCTTTTTAATTTCAAGCTTATTTATCCAAATTTTTTTTTTTGGAAAATTGGAATATTTGGTCACTCATTTACACATTGAATTGATTTGAATTTTTGTATAGACATTCGAAAATTATTTAAAGTTCCTGAACGGTTTAGATCATTCGTGTGGGATTCAAGGGGTGTTCCACTAGCAAAAAATGTAGTTTCTCAAAAACAAAATTTGAGGAATAAAGAACTCTCCATCAAGTAGTAGCCATGATCACCCCACTGAGGACCCCATGAATTTAGGCACTCAAAGAATTCGACTCCACAAGAGTTATGTCCATATCCCGTAATAAGCATTGCATGGACAAAACCCCGTGTTGAAATTCGACAAGGTGTTCGGATTATACCCTACAGAGAATCAAAAATTGGGAGTTGGTTGGTCCAGATGTGGTATTGGCTGTCCAGTCTTTTTTTGTTACAGGTTCTATGCCTGAGGGGTGGAATGCTACAGTGCTAACCTTGGTTCCAAAAGTTCCAGCTCCTACAAGTATGAAGGAATATCGCCCTATTGCTTGCTGCAATGTGTTGTAAAAATGTATCACCAAAGTTTTGGCGAATAGGATGCAAGGTATTCTGCCTCTTATTATAAATCATGGTCAATCAGCCTTTGTTAAAGGCAGATCAATTGCTGATAACATTTTGCTTATGCAAGAACTAGTCAGGAACTATCATAGGGACTCGGGACCACCCAGATGCGCCATTAAGATTGACTTAATGAAAGCCTATGATTCGGTAGCCTGGGAATTCTTGTCTGAAATGATGATAGCCATGCAGTTTCCAGTTCAATACATTAAATGGGTTATGTACTTTGTATCTAATGCATGGTTCTCGGTGGCTATCAATGGGGATCTTGAAGGGTTTTTCAAAGGAGAAAGGGGTTTACAGCAAGGTGACCCAATTTCACCCTATCTCTTTCTTATAGTAATGGAAGGTTTCTATGCTATCCTACACTCCAAATCCATTGCTAGTCCATTTACTTTCCATCCTAAATGTAAAGATTTACAGCTCCATCACGTGGCTTTTGCAGACGACCTTTTTATTTTGTGTGGTGCTGATCAAGGGTCTTTCTCTACAGTTAAATCTACTTTAGATGACTTCCACTCCTTCTCTGGTCTCAGTCCTAACCTTCAGAAAAGTGCTGTCTATTATTCCGAAGTGAGCAGCGAACTTAAAGTGCTATTGGAAGCTATTCTCCCTATTCCTCAAGGTAACCTTCCAGTCAGGTATTTAGTAGTACCCCTCATTACTTCTCAGCTTTTCTATTCTGATTGTGTTCAACTCAAAGAGAAGATCTTGCAACGGATAAATAGTTGGACAACTAAGTTGTTATCGTTTGGGGGTCGTTCCCAATTAATTAGCTCTGTGTTATGGAGCATGCAAGTGTATTGGTGTTCTATTTTCATCCTTCCTCAAAAGTTGTTAAAAGATATAGAGGGTTTGCTCAGGTCTTTTCTGTGGACAGGAGTTCAGCTTCGGTAAACAGGGGCTAAAATTCAATGGGATTGGGTGTGCACTCCTAAGGATGAAGGCGGATTGGGGTTTAAGCCTCTTAAAATATGGAATAAAGCAACCATGATTAGGCACTTGTGGGCCTTAAGCAAGAAATCTGATTCATTGTGGGTCCGATGGGTTCACTCTTACATCATTAAACACAAGTGTCTTTGGCAGATGAGTATTCCCCAAGACTCTTCTTGGATGATCAGGAAGCTTTTCAACCTTCGAGAGGTTGTGCAGCCACTTATCAAGTATGTAATTGGCAATGGGAACACTACTTTTCTTTGGCTGGATTATTGGCATGATGCAGGCCCTCTTTACAAAGTGTTTGGTGGTAGTATAGTTAACCATGTGGGCAGTTCTCTCTTGGCCAAGGTCTCATCTATTGTTCGTGATGGGAATTGGCACTGGCCTAGACAAAGAAACCGAGCAGTTATGAATATTATAAGGAATACTCCTCCAACTTTCAGACCTAATCCAGAAATTGATGATTCTGTGATTTGGATGCCTACTTCTAATGGCAAATTCTCAATTAAGTCTGATCTGGAAGCTCTTAGAACTCCCCTTCCTAAAGTTCCATGGGCTCCTATCGTCTGGTTCAAACAAGGTATACCTAGATGGGCTTTTATTATGTGGCTTAATGCTGGGGTCGTCTCTCTGCAAAGGATAGGCTTCTCTCTTGGGGGATGCAGGTGGATCCCTTGTGTGTTTTATGCAACTGTAGGCATGAGTCTCATTTGCACTTATTTTTTGATTGCTCTTTCTCTGCCTGCCTATGGGGTAGAATACTTCAAATGTTTGGCATTTCTAGGAGGCCAGTTGAGTTGGGGCGTGAGATAAGTTGGGCTATTCATCATGTAAAGAAGAAAGGGTTCTCCTCTGCTCTGTACAAGTTAGCTATGGCTGGAACTGTTTATTACATTTGGAAAGCTCGTAATGGCTCAGTTTTTTGCAACAAGCGGTACTCTACCGATGCCATCTTTGATATGATTGTCAAGGATGTAAGGGACCGTGCGTCGTCTTGGAGGAAATTTGGTAAAAGTTCTGCAAATCTAGCTCTTTGTAGGGCTTGGAGTATTTCCGAGAAGATTTTGTAGCTAGCTAGAAGTTTGGCTTTGTTGTAGTTTCTTTTTAGGGTGTTTGCTGGTTGTGTTCTGTGGGTTTTACCCATGTTTTTCTTGTATTCCTTTGTTCTTTTTGGTAATAAAATCCTTCTTTACCAAAAAAAAAATAATAATTATCAAAGATTTCTTCTAAAAGCAGTAATTATTGATTTTTTCGAAAGAGTTTTGTTAAGGTGTGCCTTAGTGCGTAACACCATTATTTGGTTTCACTTTTATGGGAAATATAAGTGTCAAATTTGAGCAATAAATTTTAGTTCTAAAAAGGGTAGCAGTTTGTGAAGTGGAGAAAATGTCACGGGTTTAACGTTTGTAACTAGACAAAATACCCATAAACTTTTTTTTTGGGCCATTGATTCTCTTTTTCTTTTCAATGTTAAAACATTACAAAAAAATTCATATAAAAAAGAGCAAATAATTGAGTTATGATAGCCTATTTTTAGCTTTAGGGGCTTTTTCAAATTTAAATTTATATTTTTGCGACAAATATAAAAAATTTAAAACAACATATAAGATGTTTTGAAAGCCTCATGAAATGATTAATGAAATGAGTAAAATATCTTCTTGTTCCCACAAAATTCTTATCCTTTGATAATTTCGCAACCTCTTTGGAGTGATTTGGCAAAAAAATACAGAACTGATGTTTTTGGTTGTCTTTATTCAAAAATTTTTTTTTTCCATTTGTTAGTTTTGCGTCAAGTTTTCGTGGTTTATTGATTCATCTCGACGAGATGAATCCAAAAGTATAAAATGATGTCACAAGTACTATTTTTTTGAATAAAGCTAAAAATAAACCAGATTATTGGTTTAATTTTGGCTTTATTAAAAAAAATAGTTTTAACCATAATATTATACTCTTTGGATTCATCTCGTCGAGTGGAATCCACAAACTACGAAAACTTGATGCAAAATTAACAAATGTAATTTTTTTTTTTTGAATAAGAACAAAACGAATTGCTTCAATGCTGCATCTCCACCTCCAATCCCCTCAATCCTTTCAAAATTAACTTCTGGCAGATCTCCTCTTTGATAATCAAGCTCAACCTCCTCCATAGTTAAATAACCGTCAATGGACAGCTTGGGATGGTGCTCAACCTCCTCCATAGTTACATAATCGTCAATGGACAGCCAGGGACGGTTTTTTCGACTTTGTTTGTTGGACATTGTTTATGTTAAATTTTGGTTTCATATCAGCTATGGTTAGAGGGTTGAAAAGTTTGATCACTTTGAGATTTTGTTGGATATTGTTTATATTAAATTTTGGTTCCATATCAACTACGGATAGCGGGTTGAAAAGTTTGGTCACTTTGACATTATTGTGGGTGTTTAGACGGGAAATGTTTGTTTGTAATGACAATTGTCTTTGCGTAGTCGAAGTATTTTTATTTTTCACTATTGTCTTTGCGTAGTCGAAGTATTTTTATTTTTCTCTGCGATTACAGGTTTTTTTTGTTTTAAGAGTGTTTATTTTTCAACGTGTAAAATCTTTGAAGATTTATTTTTAGATATAAAATTGTGTACTCTACTTAAAAGAGTTTTTAGTCAAACACCATGAATAATGTGACTCCCCGCTTGATGCCCCCTGGCAATGCTTGGGATATAATGATTGGTCATCAATTTTTATACTCGCCAATATTCAAAAAAATGGGTTTCCACGCATCTATTCCAACCTTTATATTTCTTCTGCAAATTTCTTTTTGGAAATGGATGATCATCGGTCCATGATAGTCTTGATCAACACTTGGCATAAACTTTTACCGCGCTAGTTTATGAGAAAAACCGAACCACATAATCTACTGAAGAACAGTCTTATCTGAATTGTCCCTTTCAATTCAAAATATGAACGGGAGAAGATCCGGATCTTTTCTTTTTTTACTATCTGTGCTCTTGTTGGTTTTTTACTTTCTACTAGGTGGGGGGCATCGGGCTACGCATGAGTACCGGGCCCATGGATTTTGATTTCCAAAGTGGTTAAAAATATAAAGTCCGATAAAAAAAATGAACGATTATGATCATTGAATAAAATTCAGCGTGGGCTCTACATGCAGTGCATAACGTGCCCTCTCTCGAGTGTGTGAACAAAATAGTCCACACCTCTTGCCTTCTAATTAATAAGTTCCAAGTTCTGTATACATTCAGAATGGATGAATTGCAATTAAAATAGACGCTGCTGCTACATGTCTTCAAGTGGACGTAAAAAAATTTAATACAAGTTTAGTAACAGAGGAAGAGGCATTTATTTGGCTTCAAAAGAATCCCTGATACTGGGATGAAGATGTATATAGAATCCTCACCGATTCAAGTCTAGGGTAATGAAATGAGAGCTTACTCTCATAGATACCTTTTCCTCCTTTCCTAAAAATAAAACTATCAAAGTCCCATGAAACCGATCTTATATTAATGTATCTTTGGTTTTCTAACCTTGTATATATAAGAACGAAGAATGGCTTGCCAATTTTCCCACTTCTGGATCAAAATAGCCTACTCTTTTTTGCTTGGCAAGGTTTAAATGGTTGGGGTATTTTGGGTATTTCAAAATTAGGGGAAATACCATAAGAATTAGGGCTGCTCAGCGGATCATCCGATCCGCCAATCCGACCAATCCGAACCATCCGTTGATCCATCCGAGGTATGTACGGATGGATTGCGGATCGTCCAACACATAAGTTCACGGTTCCAGATCGGATTCGGATCAGATCCGGATAAATCCGAACCGCCCGTTGAAAAAAAAAAGAAAGTCATATTCTGTAACCCATTACCCACACCCACAGTCACTTACCCTAACTACCCAGTAGTGCACCCACTACGCCACTACCCCAAGTCCCCAGTCACTTCCTTTAGGATGAGACTTTAAATGTTTATTTGTTGCGTGTGGTTTGCATTTGAACTCTAGGATATCGTCATATGCGTGTGCCGTGTAGTTTGGATTTCTAAGTTTTATATTGTGTTTTTAGCTACTGGTGTTAGCTTGATGCTGTGGAAAAAAACAGGTTGAGTGAAGTGTGAATCACCAAATGGGGTGGAAAAAATAGGCTTGAAAAATAGTCACTCTTGAGAAATGTTTGGGCCAGAAAATGGGCTGAAAAATGATTTGAAATTTTTTCTAGATTGGCCCAAGTTAGAGGCCCATTTGTCATAGCCCAATCCGTCAAATCCATCCGGAACCGATCCGCGAAATCCGTATCCGATTCGATCCATCCGTATGTCACCTAAGGATGGTTCTCGGATCCTAAAAACCCAAATCCATTATGACCGGATCGGATCGGATCCGTATCCGAACCGGCCAAATCCGATCCGTGAACACCCCTAATAAGAATATACATCGGGTGGATTGTGTTGTCGAGGGGATAATACAGAAGAATCAACAAAATCCGATTGAATCTTCTCTCGAGATCAAAAAAGGAAAATGATATGTATACACTATTTATGCACACCACATGGACATTGAAGGGTTCCATTGCACTTTAGTCGTTTGGGTATTTCTCTCCAGGTAAAAGCTCTTTCTCGACATTGATTACTACTAATTTCCATATTCGATCATACTCCAGATTTTTTGATTTCAGATGTTGACGAATCGAGGGATGAATTGTTTGTTCTGCGTTGGTAGCGTTTTACAGGTAAACTCTCCTTCTGCCTCTGTTTCTTCCGGTAGGGCTAATATTTTTTTTTGGGTGTGTTTAAGGAAATTCATTCTATGTTAACGATTTTAGTTGGCTCTTATCAAGATTATGCTCTTTTGACATATATTGTGCAAGATAACTATATTCAAATAAAGGAAAGGGCACTAACGTAATATCGGATTGAGGCTGTTTTTTTGTTTTTTGGCTTAGCGAAGAAGAAGAAGAAGTTCCTTCATTGCTCAATTTGATTTGATGTTCTTTTTTCGAATTGCGTAGGTTTTGTTCAGTTGTGGAACAAATGAGGAGTTGATTTGTGCTATTTGTCGTGATTGCCGTCTCATATTTTAGGATTGTTGGTTTCTCTATTATAGGTCGTGAAGTAACAAGAACATTCGATCTGGCAATTAGATAGTAAAGAAGCCAATTCATGGTTAGCCCTAACCATTTCAAGTAATCGTATCTTGATTGGGATTGTTCCTAGATCCTTTGTGGTATATAGTAGTTCAATATCTCCATCGCCGTCTTTACCATTTTCTAGAAAAATTGCAAAATTTTTTAAACTTAATTTGTTCATTAATTATTTTTTCAATCAACATAGGCTATCATCTACTTGGGTACAAGATTTGTTCTGCAGCCTAAACTATGAAAGCTACCAGGTAGGTCACACATTAATTTGGCCTATTTTCTTGAAATCTATAGTTTTTTCTGGCTTTTGGTTGGTATCTTGCCACCCTTCTTATTTTTTGTTTTTTTTTCCCCTCTGGGCCCTTGACATTTTCAGTCTCGGGTTCTTTTAATCTTTGTAATTCGTTTTCAAAGATTAATAAATTCTTTGCTTAGCAAAAAAAAAAGTGGTAGTAACTCAACTAATTTGTCAACTTCACTCTTTCAATTTTTTTATTGAGGATGACTTGCTGATAGTTCAGGATCCTCTTGGGAAAACAAAAATTTATGTGAGAAACTTAAAACTTAAAAGTAAGGTGCTGAATTTTATTCCGGTTTTAGGATGTCGGTGCCAATGATTTCTGAACAGTGCAATTGAATTTCCATATGCTGGCGCTTACTGATTTTTTTTTTTTATTTTGGCATGATGCTGAAGTTGGTAGATCTACTTTACTGCTGGTGTTTATTAAAGTGAAATCTTCTTATTTACATGAGTAGATTGACAAGTGAACTATCAAGGTTTCACTGAGACAAGTGAAAATCTATTAAGAGATTATAGAATGCAAAGTTAGACAGGAAACATTGATCGATCTAAAGAATAATTATAAGCTATACTCTAGTAAATATATAAAATTAGTGACTAATAAATTGTTGAACATCCCGTTTGAGAAACTTAATTGAAAATGGCCTAGTATATGTTTATAGGGTTACCTAAATATTAGAGTTGGTAATGAGATCTTATTTCAATTACATATTTTTAATAATTATATGACTGTCTTACTATACAAATACAATCAAGAAATCGTTATAAAAAAAAACCTATCACATACTTAAAATAGAAAGTTTACAATTATGTTGAATGTAAGAAAAATTAAAGTTTGAAAAGTTGAAGGACAGTAAACTAAAAAGAATATTTGAAAAACTAATAACCTCATGTTCAGGTTATTTTTACTTAACAGATATAAAAGCTGCACTTGTACCCTTAGGTTTACAACATTTCTCTAAGCCCTTAGAACTATTTAAATCCTGTAAATCCAATATTTTATCATCTCATTAAAAATCCTATCATTAAAAATCCTAAAATTTCGCCTAACTTCATACTATAATCCTATCCCATGTATTTATATAATGAAACCTAATATATTTTACTTAAACACTAAGTCTAGTGAAGTATGAATTTACATATGGTTCACGAATATAATATTAAACCCTCGGAGAATGTTAAGTTGTTAATTATGCATACATGCTAAATTATAATAACTCAAAAGTTATTTGGACAAATCTCGAACATCTGTGTAAATAACTTGAACGTTATCGATTGTCGAATCATTTGATCCTCTATTGTTTTACTACAAATTTATGAAAGTTATGGAATGCTAGATTGGACAAACATATTTACTGGGATGGAAAATGATTGTGGAGATTACAGTAACATTATCGAAAATGTTAAAGATTGATGTTAAAATCTGGAGAAGGCATTCCAAGAAATTCCCAGAAGTGGAATTGCGAAACCGGAGACTGGTAGGTCCTGAAAACAGGGCTCATGGTTTAAAGATTGATGTTAAAATCGGAGCATTACAGTAAGTTGTTAATTATGCATACATGCTAAAGATTGAAATAAGGAGATATAAATATCTAGTTCCTAGAAATTCTAAAATATCTATCTTCTAGAAGTTCCAGAATATCATTGTAAAATATATAGATTTTTTTGTAAGAATTAGTCACATGTGTAATTCTAGAATATATCTCAAAATTTATCTTATATGATAATATCTTTGGACTAGAGCTTCTATGGGATAGTATAAATAGGGTTGGGTTACAACCATTTTGTACCAAGCCAAATAATAGTTTAAGTTGTAATACAAAAGCTCCCCTTCTCTCTTGTATTAATATTTCTCCTTCTTCCAAAATCTTGCCCAACTAAATATTAGAAACTTACTCTTCCAAAAAACCTATCTCAAGATACGCAATATGCATCCCAATGTGGTTTATATAATGAAAAAACTATACGGGATACGAATCCCAATCTGAAAACAAAAAAGGAGGCGAAGGAAGGAAGTGCAGAAAGAAAAAGATGAAGAATGTCCGACTTGTAAAGGTATATCTTCCGGCCTGCTAGATCTCTTGCATCAATTGATGGTATCGGTTGCATTTAGGATTTCATTTAGGTGTGCGAATTTGTTGCTTTCAAGCAAGTTTCATAAGTTTTTGTGCATTTTAATCAATGACTCCTGTTATTTGTGAGAAGTGTTGAGCTTGTAAGATGCGTATATACACATGGAACTTTTTTTATTATTTACAACAAATTTTGGATGAGGACGTGCAAATTTTTTCCTATCATTTTTCTGATATTCTTTAATTAGCGACTTTCAATACGTTTGGTTACTGTGATAATTTGAATATATGAGCATGCAACATATATACTCTTGCAGCCCTTTTAACATATTTATTTTAATTGTGTTTTTGTTAATTTTTGAATATTTCTAGTATAGCTTCGGATGTTATGCTGGGGCAAACTTCGCTGGATTTTGTTTTTTGTATGCCATAAGTGAACTTTTGACAATAAAATGGACAAGATGACAAGAGTCAGGGGGATGGATTTCTGAAACATAATTCTCCCCCAGCCTCGAATCGCAACAAAAAATGTAGGCCCCGTTTTATGTCGGGGCTAGCATAGGGCCAACCGGCCAACACTCAGGGCCTGATTGGGCTGATAAGCTAATGTAGTGCAACAAATTAAAGCAAATATACTTGAAAAAATTATCCTTCATAAACTTCTTTCTCACATCCAATCTTTTTCATACTGCCATGATGTAAAACAACTAAAAAAACCCAGAATATTTTTCTGCTCTCATGACGTCAAAGAACAAACTTGGGTACCAAAAACGTATAGGAGTATGCGGGGCCAATTTTTGAATCTCGCACGAATAATCTGAACCATTCAGTAACCTTAAATAATTTTTTGAATGTCTATACAAAAATTCAAATCAATTCAATATGCGTAATTGAGTGATCAAATATTCCAATTTTCCAATTTTGAATTCAGACTAAAAATTTGAAATTTGGATCAACCAGTTACCCATATCCAATTGGACTGAATTTATGTAGGGACATTCCAGAAATTATTTTAGAATTAATGAACATTTTGGATCATTTGTGGGGGATCCAATAGGTCCCGGATGCCAATGTACATTTTTGGTATCTAAATGGATCGGCCCTCATGGTCTGGTACGTAATTTTAAGACCCAATTCAACTACTGTGCTTTGGCAAAATAAACCAAGTGGTTTATTTCCTTCTTTATTCGATATATCTGTGTTAGTTTTGCATCAATTTTTGTGGATTATTGGTTCGTTTCGACAAGAGGAATATAAAAAGTAAGAAGTTACTAACTAAACTAATTTTTTTAATAAAGACAAAATTAATTCAATAATTCACAATTTTTTTCTTTTTTGATTATTTTTGTCTTTGGTGAAATTTTTTTTTAAAAAAATTATAAATTTTATTGATAGATTCATTTTGTCGAGACGAACCAATAATCTACAAAAAAAAATTGACGTAAAACTAACCACTTTAAAAAAAAATTTGAATAAAGAGAAAAAACCTAACCATTTTGCCAAAGCAATCGGTCATTGTCTCAAGTTCAATTACTCTTCGAATCTAAACGACTCCAGTCTCGCCTAGCCCGCGAAAACACTGTCAACCCTCGCTCTAGAGAAATATTGCAACGAATCTTTTCCTTTTCCTTTTCCATTCCAGCTGTAAATTACTACTACAAATTACAGTCTCTCAGGTAAAACAATTTTTTTGGAAAAAAAAGCTGGCGTGTCCTTGTGGAGTATTTAATGTGCGTGCAATGATCCAAGGGCTTTTTAATTACCGTCTTTATTAAAATACACTTTACATCCCCAAGTTATTTCGGAGTAAAAGTTGAGCCACGGACATCCCTTGCTTATTTCAACTTCTCTTTACATGTTTGCATTTTTCCAAAGTTATTTGATGCTCACGACTCTAAATTTTTAAAGCTAAGGGTACTGACCCTTTTGGGTACCAAAAATTTGGTATCTTTCATTTTGTAATTTTTGTTTGTCTTTTTTAAATTTTTGTTAGATTTGGATGTTAAAATTTTAAATTAATTATCTTTCTCTATGAAAGGAGTTTAAAAAATACAAAAATTATTACGCAAAAAAATCAATAAAGATGAAAAACACCAAAATGCTTGTATTGTTTTTCCGAAGTGTCATCTTGATGATTTTTTTTTTAAACTTCACTCTACGTTTGATTCTTTGATGATTCTGTCGTTGAGACAAATGATTAATCTTGAAATTTCGATGACAAACTATATAACAAATTCTAGAAAAATTAAAAGATACAGAAAACATATTACATAAAATTTGAAAGTCATGAGTGTTAAATAACTTTGGAAAAATGCCTCTATGTAAATAGTAGTTGAAAGGAAGCAACGAGAAAAAAAAAAAAAAAAAAAGAGCAGTTGAAACTTGAAAGTAGGGAAGGCAAATACTAGATCCCTTTTTTGTTACTCCAAAATAATTTGGGGGATGTCAAGCGTAATTTATTAAAGATGGGTCATTAATGCCCATCTCTCTCTCTTCCTCTCATAACTTGATTTTTACTGGTCGGTACAAAGAGCATCTTTTTTGGGCGTACTATCTCTCTGTCACGGTAGTGGGAAGTGTACACTCCCTCGTCCATCCCCGTACAGGACATACCTAGAGCGGAATGAGCCAATTATATGAGGCTTCAACTATATATAAAGGTAAACAGCTCTGTTCTTTCTCTTCACTTGATCTTGTTCAATCTGTTTCCCAAAGTCTGATGACCCTGCGTTTTCATGGAGACATTCAGGGATGCTCTTCCCTGATGTCTTTGAGCAATTTCAATGCAATTGTTACTGAAGCTCTGTTGTTCGTCAATTTTGAGTATTAATCGGGATCAGAATGTCAACTAGAAGCCCTTGAGGACTTTGCAGTTCAGGAACTGGTGGATCGTGTTCCTCAAGAATTCTTGGATCATGTGGAAAAGTCGGAGCAAACGGCTGTTATGGAATCCCAACACGAGGTACATCTAATAATTTCAATGTGTGATGACACGCGATTTCTCGTATCAAAGAAGAAGAACAGCAACTCAACCTCCTCTAAATGTAAGGTTTTCTTTTGTTTTCCTTTACCTTACCCATGTGTTTAGAGGAGGTTGAGCTATTGTTCTTCTTCTTTGATATGAGAAATCGCGTGTCATCGCACACTGGAATTCTTGAATGTATCTCGTGTTAGGTTCCGTAACAGCCGTTCGCATCCGGCTCATCCACTTGATCCGAGAATAACTGAGGAACACGATCCACCAGTTCCTGAACTGCGAAGTCCTCAGGGACTTCTTGTTGACCATTCTGATCCCGATTAATACACAAAACCGACGAACAGCAGAGCTTGAGCAGCAATCGCATTGAAATTGTTCAAAGACATCAGGGAGGAGCATCCCTAAATGTCTCCATGAAAACTCAGGTTCATTAGACATTGGGAAACAGATTGAAGAAGAGAAAGTGAAGGGAAAGAACATAGTTATTTACCTTTATATATAGTTGAAGCCTCATATAAAACGCTAATTGGCTCATTCTGCTCTTGGTATGTCATGTACGGTGCTGGAGGAGGGAGGGTACACTTCGCACTACTGTGACAGAGAGATAGTCCTCCCAGAAAATATGCTCTTTGTACCAACCAATAAAAACCAAGTTATGAGAGGAAGAGAGAGAGAGATGGGCATTAGTGACCCATCTTTAATAAATTACGCTTAACATCCCCCAAATTATTTTGGAGTAACAAAAAAGGGATCTAGTATTTGCTACCTATCTGAGGAGTTTGGTGTTAGCATTGTCCCGAGTCATCATTTTTGTTTTGAATTTGAGTCTAATGTTACCCACATTCCTAATAGTGAAAAAGAGGATTTAGAGTATTCTACTACGCTTATGATTAATTGTGTGGATACTGAAAACCAAGATTTTGATGTGGATATTACGAAAGAAATATTAGAATTCATGAAAAAGGAAGAAGAAAGGCATGCTCAACCTATTTTGGAAGACATAATCACAGTGAATATAGGTTCTGAAAATGATCGTAAAATTGTTCAAATTGGCGTGACCTTGTCTTCTCAAGAAGTTGAAAAATTAACACTTTTGTTAAAAGAATTCAAAGATGTCTTTGCATGGTCTTATGGATATGCCAGGAATAAACCCATAAATTATTCAGCACAAACTACCTCTTTTTTCAAATGTTAAACTGGTTAAACAAAAGCTAAGACGCATGTGCTCAAATTGGGTGGACAAAATCAAAGAAGAAGTCACCAAACAAAAAAACACGGGTTTTCTCATTGTCACTGAGTATCCGAAGTGGATAGCAAACATTGTCCTTGTGCTTAAGAAAAACAGGAAAAATGAGAGTCTGTGTCGATTTCCGTGACCTAAACAAAGTCAATCCTAAAGATGATTTTTCGCTACTCCACATAGACGAGTTAGTAGATCACACAGCTGGTCACACCCTGCTCTCTTTCATGGATGGGTTCGCCAGATATAACAAAATTTTGATGTCACCATAAAACAGGGAAAAAACTACCTTTATCAAACCATGGGGGACTTACTACTATAGGGTGATACCATTTGGGTTGAAGAATGCAAGGGCAACGTATCAGCACATGGCCACTATATTGTTGCACGACATGATTCACGAGGAACCAAAGGTGTATGTCGATCACATAATAGTCAATTCTAATGAGAGAGAATGACACCTCGGTGAACTTCAAATGTTCTTTGAGAGGATTCACCAATACAAGTTATGTCTCAATCCTAAAAAAAATGCACTTTTGGGGTTACTTCTGGAAAGATGCTTGGTTTCCTTATCACCCAAATGGAAATCGAGGTAGATCCCTCCAAGATTGAAGCCATCATGGAGATGCTTCCGCCAACCACTGAGAAGCAGGTCAGAAGTTTTCTGAGAAAAGTGTTGTTCATAAGCTGTTTCATTGCACGACTCACCACAACGTGCGAGCCGTTGTTCAAGTTATTGAAAAAAGGGGCGGATTTCGAGTGGAATCTGGACTGTCAAGATGCGTTTGAAGCAATCAAGAAATACTTGCAGAATCCACCAGTGTTAAGCCCATCGCAGCCCGGAAGGTTGTTAATTCTTTATTCGTCAGTAACTGACACCGCCATGGGATGCATTCTAACTCAGGAGAACAATGCCAAAACTGAAAGTGCCATTTGCTAACTTAGCAAAAAGATGATGGACTATGAAATGCGATACACGCCTTTGGAGAAAACTTGTTGGGGATTAGTATGGGCTACTAAGTTGCTACGCCACTACGTACATGCACATTCGGTAATCTTGGTTTCATGATTGGATCCAATCATGTATCTTTTCGAGAAACCAGTGCTCATTGGTAGACTAGCTAGATGGCTAATGCTATTGGTAGAGTTCGGCCTCCGGTACATGACTCGGAAATCTGTAAAGGGAAGAGCTGTAGCAGAGTTCTTAGCAAACCACCCCGTAGAGGAGGGTGAGGCCGAAGACTTTATGTTCCCCGATGAAGACATATTACTCCTTCTCAACGATACTTGGGAACTATATTTCGATGGTGCTTCTAATCAATTCGGGTATGGTATTGGGATACTACTAGTATCCCCTAACGACTCGCATGTCCCATTTTCTTACAAGTTGAGGTTTGAGGTTACTAACAATCAAGTCGAGTATGAATCTTGATAGCTAGGATGGAAGCAACAATAGGGCCAGGGGTCAAGGGAATAGAGGTTATCAAAGATTCTAACTTAGTGGCGTCACTAGTTAGAGGAGAATGGAAGGTTAAGGAGGAAGATATTAAAGATGCACCATTTTGTGTTAGAAGAGTTAATTCCCTAGTTTGACTCTGTCACGTTCACACATACCCCAAGTGTGAGCAATCGCTTTGCGGATGCTCTAGCTACATTAGCCTCCATGATTAATTGAGATACCATTTGGGTTCCAAATGCGACCACTAGTGATGGAGCAAAGGATGAAGCCAACTTTCAACTGCACTATGATGGAAAAAAAAGATGGGAAGCCATGGATTCCAAATGCCTGACCAAAGGGGACAATGAGAGAGTGATGGAAGAGATACACGAAGGAGTTTGTGAACCTCATATGAATGGAGGGATGCCAGCCAAGAAGATCCTTCGCTAGGGTTATTATTGGACGACAATAGAAGCGGACTGCGCAGATTATGTTCGATGAATTTCGGAAGTTGGGAGCTGCCCATTAACATCCGGAGGTTGTTGCATCTCTTTGTTGCCCAAATTTTCTATGTTTAGCATATAGCAGAATGCACTGTTACTGTCAGCAGAATGACTACCCTCTTTCATCTATATAAACATCTTTTTTTTCCCATCCTTGTGTAACAATACCATATATTTTACCTATCCATTACTCCCTCTGTCCCATTTTAAATGTCCACCTTTCTATAAATAATCATAAAAAACATACCAAACTTTCAATTTTACCCCTAAAAAGTACTCTTTCATTCCTAATTGATTTGACAATTTTTGATATTCATATCACTCTTAAATTGACAATATCTTTCAACATATAATATTTTTCATGATTTTGAAAACTTTGTATAATAGAATTAATTGAAATTTGTCAAACAAGATCCATATTACATATTTTTTGAGATCCATATTGAAGGATATAAACAATTTAAATACATTTAATTGACTTCACAGTTTTTAAGGTTACTTTTGGAAATTTATAGCACAAATTTTAACTTCTTATAAAGCTCGATTTCCAATAGAGGACATTTAAATTGGGACAGATGGAATATTAAAATACTGTTCTTTCCTTTTTAAGTATTACAAAATATTACCCGTATATATGTACACACACATATATCCATTATACCTATGCATTGGCATATACATACATAGATATAAAGTTTGGTTAGTCCTCTCCCAAGAACGGGGTGGTTCAGGAGATTCTTAAGACTGCCAGGCTCAGCCTTATTTATTTATTTATTTATTTTTGATCAGCAAAGAAAATTTCATCTCCATAAAGGGCAATATAAAATTAGTACAAGTGTACAACAGAAAAGGCCCTACATTGAGATAGTCTCGAAGGGACCAGAACCCTCCAACTTCTAGAGCTCGCAGAAACCTAAACTGCCCCTCACCTCCCATTTTTAAGAAAATACAAAATAAATTCCTGTTGGGAAGGAACCAACAAGACTCTCAATGGGTCGAAGCCCAGAATCACCTATTGGGTCAAAGCCCACCCTAAACCGAAACTTGACCGTTAACCATATTGACAGGTTACAACTGCCGCCGCCGGCCCAAGAACAACCAATCATCAGTCCGGCACCACCGCCATGTTGTTCCACCACCATCGAGAACCGCTGACTGACCAAGTCTGCTTGCTGCTACGTTTCATCCAATCCGTCTCCTAAAACCATGCACCTCACCTTCCTGCCCCTATAAGGCTGCCACTCCGCCACTGCACCTTGCTGCTGCCACAGAGCACATCTTGCTGCCCCTTACTGCATTGTTCCTTCACAGTCCGATAATGCCACCACAAATGCCTCAACTTGCATCTAACAAACCCCTCAAAATCGTCAACCAAAACCCAAAAACCCTTACAGGAAAATGCAGCCATCAAAAAGCCAAATAGGCGATTTTGCAAATCCCATTCCCATGTGGAAGAGGGGGCCAGATCGTCACTTTATCATGCTATAGCAGAAGGATCATTGCGTTTTGCAAATCCCATTCCCAGGTGGAATAGAGAGCAAGCAATGGAGAAGACACCCAATCTCCAATCTTTTTTCCCTTTTGGATGCTAGAGAACGAACAGAAAGTAGAGAAGATAGAAAATATTTCAGATATTGGTAAGAAAAAGAAGGGTTGATTGAGTACAAGTACTGTAGCTTGAGGCTTTTTGGCTACCTGTTAATTGAGGCTGTTGTTGCAACACCTTTTTTGGAGTTGGGCTAGATAAAATAGAGAAGAGAGCTCATTTGTTGAGCCTCTTGGGAATGCTCTTAGGTGAGAAATGTCCGTTTGTAATGACAGTTTTCGTTGAAGTATTTTTATTTATTTATTTATTTTTATCGGAAAAATAAGTTTTATTAACTTGATAGGGGTACATCAAGCAAGGGGGAAAGGAGAAGGGGGATCCAACCAAGGTTGGATCGCGGGACGAAGCCCAATCTAAGGGCCTAAAATGCCTGAATACAACAATACAAGCACAAAACATCTAAGGGCCTAAAAAGCCTGAATAAAACAATACAAGCTCAAAACATCTAAGGGCAAAGCCCAAACATCCAACAGTCTAAGAAACCAAATGAAAGCCCAAGTTGAAAAAAATTAGCCCAAAATCACAAGCCTAAACAGCAAACCCTAACTCCAACATTGAAACCATCCCGAAGACCAAGCCACCGACAACCACGCACGACGCCGACCACCATGCCAAGCACAAACAAAAGAGGCAAAATTATAGTTGTTTTTGTTTTTTTTCCATTGTACCAAAAAAAAAAAAGTTGTTTTTGTTCTAAGAGTCCATATTTTTCTCAGTTTTTTAGGTATAAAATTGTGTACTCTACTTAACAGAATTTTTAGTCAAACAAGAGGCAAAATTATGCCATGGATAATGTGGCTTCGCTTGTGTAGAGTCCGTAAATGAGATGCCCCGGGGCACCGCTTGGGATATAATGATCAGTCATCAACTTTTATATACTCGTCAATATTTGAAAAAATGGGTTTCCAATGATCTACTTCAAGTAACCTTTATATTTAATGCTAAGACTACAAACACATTCTAGTAGGCCATAAGTGAAAATATAACGGGAACGAGGGTCAATTTCTATGTAATAAAACCATTCGTATGGTGAAAATTTTTAGATT
Organism: Vaccinium darrowii; assembly: GCA_020921065.1. Taxonomy (NCBI): domain Eukaryota; kingdom Viridiplantae; phylum Streptophyta; class Magnoliopsida; order Ericales; family Ericaceae; genus Vaccinium; species Vaccinium darrowii. Next base: position 19,864,189 of record CM037162.1, on the reverse strand, counting down.
TCTTTGGACATTTGAGTAAAAAAATTGGTAAATAATTATTGTGAATTTATTTTTGGAGACGGATCCTCTCCGGTCTATGAGAAGCCTGATCTACACTCGTCATTTGCCGCAATCAATGGATTGAATGTATTTTAAAAATTTTACCGGTAAGAGTTAACTCTTACCACGCTAAGAGTTTATGAGAAAAACCAAACCACTGAATCTATCAATGAACGATCTTGATATTGATTGTCTCTTTCAATCTAAAACATGGACCGGAGAGGATCCAAATTTTTTCTTTTTTTACTAGCTATGCTTTTGTTGGTTTTTACTTTCTATGCTTTTGCTTGTTGGTCTCGTATGAATTTTTAACACTTCTCTACCCGCGTGAAAGGTTATATCAATAACTTTCGTTGCACAAAAAAAAAAAGAAAAGAAAAAGGAACGAGAAAAAAAAAAAAAGAAAAAAGAAGAAAGTTTATATCATGAAGGGAAAAAGTGCAGACACAGGAAAGCAGAGTGCTATAGTCAGAATCCTTTTTAGTTATAATTTCCAAGAGTCTTAATTAATGTTTGTTACTTCCTTCGCCTCATGTGGCCACCTATGGCCTGACCAGAGGAAGACTCCGACCCACATATCGCACACTTCTATATGACTGTATTTTGGGTTTGTTGCTGGTATGTGTTACGATTTTGGATTTTTTGTGGCTTGCTCGGTGACCGACGACGGCTTGGAACGAAGGGAAAGTCCATTTACGCGTCTTGCACTCGTAAGAATCCTGATTTTCCATCTGTTTTTTACAACCTTTTGAGGGGTTTTTACACATCCGATGGCATCGTGATGGTTAAAGTGAGCTCGCGATGGAGAAACGAGGAGCCGACGGTGGAGGTCCAAAGGAAGAGAGCAGCAACAAGAACGGTGAGGGAGGGCTAAATATGGGGTTGTGGCGGTGGTGGTGACAGTGGAGTTTTGACTCTATTGAGGAATAAGATGTGTAATTTTAGGGTGCGGACATATTTTGGAAGAGGCAAGTTCTTTCTCTAAATTTTTGCATGTATTTCCGGTACCGGCCTAATGCGTATCAGGTTGGATTTAGATATGTGAGATGCAAAGGACAGTGGGGGCTATACAAGACTAGTGAATGATAGAGCGGCGTAGTACTTAATTAGTTGTTAGAGAATTATGAAAGTAGCTTAATTGGGGTAACCATGAAAGAAGATGAAAAAGAAGGGGTGGACACTGTAATAAAAATAGTCTCTCTCGTTTTTTGCCGAAGCACTATAATAATCCTGAAACGGAAATGCTACATACACAACAAATAGGGCCAACAAAGTGGACAACAGCCCCAAAACGTCGTCGTTTTGGGGCTTGTTGTTTAAAAAAAAAAAAAGGTGAAAATTTCAAAACTACGCGGGTCTTCTTCTTCCCCATTCCCCATCCACGAAACTTCAGACAAAAGTAGAAGAGAGAGAGAGAGAGGGCGCCTACCATCACCGACGACCACTGTCTGCACCTCCCCTTCGCCGGAAACCATCACCATCTGACAGCCGCCGCTGAACTCCATAACCACCACAGAACCCCCAGCTCCGGCGAACTCCACAGCCGCCGCCGAACACCATTACCCACACCACGAAGGTCTCTCTCTCTCTCTCTCTCTCTCTCTCTCTCTCTCTCTCTCTCTCTCTCTCTCTCTCCTTGATTCAATTTGAGAAACCCTAACTCAATTAAAAAAACTCCAATTTCATAGTGTAATGTTGTATTTTCCGAAAAGATGAGGAGAATGTGGTAGGACTGGAAGGGCTGATGATCACGCCTAAGAATCTGGGTCTATTTCTTTTGTTAATTGTTAGCCATTGTGACTTCTGGGTAATTACTTCCAATGTCTTGAATTGAGGCATATGGTGTTTTAAACTACATCACAGGTCTGTTGCATTTTTTTTTTTTTAAGTAGTGTGTACTTGTAATCCAGTATACATAGGAAAATAGGAAAAATGAAAACTTAGGATTAATGGTGGACTTATAATTGGAGAACTTATAATTACCATTAATCTGAAGCAACACATGATGAATTTAACATTGAATCTGTCCCTAAGAATCTGGGTCTAGCTTTACTAATAATCTCTACAATCTGTATCTAAGACTATGTCTGTAATTGCCCTTAATTGACAATTAAGAATTCATATTAGTTACACTTTATCTACTAGTGAAGATGCTTTTTATTTGGTATATAAATTTGTTTCCTTTGTTTTTAAACCAGCAGATGATGTCTTCGGAGTCTGTTCTGTCAACAATGCCTCCAAACGGAGAGTGTGGACAAGATGAAGAGTTATGGAGTGGAGACGAACAAGAGGTACGGAGTTGTCCTTCAAACAAAGAATGCGGTGCGATAGATACTAATGAGGATGAGAAGGAGGCAATAGAAAATTGTGAAGATAGAGTTGAAGAACCGAAGGAAGGAATGATATTCAACACATCGGAGGAAGCTTATCTCTATTATTTGGGATATGCTAGAGAAAAAGGGTTTGCTGCGTGTAAAAGAACATCAAGAAAGGGAAGGGATGGAACGTTGACGGATGTAACTCTTTCATGCAATTGTGCCGGAAAGCCAAGGGTAAGAACAAGCAATCCAGTCAAACCACAGCCACAAACAAGAATTGATTGTCCAGCTCATGTTTATGTGAAAATACAGTCGGATGGAAAATGTAGGTTAAATCGGGTGGTTTTGAACCACAACCATGAACAGAGTCCGGGAAAGGCAAGGTATTTCAGGTGCAATAGGATACTCGATGACAGTGTAAAAAGGAAGCTTGAGATGAATTCACTAGCCGGGATCAGAACGTGCAAGACTATTGACTCATTGCAGATTGAGGCTGGAGGACCTAATATGGTTCCATATCTTGAGAAGGATTGCCGAAATTATTTGGACAAGCTTCGACGTTTACGACTTAAGGAAGGAGATGCTCAAGCGATGCATAGCTATTTCATGAGAATGAGATCCGACAATTCTGACTTTTTTTTCGCAATGGATTTCAATGATAAAGGTCGACTAAGGAATGTATTCTTGAGAAGGAGTTCGGTGATGTTGTGACATTCGACACAACGTACTTGGTAAACAAGTTTGGCATGCCTTTTGCTCCATTTGTAGGTGTGAATCATCATGGTCAGTCTATTTTATTGGGTTGTGGGCTCATATCTCATGAAGACACAGAGTCATTTTCATGGTTATTTCAGACTTGGAAGACATGCATGGGGGGTGCTCCAAAAGCAATATTTACCGATCAATGTATGGCCATGAAGAATGCTATAGAAAGTGTATTCCCTAACGCCCGACATCGGTGGTGCATATAGCACATTATGAAAAAGGTGCCAGAAAAGTTGGGTGGGTACAAGGACTATGAGGACATGAGTTCATCTATGCGTAAGGCAGTTTATAATTCATTGACAGTAGATAACTTTGAGAATGCTTGGGATGGATTCATTAAGAAGTATGAGTTGCAAGATAATCCATGGTTAGCGGGGATGTATCAGGAGAGGAAACGGTGGCTTCCTGCTTATTTGAAAGATTGCTTTTGGGCGGGAATGGCTTCCACACAAAGAAGCGAGAGTATGAATGGTTATTTCGATGGTTTCGTCCACGCGAGGACGACCTTGAAAGAATTTGTTGAGCAATATGACAACGCATTGGCGAAGAAGGTGGAAAATGAAAGACAAGATGATGTGAAAAGTTGGAACACTTTCATCCCATCAATAACTGAAACTGAGTTGGAAAAGCAATTTCAAGATGTGTACACGCATGCCAAGGTTCAAGAGTTTAATAAAGAATTTGTTGGGAGACTACAGTGTCAGTGTGAGATGAAACAAGAAGTTGATGTTCTATCCGAGTATGAGGTACTAGAGTCCATCACATTTACTGTTTTTAATGAAGAAGGAGAAGAAGTGAAGGTGACAAAGGAAGTGCCATTTATTGTTGGTTTTAATGCCGAAACCAATGATACACATTGTAATTGTCGGCTGTTTGAGTATAAAGGAATGGTGTGTAAACATCAATTGACGGTATGGTATAAAAGGAGAGTTAAAAGAGTGCCTGACAAGTATGTATTGAGAAGCTCAAAGCCAAAGCCAAGCATTTCTCATCATAATTACCATTCATAAAGCTGGGTCATTTTCATTATAATAATGAAGTACATTCAAGTTTGAAGTAGAGAAGGAAGAAAACCAAACATCACTACATTTATCCACCAACATGGCGTAGTAATACATAGTCTTTTGAATACAAAAAATGGGGGCTACATTCCAAAAAAAAAAAAACAAGCAGCAAGAAATGAAAAGACTGGAGTATCGCCTCTTGCGGGATCTCTTTTTGTCTTGCTTCTCTTTTTGCCTTGCATCTCTTTCTCCTTGTCTTTTTTTTTGCCTGCTATAAACAAATGAGACAGACTTTTCAGTAATGCAATAGTACTAGAAACAACAACATAGCACCATGCCATGACATTAGCTAGCCTTTAGAGGTCAACATTACAAAGTTACTCATTTATAGCTAGTTCACAAGAAATGAAGAAACCAAAACAATCACTAAAAGAGCATGGATTAGAAAAAAATAAGATAGTAGAAGTTTAACCTCTGTCCCAATCATATCAACTATTTGACACAAAATATCTTCAAATAGCACTGGCTCTTGGGCCATGCATTCCATTCGATGCAACTGCTTCTCATAGTCAAAATGCCATTTCCATCCAAGTCTATACACTTGAACCTGATTGAAAAAATACAATGTCAATGCAACAGATAAACCAAAAGGTTTGGAAGTTTTCTAACAGCGAGTTCATCGGCCTTCTAGTTAAACTTCAATGAAAAAAGCATCTCAAACAAATGCAGGGAAAGAAAAAAGCAGGCAGAGACGCTATAAGTTAATTTCAACCCTGTCTAAAGTTGTAGTGTTATAACCGAAACATTTAAGTCATCATTCTTTTTGATTCTTTTGGAAATGGGTAGACAAAATCTGCACTTAGAATCAACAAATTATGGATTCATTTGTGATGTATCAAATGCAAAACCTAAAATAAACCTTGTTACATAACTTTCACTACAGCAAATTGGCAATTAAGAAAGTAGACCCTGGCTAATCACCCATCCTTGAAGCTACTTAGAAACTAATTAAGTAATGCATATATTCCTAAAATAATGGGTTTCCAAAAAAAAGAAAGGCGAGGTACCCTGAAAACGAAATAATTGTTCCAATGGAACCTCCGTAGATTGACCGTGGATACACGACCCAAGCCGTTATCAGCATTCAACTTCTCTTTCATGGGAGAAAGAAAGAAGGATTCAAAACTATACTGCAGCAACCATATTTACAAGACATTAGGCACATATGGCATTGTAAGGAGTGGCAGTGAGACGACAAAAATCGAGCCATTTATCAGCACTCACACGCACATATGAATGTATGCACAGTTATGCATCCCCTGGTGTTTGAGTGGCAGCCAAACCTGTTCTCCATCGAAAATCTCTAATCTCTAAACACAAACAAGCCCCAACAATTGAAATCAAAACACAAACAAGTTGATAAAAGTCCAGTGCCACAAAAAAGTACACTGTATAAATTTGGGCAACATCAACTAAGCTAGGGTTTCTCAAATTGAAACAATTGGGGGTTTCTCAAATTGAAACAATTGGGTGTTTTTCAACTGAGATAGGGTCTAGCTTTCTCAAAATGAAACAAGGGGAGAGAGAGAGAGAGAGAAACCTTGCTAGTGGTAGTCGCGGGAGGTGGAGAGCTGCGTGTTGTGGCAGTCGGCGGTGGCAGAGGGCGGCGGGCGGAGGTGGCAGAGGGGGGCAGCGGCGGTCGTGGCTCGTCGGCAAGACCCAGTTCTCTCAACCTCTCCTCTTCTCTGTGTATCGCGTTGTTTTGGGGAAGAAGGGGAAAACTACCCTGATTTCAATTTTGAAATTTCCTTTTTTTTTTTTTTTTTTTTTAACAACAGGCCCCAAAACGACGTCGTTTTGGGGCTGTTGTACCACTTTGTTGGCCCCTTTTGTTGTACCCCTAGCAGCGTTCATCCTGAAAATATTCTCCACGGGTGGAGAAGAAACATGCATGGCTCAACCCTAATTTCTTCTTTCCAAATTCCAACCCCATCTCGACACTTGCGTCGCATTTCCCAGGGAGAGAGAGAGAAAGAGAACGATGAGATCGGCAGTCAAGGAGGAGAGTGCTCAATATTCTAATCGCAGAATGACCAGGTCCGCCTATAATCAAAAGAAACTGGAAGATGATTTTGCTAATCGCAGAAGGACCTGTTCTTCATTTAAGCAGCAGCAGCAGCAGCAGAAAAAACAGCAAGGAGGCAAAAAACCACTGCGGCGTTGGCGAAAGAAGAAGGAAGAACCCCTACTACTCACAGATTTTTATCCGGAGGACAAGGATTTCAGAATAGATCGATACGATGAGCCTGATCCCACGGTGCCTCCATTTGCATGGAGATCGACACACTTCCGGTATTTTACCCCGGAAGAAAGGGAGGCTTACCACAAGAGGGTAGAGGAGAGCGAGGTATATATATTTATATATCTGTATTCCTTTATATGTCTGTATTTGTGATTTCATTCACCCATTAATACATACATTATGATTGCTCAGGGGTTTGATTCTGGGTCATATCCCTTAGAGGTTTGTTTAAGTAATCCAATTACCGAAATCTCGTTGGAAAGACGTTCATATTCTAGGGAGTATTCGACTTATGCAGCAAAGAGGGCTCTTACAGGGTACAACAAAAAAAAGGTGTGCTTGTTTGTCCGCTGTTGTTTCAGTTAATCCTTGAACTCCTTTTGCTTGGTATTTGTTTTTAACGGCCCTTTAATTCAATTACAGCGCACCAAATACCAGTTTGTCAAGCTCGTCAGGGTGTGTGTCTGTTCAAGCCCGGGTGAGTATTACATTACCTTTCAGGCTATGCAGGATGGGAGGGCTCCTTCCCCTCCCCGTAACTTCCAAGCTCTCGTTCTTCATAAGGGGACACGTATCAAGTTTTGCAGGGAGGAGAAAAAACCCAAATTAACAGAAGGTACTTATTATTGGTTTATTTATTTAGTTATGTTTCCGGTGGTCCTGGGCAGTTTAATACGAGCTCCTTTTTATATTTGGACACTTATGCTGGTTTTGAATGCTGAATACTGCTTTTGAACATTGGTTGATCCCAAATTGATCCATACCTATGTAACATGGATAGGACACGGGAATTCTTAGAAAATGGAGACAGACACGGCGGGGACACAGAAAAAACAAATAATTAGGTGATTATATCTATAAATGTATCATAATATATGTATGGATTAACACTTTATATACACAGATATATACACTTTTCTTTTGATATGCGAGGCATATACACTGTTATGTACTACTATATACCAGTACATACACACACACACATATATATATGATAGTCAACTAGACGCATCGGCTGCAGGAGGGAGAGGTACTTCTTCTTCCCCCAAGGACTGCTTGAATCGTCGAATCGAGGCACCCATCTTCAGTCGTAAGTTATAACAACAATAGAGATCTACAGATTCACAAAACAGAGATCTATACATCGAATATTTACTTGTACATACTAGATACCTTACATATACATATATACACATGAGACGAGAGAGAATGAGAGATCATGAATGTGTTTGTGGGACACGGCTGGCCATGCGGTATCCCCCACATGTCCCCTCCAAAAATTAATTTGTTGTTGTTGATGCACCACGTGGCGTGTCCCCATATGTGTCCCCCACGTGTCCATGTTGAATACGCAGGCACAGTGACCTCCAAGAGTGTCGGTACTTCATAGATCCCTACATTTCTTTGTCCGCTTTTGTATTTGTTTTTCATTTGTGCTCTTGGTGATATGTGATGCATTATTGTTCAGTGCACTACAAGTGTCTTTCCCGTAGCAATAATTTTATCTGAATATTGAGTTGAACTCAACCCAATTTGTGTCTAAATGGGAAGGATTCTTAAGTTCTTACATGGGTTTTCTGCCAGAAAACAAGGATTTTGTTGTTACCATGGATAGCTTTTGTTTTGTTGCTTTCGTTTTTCTTTTTCTTTTTTTTAGTTAGATCTTATCTAGAAAAGCCCCATGGCTCAACGCAGATGCTCTGAACAAGGACAACAGGGGGTTGTAAAGATATCATATAATATGAGTGTGCTGAATAAGCACAATCTAATTGTCCCAAAGGAAGGGAAGGCTTGTAATCAGGAGTAGGTGCCCCAGCATGCAACCAGATGCTGAAAATGGTAACAGTAAATGAAAGTAACTAGGGAGTGTGGGCTGGAGAACTAGAAAATGGATGGCTGTACAGGACAGTGGCTGCCCAATAGCATAAACTCCATGAAGTAGAAATAACAGATTCTTTCTATTAGCTGAACCATGGGAGGCAAGAAAGATTGGAATTCCCCTTTAGTAGTTGGCTCGGCCAGAAGGATTTTTCGAAGGGAAGGAGGGTCGGATGAAAGTAAAACAGGAAGGATGGATGGTCGGAGTATCGGACCAGAAAACTCGCTTTCTATCTTCTCGGAAGGAAGCAATATCAACGACAACCTAAAGGAAGGGGCCAAGTTCGAGAATTGTCGAAGTTAGGCTAGCTATACTACCTTTCTTTAGCCTAGCGAGAGCATCCTATGATTTAATTGCCCATCCAAGGAGATAAGGTTAGTCGGTGGGGTGGCAAGGTATTATCGCCAGCAGTTCACGATGGAGAACCACAGCTTTCATGATCTACTTCTGTTCTCCCCGGTCGGCGGGAAGCTATCAATTTCTTTCAGACATTACTTTATTCTCAAGTCTCTTCCTATTAGAGGTCCATTTCTTTTCTATTCCTAACGACCATATATAGGCTTCATTACCTTTGGTCTCCACTCTTTTCCTTGCTATGAAAAATTGGTTGCTTTACTAATAAGATAAGGGTGCGAAGCAGCAGGCTGCGATCAGGAATTAGACCTGCTATTGAGCATCTCTAACAGGCTCAACAAATGGAGCCTGTTAGCTTTAATAACTAGTCTAGAGCACTTTCTTCACTCCAACAGGCTAGCTATTCCATTAGCTATTTTACAGTTTTTCATTTCCACTAGCTACATGTAGCTAGCCGGCTCCCCTAGCCTCTCTTATTAGCCGAGTAGAAAGTAGTATTGGAGTGTGGTGTGAAAAAGAGACTAGGCAAAATAGAATTAATACTTTTTTAATATTTTTAGCTCTCTACTCTGCCTAACAGTGTTGGAGATGCTCTTAACGTTGGAAACAAAACAAGCTGTCCTATCCAGAAGGAATTTCTTGTGTAGGGGACCCATTTTCCTACCACTAAAGGAATCTTAGCTGCAGGGGATCTCATTCGTATTGGAGTCTATTTTGTCTTTTTAGGCTTTGAAAAGTGCTTCCAAACCTTATAGGAACTGAATCACTAGAAAGATCTCTTCAACATTCAAGTCTTCAATCTGCTAAGGAGGAGAGTGGGACCCTTCTTGATTTGATTGAGACAGATCACTTTGAAACTGGATCAACAGAAATTATTTGCTCGGCTGGACCATATTTGATTGCCCTTGACTTAAAAGTTAAAATGATCGGGTTTTCTATTTCATTATCTAGGGAAAGAACCCTGGCTGGGTGAAAAGTTGCTTTCCTTCTCTCGCTTGGCCTTGTCTTGTGTTCAGTAAAGAGACTCTAACCGGGAAGGAGAGATTCAGATCTAGGCAAGAGATAGACTCCTCAGACCTTTCTGTCTATAAAGCACGGATACGGATACGATACAATACGGGTACGCGGATACGTGATTTTTCCAAAAAGTCCGATACGATACATTGGGGGACACGTTGAATATGAAAATATGAAAATAAATATTAGAGAGAGAGAGAGAGAGAGAGAGAGAGAGAGAGAGATTTGCTGCTCTATGTCATCAATTTTTTTATCTTTGTCGATCGTTTTGCTGCTCTCTTCTATTTGGGGAAAAAAAACACATAAAGCCCTAACTACATTTTTAACCCACATATTTCAAGTAATAACATATTTACCCCCGCGCATATCAGAAACGTATCCGAATACCAAAAAATAAATTTAAATTATGGATACTTTAAACATCGTATCGGATACACTCCGTATCCGATACGTCTACGATATGTGATACAGGGGCCAAAATAGAGTATTCATGCTTCATAGCTTTCCATATTGGACCTGGGCCAACTACTGGTTATAAGATACGACTCCTTAGACTACTACGGTAACAGGCTTGTCACTTAAAGGAAGATTGTTAGCTCTTTAGGGCATTACGAATCAAAGGCCTAAGCCATGGAAGTAGAAGGGTAGGCCAATAAATGGCACTCTCTTACTAGACCGTAGTAAGGGTCTCGAATAGAGTATTCAACTGAATAGTAATTCACTACTGTAACAAGGGTAAGAACATGCCTCAATAAAATAAGTGTATACACCCAGGAAATGCCAATCTCATTTATAGTTGTCAAGACCCATAATCAAGTTGCTGCCATTGCCGCTTTCTGCTTGCTTTTACTGTATCCTGCGAGTGAGTTAGTTGAATATCCTGTCTTGTACAACCCATTTTAGCCGAATCAATTACTGAATCTGGTTCTACTTTGATTTGCTTACGAGTTTATGTTGTTTACTACTTTAGAAGCATTTTGGGAAAAATAAAGCAAGAAATTTTTTTGAAGTAAAGATCTTTGTTTTTTTGGCTCTCTGAACAAGCAAGTTTCTCTACCACCTGAAGATCACAAATAATGGTCATATTTCTACATCATTTTATGGACTAAATTTTTAAATGTTGCATTGTATCAAAGACACAACTCAGAACATAACTTCAACGAAACATGCATTTGGGAGGTGAGTTAGAATTGTTGCTAAACGACCCCCTAAACCTTGCCTGTCAAGAGTTGTAGTGAATGACTCCATGTGTTGTTGAAGGACTAGGAAACACGTAGGAAAATTGGACATGAGACAGGTATGGTGCAAGTGTCATTTTTCACATTTTTCTACTTGAATGTATATTTTCCTCGCCATATTGATCGAAGATGCCACTGGGAAAGATCTGCACGTGGGGCCCAACTATTAGGGGGTGTTTCACTAACAAAAAACTGTTTTTTCCAAAGTCATTCTCTCACAATACATCACATAAAAAACCATGAAAAATCAGTTTATTCAAAAAACTAAGTGGAAAAAGTCATCAAATGAACACTTAAAAGTCTTGTAACACAACATTTCTATCGCGTGTTTTTTTGTTTGTTTGAAGAATGCTTCTTTACCAGAAATATGCTATGGCTGACTTGGTAGTCCGTTGTGCTATTTGCAGGCCCTGGCGAGACATCTCAGCAATAGTGACATGTTTGTTTATATTTGTTATTGGTGAAACATCTTTAAGTTTGGATATGAAAAAGCAGTTAGTTTGAAGTTTGTAATTGGCTTTCAAACTAATCGTATGTATGGCAGGAGTCATGACTTCATTTATTTATTTTTATTATTATTATTACTGGAGTATTATTTTTTTTTGAGAAGACAAGAGTTCTGAACTTGGTCATTTGTAAGCTTGGCAGGAGTTTTGAACTTGATCTTTTGCAAGTATGGCAGGAGTTTTGAACTTGATCTTTTGCAAGTATGGCAGGAGTTTTGAACTTGATCTTTTGCAAGCACGGCAGGAGTTATGAACTTGAGCATTTGTTTAACCTCATGTTAGCTGATCAAACACGAAAGATAACCTTCGTGTTAACCTTGAAACATACATGTTTTTACTTGAGAAGTACTATTCTTTTATGCAAAAAAGACTTATAATGTTTTCATTTTTTCTGCTGTTGGTAGTAATGCAATCGGTCATAGTCGCTGACTTGTCACCAATCATCTTATACCACCACGCATTTTAAGCCACATTAGCTAGAGGGCCAATTGCAGACGGAACATAAACGTTATTCACGCCGTACACATATCTCTAGGAACATTAGCGTTGTCTGTTTTTCAATCTGAACTTCTAGTCTCCCCTTTGATTACTTATGTTGTTTCTCGTTCTTCTCAGTTGCAATTTTCGCTAGAGGTGGAAATCCATTTCGTTCTTTTTGCTTAAAATTGGCAAAGTGATGGGCATATGAGCAACGAGTGACTGCCACGAATAAAAAAATTGAGTTGATTCACTCTCTTTTGACATCTGATATGGGCAACGATCGGCGACTTCCTTGAGTGAAGAAAAATAAAAGGAACATAGAAAGAGGGAGGGAGGACCAGATTGAAAGTACAGTATGAAACAGGGGAACTACAAACTCTGGGGAAGTTATCAAGTAGGGACTAATAAAGGAGAGAGAATTAAAATGGGTAATTCCATCCATAGCCATTAGGGGAGATGTGCATAAACTGGCCTAAACATCTGATGCGCATATCCTTGGCACTGCAGTGCACGCAGCAGCTATTTAGTTCGACAAATCATTAACCGGATCAACTGCATTCTCTTCAACAGGAGAAAAATGGATCCGTATTTAAAAAGAACTACTCCTTTGAAAAATGGAGTATTTTGGAAATTTGGAAAAGACAACCCCTTTGAAAAACTCCATAAAATAACATCTGCACTTCTCTTTATGAGAAATCAGAAGCAATGTCAACTCCTTTTTTTGGTATAATATCAGAAGAAGTAGATATAGTAACCGTAGATGCATACGTATAGTGGTATTGGACAATATCCCAGCTTGCCTTACAAATGTTCACTAAGTAGGAAAGGGTTTCTGGTGTTTTGATGAAGCCTGTTTGCTTTCAATAATGGCCAACAAGAATACACTTATTGGCCTGCACGCGTTGTTGTGCTTCAAGTAATTATCACGTGGCCTCATCGGAAAATAATACTCCCTCCGTTCCATTTTAAGTGACTTTTTTGGGAAACGTGTATTTAATTTTGTGGACGTTAAAAAATGTACTTCCGTAGAATGTTTTAATATTTTTTTTTGCCCCAAATTAAAGTACTTAATCAACACTTTAATTTGGTATAAAATAAATTAAAAAATTATATAGAGATGTGTATTTTGTAGGGATTTAAGATTGTATGTATTACCATAGTGGCCACTTAAAATGGGACGGAGGGAGTACTATTTTCGTCCTCTCAAGCAGCAGCCTATAAGGATAAGAAAGTTGTGTTCATCCATGCTCCAATCTCTCCAACTCATGTACTGTCAAGTAAAAATCTAACGGAGACATAACTGGAGACCGGGGGAGCCTTGCTAATTGTTTTAAAAGCAAGGAGGTCAACGGCATTTCAAAAACCTTCCAAAAACCTTCGGGGGAGGTTTTTGTATTTGTCAGAAACCTCAAGTCCTCCGGGAAAGTCAATGAAATTTACCCCAACTTCTTTTAACCTAAATGCCTCAAAATCTCAAAATTTCATTTCCTCCTCAGTAACCAATTGTCTCATAGAGACACGATAATTTAGCAAGAAAGAAAAAACAGAGCCTCTGCTAAATCTTGCCCTCCTTTTTCACCGGATTTGTTGAATAAATTTTTAGGGTGTGTTTGGACAAATATAAGTGGGTACTTTGACACTTAGCAATTTTTTTAAAGTAATAAAATTAATCATTTGTCCTGACTAGATGAATTGAAAACGCATAAAATGATAGATCAAAGTTGAAAAAAATCCAGAAAAGATGACCCTAAGAATACTGAAGGCAGTGAGAAATTGTCTTTTTTTATTACTCCTTTTCTGTAGTAAACTCTTTTGAGATTTGGAACAGTTTTTTTCTATTTAGATTTCATTTGACAAGGCGAATTGTTAAATTCAAAATTAACACAATCTAAATTGAAAAAGTGCCCAAAAATCTCCGTCTTAGTTTGGTATTCCATTTTCGGTAATTGTGTCATGTTTTAAATTGTCTATACTTTTAAATTTATTATAGGTTTTATGATAGATCCATTAAATAAAATCTATATTGAATATTTTTAGAGATTCGTATCAAAAGATATGTACAATTTTTCAAGAAGTGCAGAAGAGTGAAAGTGAACAAATAAACACTGACGGAGAGAATATATACAATTACTATACCACCGAAATTTTTTCTTACTCTACCACCGAAATTGTTTCTCCAAACACACACCCCCTAATCAACAACAAATACAAAAAATCACGTGGGGAGCACTTGAGGAACTTTTTTATTGCGCCGTATGGATCTCAGCCGTCCATCCCGAGATCCAACAGCTCGGATTGGTGCATAGTTTTTTTTTTTACATGTGTAGTGCATGTGAGGAGGAGAGAGAGAAAGCACTGCCGTCAGATCTCGGGATGAACGACCGAGATCCATGCAGCACAAACCCTCCATTTGCACTGCATCCGTAAAAAAGTTTTTCTGACACTGTTCCACGTGTGGAGAAAAAAGATGCATGGGTTCAGTCAGAATAATGATAGGTACACATTCTCTCAACCACACATGTGAGAGAGAGTGTGGTGGGGAGTGGTTGAAAGAGTATGTACCTATCATTTTTGGTTCAGTTATAACTCTCAAGGCTCGCCGCTCAACCCTAATTTCCTCTTTCCATATTCCAGGTCCACCCATAATCAGAAGCAACTGGAAGATGATTTTGCTAATCGCAGAAGAACCCGTTCTTCATTCAAGCAGCAGCAGAATAAAGGGGAAGGAGACGAAAAACCACAGCGGCATCGGCAGGAGCAGGAGGGATATGGGGAGGAGGACTTCATACTAGATCTATACGACGAGCCTGATCCCACGGCTCCTCTATTTACAGACCTGAAAGCGAGACGCTTGCGGTATTTTACCCCGGAAGAAAAAAAGGCTTACGAAAAGAGGGTGAAGGAGAGCGACGTATGTATATATGTATCTGTATTCCTTTATAATATGTCTCTACGTATTTGCGATTTCATTCACATTATATATATTAATTTGTTCCTGTGGAAATGAAAGAAAACCTACAGTAATACATTATATATGATTTGCACAGGGGTTTGATGCTGGGAAATATCCCCTTGAGGTTCGTTTAAGTACTCCAATTTGGGAAATCTCGTTGGAAAGGAGTTCCTATGATAGGGACTGTTCCAGTGATGCAGCAAAGGAGGCTCTTATGGGCTACAACAAAGAAAATGTGTGTTCAATTGTCCACTTTTGTTTAAGTAATTCCTTGTCATTTCATTAACTCCTTTTTCTTGGTATTTGTTTTAACGTCCCTTTAATTCAATTAGATATGTGCAGTTCAAAAAAAAAAAAATCATTTGTGAGATACAAAGGAGAAAGGACTAGGAGCTACAGAAGACTAATGAATGATAGGGGTGTAACCGGTTCGGTTCGGTCCAGTTCTTGATTGTTTAGGAGTGAACCGGGAAAAATCGGTTTGGGGAAGGTATGGAACCAAAACCGATTTTTTTTTAGATCGGTTCGGTTCGTCCCGGTTCGGTTTAGTTTTGAGGTCGGCTTGGTTCAGGAGGGGAGAGAGAGAGAGAGAGAGAGAGAGAGAGAAAACTGCATGCAGATGAATCACACAAACAGAAAACGATTGATTTTCAGAAGACAAAGCAAAAAACCAAGTGGGTAAGTAACTAAGTATCTCTCGATCAAAAAAAAAAAGTAACTAAGTATCTCGATCTAGCATAAAACACCTAAAAAATGATCTATATTATACATTACACTACATAATCTATCAGAAAAACAAATAAAAAATTATCTATATACTATTATACATACACGAATCGATCTAACTCATGAACGCCACCATGGCGCGTCGATTGTCCAACTATCATCGTTATCGTCATTCGTCATCGTCGTTCAACTTCAACGGAAACTTCGATCTCGTTGTCTCAATCTCAGAAAGAGAGAGAGACAGAGAGAGAGATATGGAGATAAGGGGGTCTGCTCAGGGTTTAGAGAGAGAGAGAGAGAGTGGGAGAGGATTCATTTTAATTTAGGGTTTTTTGAAGTGTGGTTGTGTCCATAAGGAGACCCTATATATATACACACACACACACAGATATATAAAAATACCATGCAGACCTAGCCTTTTTTTGTGTTTCCAGACCAAATTTTGACCATCCGAACCATTCAATGTTTTTAAAATGCATTTTTAAGGGCCTCCGCGAGGATTCGTCAAAAAAAAACGGCTGAGGAGTTTGGTCTGGAACTTATCCCATTTTCGGGATCCCTAAGGTGAAGCGCCATGTATATATATATATATAGGAAAAACTTTCAATAAGGGACCCTTATCTAAGTTAAAATGCGGACGTCACCTTTCCGAGCCAAATTTTGATGATCCGAGTAGCGTTTTTAACCAAAACTGATCAGATGAAGCCCTTTCGGGTATTTTTTTTGGACGAATCCTCGCGGAGGCACTTAAAAATGCATTTTAAAAATATTGAACGGTTCGGATCGTCAAAATTTGGCTCGGAAAAGTGAGGTCCGCATTTTGACTTAGATAAGGGTCCCCTATTGAAAGTCTTTCCTATATATATATGGCGCTTCACCTTAGGGATCCCGAAAATGCGATAAGTTCCAGACCAAACTCCTCAGCCGTTGTATTAAATCCAATGGCTCTTAGCGTTTGGGTCGCTTAAATTGGCGTGTAACAGTTCAAAGGGTCTAGGGGTCATCCTCTTCCTCATTTCACGACCCAAATATGAGAGAAGAGAGAGATGGCGACATGGTGAAGAAGAGAGAGAAGAAGAAGAAGAAGAAGCCCTAGCCCTAGCCCTGCACCGAGACCCATCGCGACCCACCACGACCCGCGACCCACGACCCACGACCTTTGTCCACTCTCTCTCTCGTCATTTTCGGCTTACCCAAGGTATGAAACACCATCTCTTTCTTTTCTCTCGGTCTGTCGCTTTGTGTTTCTAAAGTAAGGGTTTCAGACATTGTCTGAAATTTGTTGTGTTAAGTTAGGGTTTATCTCTCTCTGTCTCTCCATCTAATGTTTCAGACATTGTCTGAAATCTGTTGATTCCGATGTACTTGAGTTGATAAACAATATGTACTCGAGTTCTAGTCAAGTCTCCTCTTTGAGCTTGAACATCGTCTTCACCAAATAGCCATTTCCTGCATACTTCTTTTCATTTTTATTACGTTACCAAATATGTGACTGGAAAGTCAGCTTCCAACTATAGGAAAATCAGATGTGTTTCTTTCTTTCCTTGTGTTTTGTAACAGTTTTCTAGACAAGCCAATGTCTTCCAATGTCCAACTTATGGTAGTTTTTACTAGATATAAAAAAATTCCTCTAGCAATTAGACACTGATAATTCAATTTTTTGAGAAGTGGATCATCTTATTTTAGTTCTTCAAACATGAATTTGCTAATCAGTTAACATTGCATTAGCGCATTTGTTGCGATTTTACCTTTTCAGACTTGACAAATCCCCAGTGAAATGCTCAAATTTCCTTGTGCCCCTGTTTTATAGAGCACTAAACATTCAAAAAGCTTGACATTGGCTTGTAGGGCCAACAATTTAGATCATTATGGTTTTTTAAATTATTTGGTCACAATAGCAATCACCATTGTACCTGCATTGATGTGCATCGTCCCCATTTTGTCCAAGTGCATGGCCCCCTAATTGAAAAAACAAAGAAATGTCTCTCTTTGTCACTGGCCTTCCTGTAATCCTTACTTATATGCAATGTAAAATTGAATCTGGTAGGTTCAAGTAAACCACGCAAATGCAAATATGTTAATCTAATCCCATTATTGAAGCCTGCAGTTGAGGTTCATGTAAATTACATTTTGCTAATATTTCCTTATTGCGAAGTCAATTCTAATAATTCCATATTGTATTGTCTGTTGTTTTGTAGGATGGAGTTATTGGAAGATATACAAGTATCATCTACTGCTTCTACCCTAATGTTACACATTCCTCAAGTACAAAGGGAGGTTAGACCTAAGATTAAGCAACACTGTGACACTTTAGATGCCGCTCACGAGTTTTATAACAACTATGCTAGAGCAGCTAGATTTGGGACGCGGAAAAATTCTAGCAAGATTAAGGGGAAAATTGAAGTAGTAAGAAAGGAGTATGTTTGCTTCAAAGAAGGGTCGAGGAAAATCTATGAACCAAATTCTGAACCCACAACACGAAAACGTGGGTTAATTAGAGAGGGTTGTGGTACAAAACTCACTATTGTAAAATATTACAAGTTAGGGAAGGGATTTGTTGTAAGTCAATTCGTGGAGGGCCACAACCACCCTCTTGCGACTCCCAGGAAGGTTCATTTTTTGCATTCTCATAGCAAAGTGTCAAAATCCAATAAAGCCTTAGCAGAACAATTAGCCGCTACAAATGTGCCAATGTCACAACAAATGAGTATTTTAGAGATGGATGCCGGGGGTCTTCAGAATGTTGGGTTTTTAAAACAAGATTTGTATAATGTTGCAAGGGACAAGAGGAAAGAGTTAGATGGACTTGACATGGACCGTATGCACGAGAATTTTATGAAAAAACAACAAAAGAATCCCGGCTTTAGGTTTAAATTTGCACTAGATGGTGAGGGGAGGATGAAGCATTGTTTTTGGGCCGATGCAACCATGAGAGAGTGTTGGCACACAAATTTCAACCAAGTTTGTTGGCCCAACAAACCCGCGAATCAACAAATTTATGTTGAGCCTGCGGAATATCAAGTTATGTTGGCCCAACGAACCCATAAATCAACGAATGTGTTGGGCCTGCGAATCAATGAACATGTTGAACCCGCGAATATTAAGTTATGTTGAGCCCGCGGATCAACAAATATGTTGAGCCCGCAAAACATTAAATATGATGGGCCCAACAAAATCACATCTGGGTCAACGTAGTCTTAAGTCAAATAAGACGTAGGCCCCAAGAATTACTTCTGAAAGAGCAGAAGAATATTCCAAAGTGGATGCCATCAGATTAAACCACCTTTTGAAATTGAATAGAGGAGGGAGATAGGAGCTGCTATCCTGATCTCATCTCTAACGACGATTCAAATTCGAATTAACCTTGATGGCCAAACATCTGGTGGTTGGAGCACTCTATAAATAAGAGGTCCATCATCAAAAGGGGATCTGATATCTTACCTCTACCTCTACCTCTACCTCTCTCCTCTCAACCTAGAAATTATACGAAAAGCACAGGAGAAAGGCAAGGATACAAAAGCAAGGCATACACCTCGCTCAAGCAACTCACGATCTTCAATCAGCAAAGTTCTACAAGCTTCGAAGATCAATAAAATAAACCCAGGGTTCAAACCCAAATCAATAAAATAAATTTATACTCTTATTTTCTCTTATATTTGATCTATTGTTCTATTCTTCATTAATCGGAGGTTTTACTTTTATGGTATGTAATTAACGGTTTGGATTCCCAAATCGGAAATAGGAGCCTGCAAACAAATAATCAACATTGTTCACTTGAACAATGGATATATGGGATACGAGTTTCGAATCGTGATTCAAAATCTTTTACGGTTCAAAATTTGTGTCTACATATTTCTGGCACGCCCAATGAGACCTATTTCTCCTCCCATCTTTTGAAGAATAAGACAAATAATGAAACTTGTTTGCTGATATTGTCCTTCCTTTGATTCAACAGTTTTTATTCATATGGAAGCAGCAATCATGAAGGCTAACAACGGACTCACTGTGAAGATCAATCCTCCAGTAGGAGTTCGAAGATCCTGGAGAGATGTGTTGGTCACTCCAGCACCCGTCGCCTCAGAGTGGCTTTCCACCCTCACCCCGGGCAATCGTGGGATGAACACTGCGTTCATGCCTATCTATTGGAAGGCTCCAGAGCAAAGGCTCTCGGCTATCTTACCACAGGCTCCTATGCCACTCCAAAAGACTACTCCTACAGGTAGTAGCGGAAGATCTATTCAAAGCTGCCAAGCAATATATGGAAATAAGATCCACAAAGTGCACATGGGATTTGTAGACACCTCGATTTTGACCCGGGATACTTATCCAGCATTCCCGATGATGATATAGACCAATCGTGTATACCTCGAGGCTAAGAACAAGGCTTGAACTCACCAAACCACCCTAAACCATTCTAAACCTCCTAGAACAACCTTAAACCAACCAAAATGACCAAAATACCCTTCAAACCATCCAAAATGCTCTTCAAAATAAATCCAATCCTACACCATCTTCTAGTACATTCAAAACCCTCTTTATTGATATATAATACGTCTCAATCTGTTTTGAAATGAGGGAGATGTGTCCATTTTACCAAAATATCTTGGGTTCAAACCACTTGGGTTAGAAAGTACACTCGACAAGCTTTCCAACGCTTCAAACCACGCACAAAACGGAGTTCAATAGCACCCGGAGAAGCCCTTTGAAGTTTGGTCTGCTGTGCAGGCCTTTGAGCGCTCAAAGCCCTCTTTGAGCGCTCAAACCCTTCGCGCACCAGAAATTTTCAAGACATTTTTCAGCTGGTTTTCCACCTAAACTATGGGCTCCCCCTGGTTTCTACAGCTTCGTTTTCACGCCAAAATCCCTCTAATAACATTCCCTCTCCAACTTGAATTGCAAATTGCAAATTCCCCCCATTTCCCTCTATATAAACCACCCTCCATCCATTGTTTAAGACCCCCTTGGCTGATCTCTTACACTCTCACACCCTTCATCAGATCAAACCCACTCTCTCTCATCCTTCAACCTCGTTTTACACCCTCTCTCATCCATTTCCATCATCTTCAACCTTCAAAACACCTAAAAACCTTCTTTAAAAGGCCTAAACTCCATGGGTCTTTGAAGAAATCATCTCTCACCAAGCCTACTGCCCTCAAACCTTCCTCAAATCCATAAACCCACTTCAATCAGTCCTTGTTCTTCACTGATCATCTCCTTTCAAGCACTCAAACACTCAAAAATCCCATCTTTAAGACCAAATACACATGGGTCTTTAAGATACCAACTACAACAACCCTTCTCTCACTCTAATAAGCCATTTACAGCCCATACATTCCATCAATTTCGTCCAAACCTAGCTCTTCCATCAAAACCCACCTCATCCAAGCCAAAATCATCATTTTAAGCTCAAATACTCCATCATCCACTCAATCAATCATTCAATCAACCCTACACTCACACTCTACTATCCAAAACAACCCACATTACACTTATAAACACAGCCACAATCCACCCCTTCATCAAACACCCAAGTTCAAGCCTTAATCAAAGCCAAAAGGTAGAAAATCATGTGAAAAATCATGTTTTGGTCATCCTGAGGGAGACCAGTGAGTTCATGGAGGTTCCACATACCTTCTATGAGCTCACAAGGTCTTAGATATCAAGAAAAACTGATTTAAAAAATCTGAGTTCGAAATGGTTCGAGCGCTCAAACCTTATGCATTGAGCGCTCAAACACTCTCCTGATTTGTCTTTGTTTGTTGCTTATTCTGACTCCATATCATGTTCTAAGTTCATTGTAGTGTGTGTGTGTATGTTGATGTTTGGCTAAGCCACCCTGTTCAAGAAGTGTGTGTCTATGTGTGTGTGTGTGTGTGTGTGTGTTGATGTTTGGCTAAGCCAACCTGTTCACGAAGTGTATGTGTGTTGATGTTTGGCTAAGCCAACCTGATCTCTTCTCCCTCTCATTCTAATCATGCTTATGCATGACCCAATACTCATCTCTCACTCATGGATGCATTTTATGTTTATTTTGTCAATGTTTCTGGTTCATCAAGTACATTTACATTATTGTGTACTATCTTGAGCTTGTTGATGATCCAAATAAAGGCAGTAAGGCATGTAAACACTCAAACCATGAAGATGGTTTGAGCGCTCAAAGCCTCCCTTTGAGTGCTCAAACTGTTTTCTAGTGCATCAAGAGTTTTCATCATATCAGTCTACTAACTGCGTTTTGAGTGTTTTAGATGCCTCACAATGATATATTTTTCACCCATTCTGCCTTTATTGTCTTGTTTGGTTCATCATCAAGCTTCAAGTTTATGTTAACATGGTCATACCTTTCTGCTTAGTCATCAAAGTATCATTTTCAAGCAGTTTAAAGTGCATCAAACATGTTTTCATCAAAACCAGAATCATCAAAAAGCATCATGAGAATGTGTGGGAGAAAGAGGTTTGAGCGCTCATACCGTCCTCTTTGAGCGCTCGAGCCTCCGAGGGAGGGTCAGTTCGGTTTAGTCCATTATGTGTGTTGTTTGTTTTATTTTCAACTTTTAACAATCGTTTAGCATGCATTAACGATTGTTTCTCTGCCGTTTGTTGTTGTTTATAATTTGCATCCATCTATCATCATCATTACTCATGTAGTTCGCACCTCACATGCATACACACCATAATCCATTGACATGTTTATCATCATTATATGACTCCCATCCCCCGTTTTCCGTACTTGTTCAAAGTTGAGTTGCATACATTTCTTGTATAATCCCACAAAAGTCAAGTAGAGACCGGTCTTCGAACCGGGCGAGGGGGGTGCCGTAAAACCCTTCCCCTCTCGTAACTGAGCTCCCGAACCTAAGATAGTATAGTGATGACGGGCCAGTAATCCTTATCCATTGAATAAGGCGCGAGTCAATCGAGTTCGGTTCCTCGGGGACAATCTGCTAAAACCCGAGTGGCGACTTCGAATCGATTCGAGGATCCCTCCAGAGGTGCGTCCATAGGATTTCTTTAGAAAGGTGAAGGATGCCAAGGAAGCAACAGTGGTCGTTGTTACCCTTGCCAAAGCCCGTACAACTCAAAGTACGGTAGGTCTTCTGGTCACACAGGCGGAGCATTCTCTCGAAGTGGCAGAAGCTGCTCGAAAGAAAGCATCCATGGAAAGCTGTTCCATAGTCAGGAGGATTGGCAGAGAAGTGATGGGTCAAAATCATGCTAACCCATTGGCTCAACGGAACCCGAACAGTCCGTTGGCTCAACGGAACCCGAACAATTCATTGGCTCAACGGAATCCGAACGATTCGTTGGCTCAACGAAAATCGAAAGATTCAATGGCTCTACATAATCCATCCATGCGGAGTCGTCGACTCATGAACCCAATCCATGAGGTGCAAATCTTCGCTTCCATGCCTGTGGGAATTCGGTCAAAGACTTCCAAAGAATCCTCAAATTTGAAAAGACAGAGACGGAGAAGAAATAAGGCTTCCAAAAAGGTGGAACAAGAGTCTGTAGAAGCCAATGTTATGGTAGCCATCGAAAAGGCTCTTGGAGATTATAATGATGACTCCACAGAATCAACTACAGGGTCTCTTGTAGAGTCAGAAGTTGAAAGTGAATTTCAGGAAAATGTTTCCACCACCGTAGAGGAACAATTTGCCAAGTTGATAAAGCAGGCAGAAAAATATGCTACCTCAATATCTATGTCAGGTTCAGTAACAAGGTCCATGGCTAAATCAAAGGAATCAGTTGGAGGAGTGAGACGTGATGGTTCTGTCTTGTTGTACTCATCATCCTCTTCAAGTGGTGAATCATCATCTTCCTCAAAGAGTGATCCCAGAAGCGTTACTAAAGCCGTCTCAGTAATGATGGAAGACGTAAACGATGATGATCAAAGTTCGAACTCTCGACAAAATCAACAACTTCTGGAGGAAATAGCTTCACTCCAGGAACAGTTAAAGAAACGAGACAAAGAAATGTCTCAGTTGATGGAACAAATCAAGGGCTTACAAACCCAGGGTAAGCAGAAAGTATATGCTTCACCAGGAGGATCATTCGAATCACCAAAATTCACTGAGGGCAATGGCCATTTCTTCACAAGCAGTAACATGAACCCAATGCTCATGGCGATGATTGATGCAATGGTGAAGAAACAAGTAAAGAAAGCCAAGGAGAAAGACGATGAAGGTTTTCGAATGATTACAAAACCTTACCCGGCATGGGTGGATACTGTCCCATTCCCACCTGGCTTCTCCCAGCCTGACTTTAAAATGTTTGGTGGGACGGGAGATCCTAGACAACACATTGCTCATTTCCTTTCACGGTGCGGGCCTATAGCACAAAATGAGGCCTCGTGCTTACAACTCTTTGTGCAGTCCCTTGAAGGCTCTGCATTTACGTGGTATTCAAATCTCCCTGAAGGATCATTCCCAAGTTGGGACCTTATGGTTAAAGAATTCCTCAAGCAATTTTGCAACACCCAAAGGCGAGTTGGAGTTCCAGAACTCATTGAAACCAAGCAACGTGACAATGAGCCAGTCACGGATTTCATTGCAAGGTGGCGAGCTTTAACATTTGCATGCCCGCAGAAGTTTACTCAATTAGAGCTGATCCGCATGTGTCTTAACAATTTTCGACATGAGCTTTCCACAGCGCTTAGGGCTCAAACCTTTGAGGGTTTCAATGATTTGTGTACTAAGGCACATGACATGGAACTACACTTGAGCAAGCGAAGAAGGCCGAGAGTTGTAGACAGACTTGAAACTTCGACGGCTGCAACAGTTGAAACAAAGAAAGGAGGTCCAATCGTGGTTGGGGCACAGAAGCCCAAGGAAACTAAAAAAGCCACCATGAAGGAAAGATTAGAAAAGAATTATTCCTTCACTGATGATTTGGTGGAGGATATGTTTGAAGATCTCTTGGAGCAAAAGTTGATTACGCTCCCCGAGGTGAAAAGGCCGCATGAGGAGGGAAAGACAACTCATCCCAAGTATTGTCCGTACCACCGCCTTATCAGTCACACATTAAGAGACTATTTTGTCTTGAAAGATAAAATCCAGGAACTATTTGATTCTAAAACTATTGAGCTTCCCCCTCTTGAGAAAATGACGGCTAATCCAATAACAGCCGATGATGATGATGATGGGGAAGGCAAATGGATCGTTTATCAGTCAAAAGGAATGAAGAAAAGGCGAAATTCCTCATCTAGAACTAAGGCTCCCTTTGTCCCTAAAAGGCCGCGAAAACCAAAGACTTCCAAGAAGATAAAGCGGACTAAAGTAAGTACAAGCGCGGCAAAGAAGAAGAAGGGCCCAAAGAAACAGAAGCGAGAGGAGCTTGTCTCCAATGAGCCTTTGAAACAATCTCCTCACATACGTATCACACTTAAGGAGTTCTTGCCCGAAAAACTTCAATCTCTTGAATAGTGAGTTTATTTTAAGAATAAGAGGGAAGGGGCAGTAATCCAGGTTCCATGCCTTAACATTATTGTGATAAGTGATGATGAAGATGAAGATGAAGAAGAGGAAGGAGTAGTACTACACGTCTGTGGACGGTCGACCTCCACGTGGTTCTGGGCGGAAATGGTGTTCTTCGAAACGGTCCGAAGAACAAAAGATTTTTAGAGTCGCCACCCGGGTTTTGGGAAAGCTGTTTGGGACCCGAGAAACCAATTTGAAAATGATGATTTGAGAGAATGACTTATAAAACCAATTGAAAACCAGAGATTCGTTTTGGATCCGGGAGCCAGGTTACGAACAGGGAAGGGTTTTAATGCACCCCGTTCGCCCGATTAAAAATCGGTCTTTACTAAACATTTGTGGGATTTTATTAGAAAACAATTTTATTGCTGAACCTCAACAGATAAACATTTAATTTAAACAAAGAAGACGATAATAATAAGAAAAGCAAATGACTAATATGTAAATAACAGAAATCAAACGAAAGTCCAAACTTCAAACTGTTCCTGCAGGGGGAAGGTTCAAATTTAATATTTTACGAGAAAACTGTGCCGTGCGGCATACTTGATGTACCGCGCGGTACAAATAGTGTACCGTGCGACACTGTTCTTCAAATTAACGGTCAGATTTTCAAACGGGTGCCGTACGGCACTCAAAGTGTACCGCGCGGCACAGTAAGAGTGCCGTGCGGCACACCTGGCTGCAAAACAGTTTGAAACTTTGGCTCTTCGAAATGATTGATCAGAGGCACATACAAGGTATGAAATGCATTCAAAATGAACTACTTTCAAGGGAGAAGGCAGTGTATTGAGTATGAGATGTCCCTCCTCGTTGAATCGCTCCGTACGAGGCGATGTTTTCACCGTACGACGCGACCGGGAGGTGTGAAATGAAACTGGACTTGCTATAATTTGGGCATACCAAGCATGGAAATGATACAAGGAATCATTCCACCCTTGGTACCTCTCCCCTCAGGGTACCAAATTCAAGGAATTTGGCGAAACGGGTTTATACCTTCGTTTTCGAACTCTCGAATTGAGCGTCGGATTGGACTTCCGGATGTTGTTTTCTTTCTCTGGACCTCACTTTCACTCTAGTATAGTGGTAAGAGGGATTGGGGGCTCGAACTTTGGTTGATTTGGGATGACTATCTCACGGTTTCGGGAGCCGAAAAACAGGGGATGGATCTTGCTTTTTTAGAGAGAATGAAATTGGATTCTCTATGATGGAAATGGTGGCTAAGGGATTTTGGCAATGAAAATTGTATCCAAGAATAGAATTTCGTGATTTTACACGGAAATTGTATGGGGTTCGGCCAGGGCTCTTCCCATTGGGTTTGAACGGTTTATATAGAGGTGAGGGAGCCGAATGCCAACCCCTTCTTGATTCTTGTTCATGGAGACAATGGCATGGGGAGTAGCATATCCCTTTCGGCCATGATCTTCTCTTTCGGCCACGACCAGCAGGGCGGGGGAACCAATCTCGTCCATGTTTTCTGCTGCTGGGAATTCGCAAAAACTGGGAACCCGTAAACAGTACCGTACGGTACACAAACTGTGCCGTGCGGCACAACTTGTGTACCGTGCGGCACAATTGGCCGCCAAAATTTTGACAATCTGCCGTACGTGACTCTGGCTGTCCCGTGCGTTGAGAGATGAGTACCGTGCGGTATTGTTGACTGAGTTGACTTGGAGAATTTCAATCCGAGAGTTCTTTCGGGTGTTTCCGTTCATCATTGGGGATTTAAAAAGTACATGAACGCTCATTTTGGGGTGTCTACAGTTGCCCCTCTTTGACGTGACTTACAATCATTGTGTCGTCGGAAGTCGCGTCAAAGATAGAAGACACCCCTTGATGTGGACGTCCTCGTATGAAAACAAATAGCTAAACATGATGCGTGTGGTCGCGCTCGTGAGAGCTGCCTACGTACCCCGTTGTAGGGATCAGACCGGCGTAGTTCATTTGGGGCTGAATGCATAAGGGTTTCTAGAAAACATACCTTTGATTGGGTAGTGGAGTTTGTCACTCTGTTTTTCAACCCGGGAAAAACGAACGACGTGTTATTGATGCTGAATGCTGTTTCTAATGCCGGAGAGGACTTACGAAACCACCTGATGCTGATGTTGATAAAACTGTTGTTAATGCCTGGCGAGGACTTACGAAACCACCTGATGCTGATGTTGATAACTGTCGTTAATGCCTGGCGAGGTCTTACGAAACCACCTGATGCTGATAAAAACTGTCGTTAATGCCTGGCGAGGTCTTACGAAACCGCCTGATGCTGATAAAAATTGTCGTTAATGCCTGGCGAGGACTTACGAAACCACCTGATGGAAACCAATTGTTGCTTGCATACTGTTCATGGAACCAATGAGTGCTCACGCGAAGCCGACGTGGGGCAAAACCGAGGATTATCCTGAGTTAGATTGCTGGAAATCTTGGCTTAAAAGTCCTTGGGAAGGTTGAATCTGGTGCAAAAATCATTAAGAACACAGATGTGTTCCGTGCGGCATCGATACTGTACCGTGCGGCAGAGATAAAGTACCGTGCGGTAGAATTGGAAAATTGGTGTGCTGTGCGGTACTCGAGGTGTACCGCACGGTAGAGTAGGTGTGCCGTACGGCACAAGTGGCTATTAAAAACCGCCCGAAACCGTTTTGTTTTCTCCCACTCTTTCAAACACATTCAAACGTTATTCCGAGAGCGGTAGTTCGAAAACCCTCTTGCCTCTCCCATTCTTCTTCCTCTCCTTCAAATCTTCTTCAATCTCTTGGTTCATCAACATCCCAAATCAAGTTTCTCCCAAAATCGAAATTTCTTGTCCGAGAAACACCATTCATGGCCGATTCTGGTGATACACCGGTCGATCCTATTATGTCCACCATTGATTCGACGTCGGCGGTGTGTGGGGGCGGTGGCACCACGTCCGGCGAGCCCGGTGGTGATCCATCCATGGATATTCCGGCCGACGTTGATCCGATTCAAGGGGCTTCCGACTCGGCATCGATTAGTGGCGAGACGGCGTTACCTACGCCGGTATCGGCTCCGACGAGGCTCGGTGGGGCTCACACGGGTGAGGTTTCAACTCCGGCGGTGGTTCGGGAGACCACGGGCGTCGGCATTGGCGCGGCTGGGGGCAGTGGTGACATTGGTGACCATTTGGGTACCGCACGGCACACTGACAGTGTCGTGCCTGGTGTTGTGGGTGCTGTGGTGGCGGATAGGGGTACCGTACGGCATGCTGAGAGTGTCGTGGGCGGTGATCAGAGTACCGTGGCTGCAGATAGAGGTCCAGAGGCTATGGAGATTGATCCTTTAGGTACGGGTGCCTTTCCTTCGGATATTGCTATGAGTTTTAGTGGCATTGACGTTGTTGTGGAGAGAGCCCACACTTAGGAGAGTGGGTCTCAGGCTGAGGGTATCCCGAGGGATGTTTTGGTTGAGGATGTTGCTGGGGGGAGTAGTACTGAGAGCGAGGAGGTGCCATTGGTGAGGCGCATAGCTCCAGGTCTGGCTATTGCGATTGGTAACGCTAGAGTGCCAGAGGAGAGTGCCGAGAGAGAGACAGAGCCTTCAGAGCCTCCATTGTTTACACCTGTCGTTGGTTCTTCTCGTGGGTCTGGCTTGACTTTGGTAGACACTTTGGAGGGGGCGAGAGATGAGGATATAGCAGCGACCTTACAGGAGTTTCCCAGGTTCGAGAATGTCCTGGTTCAGGAGGGGATGGCATCCATTGTCAGGGATGCTGAGCAGGAGGAGAGACAGAGAGAGGCCGAGGTGGCTGCAGGGGAGGAGCGTTTGACCATAGTCCGAGAGGTCGAGCTGTCTTTGGACCACAGAGCTCCGTTTACACCGGCTACCTATGTGCCACGGGTGCACTTCTTCGTTCCCCAGGGGTGCGATACATATACACCTTTGTTGCCTACGTACCTAGATACGAGTGTGATTCGAGACCGTTCGACCCACATTGCTTATAGGAATCCTTTGGTACGTATCCTCTGCTTATTCTTGTGCTTGTTTGCTTGTTTTGCTTGTCTGCTTGTTTGCTTGTTTTGCTTGTCTGCTTGTTTGCTTGTTTTGCTTGTCTGCTTGTTTGCTTGTACATTCCTGTTGATAATACTGACTGAAATTTTTGCCATGCCTTTGTTTAACAGACTCAGAGGTCCTTGGGTGGTTATGGAGGTTCTGCGCATTCTTTGGAATACTACCGTGCGTTGCCATCACGAGTGAGGGCTTTGGTCGATGCCTCTGGGTTCACCATTTTTATCCGGCTTCTGACAGTGACTAGGACGGATCGCAAGCTGATACGAGCCCTGGTGGAGAGGTGGTGGGATACCACCAACACCTTCCACTTCAGATTCGGGGAGATGACCATCACTCCCCTTGACTTTGCTGCGATCACTGGTCTGAGAGTTGGAGGTGAGCCTATCCCTTTTGACTCAGAGCTATACTTGGACCCTGCTGCCGTTGAGCACTACCTGGGGAGGAGGCTTGGAGGTATTGATCCAGGGGTGAGGTATACTGTCTTAGTGGGTTTCTGGGACCACGAGCCAGAGTCAGAGGAGGAGGCCAGGCAGATGGCGAGGGCCTATTTGTTATACCTCTTTGGTGCCTCCCTGTTTCCGAACAGGCAGGGCATGGTGCACTTGGGTTGGTTGCCTGCACTGGAGAGTTTGGAGACTGCTGGGAGATTTGACTGGGGTGGCGCCGGCCTGTGTACTGTGTACTGCTTCCTTGGTTGAGTGTGCCGTGGTGTGGGCACGAGCCTTGGTGGCTACTGGAGGGTGCTAGAGGTAAAACTTTTGCTTGTATTCCTCTTTCAATGATCATGATAATGCTTTCATCCATGTTTCATGACTTGGCGATTTTCTGAACATGCAGGTGTGGGCTTATGAGGTGCTGGGTGTATTTGCCCCGGCCAATTCGCATAGCAATGAGGATGTGCTCCCGCGTGCCGAGAAGTGGGGGTCAGAGTACACAGGAGGTGGTGACCATAAGGGAGATTTGAGGACTTTTCGGCTCTTTCTGGACACTACTACAGGAGATAGGGTAAGCCTTTTCTATGATTTCAAATATTCATGCTTTATTGTCTTCCTTTATCCTTGAAACTAACAAACCTTTCTTTCTTGTAGGTGAGATGGAATGTTTGGCATAGGATGCGCAGGGATTACTTGGTTAGGAGCAGGGAGCTGACACGGAGTCGAGTGCTGCTGGAGTGCCCTTACGGTTGGCGATGGTACTTGGGTGACAGGGTTTCCCGTCAGTCCCTCGGGATTGACCATTTCAGAGTGCCTTCGCCGTTGCCTCCACTCGTTCAGAGGACTGAGGAGTACACCCGAGCTAAGATAGAGAGATACACGGTGCCGACAGAGGTGGTCTTCGGTCTTTCGATGGATTATGAGGGTTACTTGAGCACACACTTGGCATATGACCTGGACATGGAGAACCGTTTGAGGGCCGGTGTTGCTTTACCTGAGTTGAGGAGAGAAATTGAGGTGGTGACCGCTGACGGAGCACTTGGAGTGGTGACGGTGCCTCATATCACTCCTACAGTTACTCTTGCCACAACAGAGGTGACTTTTGATTATTATGCTTGCTTCTATTACTTGTTTATACCAGTATCTCATGTATTGCTGACGCCCCTTTTGAATTTCAGATTCCTGTTGAGTGGGCGGCGGCGTCGTACCAGCTGGCGCAGGACTTGCAGGCCATGGTCCGTCAGTTTGTGATGGGCATGGCTCCAGAGGTGCGCCCGCGGGCTGAGCTAGGAGTTGTACTTGGTCGTGGTCAGAGAGCCACCAGAGGGAGGGCACCTGCCCGTGGTGTTGGAGAGGCTAGCAGAGGTAGAGAGACCAGCCGAGGCACTCGCAGGAGGAGGGAGAGTGTTAGCAGTGAGAGAGGAGCTAGCCGAGGGGCCACCCCTAGTGCCGGGGCTGCTGAGGTATACATTGGACTTGCCTTTCCTTTCTATTTGATCGTGCATGCCTTTCATTGTATTCTGACAAACTTTGTTGCTTGCGCAGGGAGCGTCAGGCTCTGGGAGTGCTAGGCGTCCCACGCCTCGAGTTACTTCAGTGACTCCACCTTCAGGCCGAGTCCTTCGTTCTTCTGAGAGACGGAGAGAGAGTGTACAGCGGAGGGAGGAGCCTGCGGAGAGCAGTAGTACTGATGACGATCATGCTACGCCAGAGGAGTATAGACCTCGGGGGTCTAAGCCTCCGAAGCGTCCTCGTACCTGAGACGGTAGTTAGTAGTAGCATCTTATGAGGTGGGGCCTGCGTGCCTCGTTTTGATTTAGGCATTTGTTTAGCCCTTCATATAGATGGCCTGCGAGCCGTAGTAGTTGATGATGCATTGGGCTTGTTTGCCCCTGGATATGGTTTCATTCATCATGTGGATATTTTGATCTTGGTTTTATAAAAATTTGCATTTTAGTTAATGTTGTCATTCATATTGGCAATGAATTTGGAAAGTCGAAGTTTGCATGTGAGTATTTAACTTAAAGCAACTGGATTCGAGACCAACAAACTTGTATATGGAAAGCTCGGTTTGCATTTATGGTTGTGACTCATAGGACTCAATGAAATGGAACTAAGCTTTTGACCTCATATGTGCAATGTATGGACCAACGACGAGAGAATGACGCTTGTTGCGCACCCACGCCGGCATTGCCGTTGACAAATGAACGGAATGACTCATGGATATGACGTATTACACATGAATTGACCACGCTCGTGGGGTGATAGTATAGCTCGTCGATACTTCTATTCCTTGGTATTCAAGTCTTCGAGACCTTTGATCATTGATTCTCGGTTGAGGTTGCCAACCGACTCTTTCGATAGGTCATAGGTGCGTGCCATGGCTTGCATGCATAAGCTTTGTGCCAAAGAAAGCCACGGAGTGAGTCCCGGAGGCTCAAAACTGAATTTTGCTTGGAATCTGGCCAGTTGTGCCGTGCGGCACCAAAACTGTGCCGTGCGGCACTATTAGTGTGCCGTACGGTACAGGCCTGATAATGCCAAAAAAATCTGCCACTTGCAGCGGATTTCTGGTCCTCTTTTTCGGCGTTTCATCACTTCAACGCACGTCCTAGGGACTTGAAGAGCCATTGTGGGGCATGTTTTGAGGGAACTTATCATTTTTAACATGATTCCTTGCGGTCTTCGAGTTGGCACGTCTTTCGAGGTGGCCTTTGGAACTTGAAATTTCGTATTGTTCCTCATGTATGGTGGCTATAAAAAGCTGTCCATTCCCTCCCTTATTTGCATTCTAAATTCATAAACTCTTTCCTTGTTAACCCCCCCCCCCCCCCTCTTGCACAATGGTGGTGAGCTTCTCGGCCTTGATGCGCCCCTGGCTCGATGATCTCGATGGCTTGGATTGGCTGCACTTTCGGGGTCATAGGCTGACTTCCCTTCGTTATATTCGAGACGTGTCCATACGTCCGGAGTTGTTGCGAGCTGCAACACAATTCTGGGACCCTGAGGTGCATGTCTTCCGCTTTGGTCTCCACGAGTTATGCCCCACTGTGGAAGAATTCTTCGCATACCTTGGAGGTTTTGATTTGGCGGAGCCCATCGTTCCTCTACGGAGTTGGTTTTGCCCCAGTGTTGTCTTCCAAGCTAGAGATAAGTAACAATGCGGCTAAGTCCTTGATTCGTGGAGGTTTTCTGAATATTCCACGCTTGATTGAAGGATTTCGTTCTGACAACTTTGCTCTGTGCTTGTGTTTACTGGCTGCATTCTTGTTCGTGCAATCTGATGGTCAAGCAAGCCCTTCCCTGGTTGGTGTGGCTATGCAAATTGAGGAGCGTAAGGATGTAGCTCCGATGATTTTGGCTGAAACTTTGATGGGTCTGGATGGGGTTCATGCCGGTAGGACCGACGTCTTCGAGGGTAGTCCGCTGCTCCTACAGGTAGGCTTCTCACTCAGCTCTCCTTTTTCTGGCTTTTCACTCGTTCTCATTTTACCTCAGCGCTCAGTTCAAGGCTGTCTAAGGTTTCTTACTTGTTTTTCTCTCTTTCAAACAGCTGTGGTTATGCGACAAGGCTAATCTGCTGGAGCCTGTGCCAAGAAACCGGGTTCATGAAACTCAAGGGTTCGTTATCAGGAATTTCAGGGAGGTTCTTGATGATGTGGGAGGTTGGACTCGGGTCCTTTCCCAGCTCACAGAAGAGGTGATCTCCTGGCGTTTGACTTGGATTGACCTTCCTGATATGGCTATTAGCAACATGGGGCGTCAGCGAGTGATTCTGGCAGGTTTGACCCGATGGACCTTCTATGTTCCAAACCGCATTCTCCGTCAACTTGGAGCTCGTCAAGTACCGCCGCCTACGGGTCCTGAGGATTTCGTCCTACCGAATTTCAATGTTGCTACCTTCAGGGCTTACCAGAGCAATTGGAGGGAGCGCACGACCATTCCAAGAGACCTATATCCCAGTGTTCTTCTTCCGACACGCTATAAGAGACGGTTGACAAGGGATATTGAAGCAAGAGACAATGGAAACTAAGACAGACTTTAGACTCGATCTTAATGTGCCTGAGATAAGTTGTGCACCCAGTGCTATGGATGTTTTTATTTCTTTTGTTTGAAATTTTCATGCTCAGCCATGTAATCGAAGAAGCTTTGTTTGAATAAAACTTTGAGTTTTGAGAATTTTCCACTCTTGATTCTTACTGGTTCTGCCTGCGAAATGTGTATGAGGACTTGGAATCAACTCGAAAGATTGTGACCGAACCTCGGGATGAGGCTGCCTACGTATCCCTTGTAGAAAGGAATCAGGTCATGACGTAGTTCAGGACTACAATTGTTTGGTTAGGGTTCGCTCGGGTATTTACACTTTCCTTTTTGCGCTCTGAATTTTGCCTAGCATCGCCTTTTCAGGTTTTCGGTCTAGCGAGCCTTTGATTGTTTTTGGCCTTATCTTTTGCCTAGGCCGCCCTTTCGGGTTTTCGACCCAGCAGGCTTTTGCTCTAATTTTTGCCTGGAACTGCCCGCCCTTGCGGTTTTCAGTCCAGCGAACTTCTCTCAGGGGTAATATCTCTTGAGTTGATCTAGGTTGACCAAAGTAGAAAACTCGTTGCCGTCAAGATCGATGAGTTGTGTTGCACCTCCGGACAAGATCTTCTTGATAATGTAGGGCCCGGCCCATTTTGGTCGAAATTTCCCGCGCGGATCGAACACTGGAGCCCGAATTTCCTTCAAAACCATGTCGCCTTCCTGTAAATCTCTGGACTTCACCTTCTTGTTAAAAGCACGGGCTATTCGGCGCTGATATCCCTGAACATGATATAAAGCTTTAAGCCGTCTCTCATCGAATAGCATGAGCTCTCCAAACCTTGCGTTTTGCCATTCAGCTTCATCAATTCTTGACTCCGCCATGATCCTTAAAGACGGGATTTCGAGTTCGATGGGAAGAACAGCCTCCATGCCGTAAACCAAAGAGTAGGGTGTTGCCCCTGTCGGAGTTCGAATGGACGTCCGGTATCCCCATAATGCCAAAGGCAGCTTTTCGTGCCAATCTCGTGCAGACTCGATGGTTCTCCCTAGTATAGACTTGATGGTCTTGTTGGCCGCTTCCACGGCTCCATTGGTTTGTGGTCGATAAACAGTTGACTTGTGAACCTGGATCCTGAATTCTTCAAGAGTCTCTGCCGCTCTCCCTTTGAAATGAACCCCGTTATCTGATACAAAAGCCTGAGGGACCCCGTATCTGTAGATGACGTTCTGCCTGATGAAATGAGCAACCTGGACCGCTGTGAGGGTCGTGTAGGAAGCAGCTTCAACCCATTTGGTGAAGTAATCGATTGCAACTAGGATGAACTTGTTCCCATTTGACGCTGCTGGCGTGATTCTGCCGATAATGTCTATGCCCCAGACGGAGAAGGGCCAAGGCGAGGTCATGGAATGCAGTTCTGATGGCGGGACATGCATGAGATTGGCGTGAATCTGACATTTGTGACATCGCCTCACATATTCGATACATTGAGTCTCCATGGTTGACCAATAGTAACCTTGTCTTAAGACTTTCTTGGCAAGCATCATGCCATTCATATGAGGGCCGCAAACTCCTTTGTGAATTTCTTCCATAACCCGGTTGGCTTCTTCTCCGTGTACACACAGTTTGTGTGTCCCACAATAGGATCTTCGATATAGTTGTCCTCCACAAATGACGTATTGAGACGCCAACCTCCGAAGAGCTATTTGGTCCTTCTTGTCTGCTTCTGCCGGATACTCGCCTCTTTCGATGAAATTCCAAATGTCGTGAAACCACGGCAAGCCATCGTTCGGCTCGTCAATGGCCATGACGTACTCATAAACAGGCTTGTCTCTTTGTTCAATTATAACTGGCCGGAGTCTGACTCCGTTTGGTATCTCAACCATGGAGGCTAGCGTTGCAAGGGCATCGGCGAACCGATTCTTCAACCTTGGCACATGCGTGAAGGTGACCATCTGAAATCGCGGGATCAAATCATCTAGGTCTTGATGGTAAGGTTTCAATTTATCTTCCTTGACCTTCCATTCACCGTTTGCTTGCGACACCACCAAGTTCGAGTCTCCGACGACTTCTAGTCTTTTGACTCCAATTTCTAAGGCAGCTTCCATCCCTACAATGCAGGCTTCATATTCTGATTGGTTGTTGGTGACCTCAAAGTTTAATTTGAAAGCCAGAGGGATATGTGATCCTTCTGGGGAAATTAACAGTACTCCGATTCCAAATCCTTTCTGATTGGCTGCTCCATCAAAATACAACATCCAGACATCGTTGGTGGTCGTCATCACATTCTCATCTGGGAATTCAAATTCCACATCTTCTGGACCTTCTACCGGGTAATTGGCAAGAAATTCGGCGACAGCCCTTCCTTTTACTGACTTTCTGGTAACATACTTGATGTCGAATTCTGCTAGTAAAAGCAACCATCGTGCTAACTTGCCTGTAAGCGCAGGTTTCTCAAACAGATATTTGAGAGGGTCCATTCGAGAAATCAGCACAACAGAGTAAGCCAACATATAGTGTCTCAACTTCTTGGAAGCCCAGACCAAGGCCCAACAAGTCTTCTCCAGGGGAGTATATCGTTCTTCGCATCCAACCATCTTCTTGCTAATGTAATATACGGCTTTCTCAGATCCGCCTTCACCTTCTTGTGCTAACATGCATCCCATAGCTGATGGAGTGACCGACAGATATAGAATTAAAGGTTGCCCCGGTACTGATGGCATTAGTACTGGAGGATTCTGCAAGTATTTCTTGACTGCTTCAAAGGCTTTCTGACACCTGTCGTTCCACTTGAATGTCACGCCTTTCTTGAGAAGGTGAAACATCGGCTCGCAAGTTGTGGTTAACTTGGCGATGAATCTGCTGATGAACTGAATCTTGCCGAGGAAACTTCGTACTTCTTTCTCCGTCTGTGGTGGTTCCATTTCAAGGATGGCCTTGATTTTGGATGGATCCACTTCAATTCCTCGGGTTGTGATCATGAAACCCAACATCTTTCCTGCTGTAACTCCGAATGTGCATTTCTCGGGATTGAGACGCAATCTGTACTTGCGAATTCTTTCAAAGAACTTCCTCAGGGCGTGCAGGTGTCCTTCTCTTTCCTTGGATTTGACGATCATGTCGTCCACATACACCTCGACTTCTTTGTGAATCATATCATGCAATAGAGTTGTAGCAGCCCTCTGGTAAGTAGATCCGGCATTCTTTAACCCAAATGGCATAACCTTGTAACAGTAGGTGCCCCACTCCGTGGTGAAAGTTGTCTTCTCTCGATCCTCAGGGGCCATGAGAATCTGATTGTAGCCTGAAAAACCATCCATGAATGACAACAATGCGTGCCCCGCAGTGTTGTCCACGAGTACATCTATATGTGGCAGCGGGAAGTCATCCTTGGGGCTGGCTTTGTTTAAATCTCTGAAGTCCACACAGACTCTGATCTTCCCGTTCTTTTTGGGAACAGGTACAATGTTGGCGACCCAC
Source organism: Vaccinium darrowii (assembly GCA_020921065.1). NCBI lineage: Eukaryota > Viridiplantae > Streptophyta > Magnoliopsida > Ericales > Ericaceae > Vaccinium > Vaccinium darrowii. Next base: position 19,827,177 of record CM037162.1, on the reverse strand, counting down.
TGAGGGTACTCCGTGACCATCAAGAACCCTGCGTCTAACTGCTTCTGAACTTCCTTCTTGATTTCCAATACCCAGTCTGGTCTCATCTTCCTTAACTTCTGCTTGACAGGTTTTGCATCTGGATACAGCGGGATTCGATGCTCCACAATTTCTGGATCAATTCCGGGCATGTCCGCATGAGACCATGCAAAAACATCTTGAAATTCTTCCAGAAGATTCGAGTGAGCTTTAAATTCCTCCGGAGATAGCCCAGAACCAATTTGAACCATTCGCGGATCACTCTCTCCTCTCAGATTTATCGAAATTACTTCTTCTTTTAGAGGCTGAGCATGCCTTTCATTTTCTCGTTCGATTAGGGATCGGAGTTCTTTTGGAATTTCTTCCTCAAACTCAATCCCATCATCGTCCGGGTCAACACAATTTATTTCAGACACAGCAAGATAAGCAAAGTCAACTTCATTCATTGCAAAAGAGGTGGCCCCAGGGGCGTGATACATGAGAGTGGACTCAAATTCAAAAGAAAAATGATGACGCCGAGGACCGACAGACACATGCATTGACTCAGAAGTGGACCCGAACTCAGTGCTAAACTCAGACTCAATGCTAGATTCTGACTCAGACTCAAATTCGGTGCCAATGTAAACAATCTTAGGTAGAAAAGTGCAGTTTTTATAAATTCCGTTGGCATCCACAATGAGTGAGGTCACATCTCCAGGGGCTTCTTGGCTTAGCATCATCAGCTCCATGTCTCCAACAGGTTCCAAACTAATTGTCATGGCAGCAGACCCGTCCTCGACCGTACCTGTCAGACTTTCATCCTCAAACAACGATATCAGATTCCCTGAGTCAAATACTTCAATCCAGTCAGATTCGCATTGCTCGACCGATTCTTCTAGCTTTGCTAATTCATTATCACTGTCCCATGAGTTGTTGGCGAAGATTTCGAACCCTGGCGGCTTGGTTTTCTTCTTCACATCCCAAAACAGTTCCGGCTCTCCTCGGTAGATAGCCTTTTTTCCTTTGATAAAACGAATGGGACCTTTCTTCGGTTGAACGCGAGTTCGGGCTTTCCATCCGCTTCCTTTCTCATCTCCACTGGGTTGATACCCAAGGCCGAAGTGGTTACTGTTTACAGGGAACTCCGGGAATTCAGCTATTCCTTGATTGTTGCGGCCTAATCCCAGACCGGGCATGTAAGCCATTTTTCTCATCATTTCAATAGCCGTTGAGCTGATCGAGAAGTCTTCATCCATTTTGATAGTGAGAACTGCCCCAGCGGTGTCAAAAGAGAAACCTCCAAGGGCGACGTCTTCTTCTCCATGCATAATCTCGAGCAGAGGGGCGTTATCAGAAACATGAGGATGAATCCCAGATTCTCCATAAATAGTTAGAGTTCCTGTGGCTAAACCAAGCTGAACTTTCTGATGCAGCGAAGATGGTACTGCCATGATGTCTGGGTGGTGAAGCCATGGTCTACCCAGCAGTAGGTTGAAAGACGAAGGAATGTCGAGTACGTGGAACTCGACTTTAGATTTGAAATCTTCGACTGACATTTCCAGTTGGACAACTCCAACTACATCTCTGCGCGTATTATCATAAGCACGCACTCCGAGGCTCGATGGTTGGAAATCCTTAGTCGTGAATCCCAGACAGTAGGCTGTGCGCAGTGGACAGACATTTAAAGCAGATCCATTATCTAGGAGGATAACAGGGACCCACTTCCCTACACACTTCATGGTGATGTGTAATGGCTTGTTGTGGCCGGCTCCTTCCGGCGGCAGATCTTTCTCGGTGAATGTTACTACATGTTTTGCCTTGTTTGGTGCAAGCAAGGCCACTAGAGCTTCGGGGGGAATGTCGGGCGGCACTTCCATGTTTGACAGAGTTTTGATCAACTTCTGACGGTGTTCCCTGGATGAGGAAAGTAGCCCCCAGATGGATATAGACGCTGGAGTTCTTTCAAGTTGCTTCCGGATGGGGTTTTCCACTGGCATGGGATTCCTCTGTGGTGGTTGAATGATAACTTCTGGTGTTTGAGTGACACCTTCTGGGTTACTTGGAATTGAGTCGTGTTGGACGGGATCGTCCCAAACAAATGCCCCAGCTTGAGCGTGGTTAGAGGTGTGGCTTCTTTGCAGGTCGGCAGGTTGATAGATTCGTCCACTTCGCGTTATTCGGTTGACCGACGGTGGCTTTTCATCCCAAAAGTCTGAAAATTCATTGACCTTTCGCTTCCCAGCCTTGATGGATTCCAGCTTCTGCTGAGTATCAAAATACTCGGTCCAAAAACCTGCGACATTGCTCTCGGCTTTCTGTTTCTCGATTTTAATATTTCCCATCTTCTTTTCCAGATTTTCCACCGCTCGATCATGCCAAAATGAATGATCCAGCATGGTTTTGTTGACAGTCCACATTTCACCGTTATCAAACAGGACATCGATCACGTCTTCTTTATTCCACAATGAATCCGTGGGATCCTCCGTCAGAGCGGAAACATTTGACTGAGGATAAAACGTCACGGATGGCCGAGACAAAGATTCGTTGATAATGTAAGCTTGAGGAATCCATTCATGATCCCCAAAGATGGTTCCTATGGCAGAATGCCCTTCAATTCCAAGAAGTGGAGGTGGCAGCGAATTATCTGGAAGATTGCTGCTAGGGACCCAATGATAAACTTCTCCGAGTGTCCGGTTCCATATGTCTCCGGGTTCTTCAAACAGAGTAGGGAGTGAAACTGCATCAAGTGGATCAGCACAAATTGCCTCCCATCTTTCTCGCCAATCTTCTTGTTCATTAGGCTCCACATATGCGAGAGTATGTACCATGCCGGCGATGCATACAACTTTGTCAATCCTAAAGATGCTGGAATCTGTCGGTATGGAGACAACTGGTTTGTTATGAGAGTCGGGGATGATGAACCGGCTTGGATCCCACTCTTGGCAGAACTCTTCCCAGTCTCGATCATTCATAGCCCATTCTTCACTTTCTGTGATGTCCGCCCATCTAGGTTTTGACCTTGATTCGATGCTTGTGAGGGAGCAAACTTCCGAATCCTTCGATATGGGAACAACTGGTTTAGGTTCGGTGGCCGGTATGATGTAAAGGTTCGGGTTTAATTTAGTGGAGCTTGGGTTATCTGGAGTGGAGCTGAAGGAGATTTGGTTGATTCGGGTATTGGGTTGGTGTTCCGGCATGGGGTTAGAGACGGTGTTTGGCTTTTTATGGGGGGGTGGAATTGTTCCATCTTCAATGAGATCCTGAATCTTGTGTTTAAGAGGATACAATTGTTGGTGTGATGGCCGGACATTTGGTGGTAGGAACAGAAGGCGTTCGGGTTATGGTTTGGAGGAAGCACTTTGGGTGGCTCGCGAGGCTCTAGTGGTTTGATGACGTCCTTTTCAAGGAGCTTTTGGTAAACTGTTGTCAAGGGAAAAGGGAATTGGTAGAAATTTCTTGCTTGCCGGGCTGGCTGGGCTGCTATTTGGTTAATAGGCTCGGTTTTGGTTGGTTTGGGGTTTGAGGAGCTGGCCTGAGCATGATTGTACTGGTTGGTTCCAAACAGGGTATTGCTGTTGCCAGAGTAAACTCGCCTGGGTTTGACAGATTCTCCTTTTTCAAATATACCAGTTCTGAGTGCATCTTCTACTGCGAGGCCGGCCTCGTAGAAAGTTTTGAAGTCAGCGGTGGTTTGAAAAACCACCAAGTGCTTTGCAAAATCGGGTGCCAAGTTCTTCGTGATAATTCTCATCTGCTCCTTCTCCGAGGGTCGATCCATCATCTGAGATGCTTTCCCTCTCCACCTTCTGATAAAGTCCGCAAAGGACTCATTGGCTCCCATCCTGGTTGCATCCAATTCTCGGATAGTCATCTCAAGCTGAACGTTGTAATTGTACTGGGCCATGAAAGCTGTCCCAATATCCTCCCAACTTCCTTTCTTTGAAATGTCAAGATTTAAGAACCATCGCAGTGCTGGCCCTGTTAATGTTTGCTGAAACATTTGACCCATAGCATTATTTTCAATGTTGTACATGGACAGGGTGCCCACGTATGCTTGTAGATGAGCTCTCGGGTCTCCGTTCCCATCAAATTTCTCCCAGGTTATGGGCTTGAATCCCTCGGGGAGTTTGGCGCCGGGGAATAGACACAACTTGTCCATGTCAATACCTGTGGCGGCTATCTTCTCTTGTTTCTGGACAGATTCCTCGAGTTTGGCGACTTTTGCCATCATTGCTTCCAAATTCGGATGCTCTTGCGGAGGTGGTTGCTCCCCTGGTGGCTTGTTCTGAAAAGTTAAACCTTGTATTAGGAGTAACATCTCAGCCATTTGATTATCACTGCGTTCCCGCTGTTCTTCGAAGGCTAGCCTGAGAGCCTCGATTTCACTTTTGCCCGCCATATCTGTAGGATGTGCTGAATCTGACTGGACCGCTTTTGACTCAGTTCGAATTAATCGTTGCTCGGGAGTTCTGGTCCAACTAGGTACAGTATTCTTCTTGCTCTTACCAATGATTGAAACTGATAGCGGAAAAATGAACTTAGTGACTGGTGCCCAAGAAATGCTATGTGCAGGAATTTATGTATAAATGAGAGGATGATGCATGATGTGCAATGCAACCACAGCTTTGGAAAGGATTGCCCCAATTTTCGGTGCTTTGTTCAATATATCTGATTTTTTTTTTTTTTTTTTTTTTTTTGATTTTTGCAAAATGAAGGCCGAACCTTTAGGGGTTGCCTACGTATCCCCATTTCGGAAGAATCAGGCCATGACGTAGTTCGGGACTACGATTGGCTCTTTTCTTTAACATCGGAAAAGTACTAACTCCATAAAGCAAAGTACAAACTGACTCAATAAAGCAAAGTACAAACTTGATAAGCAAAATACAGATGCGATAAACGAAATACAGACTCGATAAGCAAAATACAGACTTGACATCCTCAAAAAAGGCCCTGTTGGCTTGACCACTGGCTGGCTGCTGATTCTTAGTCCAACTCAGTTGTTGGACTTGCTCGAGGAGCATTCCGGACTTGGTTTTTCCTTGAGTTGCTTGGGAGACAGATTATCATCCAGAAGGAGACCATTTTCAATGCAGCCTTTGCAATTACACTCATCCCAGTATTTGTGTCCCGTCACTGGGTCTTGGAAGTAGTAGACTGGTGTGCCGTCTGGTTGGAAGTTTTTGACTGGCGGCATGATGTTCACTTCTTTATTATCACTTCCCTGCTCCACCCTGACAGTGATTTTGTCGGGGATGTCCTTGGCTCCGTTGTCTGCAGGGAGGTGGAATTTCCAACCCTGATCATTCGCATGTTCAGAGTTGTCCCATTGAAGAGTTAAACCTGGCTGATCAGATGTGACTAGTTGGTGAAGCAACCCTTCAAGCTTGTCTTTATCTGGCACCTCATTCCCTATCTCTTCATTATCTATCTCTTCAAGTATCCACACCGGTGCCCCATGATGGGTGGTAAAGGTGGACTTGAGCTTTTTACTTCCGGATTGATTGCTCATTTTCGGTTACAGACTCTGATAAAAGAAATACAACATTCTAATTACCGCGAGGAAGAGAGCCAATCGCAGAATTTTCTTTAAAAAGAGTTTATTTTATTGGACAGAGCCTTTGATTATCGGGATAATCCTTCTTATTGCTGTGGAAGTGAGGATGTGACAACCTAGGGTAAAAGCTATCATGTATGCGTATGCAAGACAGGTAAACGACAAGCAGTTAAACAGTTAACAAGGCATATCACATAATCTTAACCTGTGGGTTCCTGTCCTAGGTTGGAAAGTTCTAGGTTAATTATATGTAAAGGCCGGTTTTGGTTTAGGGGGTTCCCCAGACTAGAGCCAATATTTGCCTCCCAGTGCCAAGTGTACTGCATGGCAAAGGTCAAGCGGCAGGTTGACTCATCACGGTCCAAGGTTGCTGAGCATCCGGGGATGTCCTAACACCAGCGAGCTGGGTAGGGTAACCAAGACGCAGCAGCGGGGTTTATCCAACATCGATGCAAGTGATGCAAAAGTTCAGCAATAAAATTGTTTTCGAAAATCCCAAAAATGTTTTTCAAGCTTGGCTCACTCTTTAAATTAATCAAAATTTTGAAATTCTACTTATGCGAACAACCGAGAAAGCTCCAGTCCAGACTGATCGGGCTTTCACCCTGACATCAATCCTTTCTAGTACAGCGTAAAGCACGTACTTGGTGTCAAGCCTTCGAATGGTCATTTTATAAGTGTAAAACTTCAAAATAAAGATTAACTTAAAATATCCCCAGCAGAGTCGCCATTTTGTGGACGGTCGACCTCCACGCGGTTCTGGGCGGAAATGGTGTTCTTCGAAACGGTCCGAAGAACAAAAGATTTTTAGAGTCGCCACCCGGGTTTTGGGAAAGCTGTTTGGGACCCGAGAAACCAATTTGAAAATGATGATTTGAGAGAATGACTTATAAAACCAATTGAAAACCAGAGATTCGTTTTGGATCCGGGAGCCAGGTTACGAACAGGGAAGGGTTTTAATGCACCCCGTTCGCCCGATTAAAAATCGGTCTTTACTAAACATTTGTGGGATTTTATTAGAAAACAATTTTATTGCTGAACCTCAACAGATAAACATTTAATTTAAACAAAGCAGACGATAATAATAAGAAAAGCAAATGACTAATATGTAAATAACAGAAATCAAACGAAAGTCCAAACTTCAAACTGTTCCTGCAGGGGGAAGGTTCAAATTTAATATTTTACGAGAAAACTGTGCCGTGCGGCATACTTGATGTACCGCGCGGTACAAATAGTGTACCGTGCGACACTGTTCTTCAAATTAACGGTCAGATTTTCAAACGGGTGTCGTACGGCACTCAAAGTGTACCGCGCGGCACAGTAAGAGTGCCGTGCGGCACACCTGGCTGCAAAACAGTTTGAAACTTTGGCTCTTCGAAATGATTGATCAGAGGCACATACAAGGTATGAAATGCATTCAAAATGAACTACTTTCAAGGGAGAAGGCAGTGTATTGAGTATGAGATGTCCCTCCTCGTTGAATCGCTCCGTACGAGGCGATGTTTTCACCGTACGACGCGACCGGGAGGTGTGAAATGAAACTGGACTTGCTATAATTTGGGCATACCAAGCATGGAAATGATACAAGGAATCATTCCACCCTTGGTACCTCTCCCCTCAGGGTACCAAATTCAAGGAATTTGGCGAAACGGGTTTATACCTTCGTTTTCGAACTCTCGGATTGAGCGTCGGATTGGACTTCCGGATGTTGTTTTCTTTCTCTGGACCTCACTTTCACTCTAGTATAGTGGTAAGAGGGATTGGGGGCTCGAACTTTGGTTGATTTGGGATGACTATCTCACGGTTTCGGGAGCCGAAAAACAGGGGATGGATCTTGCTTTTTTAGAGAGAATGAAATTGGATTCTCTATGATGGAAATGGTGGCTAAGGGATTTTGGCAATGAAAATTGTATCCAAGAATAGAATTTCGTGATTTTACACGGAAATTGTATGGGGTTCGGCCAGGGCTCTTCCCATTGGGTTTGAACGGTTTATATAGAGGTGAGGGAGCCGAATGCCAACCCCTTCTTGATTCTTGTTCATGGAGACAATGGCATGGGGAGTAGCATATCCCTTTCGGCCATGATCTTCTCTTTCGGCCACGACCAGCAGGGCGGGGGAACCAATCTCGTCCATGTTTTCTGCTGCTGGAAATTCGCAAAAACTGGGAACCCGTAAACAGTACCGTACGGTACACAAACTGTGCCGTGCGGCACAACTTGTGTACCGTGCGGCACAATTGACCGCCAAAATTTTGACAATCTGCCGTACGTGACTCTGGCTGTCCCGTGCGTTGAGAGATGAGTACCGTGCGGTATTGTTGACTGAGTTGACTTGGAGAATTTCAATCCGAGAGTTCTTTCGGGTGTTTCCGTTCATCATTGGGGATTTAAAAAGTACGTGAACGCTCATTTTGGGGTGTCTACAACGTCCGATTCACATACTTGATTCCCCTACTTCGTCACAGCATGATTTGGTTGTAAAAGAATGCATGGCAACTCCTAGAGGTTACGTAACTCCTAAAGGAACAATGGCATCACCAAATTTCTCTCCAATACCACCTGTGCACTATATGAACACTCCAGAGTGCGTAATGAATTCACCCCAAAGACATGTGGGGTATGGATCGGATTCAAAACTTCTCAAAAGTTCACGAAAACGACTTCGTTTTGAAGATGAGGAGTTAAACTCGAAGTGCCAATCACATGACGAGATTTGGAAACATTCTTATCAGTTTCTACATGTCCTCGAAGATTCAGATTGTGATTACTAACCCAAAAGTTCGCAATACCCTTCACCAGCAAGGACATATGATGGAGAGAGTGTATTCAGTGACCATTTTGATTACTCATGCAACATAATCACAGTGGACATAAATTTTCAAGATGGGGATGTGCAAGTCAAGAGTAGTCCAGAGGATGATAGAAGAGCAAAAATTGAAGGTCGAAAAGAGAGAAACCAAGCAAAGATAGTTGTATCTTTGAAAGAGGAAATGTCTAGGACCACCCAAGATTACATGATTTATGGGAGCAAATCTCAAGTCACCCTTTTCCACAATGGGTTGAAATGGTCTTGTTCCCAAGAGGTTACTCCATACCGTAGTTTCCTTTATATATTGGGGTTGGATGTCCAAGGCGCCATTTAGTGCATTTTCTAGCACTATGTGGAAATACAATACGAAGTCAAGCATTGCTTTTGCGGCAGTTTGTGCTTTCGTTAGAAGGATGGGCAGCTGATTGATATTTTAGCCTTCCCTCTAACACAATGGCAGAACGGTTTTACAGGAGGTTCTATATGCCACAGCCTATAGAGTTTGAAATGTGGGAACCTCATGAGAACATCTCGTTTCAAGCATATGAGTTGTTAGAAGGAACTGCAGAAGAGAAACTTGAAGCTGCCTTGAATCAATGGGACATGGGAGGTTTTAGACCTAGAGTTTTGTTCCCTTCGTGGGTGAGGCAAACACCTTTCCCTCTAGGATACGATCTCCCAAATTTCTCTATTTACGAAGGGCATGGTGATCCTGAAAAACATATAAAGCTCTTTTTTAGGCAATGTGGGAGAACTGCTCAAAACCAGGCATTGTGCCTACGACAATTTCCTCTTTCCCTAGATGGGATTGCATTTGATTGGTATTGTTCTCTTGATGGATTTGTGGTGCCTAGTTGGGATGCCATGAAAAGTGCCTTTATACAATCCCAGTACTTTTATAGGTGGGACTCTCGATTCCTGAGGAGTGCTAGGGAAAGGTATCCCCAAGAAGGAGAAGTAATCACAGATGATGAACATTCATCTGTTGGATCAACGAACAAGGTGCAAATAAGTGATGAGCCCAACGTAGGGGACGATAATGGGAAGGAGATTGTCAAGGTATGCAAGACATTTCTAACCTACAAAAGGCAACCCCGCAATCCAAATCAAGGCTCACAAGTACCAATTAAAGAGGGAGATGCTCTAAAAGAAGAAGAGCAGGTGAAATATGATGTTCTTGCCCATCTAAAAAAGATCACAGCTCTGCTAACTAAATATGATGCATTGAAGATGTCTCCAGAACTTCGAAAGTCATTGATTTATGCATTGTCTAACCCGGATGATTTTCATGAGGAGGTCGAAGGAAAAGGACAAAAGAGCACCGCTATATGCATGTCCACAGTAGCATTTGGTGATGAGGACATGTATGCGGAAACACCATATCATAATCGCCCTTTGTTTATCACTGGTTTTGTTCTTAACACCGAAATCTCTCGGGTCATGGTTGATGGTGGGTCCGCAGTAAATTTGTTACCAAAAAGGGCTTTGGGCATGATCGGAGTTCGACTATCCCAACTACGACCATGTCATTTGGTGATTCAAGGATTCAATTAGAATGAATAACGACCCATGGGAAAAGTTAAGTTGTGAACTAAGTTTGGGAGCATCGAGGAAGATACCGAGTTTTTGGTCATTGATGTGAATACTTCCTACAATGCTTTGCTTGGGAGACCCTGGGCCCATGGTCACATGGCTGTGCCTTCTACCTATCATCAGTGTATCAAATATCCGTTGCCCCCACCAATGAATGAAGGGATAATTATTGCAGATAATGATCCATTTAATGGGGTTGAAGCCTACTACGTGGATGCTCGCTTTTACAAAAAGGCTTCACAAAGCAAAGGGAGAAACCGAAGGTGTTGAAGCTCAAACAAAGAAAACATTTCGCTACATTCCAAAGTCTCAAAGGAAGCCAGGGGCAAGCGCCTTAGCTCTAATAAACCCAACTTTGGAGTTAAAAGATGCATTTGTCTTGCCATTACGAAAGACAGAATGTACATATGTGGAGAGCTACCGTAAATTCGTAGTCCCTGCAAAGGAAAAAGGTACAAAACCCATAGTGTTCCATGCACTTGGCGATGTGGAAACAAAAGTCCAAAATGATAACCCCAAAGTAGTAGAGACTCTGGGTCATAAAAGGCCAAATTACGCTGAAAACATCAGAGAAATGCTAGTGAAAGATGGTCTTGATCCCGAGAAGGTGTCCTCACAAACAATTACACCTTTTGACTCTGTGTTGACTCATGCACAAGTCACAGCCCTTGAGCAAGGAAAACCCATTGTGGCCACAAGGGAAGGGTTAGGCTATCAAGCCACAAAAGAAGAAAAGTTCTCTGTAAATATGACTGTAGTGGAAAGGGCCTTGGATGATGGGGATGAAGATGGAACATGTCCTCTACCAGTACAATCCGAAGAAGGGGATCAAGCTACAATTGATGAGCTTCGAGAGGTCAACCTCAGTGATGAGGGAGAGAATAAGCCAACTTTCATAAGTGCAAACTTGACAGAGGAAGAAGCTCAAAAGTACATCTCTTTCCTGAAGAGCATCACGATGTCTTTGCATGGACTTATAGTGAAATGCCTAGGCTTGATCATGAAGTTGCAGTTCATAGGCTCGCAATCTATCCTCATAAACGACCTGTTAAACAAGCACCAAGGAGAATACGACCAGAATTGGTAACCCAAATTGAGGCTGAAGTTGATAAACTCCTCACAGTTGGATTCATCAGGGAGGTTAAATAACCGACTTGGTTGGCAAACATAGTCCCAGTCCCGAAGAAGAATGGGAAAATTCGGATTTGTATTGACTTCCGTGATCTCAATGAAGCCTGCCCTAAAGATGATTTTCCCTTGCCCATCACCGAACTACTTGTGGATGCAACCACGGGTTACGAAACCCTGTCATTCATGGATGGCTACTCAGGTTATAATCAAATCCGAATGGCCCCCGAGGATGAAGAGTTGACGGCTTTCAGATCTCCAAAAGGGATCTTTTGCTACACGGTGATGCCCTTTGGTCTTAAAAATGCTGGGGCAACATATCAAAGAGCAATGACGGCAATTTTTGGTGATATGTTGCATAACATTATTAAGTGCTATGTAGATGATCTTGTCGCCAAGACAAGGAACAAGGAAGACCATTTGGATGACTTGAGGCAAATCTTTCCACGTTTAAAGAGGTACAAGCTCAAGATGAACCCACTAAAGTGCCCTTTTGGGGTATCTTCAGGGAAATTCCTTGGCTTTGTGGTTCGAAGTAGGGGAATTGAAATTGATCCCACAAAAATCAAAGCTATCCTCGAAATGCCTCCTCCTAAAAATTTGAAGGAACTAAAGGGGTTACAAGGAAGATTAGCCTATATAAGGCGATTCATCTCTAACTTCGCAGGGCGTTGTTTGCCGTTCTCAAGGTTAATGAAAAAAGGTGTGCCTTTTGAATGGGATGAATCGTGCCAAAAAGCATTTGATTGCATTAAGGCACATCTTATGAAACCTCCGGTACTAATGAGCCCAATCAAGGGAGAACCATTGTTATTATACATCGCTGCTCTTGACTATTCACTTGGAGCCTTGTTGGCCCAACATAATGATCAGGGGAAAGAACAGGCTTTGTATTATCTAAGTCATACCTTGGTTGGTGCAGAACTCAACTACTCTCCAATCGAGAAAACATGTCTAGCCTTGGTTTTTGCCTTACAAAAGTTGAGACATTACGTCTTAGAGCATGAAGTCAAGTTGATATCAAAGGCTGACCCCTTGAAGTATATAATCTCACGGCCAATACTTTCTTGGAGAATTGCAAAGTGGGCTGTGATTCTCCAACAATTTGCAATTGAATATGTTTCCCAAAAAGCAGTGAAGGGGCAAGCCTTAGCAGATTTTCTCGCGGCACATCTTGTCCCCGATGATTCACCCTTAGCTATTGAGCTACTTGATGAAGAAGTCATGCAGGTCGAAGTACAAAGAGCATGGGAAATGTATTTTGATGGAGCAACGAGGAGCCCAGATGGCCAAAAGCAAAAGGACTTGAAAAATAACAAATCTGGAATCGGTGTTGTGTTTGTTACACCTGACAATGCCATAATCCCACATTCTTTTGCCTTAACGGAAGGGTGCTCAAACAATGAGTCGAAATATGAAGCTGTAATTGCTGGTTTAGAATTAGCGTTGCAAATACAAATTGAAGATCTCTTAGTCTACGGAGACTCTGAGCTGGTCATAAAACAGTTGCGTGGAGAATATATTGTTAAAAAGGCAAGTCTAGCCCCTTATCATGAAAGGGCTAGCCAACTGCTTTCACAGTTCAAGAAAGTGAACATCTTCCACGTAAAGAGAAGGATAAATGCTCGAGCAGATGCTTTGGCGAGTTTGGCTGTCTCACTCACCCTACCTGATAACAAGACAATTACTATCACGGTAGGAGAAAGGACAGTTTTGCATCCCTTGAAAGAAGTCTTAGAAGTACTGCCAGCTTTCATAGCCACAACGAAAGAAGAAGAGGAAGATTGGCGAGAACCCTTCATAAACTACCTCCAGCATGGATGGCTGCCAGAAGACAAAGCCCAAAGGGCAGAGGTTAGGCGTCGAGCCACAAAGTTCATCATATGGAAAGACGCATTATACAATAGATCCTTAGATGGAATGTATTTGTGTTGCATAGCCAGTAAGGAGATTCGCGAGGTTATGGCAGAAGTTCATGCCGGTGTATGTGGAGCCCACCAAAGTGGCCCAAAGCTACATATGCAATTAAAGCGATGTAGACACCCCAAAATGAGCGTTCACGTGCATCTTAATCCCCAATGATGAAAGGAAACGCCTAGAAGAACTCTCGGATTGAAATTCTCAAAGTCAACTCAGTCAATAGTACCGGACGACACTCATCTCTCACGCACGGAACAGCCGGAGTCACGCACGACAACTTTTTGAATTTTGGCGGTCAGTTGTGCCGTACGACACAGTTGGTGTACCGTACAGTACAGTTTGTGTGCCGAACTGTGCCGTACGGCACTGTCATGCGATTTCGGGCGAAGATAAAATGCAGCCCCTTTTGTTGACTGTGGCAGCCCACTGCTCAATGCGATTTCGGGCGAAGACAAAGGCTACCTCCTAGCCATCATTACCATGGGTAGGCATCAAGCAAACTTGGGAGCCAAGCTCTCCTCTCGCCTATAAATCCCGATCAAAACCAACGGAGAGAAGGAGAACGAAAAAAAAAATGGTGAAGAGGAAGCCATGAAACCTTACCTCTAAACCCCTTGTCAAAACACCATATCTACTGCAAATCACCTCCATTACCATCCCTAATCTCCAGAAGATCAATCTAATCCTATTTCCAAGCAAAACTCAATTCTAAACCCGATCCCCTGTTTTCGGTCCAAAGCCGTGAAGTAGCCATTTCAAGTTTGTCCAAACCAAAGCCTTCAATCCTCCTTGTCACTACTCCACTGTGAAGTTGAAGTCCAAAGGAAGCTCAAATCATACTCAGAAGTTCCAGAGAGAAGCTCAATCCGAGAGTTTCGAAACCGAGGTATAAACCCGTTTCGCCAAATTCCTTGAGTTTGGTACCCTGAGGGGAGGGATACCAAGTATGGGATGATCCCTTGTATCATTTCCATGCTCGGTATACCTCTGTTATATCAAAATCAGCTTCATTTCATACCTCCCGGTCGCGTCGTACGGTGAAAACATCGCCTCGTACGGAGCAATTCAATGAGGAGGAACATTCCCCGTTTGAACATACTGTTTTCTCATTCAAAGTAGTCCATTTTCAATCATATTCCATACCTTGTATGTGCCTATATTCAATCATATCGAAAAACCAAAGTTTGAACTGTTTGCGAAGGAAATAGTGCCGCACGGCACTCCCCATGTGTCGCACGGCACAGTTGGAGTGCTGTACGGTACACTTTTGGAAATCTGGCCAACTGTGCCGCACGGCACACTTTCTGTACCGCACGGTACACTTTGTGTGCCGCACGGCACACTTTTTCAAATTTGAATTTCAAATCAGTTTCTTTTATAAATAGTTTGAGAATATGGTTTTTCCTTTTAATTAGTTATTGTTACTTGATTGCTCATATCAATTGTTGTTTATTTCAATATTTAAATTATTTGTTTTTCATAATTTAATTGCTTATTTGAATAAGGTTTGGCATCAAAATATTTTCTAAAAATCCCACAAATGTTTAGTAAAGACCGATTTTTGATCGGGCGAACGGGGTGCATTAAAACCCTTCCCTGTTCGTAACCTGGCTCCCGGATCCAAAATGAATCTCTGGTTTTCAATTGGTTTTATAAGTCATTCTCTCAAATCATCATTTTCAAATTGGTTTCTCGGGTCCCAAACTACTTTCCCAAAACCCGGGTGGCGACTCTAAAATCTTTGTTTTTCGAACCGTTTCGAAAACCATTGCCTGAACCGCGTGGAGGTCGACCGTCCACAAAATGGCGACTCTGCTGGGGAATCTCAAATTAATCTTTAATTTGGTATTTTTATACTTATGAACTTCCCGAAAGCTTGTCAAAACGAAAATGCCTAGCGCTATCGCAAGGAAGGAATGGCGGACTAACAGGGCCTCGCCCGGCCATCCTGACTGGAGCTTTTTGGTTGTTTGTCTGTGTAAAGATATCAAAGAAGAAATTAATTTGGAGAGCCAAGCTTGAAAAATATTTGTGGGATTTTTGAAAACAATTTATTGCTGAACTTTTGCATCACTTGCATCGATGTTGGATAAACCCCGCTGCTGCGTCTTGGTTACCCTACCCAGTTCACTGGTGTTAAGACATCCCCGGATGCTCAGCAACCTTGGACCGTGATGAGTCAGCCTGCCGCTTGACCTTTGCCATGCAGTACACTTGGCACTGGGAGGCAAATACTGGCTCTAGTCTGAGGGACCCTTTCAATCAAAACCGGCCTTTGCATATAGTAAACCTAGAACCGTCCAACCTAGGACAGGAACCCACAGGTTAGGATTATGTGATTTGTCCTGTTATGTGTCTGCTGCTTTCCATCATTCTGCATGCATTTGTATTATCATGGTTAGTTGGACACTATGCTGTCACGTTTTGCTGCGATCTTAAGAGGTTGCCCTGCCCGATGAAGAGTCGTGCATTCCAATGCACGTTGTTCAGATCAATTCAGTCCTTAGAATAACAGGGCTTAGGAAATCAAATCTACTCGGTCCTTGACAATCCCTTGGCAATGACCTAACAGAAATTAGGAACAATTGACCCAAGTTGGGGCAGTTGTCCCTAAAATCAAAGTTAGATCCTTGAAAAGGAATCATCAAGAACCAAGTTGGTTTAGTTTTTCCAAATCCTGCTATCCTAAACAAAGGATACACTGTCAAAAAAAAAAAAAAAACACTGAGGATCGGGGCAGCCTTTCTAAGACTCATTTTTGCATAGTCTAGGAGACTTTAAATCTTTGGAGTTTGGAACACCTCTAGTGTCAGCCGTGCTCGAACGGCTCTTTGTGATCTAATCACATTTCTTTCGAGATTTCGACAGCCTTATTGCTCTGCCTTGGATGGTCATGAAAGTTGATGGGCTCTGGTTCCAACACACAGGAACTACACCTACTGAGTAGTCAACCTACCCAAGGCTGTTGAAATCCTTTTGAGATTTAGGTTTGCATGTATGACGACACAAATGTGACATTCCCATTTTCCAAAATTAAACAAGCAGGGGCATTTCTGAGTTTTGCTTTACTATCAATTCTTAGTCATTCAACCAAACAAGAAAACTACCCCCAGCTCCACAAACAACCATTCCAAGAACACAAGCTCAATGCTCAAGCTAGCCAAATCTCCCTTAGCTCCACTCCAAATGAACAAAGCACCACAACCGAAATTTCAACCAAGGCATGCCTATCAACGAAGTCAAAGCTCAAACCAACCACTCTCAGAAGCTTCAAAGAACCATTTCCCAATTCTCTGAGCCTCTGTTCTTAATTCATGAGAAGCTCCTCAGAACCGGCCATGTCAAACAACTCCTTCCAACACCTCTACCTCAAAAGCTTCCATCTTACCCTAACCCAAATGCCTTTTGTGCATTCCACCAAATGCCTGATCATGCTACCGATGAGTGCCACGGCCTCCGTCATGAAATGCAAGATCTCTTGGACAACGAATCCATCTCTGCTCCACTGAAGAAGCCAAACCAGTGAACCATCGAGGATCATGCAATGGACCAGTTTTTCGCGAGTTTTGGGAATTTTCAAGTTCCGAGTCAGAGTCGTCTCTTTTATTGAGTCAGTTTGTATTTCTATTTCTGCTTTGGTGTCTGTTTTCAAATTCAAGTCTATAATGTTTTGTTGTCTAAAAAAAAAAGAGAAAAACCAAAAATAGAGTCAGCATTGTAGTCCCGAACTACGCACGACCTGATTCCTTGCACATGGATCCGTAGGCAACCCTCAGCGGTTCGGTCGCAACTTTCATAAATCAATGTCACGCTTTTGTGTTAGAATTGTCATAATAAACTTGAGTTTTTGCAAAAATCCTTGAAAATGAAATTGTTTTCCACCATCATTCGAGATTCATGATAATCACTTCAAAACACGGGATGATTCTTGATATAATTCTGAGCTCTCACAAGAAGAAGGAGTTCCAGGCGCCATTCTCCAACGCCATCAAGGAGCAATGCTTCGACAACAAAAAAAGAAAAAGAAAAAAAAAAAAGAGAAAGAGCCTGCTAGGTTGAAAACCCGAAAGGGCGGCCTAGGCAAAAGTTAAGACAAAGCTCGCTGGGTCAAAACTTTGAAGTACGATCCAGGCAAAAGTTAAAGCGTATACAGATTCTTTCTATCAAGTTGTGCAATTCAAAATGAAGAAAGGCATTCTTTGCTTTTATTCCCCAGATAAATACATCCCTTGATAGCCCTTTTGAGCCTGAATCATTTTCTTTCAAAAAGAACACAGCTAGGCAGCTATCCCCCACACTGGGGAGAATTAAGAGAAACAAAAGTGCCAAGTTATCAGCAAAATGCCCAGAGAAATGCCATATTTTCAAAAGTACCAAATGCATGGTTGCTAATGGCACGTCAGAATGAAAAATGCCAAATTCTTGGGCACAATCAAATGTGAAGCACTGAAACGGAAGGAAGAAAGAAAATGCCTATCAAAAGCCCCAAAATGGGGCACAAAGGAAAACATTGAAGAAAACAGAAAGGGCACACAAAAATAGTTCAAGATAGCCGTTAGCTCTAAAAACCCAGGAAGAATGAAATTTGTTTTGAACCTTTTATCCTTTCTTTGTCAAGCCCAAAGCCTTGGCCCCATTATAACCTGAATAAAAGTCCTTTCAGATTGAAAAGCACGACTTGATAGTGGAAATCCAAATGGGAACAATATCATTAAAAATCAAAGGTCAAAGCATTGCAAACTGGGGCACCTCAGATCTTCATCAGCAACCTGGGGGCTAAAACTCAAAGCATTGCACAACACCAGCAACAAAGGTCCAAACCGGGGCACCTCAATGGAAAATCAAGGAATCAGCATCCCAGGGGCATGGGTTCACAACAAGAAATCTTGTGTTTTGATAAAACAATTGATTTAAATGAACATCATTTGATGGAGTGAAACAATTTCAAAACCAAAATACTCAAGTTCATGACAATTTCAAACATCAATTGTGGGGCACATTCTGCCATTTCTCAAAACCTCGAGTTTGCCATCAGGTCAACATAGTCTTGTCAGAGTCCGTTTCTTTGTCACAAGGTCGATCCAGCGAAAAATAATCCGCGTCCATTTCATGAGTATGTCATCTCCGTCCAAACCAGGGGGCATCTTTGTAAAGTCATCCATATCATCTGGGGCCTTGTCCAAATTCACACAAGGTCTTTTGTCTAGTCAACCCTTGGTGGTCTTGCTATTCTCAAACTCGTGAAAGACGGTTTCAATGCATGGAGGAGCCTATGTTTGGATAAAACAAGTCAATGGGTTCAGAGTTGAAAGTTTGTCATCTATTGGGGCACATTTGTCCAAGACTGAGGCACTTTGGCTCAATGCCATCTATTGGGAGAAGCACATACACCAGAATTCAAGACAGGGGCAGGAAAGCCCAAAAAGGTCAAACCTCAACCTAAAGCCTGAAAGCTCAAGCTCACTGATCAAGTGTAACTTCAAAACCAGACCCTGTCCGGAAGGAAAGACAGTAAAGCAAAAAGAGACATTTTCTTGTGCCGCCTACTTTCTCAAAATGGAATGTTGTCATTGTGTCATCAAATGTCAAAACCAGAGTCTCACACAAAGACAATTTTTCAATCAATCGTCCTTCGGGACAGTTTTTCAATCAATTGTCCTTCGGGACAGTTTTTTTCAATCAATTGTCCTTCGGGACAGTTTTTTTCAATCAATTGTCCTTCGGGACAGTTTTTTTCAATCAATCGTCCCTCGGGACATGTTTTTCAATCAATCGTCCCTCGGGACATGTTTTCAATCAATCGTCCTTCGGGACATGTTTTTCAATCAATCGTCCCTCGGGACATGTTTTCAATCAATCGTCCTTCGGGACAGTTTTTCAATCAATCGTCCCTCGGGACATGTTTTCAATCAATCGTCCCTCGGGACAGTTTTTCAATCAATCGTCCCTCCGGACATGTTTTCAATCAATCGTCCCTCGGGACAGTTTTTCAATCAATCGTCCTTCGGGACAGTTTTTCAATCAATCGTCCCTCGGGACAGTTTTTCAATCAATCGTCCCTCGGGACATGTTTTCAATCAATTGTCCTTCGGGACAGTTTTTCAATCAATATATCGTCCCTCGGGACAGTTTTTCAATCAATCGTCCCTCGGGACATGTTTTCAATCAATCGTCCCTCGGGACATGTTTTCAATCAATCGTCCTTCAGGACAGTTTTTCAATCAATTGTCCTTCGGGACAGTTTTTTTCAATCAATCGTCCCTCGGGACATGTTTTTCAATCAATCGTCCCTCGGGACATGTTTTCAATCAATCGTCCCTCGGGACAGTTTTTCAATCAATCGTCCCTCGGGACATGTTTTCAATCAATCGTCCTTCGGGACAGTTTTTCAATCAATCGTCCCTCGGGACATGTTTTCAATCAATTGTCCCTCGGGACAGTTTTTCAATCAATCGTCCTTCGGGACAGTTTTTCAATCAATCGTCCCTCGGGACATGTTTTCAATCAATCGTCCCTCGGGACATGTTTTCAATCAATCGTCCTTCGGGACAGTTTTTCAATCAATCGTCCCTCGGGACATGTTTTCAATCAATCGTCCTTCGGGACAGTTTTTTAATCAATCGTCCTTCGGGACAGTTTTTCAATCAATCGTCCCTCGGGACAGTTTTTCAATCAATCGTCCCTCGGGACATGTTTTCAATCAATCGTCCTTCGGGACAGTGTTTTTCAATCAATCGTCCTTCGGGACAGTTTTTCAATCAATCGTCCTTCGGGACAGTTTTTCAATCAATCGTCCTTCGGGACAGTCTTTCAATCAATGGTCCCTCGAGACAGTTTTTCAATCAATCGTCCTTCGGGACAGTTTTTCAATCAATCGTCCTTTGGGACAGTGTTTTTCAATCAATCGTCCTTCGGGACAGTTTTTCAATCAATCGTCCTTCGGGACAGTTTTTCAATCAATCGTCCTTCGGGACAGTCTTTCAATCAATTGTCCCTCGGGACAGTTTTTCAATCAATCGTCCTTCGGGACAGTTTTTCAATCAATCACCGAGGTTTCGCTCAAACAAGTTTTATGGAAGCCTTCTCCAAGGTTTCGCTCAAATCAGTTTTATGGAAACCTTCACCGAGGTTTCGGTCAAACCAGTTTTATAACTCAAGTCAGTTTTATGGAAACCTTCATCGAGGTTTCGCTCAAACCAGTTTTATAACTCAAACCAGTTTTATGGAAGCCTTCACGGGTTTCGCTCAAACCAGTTTTATAAGAACCTTAACAGGTTTCGCTCAAACCAGTTTTGAACCTCTCTCACCCATTTTGAACCTCGCTGGTCTTGCGCACACAATTCTTCACGAGACCTCGTTGGCCTCACACAAACCTTTTTGGGGACCTCGCTGGTCTCGCTCAAACCTTCCTGGGGACCTCGCTGGTCTCGCTCAAACCTTTTTGGGGACCTCGCTGGCCTCACTTTAAACCGTTTTGGGCACCTCGTTGGTCTCACACTAATCACTTCATAAGAACCTCACTGATCCCCCGCGTTCACAGAATCTCACTATTTGCATTCATGGCACGCCCCTTGTTTATTCCCCTCATTAAAACACTCAAGTGGTTTCGTAAGTCCTCTACGGCATTAACAAAGGTTTTCTCAAGCACTCAAGTGGTTTCGTAAGTCCTCTACGGCATTAACAAAGGTTTTCTCAAGCACTCAAAAAGGTTTCGTAAGTCCTCTCCGGCATTAACAACAAATACGGTTTCGTAAGCCCTCTCCGGCATTAACAAACAGTATTCAAGCACTCAAAAAGGTTTCGTAAGTCCTCTCCGGCATTAACGACAATTTTATCAGCATCAAAAAGGTTTCGTAAGTCCTCTCCGGCATTAACAATAGTTATCTCAAACGTCAAATGGTTTCGTAAGTCCTCTTCGGCATTAACAAACGGTTATATCAACAACAAATGGTTTCCAAATGGTTTTGTAAGTCCTCTCTGGCATTAACAACGGTATTCAAACACCAACAAGTTTCTAAATGGTTTTGTAAGTCCTCTCCGGCATTAGCAACAGTTATTCAAGCACTCAAAAAGGTTTCGTAAGTCCTCTCCGGCATTAACGACGGTTTTATAAACATCAGATGGTTTCGTAAGTCCTCTCCGGCATTAACGACAGTTTTATCAGCATCAGGTGGTTTCCATCAGGTGGTTTCGTAAGTCCTCTCCGGCATTAACAACAGATATCCTCAGCATCAAATGGTTTCTTGTATCAGCAACAAAGGGTTTCGTAAGTCCGCTCAGGCATTGACAAACGGTTATTCAAGTGGTTTCGTAAGTCCTCCGCGGCATTAACAAAAGTTCTTTCAAGCAACCGATGGTTTCCCAATGGTTTCGTAAGTCCTCTCCGGCATTAACAACAGTTTCATCAGCATCAAGTGGTTTCGTTAGTCCTCTCCGGCATTAACAACAGTTTCATCAGCATCAAGTGGTTCCGTAAGTCCTCTCCGGCATTAACAACTGTTTTATTAGCATCAAGTGGTTTCGTAAGTCCTCTCCGGCATTAACGACAGCTTTATAAGCATCAAGGTATGTTTCCTATCAAACCTTGCATTCTAAAGCCTCAATGAACTACGCCGGTCTGATCCCTACAACGGGGTACATAGGCAGCTCTCACGAGCGCGACCACATGCATCACGTTTATTTACGAGGACGTCCACATCGAGGGGTGTCTTCTATCTTTGACGCGACTTCCGTCAAACACAATGATTGTAAGTCTCGTCAAAGAGGGGCAACTGTAGACACCCCAAAATGAGCGTTCACGTGCATCTTAATCCCCAATGATGAAAGGAAACGCCTGGAAGAACTCTCGGATTGAAATTCTCAAAGTCAACTCAGTCAATAGTACCGCACGGCACTCATCTCTCATGCACGGAACAGCCGGAGTCACGCATGACAACTTTTTGAATTTTGGCGGTCAGTTGTGCCGTACGGCACAGTTGGTGTACCGTACGGTACAGTTTGTGTGCCGAACTGTGCCGTACGGCACTGTCATGCGATTTCGGGCGAAGATAAAATGCAGCCCCAAATGCAGCCCCTTTTGTTGACTGTGGCAGCCCACTGCTCAATGCGATTTCGGGCGAAGACAAAGGCTACCTCCTAGCCATCATTACCATGGGTAGGCATCAAGCAAACTTGGGAGCCAAGCTCTCCTCTCGCCTATAAATCCCGATCAAAATCAACGGAGAGAAGGAGAACGAAAAAAAAAATGGTGAAGAGGAAGCCATGAAACCTTACCTCTAAACCCCTTGTCAAAACACCATATCTACTGCAAATCACCTCCATTACCATCCCTAATCTCCAGAAGATCAATCTAATCCTATTTCCAAGCAAAACTCAATTCTAAACCCGATCCCCTGTTTTCGGTCCAAAGCCGTGAAGTAGCCATTTCAAGTTTGTCCAAACCAAAGCCTTCAATCCTCCTTGTCACTACTCCACTGTGAAGTTGAAGTCCAAAGGAAGCTCAAATCATACTCAGAAGTTCCAGAGAGAAGCTCAATCCGAGAGTTTCGAAACCGAGGTATAAACCCGTTTCGCCAAATTCCTTGAGTTTGGTACCCTGAGGGGAGGGATACCAAGTATGGGATGATCCCTTGTATCATTTCCATGCTCGGTATACCTCTGTTATATCAAAATCAGCTTCATTTCATACCTCCCGGTCGCGTCGTACGGTGAAAACATCGCCTCGTACGGAGCGATTCAATGAGGAGGAACATTCCCCGTTTGAACATACTGTTTTCTCATTCAAAGTAGTCCATTTTCAATCATATTCCATACCTTGTATGTGCCTATATTCAATCATATCGAAAAACCAAAGTTTGAATTGTTTGCGAAGGAAATAGTGCCGCACGGCACTCCCCATGTGTCGCACGGCACAGTTGGAGTGCTGTACGGTACACTTTTGGAAATCTGGCCAACTGTGCCGCACGGCACACTTTCTGTACCGCACAGTACACTTTGTGTGCCGCACGGCACACTTTTTCAAATTTGAATTTCAAATCAGTTTCTTTTATAAACAGTTTGAGAATATGGTTTTTCCTTTTAATTAGTTATTGTTACTTGATTGCTCATATCAATTGTTGTTTATTTCAATATTTAAATTATTTGTTTTTCATAATTTAATTGCTTATTTGAATAAGGTTTGGCATCAAAATATTTTCTAAAAATCCCACAAATGTTTAGTAAAGACCGATTTTTAATCGGGCGAACGGGGTGCATTAAAACCCTTCCCTGTTCGTAACCTGGCTCCCGGATCCAAAACGAATCTCTGGTTTTCAATTGGTTTTATAAGTCATTCTCTCAAATCATCATTTTCAAATTGGTTTCTCGGGTCCCAAACTACTTTCCCAAAACCCGGGTGGCGACTCTAAAATCTTTGTTTTTCGAACCGTTTCGAAAACCATTGCCTGAACCGCGTGGAGGTCGACCGTCCACAAGCGACTTGGATATTATTGGCCAACCATGATTTCCGATTGCATTGATTATGCAAAAAGATGCCAAGTCTGCCAGTACCATGGAAATTTTATCCATCAGTCTCCAGAGCCTTTACATGTAACAACTTGCTCTTGGCCATTCGCATCGTGCGGAATAGATGTTGTCGGGCCCATTAAACCTCCATCTTCTACGGGTTTTCGATACATTCTAGCTGCTACGGATTACTTTTCAAAGTGGGCCGAAGCAATACCTTTGAAAGAGTTGAAAAGTGGAAATGTTTCGAACTTCATCCGAACACATATCATTTACAGGTTTGGGGTCCCGAACAGCATTATCACTGATAATGGGCAACCCTTCAGAAGCAGTCCATTATACAAGTTATATTCCAAGTATAAAATAAAGATTAACTATTCCACGCGGTACCATGCACCCGCCAATGGATTAGCAGAGGCTTTCAATAAGACTTTGTGCAAAATCATCAAGAAGACGGTTGATCGAAATAAAAGAACTTGGGATGAAAAGCTATTAGAAGCATTATGGGCTTATCGGACTTCATACAGAACTCCCACTCAAGCTACACCATATTCCCTGGTATTTAGGGGAGAAGCAGTTCTGCCACTCGAAGTACAAATACCTTCTCTAAGGGTTGCAATACAAGAAGCCCTAACGGAAGACGAAAGTGCAAAGATAAGGTTGTATGAGCTTGAAGCCTTGGATGAAAGGAGGTTGCATGCCCAGCAAAACTTGGAGATATACCAACAGAGAATGGCTAATGCTTTCAATAAGCGAGTCCGGCTACGTTCTTTCAAGAAAGGAGATTTGGTGTTGGCGGTCCGTACGCCAATGATTATTACTCGAAGGACCAAAGGGAAGCTTGAGCCCAAGTGGGAAGGGCCTTACGTCATCGAGAAAGTCTACTCAAATGGGACTTATCTATCGATCACGATGGATGGTGAACGGATCATTCCTCCCACCAATGCAAGGTTCTTGAAACGGTATTATCCATAAATAAATAAATAAAGCTCGCTAGGTTGAAAACCCGAAAGGGCGGCCTAGGCAAAAATTAGAGCAATAAAAAAAAAAAAAGAGCTCGCTAGGTTGAAAACCCGAAAAGGCAGCCTAGGCAAAAGTTAGGGCATATTAAAAGTCCCGCTAGGTCAAAAAAACCCGACCTAGGCAAAAGTTAGGGAAAACAAAATAAAATGGGTGGTTTTAGGAATGCACATGATTGGCTAGAGTGTATGTGCCAACCTAGTTGGGATATACATTTTTTAGTAATGATGCAATGAAACCTAGATCCTTCATAAAAAAATAAATAATAAAAAAATAAAAGGCAAACCACCAATGGTGCAGTATGTGGTTAAACTACTAAAACACCTCACCAATGTCCAAGGAGATAAATCTCAGGATTCTCCTGGCCCGCAAGAGTCTAAACTGTGAACGGCAAAACATCTCAAAATAATTCAACCTACCAAAATAAACCATACTCCTGGCCCGCAAGAGTCTAAATTGTGAAGGGCAAAACAATTTCATAATAATCTAAACCATCAAAATAAACCATACTCCTGGCCCGCAAGAGTTTAAACTGTGAACGGCAAAACAATTTCATAATAATCCAAACCATCAAAATAAATCATACTCCTGGCCCACAAGAGTTTAAACTGTGTACGGCTAAACAAAAAGGTCAAAACAATATCCGAATAAAATATAATACAAAAATGTTAAAAAAAAAAGTGAAATTATTCGAGGTTGCAAAAAACAAGCCATTGGAAGAAAGTTCAATTCATCAATGAAGCTCCAGCAGCATCAAGTGCTTCTTTCACAGCATCATAGTGCGTACCCTTCTTTTTGCGTTGTTCAACAGCATCCTTGGCAGCCTCGAGGTCCTTTTCAAAATTGGAAATGTTCTCAGAACACTTGATGAAGTCATTTTGAGAAGAAGATTGCTTAGCCTTGCATGAAGACAATTCAGATTCGAGTTTTTTGAGTTGCTCTCTTGTGCGAATGACTTCTTCTTCAAGGCTGCTGATACGTTTTGTAAGCTTGGAGACCAAAGAAGACATTTTGCCATAAGAATTGGTCATCTCTTCAAGTTTGGCTTGCTTCTCCTCGTACTGTGCTTCAAGCTCACCAAGAGGAGCATCTCCACTAGAAGTATCTGCCACCTTGGCCCATAAAGCGGAGCATTTGACCAAAGTCTTCACTTTCTCATAGAGAGGACTAAGGTCCACACTAAAGCCCTTCAAAATGGAAATAACGCCGTTGGTTCGAGAAATAATATCATCAATGCTTATGGTAGATGATTGGAGGGAAAGAAGGAGGCCTCTTTGAATATGGCCGGCAGCCTCGTTGGAAGAAATAAGGTCAGATTGAGCAGGTGGTTTCTCAATTCTAGCAATTAACCCCTCAAGTTCAACAGGATCTACCATGTCATCAAAAGAAATTTCTCCTATATAAAAAAAAAGGGGAGATAAAACAAAATCTTGTTAGTAAAAAGATGGAATGGACATCTGCACGATGAATGAATTCGTTAAAGACTCTACCTGGATTCTGGATTTGTGGAGTTGATGAAGGCAGTAAGTTGGAAGAAGCAGCTTGCCATGAGTTGGTGGAAGAAACATGGTCTAAAAAAAAAGAAGAAAGGAATTAATGCAAGGCCAAGTTTTAAATTTCTTGATAGCAAGAAATAGAATGCGCAAACAAAGACTATACCATCATGTTTGGGTGATCCGCTAGGAGTTAGCGACATTGTGAAATGATCAGGGGATTGACCTGAAAGAAAAAAGAAGTAAGCAAATAGTATTAAAGATTAAAGAGAAGTGATGTTGTAAAATGAGGTGCTGTACACTTGAAAGTACTCTTAGGAGAATAAGTGGATAAAGGTGTATAGTCATATAGGTCACCATCCTCATCCTCAACTTCAATCACATCATTTTTCGACTCCTTTCGGGAATAATTGGATACAGAAGCCGAGTATTCAAAAGGCAGAGAGTGACTAGGAGTCCCTATGCTCTTTGCCTTAACGCGCCCCAAGACGAGCAACTCATGTCCATTCTCAAACTTGTCTACAACAGCTTGTGCATCTTTGCCTTCAAAAATGGAGTCTTCTCCTTCAAACAGAGAATCAATATAAGCTCTAAATTGCTTCAAAGGGGAGGAACTCTCAGGAAATGTTAACTCCAATGGAGAAGGAATGGTTTTAGGATCTTCAAATTCAAAACGAATGAGTTTCCCACAGAAATTGTGACACCTCGTCTCCAAAATATTAAGAAGATATTGTTGAGGATATCTCCTTGGAGAAGGCTTTGTTGTTGTGTCAGGACAACGTCTCGTTGCAAGAGACATGAGAGAAGAAGAATTCGTGGATTTGTTAGAAGAACATCCTGAAGGTAAAGTGTTATGTCTAGGCGGGGAGTAAGGACTGTCAAGAATAGTCGGCTTCTTGGTCTTCTTCTTTGGAGTCTTAGACTGAGGATTAGGTTGCTTTCTTTTCAAATCCAGAGAAAATTGAAGGATGACAAAAGAGGAAGCTATCCACCAACGAGCATAGGGCTCTGTTACACGTGCACGAAATTGGGGTGATGGAAGCTCAATAACAACATTCGTCCTTCGACGCATCATTTCGCACCATTGATAGTACAATAATGGAGGATCAGATGACAAAGCTGCACGATAAGATACATCAACAACTTTTGGGCATGCTTGACCAAATCCAAATTGTCGAGCATATCGATTTGGAGCATAGGGCTCACTGAGAAATAAAGAGCTAAACTTAAAAGTCAAGATCCCGGGCCTGAGGCACACTAAATAGCTGAGTAGGAAAGGGGAAAGATTGTCATCATCCTTGATCCTTCCTTTTGGCTCATCTTCGGAGGTAAGAGCTCTTGGATAGTAGTTATCTGAGAATACAAAAAGTGTTTGCGCATAGGGTGACTTATTCAAATAGAAGTCACCTGTTGCCTGATTACCAATAAGCCCGAGATATGGGAAAAATCTCGCTCCAAAATTCAAAGGACTCCCACTCCCACGAGAATAAGTCTTTTGAAAATAAAGAGAAATCCATCCAAAGAAAAATTGGAAAGGACCATGAACAGCATGCTTCCCAGGATGGGAAGAAACAGCCACTCTATTAAAGCATTGATAGAGGCAGGTAAGAACAGGCACTGCCAAACTAAATATTGAGCCCCTTGCCATTTTGCTTGCCACCACAAAGGTTGAAGGACGCACTTCATTTGAGTTGGAAGAATGAGGGAGCACAAAACCACTGAGCCAGCTAGCAAGAAAACCAACAAGATACACATCATTAGAAATATTCTGCCTCCGTTGAAAAGAATCCTCATTTGGCTCCACAAAATAAGAAGTCCAATGGCCTAACTTCTTGGAGTTGTTATTGGCATAAATGCCAAAGAGAGCGCGACATGTGGAGGAAATCTTGTTGGAATAAAGAATGTCATTGGTGGGTGCATACTCTTCATAGAATTCGCCCAAAATAGGGAGGCCACTAATGCGATGGAGGTCTCAAAAGGAAAAGCCAAGTTCCCCATATGATGCATGGAAAGTATTTGTATCCGGCGACCAACGTTCAAGGAAAGCCTTGAACACATTTATGTTCCTGGTATATGAGAACTGGGAGACATAAATGGCAGAATAAATGTCATCTTTTTTTAGCATAGAAGGGAAGCTAGAAAGCACATCGCGTAACCAGAAAAGCCATATTGGGTCTTGAAGATGCGTGGGAGTGGCTCAGATATTAAAAGAGGCGTCCCAATCAACGCTCTGGCAGAATAAATGCCAGCTTTTTTAGCATAGAAGGGAAGCTAGAAAGCACATCGTGTAACCAGAAAAGCCATATTGGGTCTTGAAGATGCGTGGGAGTGGCTCGGATATTAAAAGAGGCGTCCCAATCAACGCTCTCGTTTTTCATTCTCTTGAGAAGGAGATTAAAATTGCCAAGAATCCCGTTATCAAATTCATTCTCAGAAAAGGGACGAAGCAAGAAAACATGGGATGAACTCCGATCTGTGGGATATCCTTTGCTATTTATCTCGCAGCATTTTCGAATTCCATGATAGACCATGTCCTCTATGTGGAGGGGAATGTATGGAGATTTCTCTGCCGAAGTCAAATTATCATAAATGGACTTATGTCTAGCAATCTTGGGACCGGATTTATCTAGAGGATCCCGGTGATCACAGCGAAGGTGCTCAAGTGTCTTCAAAGAAAGGTCCATGTCACTGAAAAGGGAAAGAAAAGGGGGTTCAATCCAATTTGTATGACCCATAAACTAAAATAAGGATGCTTATAAAAGGGGCAAATCCCCCAAAAGCCTTTCAGCAACAAACGAAGATTAAAACCCTTGAGAGCCCCATGAAGACGCTCACATAAAAGACAAATAAGGGAGAGAACCCTCAAAAGCCTTTCAGTGAACTCCCCAAAAGGACAAACGAAGATTAAAACCCTCGAGAGCCCCGACATATAATGCAGTTTTTTTTGTTTTTTAACAAGAGTCTGTGTGAGAAAACAAATGCTAGGCACCACTTCAAACCAAAGGAAAAGGGTCAAGACAAGCTTTTGAGAAAGCCAAAGCCAAGGAGGAGCCAATCCTCTAAGAGCCTCTGAAAACAAATGAAGAAATCTCCCTTGACAGAATCTTCGCCACAGGAAGATAAGGCCAAGGAAAAGAAACCTCATAAGCGGAGAGACAAAGAGAGGAAAAGAATCCTTCTCAACAGAGTCTTATTTAAAAGCAAACTTGAACCTTTTCAAGGACTCTTCCGCACAATCCTTTGAAGGAAAACAAGCCAATGGAGTATTCAAAACTCAATAACATGGCCGAACCTCTTAAAGGCCTTAACAAAGACGAAAAAGAGGAGAGCCTGTTAGAAAATTTGAAGTTCAATTGACAAAATCTTCTACGATGAAAGGATTGGAGAAGAATCCAAAGTAGGTTTGAATTCGAATCTGACAGAAGTCCCTCACAAGAGACTAAAGCCAAAAATGACAAAGATTCCTTAAAAGGAGTCAGTGCCAAAAGAGGGTCTGAGCCAACATTTATGAAGTACAAATTCCAAGGAAAAAATAAAAGCTCATGAAGTTATGATCAAGAAAATATGGGCAAATTAAATTGAGTAGCAACGGAGTTGTTACCTAAAAAGGGTGTAAAGTGGCCAGCAATTTGATCACGCAAATAAGCCCTGAATAAAAATCGAGACAAAAAAAAGGCTCAACAAAAAAAGGAGGTGCGTCAAAAGGGATCCTATAGAATGGAAAAAGAGCAGTGCTTTCTTCAATTGTGAAAGATTCAGACTCTTTTAATACAAAAAAGGGAGAGACTGCAAAATACTCTGTAGGGTCCATTGCTACATAAAGTTGGAACTTTGAAAAGTGATGAAGTTCCGGACATAGCATTAAATTGCATGAAAAGGG
The DNA here is from genome assembly GCA_020921065.1 of Vaccinium darrowii. Classification (NCBI taxonomy): domain Eukaryota; kingdom Viridiplantae; phylum Streptophyta; class Magnoliopsida; order Ericales; family Ericaceae; genus Vaccinium; species Vaccinium darrowii. The sequence continues at coordinate 19,797,278 of CM037162.1, read as the reverse complement.
GTGGATATCAAATGTTTCCCAAAAAAAAAAAAAAAGAAAAGAAAAGTAGTTTAAAGATCCAGCATTAAAAGAAGTGAGCCTGCTGTATCTTTGAAAAAAATTGAAATGGGTTTACACTTCCCAAAAAAAAACCGCCAAAAGATAGGCAAAACTACTGGCATCACAACTTCAATTTGGGGTGATTTTCTTCATTCCTAGATGGCACAAATTATGAAGACGGGACAGGTTGCTTTGACATAAGACAAGCGTAAGGATTGCATACTGGGCATATGGGACATCCACGTACATGTTGTGCTTGGTGAAAAAGAGGCAAAAAAAAAAAGGGGCTCACCGAGATTAACTACTCTTCAGTTGAACACCAAAAAATATAGTTCAATTCGGAGAGTTTGTTTTTTTCATGCTCTTAACTTTTAGGCCTAGAATAAGACAATTCCTGATTGGAAGAGAGTTCTAAGTTTAACCATAAATTATTAGAGTTCTCGTGTGGTTAAGATTTGGATTGGTCATAATCCTGTCCTAACACAAGAGGTGGTTTATGTATGTGCAAAGGCTTAATTTCCGAAAGAACTAGGACTCTTAAGAAGCATAGTGTTTGAAGACTCCCACACGAAATTTTTTTTTTTTTTTACAGCAGTTATCAAAAGGAAAAGATGATGATAACTCCAACAGAAAATTAAAGTTGTTGTAACTTTCGGAGTCCACACGAGAAAAGAAGGCTGAACGTGCCTAAATTTTTCTAGGAATCAGAAACTTGTGGTACCTACTGATGCTTTTCTTTTTTTAAGAAGGAAGAAAAAAAAAAAAAAAGAAGGAGAGAGACATGTGGTGGGTTTATGATTCTGTTTTTCTGGACTGAGTTCTCTTCTTTTGAGCAATTTTTGATGTCTTTGCCTTGAGAATATAATTGGTGAGGGTAAATCCCAGTTGTCCTTGCCTTAGTAAATCAATTGTGGGATAGTATTAACCCATGGTTACAAATTTTCAGCGGGAAAGGGGAAAATCCTATCTGCTGGGATTTTGCCCATTAAAAGGGCTACTGTTACAACAGCTATGGAAAAGGAAAAGGTCGGATTTGAATTTTGGCTCAGAAAAGGAGCAAAATAGGAAACTGCTGCAACAAAAAAAGTGGCTTTTGGGTCCTTTTTAGTCATCAGCAGAAAGTGATATGGGACTGCTGCTACAATAAAAGTTTCAAAAAGTGGAAAAGAGGCTTTGAACTTTCAAAGAAAGAAGTATAACTTACCGAAATAGGAAATCTGCAAAAGTATAGCAGGATTGCTGTGACAACAAAAAGAAGAAGACTGAAGCAAAGTGTCAGGAAAGACAAGAGACTTTAATTTTAGCAAAAGAGCATCTTACCCAAACAAAAATATTTGTTGAAACTATGCAGAATTTGTGCTGAATGATGCAGCAAACACAAGTTTATAAAGGAGGAGTCATTACGTAAAAGAAAGGAGTCCTTTTCAAACTCTTCTTTGTCCTATAAAGAGAGAAGTCTGCAGCTATAAGGAGTCTGTAGAAATCCTTATTTTTGGATTTGTAAAAGGATGGGACTCTTAATGACAGTAAAATGAGAGTCCTTTTCAAACAAAGACTCCATGGGGATAAGTTGTACAACCTTTTAATAACTCCTAATAAGAATTGGAGTCTCATAAAGAATTCTGATTGGAAGACAGAATTATATAATAAAAAAAAAGGGAAAAGAAGTTGCACGCACTAGAAAAGTAGTACTACTACATTGTGGGTGTCCCTTGATGCTCGGTTTTCAAGTGTAAATGTGTAATGGCTAGAGTCACGTGTTGTTTCATGCAACAAAATCGTTTTTTTTTTTTTTTTGTCCCACTCATTCGGTCTCAAATTTTAGTTCATGCCTTACGTGTGACTCGGAATTTCGGACTAGTGGACCGGACATTGATTCAAAGAAAAAAACAAACATGAAACTTGTACAGTGTTCAGATGAAACGCTCATCTTGTTGGAGGACCGTGGAGGATCGTCAAGGAGTTCTACAACAAATTCAACTTCTCCATACAATGGGCCGCTAGAAAGAAGCCTAAACATAAAAATTAGGAAGTGCTGGCCCATGGCAGGCCACAAAGGAAATGGGGCCCACAAAAAAGGCATCCATGAAAGGACCACAAATACTACAAAAAAAAGAAAAAAAAGGGGTCCGAAATTGAAATGTCCCCTACGAAAAAAAAAGGGGATAAAGGAAAGTATGCCAGGATACATGGTAAAGGTTTCATAGATGTGCCAAGAGATCGTGACTCGCACAATCAAAATCTTACTTGCGCGACTCACGAGGGGCATTTGTTGGCACACAAATTTCAACCAAGTTTGTTGGCCCAACAAACCCGCGAATCAACAAATTTATGTTGAGCCTGCGGAATATCAAGTTATGTTGGCCCAACGAATATCAAGTTATGTTGGCCCAACGAACCCATAAATCAACGAATGTGTTGGGCTTGCGAATCAATGAACATGTTGAACCCGCGAATATTAAGTTATGTTGAGCCCGCGGATCAACAAATATGTTGAGCCCGCAAAACATTAAATACGATGGGCCCAACAAAATCACATCTGGGTCAACGTAGTCTTAAGTCAAATAAGACGTAGGCCCCAAGAATTACTTCTGAAGGAGCAGAAGAATATTCCAAAGTGGATGCCACCAGATTAAACCACCTTTTGAAATTGAATAGAGGAGGGAGATAGGAGCTGCTATCCTGATCTCATCTCTAATGATGATTCAAAATTCGAATTAACCTTGATGGCCAAACATCTGGTGGTTGGAGCACTCTATAAATAAGAGGTCCATCATCAAAAGGGGATCTGATATCTTACCTCTACCTCTACCTCTCTCCTCTCAACCTAGAAATTATACGGAAAGCACAGGAGAAAGGCAAGGATACAAAAGCAAGGCATACACCTCGCTCAAACAACTCACGATCTTCAATCAGCAAAGTTCTACAATCTTCGAAGATCAATAAAATAAACCCAGGGTTCAAACCCAAATCAATAAAATAAATTTATACTCTTATTTTCTCTTATATTTGATCTATTGTTCTATTCTTCATTAATCGGAGGTTTTACTTTTATGGTATGTAATTAACGGTTTGGATTCCCAAATCGGAAATAGGAGCCTGCAAACAAATAATAAACATTGTTCACTTGAACAATGGATATATGGGATACGAGTTTCGAATCGTGATTCAAAAATCTTTTACAGTTCAAAATTTGTGTCTACAGAGAGTCATATCGGTATTTTGGGGACATGGTGGTGTTCGATTCAACTTACAACACCAACCGATATAAGTTGATCTTTGCACCTTTAGTCGGGGTTAATCACCACAGGTAGACAACGTTGTTTGGGTGTGTGTTCTTACATGAAGAAAACAGTGATGCATTTGAGTGGCTTTTTGAGGCATGGTTGAAAGTGATGCCAGCGGGGCCGTCGAAAAAGATCATAACCGATCAGTGTCCGGCAATGGCAAAAACAATTGCCACTATTCTCATAAATATGCATCACATGTATTGCATTTGGCACATCATAAGTAAATTTTCTGAAAAATTAGGTGCGATCCAGTATACACAACATTATGATGAGTTGAAAGATTGTATATGGAACTCCGAGAGCCCTAAAGAGTTCAAAACAAGATGGAGAGAGGTAGTAGCAAAAGCAAACTTGGACAGCAATGAATGGTTGCGTGACATGTACGAAATTCGGGAAAGATGGATTCCTACATTTGTGAGACACATTTTCTGAGCCCACATGACTAGCAGTGCTCGCGCAGAAGGATGTCATTCATTCTTCAAGAGGTTCGTGTCAGTAGAGAATTCTTTGATTGAGTTTGTGAAATGGTTTGATCGGGCACTTGCACACATGCGGCATAATGAATTGGATTTGGATCATAAAGATGTGAATAAGAAGCTAATTACAAAAACTCCCTAGGCAGTGGAGTTGTCAATGAGTGAACTGTGTACATGGGCTATATTTTACAAGTTTCAAGATGAAGTCTGTCAGAAGGATGCGTATGTGCTCACGAGGACATTTAAAGATGATCGTGTCTGTTTGTACAGTGTACAGAGGGGAGGGATTGGATCGAGGGGTCGTGAGCTTTCATTTGATAAGTCATAGAACTTGCTTACTTAGAGTTGTAAGATGTTTGAATGTGATGGAATTTCGTGCAGACACATGTTGCAGTACTTTAGTAGTAAGCAGGTTCAGAAACTTCCCGAACATTACATCTTGCAGAGGTGGATTAAATCAGTAAAAGCTAGGACAGTTTTCGATGACTTGGGTGGTGGCTTGAATGAAACATGTGACTCTTCCATGTTAGAGACGAGAAATAGCCTTTCCCAACTGTCTTCTAGTGTAATTGATGAGGCCCTAGTAATTGAAGGTGGGAGTGATGTTGTGAAAGATTGTTTGTTATTAGCTCGGAAGAAGCTTTGATTGATGAAGAGTGCTCACGTAGATGGTAAAGGGAGTAGTATCCAAATGAGTATCGAAACACCTATTACTCATACAAGCCAAGTTAGTTTGAAAGAACCAATCCCAACAAGGACTAAGGGATGTGGGAAACGACTAAAAAGAGGGAAGGAGAAAGCGATGGTCAAGAAGGGTAGGCGTTGTAACAGTTGTGGGAAAATCGGCGTGTCGCATTACAAAAGAAATTGTCCAGTGCTTCTAAACAGGTAGTGCCATCTAAATATGTTTAAAATGTAATTGTTTAATTGTTTAAATATGACTTGTCTTATTTTTTTATCTTTTAGATTGTCGCAAGATGATAAGTTGAATGACGAGGATGAGGACGAGGACGCTACGGAAGCTGATTCTAGAAGTGGGAATTGAAATCTGTAAGTGGAACTATTAATTGATGTTGTTTAGTTTTGAGAGTTAAAAGCTCCTGCATTTGCATAAAGAGCTTGAAGCCTATAAACAATAGTTGTAGTTTTCTTTCTTGGGTTTCCATTGAAATTTATTGGGACTTGTTTACATTGAAATTGGATTGTTGGGACTTGGTTATTGTTATTAGTTTGAGATGCAAGGCGTCGGGTTAGTCTATAATGCAACGAAACTCTGTCCAAATTTTTTTTGACACAGTTGATAAAATGATGGCAGGTGACTATCTTTCACAGGTAATACACATTGACATGAAGAAGGTTATCGTGGAACTTGTTTATCAGGAAGCTTGGCTGCTCATTGCAAAGTGTTTAAGTTCTGATTTATTGTCTGGATTCAAAAAACTGTAATAGTTTGGATTTATTGTCTGAGAACTACAACAGTTTCTGACACGTTAGTGTTTTAGTTATTGGCATTGTATTGAGATTGTATTGAGACTTTATTCAAACTATCTTGTACTATATTGAGACTGTATTGAGGCTGTTCATACTGTTTTGTGATTCTATTGAGACTGAGTTGGTCATATGTGAAAACGGATGCATTCTGCTTTGGAACTTGACAAGGCTGCTCTTGTATGAGAAGGCTGCTCTTGTTGTAGTCCTTACAGATGCGGAAGCTAAAATAACCAAAACACGGCTAACTTGACAAGGCTGCTCTTGTTTCTCCATTGTTTTGCGGGGTTTATATATATATATCAGTGAGCTTCCAATCAGGACTCCCTGATGGGCTTCCCATCAGGGAGCCCTCCAATTCTCCTATTTTCCAATCAAATTTTCATAATCCGAACCATCCAATGTGTTTAAAAGGTTTTTTTAAGGGTCCACGCGAGAAATCAGTGAAAAAAATATTGGGAAGGGCTTGATCCGATCAGTTTTCGATAAAAATGCATATATACAGTTTTTATCGAAAACTGATCGGATCAAGCCCTTCCCAGTATTTTTTTTTCACTGATTTCCTACGCAGACTCTTAAAAACACCTTTTAAACACATTGGACGGTTCGGATCGTGAAAATTTGATTGGGAAATAGGAGTCCCTGATGGGAAGCCCATCAGGTATACCTGATGGGAAAGATTTCGTATATATATATTTGGAACTAACATAGTCATTTGACATTTTGAACTGCTGCTGCAAATAACCTGTTTCCGATGCCAATTTATGATTTATTCGCCTAGTCCTGAAACAAATAGTCATCTAGAGGTGTTTTAGGATGAATTTCATCCGCAAGGTTAAAAGAAAGTTTCACTTTAGATGAAAAATTATTGATATGTCGCTATAGCAGATTTTGCTTCGTTAATGGCAGATCATGACAATGAGAGACACTCCAATCTTGTACCATTTGAAGTACTTACTCACAAAATCGATGCATACTTGTTAATATGCAATCATGTCATTTTTTCACCATCCCTGAATTTGGAAGGGTGGTAGGGATGTGCATGGACCAATTTCCCAAATTCACAAGCCACCCAATTCAAAACAACTAGTTTTGATCATCTCAAACTGAAGAAGAGCAAGCAAAACTGTAAGATTAACCAAAAAGTTCTACAGCAAACTCTACTTCTTAGTTCATAACAACCAAGTACTAAAGTTTAAGTTTACATATACCCAGTATCATCTCAAAACTTTGAAATAAAACCCATAATCGACCCATCTAATTCGGTCAGACCTAACTAAACTTAAGTTCACAACTCCAATGCAGCATTACAAAATAGGGTTTCATTTCAAATTACATGGCATTACACCATTAAGGCAGTGCTAAGTGATTGTCTTTGCCCAATGAAGTGTACAAGTAAGACATTATCAAACACACAAAACCATAAAACAGTGTCTTCCACTTCAAAGTTCGCATATTGGCCGCTTTCAATTTTTCTAGTTCCACTTGCATCAATCTTGATCAGCATTGCATTTCTTTCGCTGTGGATTTCTTCTTTTTTCTTGAAAAGGGTCGAACTATTCTCAGCTTGTTCGCTGACCTTCCCCACCTCTGTCACTTTCCAAATCTTCATTGGCCTCAAAACCCCTTTTCTTCAAATTCGGTGAGGGGTCATACCAGCGAAAAAATGAGCAATGTTCTTCATTCTACCAAAAAAAAAAAAACAATAGCAAAATGCATGGTTCATTCAAAAATAAAACAGATGTGTTAAAAAATGAAACATGAGGTTGATTCATATCTTACCATGTAGTTGGAACACCCAAAGAATCTCCGGCCTGGGTTCACTTGCGATTTTGACTTACACAGTGGTGCTATATCTCCGTAGAAGCACATGATCCCAAAATCTATCTCATCTCCGCAATAGCTTCCTTCTAGTTCCATCTTATTGGAGAGACATTACACAATAAGGTATAACCGACAAAAAGCAACAATAGAGACTCAATACCATAACAGAAGGATTTATTTAGAACATAATTAAAAACAAAACCAAACATGGAAATCATTTCACAACATGTCAATCCACAGACAAGTACGACAAGGAAATTAATGTTGCAATGAATATGAAAATAATGCATGTTTCCATTATACTCTAATTGCTTTTATTTGTACAGATTTTACAAAAACTTATACCCATTCTTCTTCTTCTATTTTAGTAATTATTCAACCTCCATACATCTCACCCAAAGTCCATCATTAGTAGACCATTATATTCTCTGTATATTGATATGTTGTGTTCACTGAGATTAGATTGTCTACCATGAAACATCAATAAAAGATAAAGAATGCAATGATTGGATAGTCATATAAATCAAAGGAGTAGTCCAGCATATCACTCAATGAATGCAGGAACTGTAGGACCCCATGTCAAGCACACAAATAGATCGTGCTTACCATCCACATGCTCTGGTCAGCACATTTTTTGGCATAATATATTTACTCCTTAATTTGGTTCACTAAAAATGTGTAGACATCGTAAACAAACTATGGTCGCGGGTATGCCAGTTATAGTGGATATGCAGTAAGTCGTATAATGAAAAAACAATATGGTAAGAAAATGAGGTCGCACCAACAGGATTGCTTTCCATTGCAGAAATGAAATAGCTTTCAAATTATACACCATTTAGTGGATCCAGGGCTACTACCCCAGTGTCCCATTTTCAGTAAAAACATTGATAACCTCATTAGTAGTCATTACGCTCAATTGGATGCTAACCTTGGACTCCCCAATCTTCTTCCCACCAGCTTGAAGGTGGTCATTTCGGTATTCCATCAAAAGATCTCTCCACTAGACTTTTAGTAATCATATAGCTGACTCCCATTATACACTAGCTAAATAAGTACCGCAGATTGTACGATGAAAGTATGTTCAATGCTTTAGACACAATGTTTGAAGTCTGGAAATAAGGATTCAAGGTTTAGACAATGTTTGAAGTCTGTTCTCATTGTCACTGAGATTAGATTGTCAGGCTACATAAGTCAATTTTGAGTAGAACATAGAATATGGCCCTACATCAATTACATGCAATACCAACCAACTAAAGGGGTAATTCTTTTGACACACGAGCATTAATGAATGGTCGACATGCCAACATAATAGGTAGCACTGAACTTCACTCATCAACACAATTTCTTCAAATACTCGAGTCCATCAAGCAAAAAGCCTATTTGTAAAAACTTCAGGAAAATATATTATGCAACCTCTCTACTACACAATATTTAACTAATTGCGGTGCAACAAAGCCAAAAAGTATCGCTAACCTGGCATCATATTCAGCTTTTGAACAATTTTTTACTCAAAATAGACAAACAAATAAGTTCACCTTCGTCAAAATAAGTAACTAGTACTTGAAGAAACCCTAATTTCACAAATTCCACAAACCTAGTTCAAAATGTCAGAAATAAAGCAAAAACCCTAACTGCACAAATGTCAAACAAACTGAGAAAAGAAAATGAGAGATAACTTTACCGGTGGTGGTGGTGGTGGTTCGATTTGTGTTCGTGGTGGTTCGATTTGTTGTGGGTCGTTCGATTTCTCCTCCTTCTCCTCCTTCTTCGCGGTAGTGGGTCACGGTAGGGTCGCGATGGATCTTCTTCTTCTTCTTCTTCTTCTTCTTCTTCTTCTTCTTCTTCTTCTTCTTCTTCGTGTTTCTCTCTCTTCTTCACCATATCGCCATCTCTCTCTTCTCTCAGAAGTTGGAATGTGAAACGAGGGAGAGGATAGAAGGGAGGGGTTTTGTTTCTGAACCCTTGACCCTTTGACCTATCTAGGAGAGGAGTAAAGTGGGTCGCGCGTCTGGGCCGTTGGATTTAATCCAACGGCTGAGGAGTTTGGTCCGGAACTTATCTCATTTCCAGGAGTCTAGATAAGAAGCGCTATGTGTGTGTGTGTGCGTCTACTTTTGAAACAAAAGCTTGGCCAGCCGAGTGGTAAGTATTGTTATTCCCAAAGGCCTCGTTTGATTCGCGGATTGAAATAGGTGGGATTAATAATTCTGGGCTTGGTAGTCCCGGATTTTTTATCCTGGTATTAATTTCATCCCTAAGCTACCCAATCTCATGTTTGATTCGCGTGAGATTATTTATGGGATAAATTTTTTTAATCAAAAACTTTTTTTTTTGATAAAAAAGAGTTACCAAAGTTTTTTTTTTAAAAATTTTTTTTTTTTAAATGAAAAAAAATTTAAAAAAAAATTGTGGAAAACAGTTTTTGAAAAATATTTAATTTGAAAAAAAATTTAAAAAATAATTTTTAAAACAAATAGTTTATTTTAAAAAATTATTATTTCCAAAATAATTTATTAAAAAAAGTTTTTTTATAAAATATTATTTCCAAATAATTTTTTTAGATATATTTATTTTTTTGGAAAACCTTTTTTTGTATAAATAGAGTTTTCTTAGATAAATAATTATTTCCAAAAAAAAAATTTAGTGCATTTATAAATTTTATATTTTTTTTGTAAATCATTTTTTTAAAAAACAATTTTGAAAATACTTTTTGAGAACAATTCGAATTCATCCGAATATTTTCGTAAACAATCTCATCTTTGTCAATCCCACTCAATCCCACCTCCTCCCTGGGATTATTTAGTACCCCGCATATAGGGATAAAAATAATACCGGGATTAACAATCCTGAGCATCATTTCGGAACCAAACATGGGATAAGCCAAGAAGTGGTACAGTTAGTCCTATCCCAGACAGTTAATCCACGAATCAAACGAGGCCAAAGGGTATCAATGTGGGTTTGACTCCCACCCCCAAGTTTTTGGAGTAATAAATCCACCTACCGGTTCTTATCGGTTCTTAACACTCCTGAACCGGGAACCGAACCGTTTTAAAAAATTCAAAATATCATGAACCGGACCGAACTGGCTAAAAAAAAAAAGTCTGGTTCGGTCCGGTTCATCGGTTTTTATTTTCAACCCTAATGAATGATAGAGCCGAGTCCATGCTTTATTGTTAAAGAATTACGAAAGTAGCTTTTTTTCAATAAGAATATATAGTCTCTTTTCTTTCTTTCAAAATCCACTAGTATGAATAGCTTTACATGCAAATTATGAAAAACAAATTCAAGTAGGAGTAATAAATTTAGTCCAAATATCCCGTGAAATGTGAATGTGACTTTCAAACAGGCTTCTCTACCCATCTCAAGTCCATATGGGCCTTGATATTTAATCTAAGCGTGAAAACATGTGTTGCGCTGGATGGGCTTGACAGGTTAGCCGACTGGCGTGGGACCCTAACTCTCAAGGCCCAACCCTAATTTCCTCTTTCCATATTCCCACCCACCCGCTGAGAGGTGTTACGCCCCCCTCTCCTGACAATCCCCCTCACACTGGCCCCACTATCCTTTTGGTCTAGATTTTCTCTCTTTTTTTTTCCTCTTTTTTTTCTTTTAACTTTATTTATTTAATTAGTGTGGTGAAAAAATTGTTGACTCTCTCCCCTCCATATTATGCGTGTACTTTGCGTTTTGCAGGTTGTATTGTTTTGGCTATACTTCATGAGAAAATTTTGGGTATATTTTGGGGGCAAATTTACCCCCAAAAATCTAGGCCGTCCAAAACATGTTTGGACGGCTCGGGGGATGCCGAGCACCTCGTGGCAATACCCTCTCCATACCCAAAATGTGTCATTTTTCAAATTTTTTCGCACCGAATTAAAGTACTCGTCGAGTACTTTAATTCGGTACGAAAAAATTCGATAAATGATACACGGAAGTACTTTATCTTTTAATTTGAAAAATAGTAAGAGAGAGAAAGTGGGGCTCTTATTTAGGAATGGAGGGAGTATAAAAATACGAGGTTGTCAATGTCTTTTCACGCGTCTCGTTTCATCAGACTTAAAAATAGTAGGCTTTTTTTGTTAATCTGGAGCGGCGGGGCAAAATGGGTTATCAACAATAATTAAATAAAAAATTGAATAAATAAATAATTTTGAAAACTGAATTAAATAATTAAATGAATTAATTTAAAGACATGAATTAAATAATTAAATGAATTTATATAAAGAAATGAATTAATATAAATAACATACTAATTAATATAAAAAAGTATCCGTTCAAAATATATATATATATATATATATATATATATAAGTAATTAAAGGAGCGGTAAAACAGTCCTTTGGCGCGTGTCAGGGGGTGGGGCCGTGGGGGGCGCGTATCAATTTTCCCACCCGAGAGAGAAGGCTGAGATCGACAGTCAAGGAGGAGAGTGCTCAAGATTCTAAGAGTTTTTTTCCAAAACATCCCTCGAACTATACACCTAATGTTTACTTAGTCCTCAAACTATCAAATTTGTTTACTTAGTCCTCAAACTATACACTTGTTTACTTAGTCCTCGAACTATCAATTTTGTTTACTTAGTCCTCAAACTATATACCTGTTGTTTGCTTAGTTCTCGAACTATCAATTTTGCTAACAGAACATGGACGAAAAACTTAACGGATGCCATTTTCCCACCGCATCTAGGGTAGAGAAGTCATTCTACTTGATTTTCCTACCACAAAAACAGCTAGCATCAACCAAAAAAAAAAGAAAAGAAAGAACTCAATGGCCTACCTTCACCGAAACGCATATGCAAGCAACAACCGAAGATTTTTGTGACATTCTTGAGCATAATAAAGATAGGTGATCTCTGGACCTTATATATGAAAGAGTAAGCCAATTCGAAAAAAATTAAATAGAAATCATGTAGGCCACAACCATCAATCTGCTGTGATATAGTGATGTAGTTCTTCAAGATTTTTATATGGTTTAACTTCACACAGGAGTTTGAACTTACATTATTGATTAAGAAAAACTCTTCGAGAAAAAATTCGTCCATGTTCACGCAGGACTATTCTTTTTTTTTTTGTTGCTGCTGTTTTTATGGGAGAAAAATCAAGTGGAACGACCTTTCTACCCTAGATGTGGTGGAAAAATGGCATCCGTTAAGTTTTCTGTCCATGTTTTGTATAGTTTGAGGACTAAGTAAATAAAATTGATAGTTTGAGGACTACGTAAACAACAGGTGTATAGTTTGAGGACTAAGTAAACAACAGGTGTATAATTTGAGGTCTAAGTAAACAAAATTGATAGTTTGAGGACTGAGTAAACATTAGGTGAATAGTTCGAGGGATGTTTTGGAAAATAACTCAAAATAATGGGGTGGACACTGTAATAAGAATAGTCTCTCTCGTTTTTTGCTGAAGCACCATAATAATCCTGAAAATATTCTCCACGGGTGGAGAAGAAACATGCACGGCTCAACCCTAATTTCTTCTTTCCAAATTCCTACCCCATCTCGACACTTGCGTTGCATTTCCCAGGGAGAGAGAGAGAGAAAGAGAACGATGAGTTCGACAGTCAAGGAGGAGAGTGCTCAAGATTCTAATCGCAGAATGACCAGGTCCGCCTATAATCAAAAGAAACTGGAAGATGATTTTGCCAATCGCAGAAGGACCCGTTCTTCATTTAAGCAGCAGCAGAAAAAACCGCAAGGAGGCAAAAAACCACTGCGGCGTCGGCAAAAGAAGAAGGAAGAACCCCTACTACTCACAGATTTTTATCCGGAGGACAAGAAGTGCAGAATAGGTCGATACGATGAGCCTGATCTCACGAAGCCTCCATTTGCATGGAGATCGACACACTTCCGGTATTTTACCCCGGAAGAAAGCAAGGCTTACCTCAAGAGGGTAGAGGAGAGCCAGGTGTATATATATGTATATATCTGTATTCCTTTATATGTCTGTATTTGTGATTTCATTCACCCATTGTGGGGGTCTCGATTCTGGTGTGAACTCTTTGGCCGTCTGGTTCTGTACGGAGAGGGAGGACTGGCTGAACCTCACCGGAGGTCCAGGAGCACGTCGATCGGAGCCCTGGGAGCGCCCCTGAGAAGGAGGCCGGGGTCCCAGGAGCCCACCTGAGAAGGAGACCGGGGTCCCAGGACCGCGCCTAAAAAGGAGGCAGGGGTCCTAGGAGCCCACCTGAGAAGGAGGCCGACACCCTGGGGGCGCGCCTGAGAAGGAGGCCGGGGCCCCAGGACCGCGCCTGAGAAGGAGGCCGGAGCCCGGAAGGCGTGCCTGAGAAAGAGGCCGGGGTCCCTGGAGCCCGCCTGAGAAGGAGACCGAGGTCCCAGGACCGCGCCTGAGAAGGAGACCGGGGTCCTAGGAGCCCACCTGAGAAGGAGGTCGGCACCCGGGGGGCGCGCCCGAGAAGGAAGCCGAGGCCCTAGGACCGCGCCTGAGAAGGAGGCCAGAGCCCTGGGGGCGTGCCTGAGAAGGAGGCCGGGGTCCCTGGAGCCCGCCTGAAAAGGAGGCCGGAGCCCTAGGGGCGCGCCTGAGAAGGAGGCCGGGGCCCCAGGACCGCGCCTGAGAAGGAGGCCGGAGCCTTGGGGGCACGCCTGAGAAGGAGGCCGGGGCCCTGGGGGCGCACTTGAGAAGGAGGCCGGGGCCCCAGGACCGCGCCTGAGAAAGAGGCCGGAGCCCTAGGGGCGCGCCTGAGAAGGAGGCCGGAGCTCCAGCGGCACGTCTGAGAAGGGGGCCGAGGTCCCTGGGGGCACGCCTGGGAAGGAAGCCTGCACAAGGAACAACCACGTTAGTGCCAAGCCCGGACGGTGGTGGTCCGGGAAGGCACTCCGATGGCTAAGTCAGCGACTGAGGGAGAAATATAGTGGAGAACTTAGAGAGAGAAAGTGAGTAAAAAGTGTCCCACCACCGCCCCCCTCCCTAGGTATGTGAGGGAGAGGCATATTTATAGGCGAGGGGGCGCGTGCCCCGCACGCCCCTCGGGGGCCTTACGCGCCCCGTCCCTATCACCGCATTGAATGCAAGGACTGATGTCTGTCCGTCAAGTGGCTCCTCGGCCACTGTTCCCCTCAGGGTCGTTACCTGCTCCTGATATTCCCAACGATCTAGCCCCCCTGCAGGCGTAGCCTGTGGAGTTGGTGACTTGCCATGATACAATGCACGTGGGGTGGTTGAGCCCACTTGGCGAGTTGCTGAGACTGTCAGGCGTGCCTCGATCGAGCCCCCGACATCTGACGCGACCCCCCCGGGTACCGAGGTCAATCGACTCGTCCCGGGCGGGGCTCGGGAGTCGACCCCCCGGGGGCAGCTCTGGTCCCCCACGTTGTTGGCCGAGCCGAGGACCCAGGACCCGAGCCAATCTGATCTGCTCCGGCGGAGGTGATCCCCAAGACCCCCGCCCCCCGCCCAGGGGGGGGGGGGGCGGCGTGGCCGAGGACTGTCAGAGGTGCCTCGAACAAGCCCCTGACATCTGATGCGCCCCCCCGGCACCGAGGTCAATCGACTCGGTCCGGACGGCGCTCCAGAACAGCCCCCCGAGGGCTTATGGTCTTCCTGGTGCAGGCTCCCGAGGGGGAGGAGTCCATCCGAGGCCCCCAAAAGGTGGCCGAGGCCTATACGGACCTCCAGCCGAGCGCATCTTCCCGAGGAGGAGGAGTCCATCCGAGGACAGGCCTTTTGCCTAGCGCTCCGTCCGAGCGCTCTTGCCTAGAGCCTTCGCTTGGCGGATGAGTCCTCCTAGCGGCTGAGGCTAGTATGGACGTTGGTTCTCTAGGACCTTTGTGGGAATAGAGCCCCTACACCCATTAACACATAAATTATGATTGCTCAGGGGTTTGATTCTGGGTCATATCCCTTTGAGGTTTGTTTAAGTAATCCAATTACCGAAATCTCGTTGGAAAGACGTTCATATAATAGGGAGTATTCCACTTATGCAGCAAAGAGGGCTCTTACAGGGTACAACAAAAAAAAGGTGTGTTTGTTTGTCCGCTTTTGTTTCAGTAAATCCTTGAACTCCTTTTTCTTGGTATTTGTTTTTAACGGCCCTTTAATTCAATTACAGCGCACCAAATACCAGTTTGTCAAGCTCGTCAGGGTGTGTGTCTCTTTGAGCACGGGTGAGTATTACATTACCTTTCAGGCGATGCAGGATGGGACGACACCTTCCCCTCCCCGTAACTTCCAAACTCTCGTTCATCATTTGATTAGGGGGATGCGTATCAAGTTTTGCAGGGAGGAGAAAAAACCCAAATTAACACAAGGTGCTTATTATTGGTTCATTTATTTAGTTATGTTTCTGGTGGTCTTGGGCAGTTTAATAGCTCCGTTTTATATTTTGGACATTTTTGCTGGTTTTGAATGCTGAATGTTGCTTTTGTGCATTGGTTGATCTCAAAATGATCCCTACCTATGTAACATGAACAGAACACGGGAAGTCATAGAAAATGGGGACAGAGACACGATGGGGACACAGTTAGTAACAATTTATATACACAAATATACTATACACTTTTCTATCGATATGTAAGGTATATACATTGTTATGTCATCCTATATACTTGCACGTACACACATATATGTAAGTTATACACACATTCACACAACAACATAGATTTATGCATCGAATATATTCGAGTTAATACATACACATACATATATATACACATGACAAGCGAGAAAGAGAGATCATGAGTGTATATGTGGGACACGGCTGGTCATGCCGTATCACCCTTCAAAAATTAATTTACTGTAGTTGACGCGCCACGTGTCGTGTCTCACAAGTGTCCCCAGCGTGAATATGCGGGCACGGTGACCTCCAAGAGTGTCGGTACTTCATAGATCCCTACATTTCTTTGTCCCCTTTTGTATTTGTTTTTCTTTTGTGCTCTTGGTAATATGTGATGCATTACTGTTCAATGCACAGCACGCATGTTTCCTGAAGCAATAATTTTATGTCAATATCGAGTTGAACCCAACCCGATTTGTGTCTAAACGGAAGGATTCTTAAGTTCATACATGGGTTTTCAGCCAGAAAACAAGGATTTTGTTGTTACCATGGATAGCTTTTGTTTTGTTGCTTTTGTTTTTCTTTTGTTTGTTCTTTCTTTCTTTCTTTTTTAGTTTTTCTTTCTTTATTTATTTTTTTTCAGGTAGATCTTATCTAAAAAAAACCACAATTCAAGCAAAAGGACAACATGGTACAATTAATAAGGTAGACACAGCTGAAGGCTAGGACTCATCAAGATAAGATTAACGCAGATGCTTTGAACAAGGACAACAGGGGGTTGTAAAGGTATTGTGGGGGTCTCGATTCTGGTGTGAACTCTTTGGCCGTCTGGTTCTGTACGGAGAGGGAGGACTGGCTGAACCTCACCGGAGGTCCAGGAGCACGTCGATCGGAGCCCTGGGAGCGCCCCTGAGAAGGAGGCCGGGGTCCCAGGAGCCCACCTGAGAAGGAGACCGGGGTCCCAGGACCGCGCCTAAGAAGGAGGCAGGGGTCCTAGGAGCCCACCTGAGAAGGAGGCCGACACCCTGGGGGCGCGCCTGAGAAGGAGGCCGGGGCCCCAGGACCGCGCCTGAGAAGGAGGCCGGAGCCCTGAAGGCGTGCCTGAGAAAGAGGCCGGGGTCCCTGGAGCCCGCCTGAGAAGGAGACCGGGGTCCCAGGACCGCGCCTGAGAAGGAGACCGGGGTCCTAGGAGCCCACCTGAGAAGGAGGTCGGCACCCGGGGGGCGCGCCCGAGAAGGAAGCCGAGGCCCTAGGACCGCGCCTGAGAAGGAGGCCAGAGCCCTGGGGGCGTGCCTGAGAAGGAGGCCGGGGTCCCTGGAGCCCGCCTGAAAAGGAGGCCGGAGCCCTAGGGGCGCGCCTGAGAAGGAGGCCGGGGCCCCAGGACCGCGCCTGAGAAGGAGGCCAGAGCCCTGGGGGCACGCCTGAGAAGGAGGCCGGGGCCCCAGAACCGCGCCTGAGAAGGAGGCCGGGGCCCCAGAACCGCGCCTGAGATGGAGGCCGGGGTCCCAGGACCGCGCCTAAGAAGGAGGCAGGGGTCCTAGGAGCCCACCTGAGAAGGAGGCCGACACCCTGGGGGCGCGCCTGAGAAGGAGGCCGGGGCCCTGAAGGCGTGCCTGAGAAAGAGGCCGGGGTCCCTGGAGCCCGCCTGAGAAGGAGACCGGGGTCCCAGGACCGTGCCTGAGAAGGAGACCGGGGTCCTAGGAGCCCACCTAAGAAGGAGGCCGACACCCTGGGGGCGCGCCTGAGAAGGAGGCCTGCACAAGGAACAACCACGTTAGTGCCAAGCCCGGACGGTGGTGGTCCGGGAAGGCACTCCGATGGCTAAGTCAGCGACTGAGGGAGAAATATAGTGGAGAACTTAGAGAGAGAAAGTGAGTAAAAAGTGTCCCACCACCACCCCCCTCAGGTATGTGAGGGAGAGGCATATTTATAGGCGAGGGGGCGCGTGCCCCGCACGCCCCTCGGGGGCCTTACGCACCCCGTCCCTATCACCGCATTGAATGCAAGGACTAATGTCTGTCCGTCAAGTGGCTCCTCGGCCACTGTTCCCCTCAGGGTCGTTACCTGCTCCTGATATTCCCAACGATCTAGCCCCCCCTGCAGGCGTAGCCTGTGGAGTTGGTGGCTTGCCATGATACAATGCACGTGGGGTGGTTGAGCCCACTTGGCGAGTTGCTCAGACTGTCAGGCGTGCCTCGATCGAGCCCCCGACATCTGACGCGACCCCCCGGGTACCGAGGTCAATCGACTCGTCCCGGGCAGGGCTCGGGAGTCGACCCCCTAGGGGCAGCTCTGGTCCCCCACGTTGTTGGCCGAGCCGAGGACCTAGGACCCGAGCCAATCTGATCTGCTCCGGCGGAGGTGATCCCCAAGACCCCCGCCCCCCGCCCAAGGGGGGGGGGGGGGGGGGGGCGGCGTGGCCGAGGACTGTCAGAGGTGCCTCGAACAAGCCCCTGACATCTGATGCGCCCCCCCGGCACCGAGGTCAATCGACTCGGTCTGGACGGCGCTCCAGAACAGCCCCCCGAGGGCTTTTGGTCTTCCTGGTGCAGGCTCCCGAGGGGGAGGAGTCCATCCGAGGCCCCCAAAAGGTGGCCGAGGCCTATACGGACCTCCAGCCGAGCGCAGCTTCCCGAGGGGGAGGAGTCCATCCGAGGCCCCCCAAAGGTGCCTGAGGCCTATACGGACCTCCAGCCGAGCGCATCTTCCCGAGGAGGAGGAGTCCATCCGAGGACAGGCCTTTTGCCTAGCGCTCCGTCCGAGCGCTCTTGCCTAGAGCCTTCGCTTGGCGGATGAGTCCTCCTAGCGGCTGAGGCTAGTATGGACGTTGGTTCTCTAGGACCTTTGTGGGAATAGAGCCCCTACAATAGCCCCTCTTCGGGAGGAAGCAAAGTGCGTTTGCCTCTTGCCGAAGACAAGTGGGGAATGAAGATAGCAGAGCCTGGTAGTTCAACCCGAGGCCCTGCACTAGGCATCATCCGAGACCAAACGGTCTTCCGTTCGCTCAACCGAGGACGGGCGAATCTTCTGAGACCAAACTCGTGAGCTCCACCGAGCACGGTTGGAAAAATCTCGGCTTAGGTGGGGAATCGCTTCGATAGCCCCCGATTTCGGACCTAAGCCGAGGTGGCCTTTAGCCGAACACTAACCAGCGTTCATCCCTCGAGCCCGTATTGGCAGGGGGGTTGGATGATAGCAAGGCCTGATAGTCCAACCCGAGGCCCTGCAGTATGCATCACCCTAGACCAATCGGTCTTCCGTTCGCTCAATCGAGGACGGGCGTTCCACGGAGCGGAATATCGTTCCACCGAACACATACACTCCGCTCGGTATGAGGCGATCTTTCGAACGCGGTGCTCCTTTGAACAGTGTTCCACCGAACGCAGTGAGTATCGTTCCACCGAACGAGACTCGGGTGCCCTAGTGACCCACCGATCTAATGCTAGGACCCACCGATCTAATGCTAGGGTCTTAATGTTCCACCGAACATATCAAGGTGCCCTAGCAACCCACCGGTCTAGTGCTAGGGACTTGGCTTTATTAAGTTCCTTTTTAGTGCCAGAGCGAGATCTTCAGTATTGGGCTTCCTGCCCTCTTGTCTAGGGCTTCCATTCAACCCCTAAGCGAGAACACTGTTCAGCCACCGTCTCGGTGGGAACATTTTTCGGTCCCTAGGCAGGAACCTCCTTTGACCTATAGGTGGGGGACACCAATTGGTCCCTGGGGGGAGTTTCTTCAATCAATAACTCTATTCGACCCCTAGGCGGGAGCTATGTTCATCCAACGGCTAGGCAAGAACATTGCTCGACCCCTAGGGGGAAATATCTTCATGCCCTCGACGGGATTCTTCGGCGACAACCTGTTCGACCCCTAGACGGGAACTATGTTCGGCCAACAGCTAGGCGGGAACGTGGTTCAGCCCCTGGGGGAACTAACTTCAGCCCCTAGGAAGGGACCTCTTTCATCCCCAGGAGGGGAGTGATCTGCCCCTAGGGGGAGCGCTATTCGGCCAACAACTAGGCAAGAACGTTGCTCGACCCTTAGGGGGAACTACCTTCAACCCCTCGGAGGGGACTTCAACATCCAGGAGGGGACTTCAACCTCGAGGAGGGGACTTCTTTCAGCCCCCAGGGGAGAGCGTTCTACCCCCAGGCGGGAGCGGTGTTCGGCCAACGGATGGGCGGGAACATTGCTCAACCCCTAGGGGGAACTATCTTCAACCCGCGGCGGGGATCCTCGGCTGCAATTGAGTTCAACCCCTAGGCGGGAACTACGTTCAGCCAACGGCTAGGGGGAAACGACGTTCAGCCCCTAGGGGGAACTATCTTCAGCCCTTAGGAGGGGACTTCCTTCAACCCGCAGGAGGGGAGTGTTCTACCCCTTGGCGGGAGCGGTGTTCGGCCAACAGATGGGCGGGAATGTTGCTCAACCCCTTAGGGGGAACGGTCTTCTACCCCTCGGCAGGGACTTCCTTTAGCCCCAGGAGGGGAGTGTTCTACCCCTAGGCGGGAGCGCTGTTCATTGCTCAACCCCTAGGAAAAACGGTCTTCAACCCCTCGGAGGGGACTTCCTTTAACCCCAGGAGGGCAGTGTTCTACCCCTAGGCAGGAACGCTGTTCATTGCTCAACCCCTAGGGAGAACGGTCTTCAACTCCTCGGAGGGGACTTCCTTTAGCCCCAGGAGGGGACTTCCTTCAACCCCTAGGTGGGAGCGCTGTTCGGCCAACGGCTAGGCAGGAACATTGCTCAACCCCTAGGGGGAACTATTCTCAACCCCTCGGAGGGGACTTCAACCCCGAGGAGGGGACTTCTACGTCCATGAGAGGACTTCAACCCCGAGGAAGGGACTTCTTTCAGCCCCCAGGGGGGAGCGTTCTACCCCTAGGCGGGAGCGGTGTTCGGCCAACGGATGGGCGGGAACGTTGCTCAACCCCTAGGGGGAACTATCTTCAACCCCTAGGTGGGAGCGCTGTTCGGCCAACGGCTAGGCAGGAACATTTGCTCAACCCCTAGGGGGAACGGTCTTCTACCCCTCGGAGGGGACTTCGACGGCAACTTGGTTCGACCCCTAGGCGGGAACTACGTTCGGCCAGCGGCTAGGCGGGAACGACGTTCAACCCCTAGGGGGAACTATCTTCAGCCCCTAGAGGGGAGTGTTCTGCCACTAGGCAGGAGCGCTGTTCGGCCAACGGCTCGGCGGGAACGTTGCTTAACCCCTAGGGGGGACTAACAGAACTCATGCCGCCTGGTGTCGTGAGTGTGGTTGAACTGCCAAGGAGAACGACCTCTCCTCCCATTTCGGAACAAATTGAGGTGAATGGTTCTAGGAAGGTGTTGAGAGTAGGTGAATCGAAAACCACCATGAAGAGATGTTGGGAAAGACATATGTCCCCAGCGGAGTCGCCAATTGTGGGGGTCTCGATTCTGGTGTGAACTCTTTGGCCGTCTGGTTCTGTACGGAGAGGGAGGACTGGCTGAACCTCACCGGAGGTCCAGGAGCACGTCGATCGGAGCCCTGGGAGCGCCCCTGAGAAGGAGGCCGGGGTCCCAGGAGCCCACCTGAGAAGGAGACCGGGGTCCCAGGACCGCGCCTAAGAAGGAGGCAGGGGTCCTAGGAGCCCACCTGAGAAGGAGGCCGACACCCTGGGGGCGCGCCTGAGAAGGAGGCCGGGGCCCCAGGACCGCGCCTGAGAAGGAGGCCGGAGCCCTGAAGGCGTGCCTGAGAAAGAGGCCGGGGTCCCTGGAGCCCGCCTGAGAAGGAGACCGGGGTCCCAGGACCGCGCCTGAGAAGGAGACCGGGGTCCTAGGAGCCCACCTGAGAAGGAGGTCGGCACCCGGGGGGCGCGCCCGAGAAGGAAGCCGAGGCCCTAGGACCGCGCCTGAGAAGGAGGCCAGAGCCCTGGGGGCGTGCCTGAGAAGGAGGCCGGGGTCCCTGGAGTCCGCCTGAAAAGGAGGCCGGAGCCCTAGGGGCGCGCCTGAGAAGGAGGCCGGGGCCCCAGGACCGCGCCTGAGAAGGAGGCCAGAGCCCTGGGGGCACGCCTGAGAAGGAGGCCGGGGCCCCAGAACCGCGCCTGAGAAGGAGGCCGGGGCCCCAGAACCGCGCCTGAGAAGGAGGCCAGGGTCCCAGGACCGCGCCTAAGAAGGAGGCAGGGGTCCTAGGAGCCCACCTGAGAAGGAGGCCGACACCCTGGGGGCGCGCCTGAGAAGGAGGCCGGGGCCCCAAGACCGCGCCTGAGAAGGAGGCCGGAGCCCTGAAGGCGTGCCTGAGAAAGAGGCCGGGGTCCCTGGAGCCCGCCTGAGAAGGAGACCGGGGTCCCAGGACCGCGCCTGAGAAGGAGACCGGGGTCCTAGGAGCCCACCTGAGAAGGAGGCCGACACCCTGGGGGCGCGCCTGAGAAGGAGGCCTGCACAAGAAACAACCACGTTAGTGCCAAGCCCGGACGGTGGTGGTCCGGGAAGGCACTCCGATGGCTAAGTCAGCGACTAAGGGAGAAATATAGTGGAGAACTTAGAGAGAGAAAGTGAGTAAAAAGTGTCCCACCACCACCCCCCTCAGGTATGTGAGGGAGAGGCATATTTATAGGCGAGGGGGCGCGTGCCCCGCACGCCCCTCGGGGGCCTTACGCGCCCTGTCCCTATCACCGCATTGAATGCAAGGACTAATGTCTGTCCGTCAAGTGGCTCCTCGGCCACTGTTCCCCTCAGGGTCGTTACCTGCTCCTGATATTCCCAACGATCTAGCCCCCCCTGCAGGCGTAGCCTGTGGAGTTGGTGGCTTGCCATGATACAATGCACGTGGGGTGGTTGAGCCCACTTAGCGAGTTGCTCAGACTGTCAGGCGTGCCTCGATCGAGTCCCCGACATCTGACGCAACCCCCCCGGGTACCGAGGTCAATCGACTCGTCCCGGGCGGGGCTCGGGAGTCGACCCCCTGGGGGCAGCTCTGGTCCCCCACGTTGTTGGCCGAGCCGAGGACCTAGGACCCGAGCCAATCTGATCTGCTCCGGCGGAGGTGATCCCCAAGACCCCCGCCCCCCGCCCTGGGGGGGGGGGGGGGGGGGGCGGCGTGGCCGAGGACTGTCAGAGGTGCCTCGAACAAGCCCCTGACATCTGATGCGCCCCCCCGGCACCGAGGTCAATCGACTCGGTCCGGACGGCGCTCCAGAACAGCCCCCCGAGGGCTTATGGTCTTCCTGGTGCAGGCTCCCGAGGGGGAGGAGTCCATCCGAGGCCCCCAAAAGGTGGCCGAGGCCTATACGGACCTCCAGCCGAGCGCAGCTTCCCGAGGGGGAGGAGTCCATCCGAGGCCCCCCAAAGGTGCCTGAGGCCTATACGGACCTCCAGCCGAGCGCATCTTCCCGAGGAGGAGGAGTCCATCCGAGGACAGGCCTTTTACCTAGTGCTCCGTCCGAGCGCTCTTGCCTAGAGCCTTCGCTTGGCGGATGAGTCCTCCTAGCGGCTGAGGCTAGTATGGACGTTGGTTCTCTAGGACCTTTGTGGGAATAGAGCCCCTACAGGTATCATATAATATGAGTGCTGCAAGGGATCTCATTCGATTTCGAGTCTATTTTTCTTTTTAGGCTTTGAAAAGTGCTTCCAAACCTTATAGGAACTGAATTGCTAGAAAGATCTCTTCAACAATCGAGTCTTCAATCCGCTAAGGAGGAGGGCGGGAGCTTTCTTGATTGGATTGAGACAGATTACTTTGAATCTGGTTCAACAAAAACTATTTGCTCGGCTGGACCACAATCCATTGCCCCTGGCTTAAAATGATCGGGTTTTCTATTTCATTATCTAGGGAAAGAACCCTGGCTGGGTGAAAACTTGCTTTTCTTATTCGCTTTCCTTCTCTCGCTTGACCTTGTCTTGTGTTCAATAAAGAGACTCTGACCGGGAAGGAGAGATTCGGATCTAGGCAAGAGAGAGACTTGGGCCAGCTACTGGTCATAAGATACGACTCCTTAGACTACTATGGTAACAGGCTTGTCACTTAAAGGAATATTGTTAGCTAGCTCCTTGGGGCATTAGGAATCAAAGGCCTAAGCCATGGAAGGAGAAGGGAAGGCCAATAAATGGCACTTTCTTACTAGACCCAGGAATGTAGTATTCAACTGAATAGTAATTCACCGCTATAACAAGGGTAAGAACATTCCTCAATAAAAGAAGTGTAGAGACCCAGGAAATGCCAATCTCATTTATAGCTGTCAAGACCCATAATCAAGTTACTGCCATTACCGCTTTTTGCTTTTACCGTATCCTTTGAGTGAGTTAGTTGAATATCCTGTCTTGTACAACCCATTTTAGTCAAATCAACTACTGAATTGGTTACTTTGATTTGCTTACAAGTTTATGTTATTTACTATTTAAGAAGCATTTATGAAAAACAAAGCAAGAAATATACAAAGTGAAATGCTCTGTTTTTTCGCTCTATGAACAAGCGAGTTTCTCTACCACCGGAAGATCACAAAATAATTGTCATATTTCTACGTCATTGTATGTACTAAATTTTTAAATGTTGCATTGTATCAAAGACACAACTCAGAACATAACTTCAACGAAACATGCATGTGGGGGACGAGTTAGAATTGTTGCTAAACGACCTCCCAAACCTTGCCTGTCAAGAGTTGTAGTGAATGACTCCATGTGTTGTTGAACAACTCGGAACACGTAGGAAAATTGGACATGAGACAGGCATGATGCAAGTGTCATTTTCATATTTTTCTACGTGAATGTATATTTTCCTCGCCATATTGATCGAAGATGCCACTGGGAAAGATCTGCACCTGGGGCCCAACTAGTAAGTCATCAAATGAAAACTTAAAGTCTTGCAACACAATATTTCTATCGCGTGCTTTTTTTTTTTTTTTTTTGAAGAATGCTTCTTTACCAGAAATATTCTATGGCTGACTTGCTAGTCCGTTGTGCTATTTGCAGGCCTGGGGAGACATCTCAGCAACAGTGAGAAGTTTATTTATATTTGTTATTGGTGAAATGTCTTTAAGTTTGGATATGAAAGAGCAGTTACATTCAAGTTAGTAATTAGCGCTGTCAAACTAATCGTACGTATGGCAGGAGTTATGAATTCGGTTTTTTATTTTATTTTTCTTTTTTCCGAAAGGCAGGAGTTCTGAACTTGATCATTTGTAAGCTTGGCAGGAGTTCTGAACTTGATCAATAATTGTAAGTATGGCAGGAGTCATGAACTTGAGCATTTGTTGATCAATAATTTTAGCATTGTCTGTCTTTCAATCTCCCCTTCGATTATTTCTTTTGTTTCTTTTTCTTCTCGGTTGCAATTTTCACTAGAGGTGGAAATCCATTTCATTCTTCTTTTCACTTAAAATTGGCAAATTGATGGGCATATGAGCAGCGAGTGATTGCCACGAATAAAAAAATTGAGTTGATTCACTATCGATCTCTTTTGACATCTGATATGAACAAGGCAACGATCGGCGACTTCCTTGAGTGAAGAAAAATAAAAGGGTTAGAAAGAGGGAGGGAGGACCAGAGTGAAAGTATGAAACAAGGGAACTACAAACTCCGGGGAAGCTACCAAGTAGGGAACTAATAAAGGGGAGAGAATTAAAATGGGTAATTCCGTCCATAACCATTTAGGGGAGATGCACATAAACTGGCCTAAACATCTGATGCGCATATCCTTGGCACTGCACGCAGCATCTATTTAGTTCGACAAATCATTAACTGGATCAACTGCATTCTCTTTGAGAGGAGAAAAATGGATCCGTATTTAAAAAGAACTACTCCTTTGAAAAATGGAGTATTTTGAAAATTTGGAAAAGACAACCCCTTTGAAAAACTCCATAAAATGACATCTTCACTAATAATATCAGGAGAAGACTAGAAGTAGATATAGTAACCGTAGATGCATACGTATAGTAGTACTAGCATCAAACCCGTGTTATGCACTGGACGATTTCAAATGCACGCCATCCATGTGCACTTGAAAAACATGTGTTCATGAATAACATACTCCCTTTGTCCTAAATTGTTTGTCTATTTTTTAAACTTGTGCCATTTTTTTTATTGTTATATCTTTTAATTTATAATGTTTTTCATAATTGTGAACACTTTGTATTATAAAACTCATTGAGAACTATCAAACAATATCCATATTGAACATTTTTTTAGATTCATATTGAAAGATAGAAGTGATTGAAATTGACACGAATATTCAAAATGGACAAACAATTTGGGACGGAGGAAGTAAGAGATAGTTCTTAGACGCCTTTTCTATGGCAATCATGTGTTCATGAATTGTGTACCTATTATTGAACCGTTGAATTTAATGTCTATGGTTTGACTTTGTGAAGAAATATTTCGTAAGTTTTTTTTAAAAGTTAACAATATCAAGAAAAAAGTAATGGAGAGGCTTATTTATTTATTTTTTTACAAAAAAAGAGATGAGTCAAAATATATGTATATAACTTTGTGACCAAAAAATTCATGATAGAAAAAGTGTTAGTGGGGTGAGTTCACTGAGTTGGCTCCATCACCTCACGTATATCTCTTCTGCTTTCCACCCAAATCAATGAAGCAAAATTACCTTAAAAAAAACTTAATAAAACATATTCTTACTCTAACCAAGATATGAAAGTGTAAACTAACATACATTTGTGCTGTTTTTTTTTAAATTTTTAATTTAGGATGTCGAGTACTTACCCTTCATTTTATGAAACATCCACTAAAAGAAATGCTGAACCTTTAGCTCCATTTTAGATGTTAATCATCGCCTCCATAGCTTGATAAATATTCCCAAAAAAATTACTAAAAATTTGAAAATAAAGTATTTTGTTGTTGAAAGAATAACAATAGAGCTTTTAAAACCTAAATTGGAGTATCAAAAAATCAAAGCATAATTAAGCATATCAAAGACCCATGCTATGCCCAGAATTTCACTAGAGTTTGTAGTTAATTTTTCAATCTAACCAAAAAAAAAAAAATCCCACAAAGTGAAACCTTTATATGCAATCACAAATAAAATATGAACACAAAAGGTTGAATCCAACTTCCTTTTTTATCATCCCACGTTTTAACCATTTAATTTTCAATTTGTCCACTATAGTTGTGTTGGCTAAACTATATAATTATGAGATGTATGAGGAGAGTAAGATAACGAAATGCCATAAGCACGGTTGCCCAATAGCCCTTATTGATCACATAAACATGTGCAAAAATTGTAAGACACACCATGAAAAGATGAGGAAGACTGGCCTGGACATCCGGTTATAAAAAATATATATATTGAGAAAGAGATGATATAGCCAATTGGTATACACTTTGATAGTCAAGATTGATACGTAGACTTGTACGTGTTGTTCTTGATTCGCATGAAAACCTGGGGGGAAAAAAAAGATCGTAAGAGATACACGCAAAAGTTAGAACAACACAACAAAAAGAAAAAGATCAAATAACAAATTTGTTCTATGCTTTGGGAGAGGGAGAGGGAGAGGGAGAGTGCACAGGGAATGAAGGAAAATCAAAGTTTCATTCATGGCATGATTACTGTGTTTTATTTCCTTTTACAACCCATTAATATGGAATTAAAAACACTCCTAATTGGTCTAATTGGTGGTCTAGGTGTTGCCTAGTTGTGAAGCCTGTGATTAATGATTTTACATTGATTTACAATTCATTTACAAGGAAATAAGAATAATTGGCTTGCTAGGATTTTTGTATGTACCATACTTAAATCCATGTTTACCAATTAAGGCAAATTTTTGAATAACACATCTCCTATAGTTGGATAATTTTCAAGAGTGGTAATGACATGTGTCCTTTCAAATTTTTTATGACAACCCTATCAATTGATGCCACTTGTCACGCTCACATCGCTCCTCGCGAAAACCCATCCTGCAATACTATAATAGACTAGCTGTAACGACCTGTGTTTTTATATGATTTTTTCTAAAATAATGTTGGGGAAATGTGAGAAATTGAAAATGAGTTAATGTGGGGCCAATGTGAGTGTGGCAATTGCACTTGGGTTCATTTATAACACATTAGAAACTTAGGGGGTGTAAGTGCCTAAAGGGGGGGTGTATATATAAGTGCATATGGCTTATTTTTTATCAAAAATATACACTCCTTCCTCTCTCAAAAATCAGCCCTCTCTCTCTCTCTCTCTCTCTCTCTCTCTCTCTCTCTCTCTCTCTCTCTCTCTCTCCTCACAAGTTCTCCATAAAACCTCACCAAAATACACCCCTCTCACTCCCCAAACTCAAGATTTAACCTCAAAATCGTCTTCTACGTGTGATTTGGAGCTTGGGTCTCCGTGGGTATGCTTGGAGCTAGGCCATTTCGGTTGGGGTTGGTAAGAACAATTTGGGGCTTTCACTTCCTTCTCATTTGGAGCTCAAACCTTGAGGTAGGGAAACAATTTCTACTCCCTCTAGTTGTATCTATGTGATATGATGCATATATCTTGTTCTTATTCATCCAATTTCTCAAAATCATGATTTTTCTTGCTAGTGGGTTTTGTTGAGTTTGGGATTTTGATCTAAGGATTTGGTAGTTGATTGATGCAATTGATTGTTGTTTTACCCTCCCTCCATGCCCAATAGTTGCTTGACACTTTCAATTTTTGGCCTAAAACATCAAAATATGACTTGGGATGAAGTTTCATGCTTTGGAAAAAAATTCGTAGAAAATCTGGGTTTCCCAACCAGTCGTGCAAAAACCTCCAACCGGTTGGGCGCTCCTGAAAATTTCGCTCGAATCTGTCTCTGCCCAACCAGTTGGGCAAAAACCTCCAACAGGTAGGGCTTTTCTAAAAAGTTATTCTTGTCTCTGTCTTGGCCCAACCAGTTGGGCAAAAACCTCCGACTGGTTGGAAAATGCTAAAATACTATATTTGCATCATTTATCCTCCCCTTGAATATTTGACACATCGTACATCCCTCCAACTTTATTTTGGCTACATTTGGGTAATATAAGGAGTTGGTTTGACATTTCGTTGCGAATGATAACAATGGGACAAAATGTGAAGTTTTGAAATGAGTTTTGAATCAAAAGTGTTTCATGGATAAATGTGGATACTAGGGCCACCATTCGGTGTGTCCCTAGCAATGGGTTAACGGAGCCCACGAAATCCGGCAGAAGGATTAATTTCCTATTAAATAAATGGATATTTTGAGAAGTGTTTGGAAATGGAATATTTCATAAAAGATGTGGCATTTTGGTATAATTGGATACTTGGATACGTTTTTTTTTAATATTTGGGTATTAAATTTGACATTTGGATACGTTTTTGGACACATGAATATTCATTGGGATACTTGGACATATTTTTGGACTAACCTTGGTGTTTTAGTGAAAATTGGCTTTTGGTACATGCTTTTGAGAATTTGGTGAGTACTTTGGCTTTTGATGAACATTTAGGCTATTTTCAAACATACCGGCATTTCCTTGGACAAATGGATCCTTGTTGGAGGAAGTAGAAGATTGCACTATGGTTTGTGAAAATGAGAGAAGGCGGGACGGTAAAGAATAGATGAGACGTTACAAATTTAGGATGAGTGTGTATGGTTGGTGAGTGGATATGTTTTAAGCTAAAGTGAGTCACGTTGTAATAACGTTGGTATACCATTATATTGTTAATATTATTACCAGCAGAGCTGGGCATGGTGCATGTGGCCTGTGAAAATATTGTTATTATTATTACCAGCAGAGCTGGGCATGGTGTACGTGACCTGTGAAATACGGAATATTGTTATTATTATTACCAGCAGAGCTGGGCATGGTGAACGTGGCCTGTGAAACACGGAATATACTATTATTACCAGCATAGCTGGGCATGGTGAACGTGACCTGTGAAACACGGAATATACTATTCTTACCGGCTGGATAAGAGTATTTGGGATGTATACACCCTAGTATAGGTTGCCGGACCTGTAACTTCCCGATATATGTATAGATAGAGTTCATAGAGGAGTTGAAGTGAAAAAAATGAGTTTAAGTACTTAGCACTTGTGAACTGCAGGGGAATGGTGGAAGGCAGATACTGAAGCAGAGGTGAACCAGGCTATGCAAACTAGTTTGGCACCAAATGTTTCAGATTCACACACCATTAACGGCCATCCAGGACCTTTTCCAAATTGCTCTTCACAGGGTACTGAAATTGGGTATACTTGACCTTTTGATATATTGAAAGTCCATCATAACTTCATTTTTTTAAGTAATGTAAAATGTGGTTATCAAACCTACTTAATTACTTATTACTTATTTCATTCAGTTTTAAGTGTTGAATCAGGGTTATCAAACAAGGCCAAATCAGGGTCGGCTAGGGCAACTCAAATATTGGGGTCGGCCCTGTTGACAGCCGCCGCCAGCCCAAGAACAACCAATCATCAATCTGGCACCACCGCCATGTTGCTCCACCACCGTCGAGAACCGCTGACTGACCAAATCTACTTGCTGCTACGTTTCATCCAATCCGTCTCCTAAAACCATGCACCTCACCTTCCTGCCCCTATAAATCTGCCACGCCGCCACTGCACCTTGCTGCTGGCACAGAGCACATCTTACTGCCCCTGCTGCATTGTTCCTTCACAGTCCGATAATGCCACCACAAATGCCTCAACTTGCATCTAACTGTAGGAAAACATGTACCGGAAAAACAATAATCGACAATTTTAATTCTGGAAAATGAGGAACACAAAATTACATAAAATCGAAATTCAACAATAACGAATATGTAAAGGATAGAAAAAACCAAGCCGGGGCCCGTGTTTCACACGGTCTCCTTAAAGCAAATTCACCGCCCCACGTAGGGTGTTTGGGGTTTTGATCGGCGTCTGCTTCCCAGGATACAGCGGCTAAAATGACCAACGGTAACACCTACCGGATCACCCTGTCGAACGAACAAGTGCCTGTTCTCTCTCCCACTAAAAATCAACAAATAATTTTTGTGTAGCTGTGGTGTGTTTCGGTGTGTATCAAATTCATTGGAGGAAGCACCAATTATATAGCCATTCATGGGTGACATGTGATGTATCAATTTTTCCCGAAAGAAAAAACCGAAACATTACTATTGCAATTGATCATGGAAAGTGTGGGAATTCATCAGTTGCTCAATTGAAAGTCATTATGTAGCAATTGCTACACACGTAAGTGATGAAGTTACAATTTGGACATTCAATGGTCACTAACTCCTCTTCTGTTGGACATGATTCAACGGATCAGACTCATGACCCAATTATCCAAATTTAATATCAAACTTACCTAAACTAGACACAGACCACAGACCTCGGACCACAGGTCGCGGGCCCACGAATCCTGAGTCCCGGTCCCGGCCCCTGTCTCGTTTAGGTGTTCAGTGACGGCGAGCGCGCGCGCGTCCCGTTGGCTTTTCCGATTCCCACAATGAGACAATTCTTATTCATCTTAAAAAAATGAATTTTGTTCATATTTAGGCTCACCAAAATATTCGAACAAATCTTTCATTTTTCCAACAATCCCCCACATGAATGAAATTGGTCGAAACTGACACAGATGACTCGGAGAGAGAGTACAACGGATCAATCCTGTGACATCCCGACTTTTCTATTTAAAAAAAACTAAAAAATAAATTTGATACAAATAATTAGTTCTTCCTTTTTCCATTTTCAAACTTCTTTCTAATAAAAAAAAATACAAATTTTTGTGTCCTACTTTTATTTTCGGACTCCTTCAAAAATCGAATAACTTATATTTTGTTTTTGTAAACAATGTTGATCTAATTTAAATTAGAATATATGGGTACATGTTTTATTATGGGGCCGCTAAATTTATTGTGGGTCACGCTTACTCCTTAAATTTAGATTGGGCCTAATAGTGGAAATATATTTTAATTATTGAGAGGGCCCTTTTTCCTGATACATATATTGAGAACTAGGGTTATTTTATTTTCCCAACCAATAGAGAGAGAGAGAGAGAGAGAGAGAGAGCGCAGCCGCCATAAGGGCGAGAGTGGGCCGTTAGTTTGCATATAAATTAGAGACACTTAGGTTATTTTATTCTCATGAGGGGACTGAGAGAGGGTAAAAGAACAAGTCGACATAGCGGCGGCATTTGGGAGACCCATCAGGGTGTCGTTCATTGGTAATTCTCTTATCACTTGTACTGGAAATATTTTATTGTCTTTTCGGTTCATCCAATAGAACGTGAGTTTTTATTGGTCGAGAGAAAGAATCTGTTGTGATGGTGCTAAATGGGTCTTGCATGTGGGAGGGTTAATACTTGACAATGGATTAGAAATCTGATTGATTAGTATTAGATTGCAAGAGGTAATTAATTGGTTGATTTGGGTTAGTGCATAAGATTACAAGGGTTTAATCGATGGTTGGGTTGGTGTCACATGAGTGGGGATCAAGTAGGTCATTGTTCATATTAGTTGTTTAGGCAATATGTATAGAGTGGTCAAGTTCCTGATGTAAGGTTAACAATATGGGTTCATCTATTGATTATTTTTATTGCTATTCTTTTTATTCAGACTAGAAGAGTACACGAGTATTGCATTTTGTGATCAATCTTTCCGGTCAAGGTGAGTGGTTAAGCATGTGATCCCTTCATTTGGATTCCTCTTGAGCCTATCAATTCTTGATAGATTCTTTATTTCGTTGCGATGATAAATGTTAACTTATTTGTGGAACATTTATTGATGATTGACGTACCCTTTGGCATACAAGGTTAATTGAAATACTTGCAATTTATTGGTCGATATTAATTTTTCTTCTTGTCTATTCGTTGATTCTGTGATATCTCCGGAATGTTGTTCTTATTTGATTGGGACCGTGTATTATATTTGTGAAAGTCCAAGGAAAAGACCCAGGCGCCATCCTGTGGTGACTTTGGCCACTAGGGAAAAGACTTGTGAAATACCCTGTGACTCTAGTGCTCAACGGATAGGGAAAAGACTTGTGAAATACCCTATGACCCTACTCCGGATCGGCTTAGGGAAAAGACTCTGGCGCCATCCTGAGGTGACTCTATGTACGGTATTGGATCCAATGGGCTAAGCCCTGAGAAAATAATTGGCATTTGGCAATGGTTATTATTATTATTATGGTTCCCACATAATTTGGTTGAAATTCTATTTTTGTTGTTCGTCATTCTGGTGTTCCTAGCCTTTGTATAAATGCATATTCTTGTGAATCGATTATTGCTTTTGTAATTCGCTAATCAGACATTCATATCCTTGATACTACTTGTTGAGCCATTGACCTTTATTATTTGAAATCATTTCTTTGGAGCTCTCGCTATCGTTCTTTAAAATGCATGCCACGTTGTATTCCAAACCCATAGCATGCTTAACTACTCATTGAGCTGTGAGCTGACGGATTTATTCCACATTCTTTTCAGGTTAGTTCGGGGAACATCATAGTGGACTCTGAGACAGTGTCGGGACCCACCGTTTGGACCTCTAGGGCATTTGCATTTTTATTTCTTTTAGTTGTGTTAACAGCTTCCGCACTTTTATTTATGTGGCTTTTATTAATAAATTTGAAGTTGGAATATTTGGGATGTTTGTACCCAATTTGCTATAAAAAAATGTTGGTTTGGTTCACATTTTGAATTATATTCAGGTTTTAGTTTAATTAATTTGGGTTGTGAAAAATTATTTTATTTTTATTTTTATTTTTGTTTAGGCTTCGTGTTCCAAGAATTATCTCTTGGTTCACGGCCGGTCATGTTTCCCAATTTGGGGCGTGACAAATCCCGCATAGGATAGGTAGCTTTTGGCCTTGAACCTTCCCTTGTGAAGACCTATCGGGTTTACTGGCTGACCAGTGTGCGGTCCCACTTTGAACTGTTCTGCCGTTTGTGTAAACCGAGACAATAGGAATCACACGGAACATCACCTGACACAGTTCTGTTCTCACTATCGTGTTCGTTTTGGCCATGAACACTCTTCCTGGTTCTGCAAGTATTTTCTCGAGAAATTTTGCCAAAATTCTCAAAGAAGCGGCCCCACTTCATACTCACATATGTGACCTTCTTATAAAGGGTATCCTGCTATACCCCGCTCGGGCTTCCCGACGCATAAGAGTCATTAAAAGCAATGCTTACCCTAGAATCCTTTACAGGTATCACTGTTCCACACCATAGGAATGGGCAGGAGATTTAGTCTCCTCCGTGATCGTTCTCGGTTACTCGCAAAAGGTAGTCTCATTGAACCTAGATCTTGGGATCTCCAGTCAGCTAGGTTGGCTACCCCCACGGTAACTATGAGCGTAGTGGCTTTAGCCCCATTCCCCTCGATGTTTTATCAACTAGCTCTCTATTTAACCCTTTGGTTAGCGGATCCGCAATGTTGTCCTTTGACTTTACATAGTCAATAGTGACAACCCCATTCGAGAGCAGTTGTCTAATGGTGTTGTGTCTACGACGAATATGCCTAGACTTACCATTATACACCTTACTCTGTGCCCTTCCAATTGCTGATCGACTATCGCAATGGATGCATACTGCTGACACAGGTCTCGACCATCTCGAAATATCTTCGACAAACTGGCGTAGCCATTCTTCCTCTTCAAATGCTTTATCTAAAGCAATGAACTCTAATTCCATCGTAGAACGTGCAATGCACGTCTGCTTAGAAGATTTCCAAGAGACCGCTGCACCACCAAGAGTAAAGACATATCCACTCGTGGATTTCGAGTCTCTCATGTCTGATATCCAATTTGCATCACAGTACCCCTCCAATACTGCTGGATATTTGGTATAGTGCAGTCCTAAATCACGAGTATACCTCAAGTAGCGTAGTACTCTAACTACCGCCTTCCAATCCCCTAGATTACTCGTGTATCTACTCAGTTTGCTAACTGAGTATGCTATGTCTGGCCTGGTACAATTCATTAAGTACATCAGACTTCCAATTATCCGAGAATACTCTAATTGAGAAACGCCTTCCCCCACATTCTTGGATAAATGGAGATTCAAATCCACAGGAGTCCTTGCTATATTTGTATCAGACTTGTTGAATTTCTCAAGAATCTTATCGATGTAATGAGATTGAGACAACACAAGTCCATCTGATGTTCTAGTTATCTTTACACCCAGTATAACATCAGCAAGTCTCATATCTTTCATGTCAAACTTAGAATTCAACATCTTCTTGGTAGAATTGATCATCTTATCATTACTACCAACAATGAGCATGTCATCAACATAGAGACACAAAATGGCGTAACCTTCATCAATGTCCTTGACATATACACATTTGTCACACTCGTTGATTTTAAAACCACTTGACATCATAGCATTGTCAAATTTCTCATGCCATTGTTTAGGTGCTTGTTTTAGACCATACAATGATCTGACAAGTCTACAAACTTTTCCTTCTTGTCCTGGAGCGGAAAACCCCTCAGGTTGTTCCATGTAAATTTCTTCATCTAGATCTCCATTTAGAAAAGCTGTTTTCACATCCATTTGATGTATCTCAAGGTTTCGTAATGCTGCGATAGCAACTATCATCCGAATGGATGAGATCCTCGAAACAGGAGAATAAGTATCGAAGTAGTCTAGGCCCTCTTTTTGTCTATATCCTTTGATGACAAGCCTAGCTTTATACTTATCTATTGACCCATCTGCCTTCATTTTTCTCTTGAAGATCCACTTGTAGCCGAGAGGCTTACTACCAGGTGGAAGATCCACCAGTTCCCAAGTGTGATTATGCAAAATGGAGTCAATCTCACTCTTTATAGCCTCCTTCTATAGTGGACCCTCAGGAGAGCTCACAGCTTCTTTGAATGTTCGAGGCTCACTTTCTAACAAATAAGTAAGAAAGTCTGGACCAAAAGATGTTGAAGTTCTAGACCTCTTGCTACGCCTAGGCTCAACTGCATCTTCATCTTCTTGGTCTTGACTGCTCTCAGCTGCAGTCCCTAAAGTTCGTTTCACAGAACTTGACTCTGCTATGGATCTTCGTGGAAATATATGTTCAAAGAACATTGCATTCCTAGATTCCATAATAGTATTCTTGTGTATATCTAGTATCTCAGATTCATGCACAAGAAACCGATAAGCACTACTGTTGTGTGCATAACCGATGAATACACAATCAACGGTTTTCGGTCCTATTTTCTCATACTTCGGAGGAGGTATCGGTACCTTCGCAAGACACCCCCACATTCGAAGGTGGTCATAGGTAGGCTTTCTACCTTTCCATAACTCGTAAGGAGTCTTATCGAGCTTCTTATGTGGTACCCTATTTAGGACATAATTCGCAGAGAGAATTGCATCAACCCACATATTCTATGGCAACCCAGAACTGATCAACATAGCGTTCATCATTTCTTTCAAGGTACGATTCTTGCGCTCAGCAACTCCATTTTGCTGAGGCGAATAAGGTGCAGTAGTTTGGTGAATGATTTCGTGTTGTGCACAAAATCCACCAAATGGAAATTCATATTCACCACCTCGGTCACTTCTCAACACCTTAATCTTTTTGTTGAGTTGATTCTCAACTTCATTCTTATAAAGAATGAATTTTTCCAAAGCCTCGTCCTTGCTATTCATCAAGTACACATAGCAATATCTTGTGCTATCATCGACAAAAGTAATAAAATACTTACTGTCTCCCCATGATTGGACTGTGGATTAAGTCCAATGGCTCGGTATTTCTTTCAATCGAATGAAAAGAAGCCCTAGACATTTTTGCTTCTACACAAGTTTCACACTTGTGATTTTTATCAATATTGAAAGCTGGTATGTGATCCAAGTTAATTAATCTACGTAACATATCATAATTAACATGACCCAGTCTTCCATGCCACAAATTGGAAGACTCAAGCATGTATGCAATAGGGATTTCTTTGTTATTCACCTTGGGAATAACATTCGTAACATTGAGTTTAAAAAGACCATCGATCAAATAACCCTTCCCCACATACACCCCAGCCTTGGTAAGTGTAACCCTATCCGCCTCAAAAACCATGCGAAAGCCATGCTTGCTTAGCAAAGACCCGGACACCAGGTTCTTGCGAATGTCCGGCACATACAAGACATTATTCAAGGTCAACTCATTGTCTGAAGTCATCTTCAGCACCACTTTGCCTTGACCCTCCACAATCGAGGTAGCTGAGTTGCCCATGTACAACTTCTCACCGTTTGCAACAAGCTTGAGAGAGGTGAACATCTTTTTGTCACCGCATATGTGGCGAGTGGCTCCAGTGTCCACCCACCAATCTTGTGGGTTTAGTCCGGCCATATTAACCTCAGAAACCATTGCTGTGAGGTTGAGATCAAAGGCATCTCTTGAGACTGCCTCCAGATCCGCCAAACGTTGTTCGTCTTGCACACCTTTGGCAAAGACAAAAACGTTATTACACAAAAACCTCGCAAGGTCAGTGGACATTTTTTTTTTTTTTCCCAACCAATTCCAATATTCCACGAGGGAAATCCTTAGCAAACCAAGAAAATTTCTATGGATTTATCAAAACCACAGCCCACTGATCCGAAAGTGAATTACTAAAAAATTACTAGATGATCAAATAGAGTAACCGATCCACCGAAATTGAAAAGATACAGTACATTACAACAATAACAACAATAACATAACCCATTTAGTCCCCAATAATTGGGGGTATGGGCGGGGGAAGGATAGGAGACAGACCTAACCTTTGGCAATAAATGCACAAAGTGGCTGCTCCCAGAATACCACTGAAACAGATGGATTGGAGACAGACCTAACCTTTGGCAATAAATGCGCAAAGTGGCTGCTCACAGAATACCACTGAAACAGTGATCCCCCTATACCGTCGCGTTTGCTGCGGAATCATACCCTTAAATCAAAGCCAAAAGGCATCAGAGAGGGCAGACCCAAGAATCATTTTGATTTATGTGCACATTACCATGCTTCTTTCATTCAGCATCCAGAGCATTGGCGTTGCACAGCAAAAGATACAGTACATTAGCTAATAAGAAATTTATGTACTGACTTTCAATCCCAAAAGATTAGTGACGGTTTACCAAACTTTACACTAAGCCAGAAACAAATTTGGAAACCAAGTAACCCACTGTTTTTAATAGAAAGTTAGAAACAATTAGCCTTAACAAAAGTTAAAACTAGTTAGATGCGCTTAACTAATGCAAGAACGGAAAACCCATGTTTCTCAAAACTCTATTCTGTTTGCAACAGAAAACCTTCGTAGTAAATAATTAAATCCAGAATCAGTGATCTATTTTTCCGGATCGAAAAACCTTTGTTTTCACAAAACTATTTTCCAATGAATTTGCTTTAAGATTTTAGGAAAACATGTACCGGAAAAACAATAATCGACAATTTTAATTCTGGAAAATGAGGAACACAAAATTACAAAAAATCGAAATTCAACAATAACGAATATGTAAAGGATAGAAAAAACCAAGCCGGAGCCCGTGTTTCACACGGTCTCCTTAAAGCAAATTCACCGCCCCACGTAGGGTGTTTGGGGTTTTGATCGGCGTCTGCTTCCCAGGATACAGCTGCTAAAATGACCAACGGTAACACCTACCGAATCACCATGTCGAACGAACAAGTGCCTGTTCTCTCTCCCAATAAAAATCAACAAATAATTTTTGTGTAGCTGTGGTGTGTTTCGGTGTGTATCAAATTCATTGGAGGAAGCACCAATTATATAGCCATTCATGGGTGACATGTGATGTATCATTTTTTCCCGAAAGAAAAAACCGAAACATTACTATTGCAATTGATCATGGAAAACGTGGGAATTCATCAGTTGCTCAATTGAAAGTCATTATGTAGCAATTGCTACACACGTAAGTGATGAAGTTACAATTTGGACATTCAATGGTCACTAACTCCTCTTCTGTTGGACATGATTCAACGGATCAGACTCATGACCCAATTATCCAAATTTAATATCAAACTTACCTAAACTAGACACAGACCACAGACCTCGGACCACAGGTCGCGGGCCCACGAATCCTGAGTCCCGGTCCCGGCCCCTGTCTCGTTTAGGTGTTCAGTGACGGCGAGCGCGCGTGCGTCCCGTTGGCTTTTCCGATTCCCACAATGAGGCAATTCTTATTCATCTTAAAAAAATGAATTTTGTTCATATTTAGGCTCACCAAAATATTCGAACAAATCTTTCATTTTTCCAACACTAACAAACCCCTCAAAATAGTCAACCAAAACCCAAAAACCCTTACAGGAAAATGCAGTCATCAAAAAAGCCATATAGGCGATTTTGCAAATCCCATTCCCATGTGGAAGAGGGAGCCAGATCGTCACTTTATCATGCTGTAGCAGAAGGATCATTGCGTTTTGCAAATCCCATTCCCAGGTGGAATAGAGAGCAAGCAATAGAGAAGAGACCCAATCTCCAATCTTTTTGCCCTTTTGGATGCTAGAGAACGAACAGAGAGTAGAGAAGATAGAAAATATTTCAGATATTGGTACGTAAGAAAAAGGGTTGATTTAGTACAGGTACTGTAGCTTGAGGCTTTTTGGCTACCTGTTAATTGAGGCTGTTGTTGCAACACCTTTTTCGGAGTTGGGCTAGATAAAATAGAGAAGAGAGCTCATTTGTTGAGCCTCTTGGGAATGCTCTTAGATGAGAAATGTCCGTTTGTAATGACAGTTTTCGTTGAAGTATTTTTATTTTTCTCAGTGATTATAGTTGTTTTCGTTTTAAGAGTCTATATTTTTCTCAGTTTTTTAGGTATAAAATTGTGTACTCTACTTAACAGAGTTTTTAGTCAAACAAGAGGCAAAATTATGCCATGGATAATGTGGCTCCGCTTGGGTAGAGTCCGTAAATGATCAGTCATCAACTTTTATATACTCGTCAATATTTGAAAAAATGGGTTTCCAATGATCTACTTCAAGTAACCTTTATATTTAATGCTAAGACTACAAACACATTCTAGTAGGCCATAAGTGAAAATATAACGGAAACGAGGGTCAATTTTTATGTAATAATACCATTCGTATGGTGAAAATTTTTAGATTTCTTTGGACATTTGAGTAAAACAATTGGTAAATAATTATTGTGAATTTATTTTTGGAGACGGATCCTCTCCGGTCTATGAGAAGCCTGATCTACACTCGTCATTTGCCGCAATCAATGGATTGAATGTATTTTAAAATTTTTACCGATAAGAGTTAACTCTTACCACGCTAAGAGTTTATGAGAAAAACCAAACCACTGAACCTATCAATGAACGATCTTGATAGCGATTGTCTCTTTCAATTTAAAACATGGACCGGAGAGGATCCCAATTTTTTTTTTTTTTACTAGCTATGCTCTTGTTGGTTTTTACTTTCTATGCTTTTGCTTGTTGGTCTACTTCCTTCGCCTCATGTGGCCACCTATGGCCTGACCAGAGGAAGACTCCGACCCACATGTCGCACACTCCTATATGACTATATATTGGGTTTGTTGCTGGTATGTATTACGATTTTGGATTTTTTGTGGCTTGCTCGGTGACCGACAACGGCTTGGAACGAAGGGAAAGTCCATTTACGCGTCTTGCACTCGTAGACGCAAGAATCCTGATTTTCCATCTATTTTTTACAACCTTTTGAGGGGTTTTTACACCTCCGGTAGCATCGTGATGGTTAAAGTGAGCTCGCAATGGAGAGACGAGGAGCCAACCGTAGAGGTCCGGACGATGAGACCAGCAACAACAACGGCGAGGGAGGGCTGAATATAGGACTGTGGTGGTGGTGGTGGCAGTGGTGTTTTGACTCTTTTGAGGAATAAGACAGTGTAATTTTAGGGTGCGAGCATGTTTTGGAAGAGGCAAATTATTTTGTTAAGTTTTAATCTCAGCCGTTGAAACTAATGACTAAGATAAAGTGTCTTTTTCTAAATTTTTGCATCTATTTCCGGTACCGGCCTAATACGTATCAGGTTTGATTTAGATATGTGAGATGCAAAGGACAGTGGGGGCTATACTTAGTTGTTAGAGAATTATGAAAGTAGCTTAATTGGGGTAATCATGAAAGAAGATGAAAAAGATGGGGTGGACACTGTAATAAGAATAGTCTCTCTCGTTTTTGGCCGAAGCACTATAATAATCCTGAAAATATTCTCCACGGGTGGAGAAGAAACATGCATGGCTCCACCCTAATTTCCTCTTTCCAAATTCCTACCCCATCTCGACACTTGCGTCGGATTTCCCAGAGAGAGAACGATGAGATCGGCAGTCAAGGAGGAGAGTGCTCAAGATTCTAATCGCAGAATGACCAGGTCCGCCTATAATCAAAAGAAACTGGAAGATGATTTTGCCAATCGCAGAAGGACCCGTTCTTCATTTAAGCAGCAGCAGAAAAAACCGCAAGGAGGCAAAAAACCACTGCGGCGTCTGCAAAAGAAGAAGGAAGAACCCCTACTACTCACAGATTTTTATCCGGAGGACAAGAAGTGCAGAATAGGTCGATACGATGAGCCTGATCCCACGGAGCCTCCATTTGCATGGAGATCGACACACTTCCGGTATTTTACCCCGGAAGAAAGAAAGGCTTACCTCAAGAGGGTAGAGGAGAGCGAGGTATATATATGTATATATCTGTATTCCGTTATATGTCTGTATTTGTGATTTCATTCACCCATTAACACATAAATTATGATTGCTCAGGGGTTTGATTCTGGGTCATATCCCTTAGAGGTTTGTTTAAGTAATCCAATTACTGAAATCTCGTTGGAAAGACGTTCATATAATAGAGAGTATTCGACTTATGCAGCAAAGAGGGCACTTACAGGGTACAACAAAAAAAAGGTGTGTTTGTTTGTCCGCTTTTGTTTCAGTAAATCCTTGAACTCCTTTTTCTTGGTATTTGTTTTTAACGGCCCTTTAATTCAATTACAGCGCACCAAATACCAGTTTGTCAAGCTCGTCAGGGTGTGTGTCTCTTTCAGCAGGGGTGTGTATTACATTACCTTTCAGGCGATGCAGGATGGGACGGCACCTTCCCCTCCCCGTAACTTCCAAACTCTCGTTCATCATTTGATTAGGGGGATACGTATCAAGTTTTGCAGGGAGGAGAAAAACCCCAAATTAACACAAGGTGCTTATTATTGGTTCATTTCTTTAGTTATGTTTCTGGTGGTCTTGGGTAGTTTAATAGCTCCTTTTTACATTTTGGACATTTTTGCTGGTTTTGAATGCTGAATGTTGAATGTTGCTTTTGTGCATTGGTTGATCCCGAAATGACCCCCCGCCTTTGTAACATGAACAGAACACGGGAATTCATAGAAAATGGGGACAGAGACCCGGTGGGGACACAGTCAGTAAACAATTTATATACACATATATACTATACACTTTTCTATCAATATGTAAGGTATATACATTGTGAGTCCCCTTCCTATCCAAACTCTCTTAACTTAGTTAAGTTACGGACCTAGGGTTATATTAGCGTTTTTGTGAAAAACAGCTCCGATCAAGCCCTTCCGGGTATTT
Organism: Vaccinium darrowii; assembly: GCA_020921065.1. NCBI lineage: Eukaryota > Viridiplantae > Streptophyta > Magnoliopsida > Ericales > Ericaceae > Vaccinium > Vaccinium darrowii. The sequence goes on along the minus strand of CM037162.1, from coordinate 19,755,241 downwards.
TTTTTTGCCAAATCTTCGCGTTGGACTTTGAAAACACCTTTTAAACACATTCAACGGTTCGGATTTTCAAAAAAAAATTGGGAAGGTGGAGGTCCGTAACTTAACAGAATGCGGGAGTTTGGATTGGAAGCTTGGTATATACATTGTTATGTCATCCAATATACCTGCATGTACACACATATATGTAAGTTATACACACATTCACACAACAACATAGATTTGTGCATCGAATATATACCAGTTAATACATACACATACATATATATACACATGCCAAGCGAGAAAGAGAGATCACGAGTGTCTATGTGGGACACGGCTGGTCATGCCGTATCCCCCTTCAAAAATTAATTTACTGTTGTTGACGCGCCGTGTGGCGTGTCCCACAAGTGTCCCCAGCATGAATATGCGGGCACGGTGACCTCCAGGAGTGTCGGTACTTCATAGAACCCTACATTTCTTTGTCCCCTTTTGTATTTGTTTTTCTTTTGTGCTCTTGGTAATGTTCAATGCACAGCACGCATGTTTCCTGAAGCAATAATTTTATGTCAATATTGAGTTGAACCCAACCCGATTTGCGTCTAAATGGAAGGATTCTTAAGTTCATGCATGGGTTTTCAGCCAGAAAACAAGGATTTTGTTGTTACCATGGATAGCTTTTGTTTTTCTTTTGTTTGTTCTTTCTTTCTTTCTTTTTTAATTTTTCTTTCTTTATTTTTTTTTAGGTAGATCTATCTAAAAAAAACCACAATTCAAGCAAATGTACAACATGGTACAATTAATAAGGTAGACACAACTGAAGGCTAGGACTCATCAAGATAAGATCATAAAGGCATAGGAACTATGACACGACTTAATGGGTGTACGGAAACAAATAGTTTCCAAGACTCAAGAAAGGGTGGCTTAACGCAGATGCTTTGAACAAGGACAACAGGGGGTTGTAAAGGTATCATATAATATGAGTGCTGCAAGGGATCTCATTCGAATTCGAGTCTATTTTTCTTTTTAGGCTTTGAAAAGTGCTTCCAAACCTTACAGGAACTGAATTGCTAGAAAGATCTCTTCAACAATCAAGTCTTCAATCCGCTAAGGAGGAGGGTGGGAGCTTTCTTGATTGGATTGAGACAGATTACTTTGAATCTGGTTCAACAAAAACTATTTGCTCGGATGGACCACATTCCATTGCCCCTGGCTTAAAATGATCGGGTTTTCTATTTCATTATCTAGGGAAAGAACCCTGGCTGGGTGAAAACTTGCTTTTCTTATTTGCTTTCCTTCTCTCGCTTGACCTTGTCTTGTGTTCAATAAAGAGACTCTGACCGGGAAGGAGAGATTCAGATCTAGGCAAGGGAGAGACTTGGGCCAGCTACTGGTTATAAGATACGATTCCTTAGACTACTATGGTAACTGGCTTGTCACTTAAAGGAATATTGTTAGCTCCTTGGGGCATTAGGAATCAAAGGCCTAAGCCATGGAAGGAGAAGGAAAGGCCAATAAATGGCACTTTCTTACTAGACCGTATGCTAGACCGTAATAAGGGTCTGGAATGGAGTATTCAACTGAATAGTAATTAACCACTATAACAAGGGTAAGAAGTAAGAACATTCCTCAATAAAAGAAGTGTATAGACCCAGGAAATGCCAATCTCATTTATAGCTGTCAAGACCCATAATCAAGTTACTGCCATTACCGCTTTTTGCTTTTACCGTATCTTGCGAGTGAGTTAGTTGAATATCCTGGCTTGTACAACCCATTTTAGTCGAATCAACTACTGAATTTGGTTACTTTGATTTGCTTACAAGTTTATGTTATTTACTATTTAAGAAGCATTTATGGAAAACAAAGCAAGAAATATTTAAAGTGAAATGCTCTGTTTTTAAGCTCTCTGAACAAGCGAGTTTCTCTACCACCTGAAGATCACAAAATAATGGTCATATTTCTACGTCATTGTATGTACTAAATTTTTAAATGTTGCATTGTATCGAAGACACAACTCAGAACATAACTTCAATGAAACATGCATGTGGGGGGCGAGTTAGAATTGTTGCTAAACGACCTCCCAAACCTTGCTTGTCAAGAGTTGTAGTGAATGACTCCATGTGTTGTTGAACAACTCGGAACACGTAGGAAAATTGGACATGAGACAGGCATGATGCAAATGTCATTTTCATATTTTTCTACGTGAATGTATATTTTCCTCGCCATATTGATCGAAGATGCCACTGGGAAAGAACTGCACCTGAGGCCCAACTGGTAAGTCATCAAATGAAAACTTAAAGTCTTGCAACACAATATTTCCATCGCGTGCTTTTTTTTTTTTTTTTTGAAGAATGCTTCTTTACCAGAAATATGCTATGGCTGACTTGGTAGCCCGTTGTGCTATTTGCAGGCCCTGGGGAGACATCTCAGCAACAGTGAGATGTTTATTCATATTTGTTATTGGTGAAATATCTTTAAGTTTGGATATGAAAGAGCAGTTACTTTCAAGTTAGTAATTAGCGCTGTCAAACTAATCGTACGTATGGCAGGAGTTATGACTTCGGTTTTTTTTTTTTCCTTCCTTTTTTCCGAAAGGCAGGAGTTCTGAACTTGATCAATAATTGTAAGTATGGCAGGAGTTATGAACTTGAGCATTTGTTGATCAATAATTTTAGCATTGTCTGTCTTTCAATCTCAACTTCTATCTCCCCTTCGATTATTTCTTTTGTTTCTTTTTCTTCTCGGTTGCAATTTTCAATAGAGGTGCCAAATTGATGGGCATACGAGCAACGAGTGACTGTCACAAATCAAAAAATTAAGTTGATTCACTATCTCTTTTGACATCTGATATGAACAAGGCAATGATCGGCGACTTCCTTGAGTGAGGAAGAGATAAAAGGAACATAGAAAGAGGGAGGGAGGACCAGAGTGAAAGTATGAAACATGGGAACTACAGACTCCGGGGAAGCTATCAAGTAGGGAACTAATAAAGGAAGGGGAGAGGATTCCGTCCATAGCCATTCAGGGGAGATGCACATAAACTGGCCTAAACATCTATGCGCATATCCTTGGCACTGCACGCAGCAGCTATTTAGTTCGACAAATCATTAACTGGATCAACTGCATTCTCTTTGACAGGAGAAAAATGGATCCGTATTTAAAAAGAACTAGTCCTTTGAAAAATGGAGTATTTTGGAAATTTGGAAAAGACAACCCCTTTGAAAAACTCCATAAAATAACATCTTCACTTCTCGTTATGAGAAATCAAAAGAAATGTCAACTCCTTTTTTTGGTATAATAATATCAGGAGAAGACTAGAAGTACTAGCATCAAACCCGTGTTATGCACAGGACGATTTCAAATGCACACCATCCATGTGCACTTGAAAAACATGTGTTCATGAATAACATACTCCCTTCGTCCTAAATTGTTTGTCTATTTTTGAAACTTGTGTCATTTTTCAATTGTTATATCTTTCAATTTATAATGTTTTTTGTAATTGTTAACACTTTGTATTATAAAACTCATCGAGAACTATCAAACAATATCCATATTGAATATTTTTTTTAGATTCATATTGAAAGATAGAAGTGATTGAAATTGACACAAATATTCAAAATGGACAAACAATTTGAGACGGAGGGAGTAAGAGATAATTCTTAGACGCCTTTTCTATGGAAATAATGTGTTCATGAATTGTGTACCTATTATTGAACCGTTGAATTTAATGTCTATGGTCTGACTTTGTGAACAAATATTTCCTAAGTTTTTTTTAAAAGTTAACAATATCAAGAAAATAGTAATGGAGAGGCATTATTTATTTATTTTTTTACGAAAAAAGAGATGAGTCAAAATATATGTATATAACTTTGTGACCAAAAAATTCATGGTAGAAAAAGTGTTAGTGGGGTGAGTTGGCTCCATCACCTCACGTATATCTCTTCTGCTTTCCACCCAAATCAATGAAGCAAAATTACGTTAAAAAAAACTTAATAAAACATATTCTTACTCTAACCAAGATATGAAAGTGTAAACTAACATACATTTGTGCTATCTTTTTTTTTTTTTTTAATTTAGGATGTTGAGTACTTACCCTTCATTTTATGAAACATCCACCAAAAGAAATGCTGAACCTTTAGCTCCATTTTAGATGTTAATCATCACCTCGATAGCCTGATAAATATTCCCAAAAAAATTACTAAAAATTTGAAAATAAAGTATTTTGTTGTTGAAAGAATAACAATAGAGCTTTTAAAACCTAAATTGAAGTATCAAAAAATCAAAGCATAATTAATCATATCAAAGACCCATGCTATGCCCGGAATTTCACTAGAGTTTGTAGTTAAATTTTCAATCTAACCAAAAAAAATCCCACAAAGTGAAACCTTTATATGCAATCACAAACAAAATATGTGTATCCAACTTCCTTTTTTTATCATCCCACGTTTTAACCATTTAATTTTCAATTTGTCCACTATAGTTGTGTTGGCTAAACTATATAATTATGAGATGTATGAGGAGAGTAAGATAACGAAATGCCTTAAGCACGGTTGCACAATAGCCCTTATTGATCACATAAACATGTGCAAAAAATGTAAGACACGCCATGAAAAAATGAGGAAGACAAATTGTCGAGGCCACTGAAGGTTATGTCCGGTCATTACCTCCAGGGTCGGAATTAGTTGAGGTGCGCGCAAACTGGCCTGGACATCCGGTTATAAAAAATATATATATTGAGGAAGAGATGATATAACCAATTGGTCTACACTTTGATAGTCAAGATTGATACTTAGACTTGTACATGTTGTTGTTCTTGATTCACAAGAAAACCTGGAGAAAAAAAAAAAAAGGATCGTAAGAGATACACGCGGAAGTTAGAACAACACAACAAAAAGTAAAAAGATCAAATAACAAATTTGTTCTATGCTTTGGGAGAGGGAGAGTGCAGAGGGAATGAAGGAAAATCAAAGTTTCATTCATGGCATGATAACTGTGTTTTATTTCCTTTTACAACCCATTAATATGGAATTAAAAACACTTCTAATTGGTCTAATTGGTGGTCTAGGTGTTGCCTAGCTATGAAGCCTATGATTAATGGTTTTACATTGATTTACAATTCATTTACAAGGAAATAAGAATAATTGGCTTGCTACGATTTTTGTATGTACCGTACTTAAATCCATGTTTACCAATTAATGCAAATTTTTTAATAACACATCTCCTATAGTTGGATAATTTTCAAGAGTGGTAATGACATGTGTCCTTTCAAATTTTGCAAAGTTATCATATAATATGAGTGTGTTGAATAAGCACAATCTAATTGTCCCAAAGCAAGGGATGGCTTGTAATCAGGAGATAGGTGCCCCAGCAAGCAACCAGATGGTGAAAATGGTGACAGTATATGAAAGTAACCAGGGGGTGTGGGCTGGAGAACTAGAAAATGGATGGCTGTACAGGACAGTGGCTGCCCAATAGCATGACCTCCATGAAATAGTAATAGAAGATTCTTTCTATTAGCTTAACCGTGGGAGGCAAGAAAGATTGGAATTCCCCCTTAGTAGTTGGCTCGGCTAGAAGGAATGTTTGAAGGGAAGGAGGGTCGGATGAAAGTAAAAAAAGGAAGGATGGATGGTCGGACCAGAGAACTCGCTTTCTATCTTCTCAGAAGAGAGCAATATCACTAGATTAATTGGAAAAAAAAATCATTGCAATCAAATCAAGTGCGGAGACATGTATTGAGTGTTCAATACTCTTGTTGTTTACTGTTTAGTTGTCTCAAAAGTGCAAGGAAGAATGTTGTAGACTTTCTTCTTCATTTGTTTGTCTAGTTAATGTTCATCGTCACATACTATGATTACTTTTGTTTGCACTATGTCCTGTATTTCTAATTTCATTCCACGGGGACATTTTGTTCTTACACATGGGTAAAGATCCTATACGTGTTGGGGAAATTGTCGTGTTTTGACGTCGACGTAAGATTTCTTTCTTTTGCTTTCATTATTGGTGAGACTTATCTTGACATCCATGCTACTTTCTATCATTTGCTTTCGTTTGCAGCACATTTGGAATATCTTCCTCTTGTAAATGTTGAGTCTGATATTCCTTTTGCCTTGCTTTCATTTTTTTATTTTAATCATTCATTGTTTTTGTGAAACAAACTTTTGCTGTCTAATGAGACTAAAACCTGTTTGAAAAGAGTTTTGCTTTCGATTTATTATTTAGATTGTGGAAGGATATTTCAGCTTCGCTGTAGGATTAATCTTGTATGTGAACCCCGTGCTTACAAAGCCTCTCCGGTTTAATATTCATTCTATCATGTTGGTGCACGCTGGTGCCATTAAGCTTGTTCATCATGAGCTTTAGACCTTGCAAAACTGACTTCATGATTTGCATTTTGCAATTTGAAAGCCAGTACCTTCTTGTAGAATTTGCTTGCAAATCAAACAACTATATTGTCTATAGTCAATCCAACTTTCAAATATTAGATTTTAACAACAATCCAGCAATGGATAGGCATGTAATTCTGAGTTTCACTTGCTTGTTTGGATTGCAGAGTAAAGCAAGATATTCAATTCTTTCACTATTAGTTCTGGCTTACTTCTTTCCAGATGCAAATCTTATTCCTTTGTTGTCATTTGCTAGCATGCTTTGTTTTTTCATTCATTTTCCTCATTATCCCTTTTCTGTGTGTGCAGGGTCGTGATACTGATTGTCCATCGTGTAATTAAGCTAATAACAGGTGGCGTAATGTTTCCCTCCCAAATGTTGCATCATGCTACTGGCACAAAACACTTTCTATGCATAAATATGATGCCAAAACTGTTGCATGGAGGTGCCCGAGTATGCAACTCTGGTATATGTCCATTAAATAGATGAACTGAGCTGTTAAAACCTTCTCAGTTCCAACAGATTCACCTGGTTAACTCTGTAGTAATCTTTCCGCTCATGAACCTACAACAATAATCAGGTAACAAGATTACTATAGAGTTAACCAGGTGAATTGATTCTGTTGGAACTAAGAAGGTTTTGACAACTCAATTACAAAAGGTGCTAGTCCCTTGTTCTTGTCGTTTGTTTTTCTGATTTTCGTGCTTCGTATCTTCAGCGTAGAAAGAATCAAGTGTTAAGTAGTTTCTAACATTTTATTGCATGTCCTCTTTATAAGCTAGATTCTGTCAAGGAAATCGATGTCATTTCCTTTATGTTACCTTCAAAACACTAAAATTGTTTGCATGTTTCATGTGAAAAAATCATTGGGCAATGAGTAGTTTCAAACAGCTTATTTCATATTCATTTTATAAGCTAGATTCTGTTGAGGAAATCCATGGTATTATCCTTCATTTTACGTTGACACTGGTGAAAGGTCATTGACAAGACCTGGTTGTGTTAAAATGGGTTGATTTTAGCAGATGGTTTCCTCATTTGCTAAAATCAACCCATTGATTTTATGGGATCCCCATTTTAATCTTCGGCGTTTGGTCTGCGTTTATGCTGCTATTAACCCAAGTTATTATCTCAACGGAGTAAGATCACACTTTATTGAGGCTACCGGCTGCCCTAAGGGCTTAGGCCCGTTGATTACCTAGCTTACGTGGACAAGGGGCTGTATGTATCAGGAAATTAGTTAGTGAAACTAATCACCATTGTTACTTGTTAGCAAATAAAAAAGAATGCACGTTTTGCATTGTTCATTCTACTAAAAAGACTACAGTTGTGTTTTTGAATTTTTTGGGAGATTGTCATTTCCATGTTTTACACTCTTCGATACTTGGTAATCCCTATTACCTTGGCATATTTGATTTGCAAATTGTGATCAAGTTTTTGTATTTCCTTTCTTTCTGCTTATGAAAACCGAAAAATCATTGCAACTTTTCGTTGCTGTGGCAGGTTTATACCGTACTTTGGCTGGGCAACAATTATCATGAGCAAGAAGCCTATTGCAACAGTTTGTGTTTCCCACAATTTCTTCTATACATGTGGCGCCTAACTGAGATCCAATTTTATCTGGCATGTTGACCATGTGGAATAATTTGGTTCTTTCAATTTTTACTGTTTGTTAATAGTAAGAAATGGTCTGTTCAAAAAAAAAAAAAAAAAAGCAAGCATTGGAGGAAACCTTTTTTTCCATCGACATCTTTTGCCGAAGTAGCATTAAGCTTTACATCCTTGAAAATGCTTGTTATTGGTTTGCAATTCTTTTTGCTCTGAATAATCATAGTTTCTGCTTTGCTACTAGGGGGTGTTCCACTAAGTTGGTTTTTTGAAAAAACTAGTTTTTCACGGTTTTTTATGTAATGTATTGTGAGAGAATACCCTGTCTCGGTTTTTAGAAAAAAACAGTTTTTTGTTAGTGGAACACCCCCTAAAAATCTGTTAGACCACGAGACTGTTTAGTTTATGCTGTAAGTTGATATTATCACTGTCAAAGTACGTAGGAAGTGTGGCAGATACGGATGTTGTAGTTCGAATTTGAATTCCTTCTTTATTTCTTGCAGTTCGTTCTTATCGGTGCTGCAGTATTGCTTGGTATGATGACAGTGGACTGAAGGACAAACTTCAAGCAGCAAATTCAAACACCTGAAAATCTGATTTGGTTGAAGGCAGCACCTTCTGTTCTTTTCCTATAATGTTTTGTGACATCTCATCACCATTGTGTACAGACGCTGCCTAATCTTTTCATACGGTAAATTTACTCACATAGGAAAAAGAATGTTTCAGTTAACAATCGCAATGAGTTTGATGTTGTTCGATGTTAATGCTCATTGTTCAAAGGGATATCTTCGTTCTTGCTTTGGTCATGAGAATCGAAAAGAAAAATAAGCAAGTCTATCCAAGTTAGCTAGGGACATCTAAAGTTATATCCATCATATATAGATACTTCCTTCCACATCTCACACTGAAGTAAACAGGTAGAATTTTTTGAACCTGCTTCTTCGATAAGCGATGATCCTACTTGCGCAAAGGTGGAAGGGCTGATGATGCAGCCACAACAGCAAATGTTTGACCAAAAAAAGAACGGAGAAAAGATCTAATCTTCTTCAGCTCCATCCCCTTACTCATCTGTATGCTAAAATATCTAGATTTGCAAAGATGAAGTTCCTGTCACAAATGCCTCCATTCTGCAATCAGTATTCACAGAGTACAAAAGAACACACCATCCTGTCATCATCACCTTGATATCCAGCTGGAAGAGATACTATTGATAAATAGCAAGATCATACCCTAAACATTTGTTCAAACTCATAAGATTTTACAGTTTCTAGAATTATTGAGAAGTCGACACATTTGAACATATAGGGAAATCTAGGGGAATAACAATTGATTCTTTGCCTTGGAAATGGGATATATTCATTTCTTTAGAAGGCAAAAGGGCATACGCATTTTCAAAACTCAAAAGAGAGGAAAGACGGAAGGATTACTAAAACTGTAGTGTTTGGTTAAGATACAGAAGAGATATGTGATCAAGTACCTTCAGTAAAACATGTACGCCATTGTCAATGCAGCCGTGAAATGTGCTATGGTGAACGAGAACAAACATGAATGAGGGCTGGGACTCCCCCTTCAATCACTGTACAGAGAGCATTGCCGGAGTTCAAGGCAAGAATCCAAAGAGCTCCAGCAGCAGTCTCAAGGACAATTTGAAAGATGGTTAACATGAGGTTTGCTTCATTTGCAAAGCATGGAGAAGTTTTGAATGTTCAACTTCTAAAGATGAAAAGTGGCAAGACCATTATCCGTCTTCATCCCATGCCTAACCAATTTGGGATCGGATTAATTTGGGGAATTGGATTTCCCAGGTGTAGGAATCCTCATCCCTCCTCTAATTATGCAATCAAACATGGCTACTAGGTTCATGTGCTCCCACAGTCAAATACCTAAGATATCTGAGATAGCAGAAAATATTGGGACCACAGTCAAATAGATAAGATATTTGATGGGAAATAGCAGAAAATTTTGGGAAGGGGCAATTAAAGCGCTGTGTGTGTGTGTGTGTGTGTACATTATGCATACGCTTTCTTGAAATATATACCTTCTTTTTTACCTTATTTAAATAGTTTAATCATACAATAATCAGCAATTTTGATGGAAATGAAAGTAATAGTTCTGTCATTCTTTAAACTGAAGTTCATAAAACATCAGTCAATAGGCAACTCTTCTTATAACTAAGACTTCAATTTATTTGACAAACTACGCCTTTGATGCAATATAAGGAAAAACTAGAATTGGCATATTAGCCAACCATGCATGTCAATTTGTGATTCTAATTGACCAATGATGGGACTGGCCTACATGCCTATATCAAGAATGGCTTTGAAACTTCCATCATGCACTTGGTATATTGACATCTCATGAATATAGGAGATGAGTCCAAATAAGGCGAATAGAATCCAATAAAAGAAATTCTCCTGCCACAAATGAAGATCCTGAGTAAATTCAATAACCAAGAATGGGAACGAACATTAACAAAACTAAAATACGGAATCAATTTTTTTCAGAATTAGAATATGACCTGTTATGCAGAATAATCAAGTATGACATGACAAGAAACCAAGAATGGGAACATTAACAAAACAATTTCTTATTTGTGCTCTGGGTCGTGGTTCTCAAAGTCAAGACGTTTAAATTCAGTTGAACATTTACCCATTGGTTTGACCTTTAGTGTTCTGATTGTAACCCCGCAAAAAATGGTACGTTAACAAATAAATTTACAATTTATCTAATAAAATGCAGTCTTCAACTATTAATAAAAATCCAAATTTCATACCAACGACAAAAGGAAATCTACCAACCTATTACAAACCGAAACCGTTGAATAGAAAAATCTTGTCTGAAAACTAAAAAAATCAACTAGTGTTCAACTTAAATAAAAATAGAGCCATCTAAACAATAACTCTACTTGTAAAGCCACGGTTCCAACACTTCATCCCAAATCTGCTTGTCCATAGCTTCGTACTCGGAAGGTCGCTCTTTGTATCCCTCCATATTCCCAATCCCTAACATAAAATGTCAGAGCCACAAAAAGAGCACTATGAGTATAAATCACTGAGTAGGGTACCCAAAGCTACCCCTTTACAAAAGATTACTCGTGCAACAAATATAAACATAAAGCAGAATTTCATAAGCATAGGTAATGGAGCATGCATTGATCGGTGGAACAAGTATGATAAGCGTTGGAAGCCTAAGCAAACTAGTAAAGGCCATGGGACCGGCGATCTTGAAGAAACCTTCTGGGTCCCAAAATAAGTGTTCATGGTAGGTAATGGTATATTGGTAATTTATTAAGTGCTCGATTTTATTAGTAGTCATAATTTAATAATTACAAATAGTTAATTTCCTATTCCAAGTAAAAGGGAAGAATAAGAATTCCTATTAATTCCTAGTTAGTTTAGAATATTTGTAGTTGTTAAATACGATTAGTTTTAAATTTTCTGCCCTAGTCCTTTATGGAAGTAGGAGAGTCTTTGCCTATAAATATGTTGTAATTTCATGGATTCATTAGAGTTGATCAATATGAGAATTTGAGATTCTATATGAGAATTTGAGATTCTATATGTGAATTTGCCTAACTCTTGCGAGGGTGAAGCGTTTCTCACTTCTCTTCTCATTCTTCTTCTTCGCGTGCTAGTTACTACTCTCGGGTACTGTTCACAGTGCCCAAAACAGCCAGGAATGGGCCAAATCCGAGGTTTTTCTTCCTAGAACATTACCCTTTCAAAACCCTAACATAGACCCTTCAAGTTCCACATTCTTAACCCTCTTTTGGTACCACAAAAGCCTACAAAAACTGCCTTGAACAACCTGCTGCTACTGCTGCCATATTCTGATTTTGGATAAGCTACGCGTAGAAAAGTACCCTACTTGTCCTACATCAGTTTTGTATCAGAGCCGAAGTTCCTAGTAATTTATTGAACACATATCATGGTGAGTAACAACGAACGAATTACAAGAAGAACTCAAGAATTTCAGGCAGGAAGTTGATTCAAGAATAGGATTGCTGGATTCAAAAATAGGACCATTGGATTCAAGGTTAGGCTCATTGGAGACTGATATGCGATCCTTGCAGGCTACCATTGAATCTATTCTTTCGCTTCTACAGCAACAAAAAGGCAGCGCAATTGGACTGCAAAAAGATGAAGCATCCACATCCATTGCTCAGGGTCACAAATTGAAAGTGACGGGTGATGAGCCTACAAACTCTACAGCACAATTTCTCAAAATTAATACTCAACAAAATCATCTACGAGATGCTCAACAAATTATTGCACCACATGTTCATAATGATTTCAAGCAGATCCTAGATTGGTTGATGTTGATAGAGGTGCTAAGCTTGAAGTCGGAGATTTTTATGAAGATAACAAACCGGAAGTATTTCTTGATTGGTTGCATAGCCTAGAAAGTTTCTTTAAATGGTATAGGTTGACTGATGAGCGAAAAATATTTTTTGCTGAGGCTAAGTTGAAAGGGACAGCAAGAGTTTCGTGGGCAAAACTCCAACAAATCCATTATGTAACTATTCGATCAGGGGAAGACATGAAGGCTGCCATGACGCTATACTTTGTACCAGGAAATTACAAGCAGCGCTGCCACCTACAGTGCATCCAATTGGCACAGGGCAGCATGTCCGTTGAAGAGTATACTGGAACGTTCTATGATTTGGCAAGTAGATCAGATTTCAAGTGGAACGAGGATGTGATGATTTCAATGTATTGACAAGGGCTGAGTTCCCAAATCTCTGGGGGTTTAGCTTCTAGTTGACTTTTTACAATGGCGGACGCGGTTCAAGTGTCATACCATATGGAAGAAGAAGCGAAAAAGAAAGCCCCTCCAAAGCTCCAACAGAAATTACTACTCAATGTGAAAACACTTTTGTTGATCCAAGTCGGGGTAGGTTTATTGATAAGCCCTAAGGAAATTCCTATGTCACCAAGAAGTCCTCGCATCCTAGTGCTTCATCTTCATCTCAAACAAGTAACAAGTCTAAGGTGAGGTGTTTTAATTGCCACGGTTTTTGTCATCTATCTTTGAATACCCTTCCAAATCGGTTGCTAGAGTCGAAAGGAAAGTTCCCAAAGAGGATATGAAGTCCAAGGGACCACAACTTGAAGAAGAATTTTGTGAACCACTTGATGCTAATTGGGATGATGATTTAGATGATTTGATGGGCATTATTCGTCCTCTTATGGTAGCTACTAAAGAAGATTTCAAGGGTGATGAAAAGTCTGACCATAGAGGGAGAATCTTTCAAACAAGGGTTAATAGTGAGGGCTAAATATGCTCATTGGTAATAGGTACGGGAAGCTGTACTAATGTGGTATCCGAAGAAGACGTCAAAAAGTTAGGATTAAAGATTGAGCCACATCAGGAGCCATATCATGTTTCTTGGATCACTGACACAAAGTTGAAGGTTAAAGACCGATGTCCAATCACATTCACTATTGGAAACCTTAAGGAGATAGACATGTGTGATGCTTTGTCATTTAAACATTACCACATACTTTTGGGTCAAACATGGATATGGGATCATGATGCGTAACATGCTGGACGTGCCAACACTTACTCCTTTAATTTTACTTGCGCTAAAGCTGAGCCAAAACTGAAGTTGAAGTCCAATTCTTTCCTAATTCAACGGACTTTTCCATGTGATGGTATTTTGGGAGCTGCACTGAATTGACCAGAGTCGAGTCCTTTTCAGCAGAGTGGAATTGATGGAGCATGCATTGATTGGTTGAACACGGAACACAGCTATCTAAGTTGGCGGAAGTTATGGGTTCAAGTAGCAAATGAGAAGTAGAGTGGACACTTAACTAACAAAAGACATAAAAATATTTAATTAATTTTCCTAAATTCTCCCGACAGCGCTCCCACGCTTCTAATCATCCGCTCCTCCGCCCCCGCTCCCGCTCCCGCTTCGTGCAACTAAGCCTCTGATGCGACACCAAAACAATAACAAAATAAGGCCATTGGTCTACGTCAGAAAGGACTGGTGAAGAACAGTTCCTGAGACCAAATCATCAAAGTAGTGGTCATCCTTCAAGGAAATCAAGAGGAAGCTACATGAGCTGCTTTTTTACTCCTCTAGTCTGATGCCAATGACCACGTGCCGACAGGCCATAGACTTAAAAAATGTGAGGTCAAAAAACGAACTGGCTTAGACTTGCCTCATCGACTACTTGGCCTTGTTGTAACCAGCTAATCAAAAGATAGCATGAATAAGCCATCGACTTTCAGCTAAAAAAGTTCTATCTATATGAGAGGATGGGAAAGAGGTTAAGGATATGTGCCACAGTCACAAGGAAAGCGTACTGGCACATGTCTTACGTTACCCTCCGGGGTAGAGGCCCTCATGTTGTCATATCTACTTATACAACTACTTCATTGTCTTATCTCATTCATAAGAAAATTCCCAAGACGTCTAAGTCTCAAATCCGTCGTTCTTTTTCTAAAATATCTCTCATATCTGATCTTACTCTATATTTCTCTCTTCTTTTTCTTCAAGTTGACAGCCGAAACAAGTTGGTTATATACAACCTAAAATACAGATGACTAAGATCAAGGGATGCATTCCATGTCATTAAAATACGTTGGTATTAGTAAAACACTGCAGTCGTAGCTGTAGCAATCATGATAACAACAGTCATAGTAACCTTTTATATGTACCTCATCACTTCTGAGACTGCCAATCTCCACGAAGCGCCAGCAGCTATCTCCCAGATATCTTCAGAGTCAGAGGCCTCTAAAGAGGATTGTGCCAGAGAAACCTATATAACCAACATGAGAATCAACCCTCATCATAACATAACTTGGTGATTCAATCATTCAGATCATTTTTTACCACCAGAGAAATCATGTTTTATTTGTTAAAAAACAGAAGTTCAACTATTGCACTTTAGTGGAGCTCAGAATTACGATTTTCACGTTACATAATTCCCCTATTGAAGTTTGATTAAACTAATAGCTTTCAAATTATCAAAGAACAGTAGGATTCATATACCATCATTATTTTCCACAAAGGCACAAGGCAAACCAGTGATGTAACAAGAGATACATAAATGTACCTAGAAATGCTAATCATGATTAGTCGCCATTCTTGTGGCAATTCCCAATTGGCATAAAAGGATAAATTGTACACTTCATCAATCAAAGGAAACTAACAAGACCATCATGAAATATAGAAGACTTGACAACATAAATAGAAGAATAAGAACATAATCCCTAGATCCCCATATGTTTTGTGCCTTTTGTCCATTTTTTTTATTAGAGATTCCCAAAATAGAATTTCCATGAAAACATAAATTGAAACTTTCCTATTACCCTTTCGGAGGGTAAAAAGCTGACATTTTGAATCTTCTAAATTGGAGGGCAAGTTTCCAGAACCTGCAGTCTTCATTTTAGTGTACTACACTAAATTTCTAATGTGGGGTGGGGAAGTACTTAGGATGAAGTATGATAAAATTTTTATATGGAATTGGAGACTGACAGAATGAAGACAGAGGTTTATTGTTTGTAAGTGGATGACGCTGGTTTCTAGGAGCCTTTTTACGCTATTTTCTGCAGTAGGACGGGAGAGATATATATAGGGGCAATATTCTTCTAAAAAGGAAAATTCAAGTCCTGACGCACTTACTCCGTACAAAAGGAAGTTAGAAGAGGCCTAGGTTAATTCCGATTTACTGGCCGGTAAGTATCCACCATGGCAATAATGTCCTAAGATTGTATGTGTAATTGAGTACGTGATTATAATTGTGTCTAATGGCGCTGTTGTTATGGTATTTGCATCAACAAAGCAATATATATAAACAGACTCTTTCTTATTGGATAAATTACCTATTCTAGTATCAATCCTATTAGATAGTGACATTATCATTCCTTATGAAAAGTTGAAAATATCATTATTAACAGTTCTAAAACGTGACATTTGATTCAATCTCTTACAAAACTATTTGTAAAAGTCAATCGTTGGTTCAAAATCTATGAAAACATTCAAATTTCTTAAATAAGGTTAGAACATGTCTACAAGTGGATTTCTTAGCATTTGTTGGTACTTGGGGAAAAAAAATTCACGAGTGAGGTTTCAGATTCCCGTTATGCAACGACCAATACTCCCAATATTCATTACTCGTGACCACGACCGATCCCACGATTTAAAACTATGATTCTAATCCTCCGGGTGGGATGAAATTCTAAAGAAAAGAATATGCTGAACTCCCCCTTTGGGTCATGAGGCGAAAAGAAGGGGCTGGGAGGAGGTATTTAACTAAATAATAAGGGAATTTGCACTTTGACCCCCTATATTTTGCTCGAGTTGCAAAGACACCCCTGGTACTTTTTTCCATGCACTTATAGGGACCTCAAATTTTGCTTAGGTTTGGACTTCGACTTTCCCGGTCAAATTTCAATGATCCGATCTGTTTAATGCGTTCGGAACGTGCTTTTAAGGGGTACCCAGCAGAAATTGGCAAAAAAAAATAAAAAAGACCGCAAAGGGCTTGGATTAAGCAGTTTTCTATAAAACTGTACATGTTCGAACCAAGCCCTTCCAGGTCTTTTTCTTGTCGATTCCTCTCGGGTATCGTTAAAAACACATTCTGAACACATTGAACTGATCGGATCATCGAAATTTGATCACGAAAGTAGAAGTCTGGACCTAAGCAAAATCCGGGATCCCTGTAGGGTGTGTAAGTGCCTAAAAAAAGTACGAGGGGTGTCTTTGCAATTCGAGCAAAGTACAGGGGGTCAAAGTGCAAATTCCCCTAAATAATATAGCAACAAGAAAGAGAAATATCTTTTTTGACATGTATTACTAGTGAGGGGAAAAAGACAAAAGACTAATACAAAACTATGACAAAAGACTAATACAAAACTATCCATGTATTCATATTAAATGGAAAGAAACATTGAAAACAATTGAGAACTAATATTTTTGAGCAACGTTCAAAATAAAGCATCAAGCGAGTTTGAGAATTTTCCAATTTGAGACAAACTTTACACTCGTGTTCGTCACTACAATTAATCTTGTTATGTTCACAGAATGTCGAGATAACCAAAATAGATTCCATTCAATACACGGATTTAAGTTCATATGGCCTCGCAATGAAACCACCGATAGCAACGATTACATCACTCATCGGCATTCCTAAATGCGAATGTTTAATAACCAAGGTATTGATATCATCAAGTTATGCATGTACATCATTCCAGAATCATACGCCATATGTTCTGCCTCATGTGCACATTAAATGCATGCAGGCGCGCACATGAAAAGGAATATGCAGTTATGGAATCCGGTCCCATGGAAAGGGAAAAAAAAGACCTACACACTATATGTTATTTAGGAGCGATGCAAATGATAAACATAGAACCATTGAGGGCACAGAGATTCCTGAATTTATTGATTAGCCACATGGACTTTTTAATTGTTCACTTTTACTTTTTCATTTTCTATCTCTATTTTGTCACAAAAAAAAAAAAAAAAACCTTCAAGTCGCACAAAAGACAATACTCCTATCAGGGCTGTTTATCCTGAAAGGATGGATAAGAAAAGTTACATAGCACATGGTAAACAATCATCCACATCATTATCAAACAATCCAACACAAAATCCTGTGAAATACTCTGTTATAGAATGTAACCAACTCTAGGAAGTTAAATTGGTACCTTCAAATGTTGTGGATAGAAAAGGTTTGGAACAAGAGAAAACTAACATACCAAGGCTTCAACACCACCGGCTGCCGCTATTGCTTCTGAATTTCTTCCATCATCAAATAACAAATTCCACAATGCACCAGCAGTTTCCGTCCTATTGGGAGCAAAAGCGCAATAGTACTAAGATAATCACCCCTTTTTTTTTGGTCAAACGATAGAAGAGATCAATTACATCATATATGAAGTACAAAGTACAAACCCGAGACACTACATCAATTGTGAGAGTCCACGAGACAACCAATCCCAACAACTTAACCAATACAAGAAATAAGCCCGTTACAGAGTAGAAACAAAGAAAGGAAAAGCCCCTAGAATGATGGAAGAAATTCAGAAGTTTGCAAAAATGAATAAGGATGGCAACTAGCCATCACATTGACTAGAATGATGCTAAGCAAGTGAAGCAAAGTCCCACATCGCCCAGCTAGGAAAGTGACATAGAGAAAATAAATCTGAGGGCTCCCTCACTCAAAAGCTAGTTGTCGGGATTGAGTTCTACCCAAGACTATGCGAAAGGATATTGACTGACTTTGATTAGCGTGATTTAACTTAAATGTGATGATACATCTAACTAAAGGTCAATTCTTACATTCAACTTGGCTTATTCTCAAAATGGAAAAGATAGAATGCAGATACGATTTTATTGTGAGAGTTGTCTTGAATTCAACTCAGATTATGCTCATGACCATCATCGAATTAGACGAATGATTAATGGATAGTGAGGTTTCCTTGCGTTGGATCAGATCTATAAGCTGGGTCTCCTATATGAATGGACATTTGGGGGCTCTAGGGTTTGTGTGAATGGTTACGTGATATTACCAGCTCATATCCCTTCTTTATTGTGTTATTTCCTCATCTGATCAACACATGTGGACATAGTCTTTTAGCCAAACCACGTAAACTATTGTGTAATTGATGATTGTTTTGTTTAAATTCTCGTCTTGGTGATGCGTCATAAGGATTCTTTAAGCACATAAACTTTGTAGTGAAGAGATCAAATTCATGATACGGTGTTGCTCCAAATTCTCGTATGAGCAATGCTATACAAGCCCAATAATTTGACCCATTTTCTAAGCCCACACATGTGGCAAGATCACTTCAATAATTACATCACAAGGGTCCCATAGGATTGACTTTAAGTTGCATCAACAGCTTCCATACACCATCACTTTAATTTTTGGGTCTATGAATCATTTTCCTTCTCGTCTTAAGAAAATTAGAGAAGAATAGGTTTTGCGCATTGGAAAAACAACCCACCCTTGTATATTTGTAGGGAATAAAGCCTTGGTAAACAACCACGGTGGTCTTCAAGATTAAAAAGGATGGCCTTTCTAACACCAATGGTCTCAGACTTTCAGGTAGGACTGCAAACGAGCAGGGCCGAGCTTTGCAGTGCTCGAGCTTGGCTCGTTTAGTAAACGATCCGAAAACTCGAGCTCGAGACTTGGAAAATTTACTCAACAAGCCTCCTTGAAACGAGCCGAGCTTTAGGGTGTTGATCTCGGGTGGTTTACGGGTGTTGAGCTAAGGTGATTTACTAAACAAGCCTAAAACTTGAGCTCGAGCTCGGCTCAATAACTAAACGAGCAAAGCCGAGCCGAGCCAAGCCACGAGCTACAGGCAAGCTGCTCGTTTCATTTGCAACCCTAGTCTTAGGAGAGGTGGAGGAACTCGGTCTCCCTACTAGTATCAGAGCCAAGGTTTCTCTTCACGTCACTAACCAAGCGTGGTAGGAGGCAGGTGAGAATATAGGGTACGGGACCAAAAATTCAACCAAACTCGCAAAGACTAATCGCCCATGTGAACTAGCCACCATGACCCGTAAAGCCAAGTAAAGCCTATTTGACACCAATTTGTTTTGTGGTGGACCTAGGTCTAAAAATAGACATAGAAATAAAGAACTTAAAGACATTATTCTGTGATTAAATTCAATACTATCTCTGAGAGATAAGAAAATGAGAATATCCCCAAATTTTCTTTGTCCAAGAAATTGAAGTGCATAAATCCATCCAACTGAACAAATTCATGTCTCATGCACTGCAAGGTGGCTTCTCTCAATCCTGGTTGATCAAGGTTTACGCTCAGCTATGAGGCACCGACACTTCCAATAACAAAATATATACTTAACACTCTATAGTTACTAATGTGGCTCATTAGTTATCACCCTCTTTTCTTTTCTTTAATCAGAATATCCTCTAGTAGCCATTGTCATTAATTCTCCAACCTTATCAATTAATACAGACTTTATGCTTTAATCAGGCCCTATCAAGAGCTAGTATCTGTACAAAATTCACAGTAGAAAAGAGAACCAATCAGCTTGCCAAATGGTTTCAGGATGTTACTGGGATCATCTGTAAATACAGAGGTCTTGCGCTGACATTCCACTGAAAAGGCCTTGTTTACCTGTAAGTGTGGCTTGTGGGTGAGTGGAGGTAACCTGAGTTACCAGGGTGGGTCCAAAATGCCCTGCCTTGGATAGGTTCCCCGTCAGCATAACATTATAATTTTAAAAACACAATGAAAATGCACCCAAAGGAACTTTACAGCAGCTGAAACAAGTCATCCAATTCCCTATCCAAATTGACTACCTGACACCTTCATGGTTAGAATATGTGAGTTCCACAAGTGCTTGAACAGCACCTGTCTCTCGTGCAACTCCAACAGCAGCTTGGGTACCATTGTCATATGCAAGGGAAGCCAAATTAGCTAAGGCACGAGCAGTCTGGGGAATAACCAGAAAAGACCTTTATAAGAAATCAGCGGACAAAAATGAATACTACGCAAGACAGATTTTGTATATGGATCAACCTGAATTCTAATACATTCAAGATTTGAGTTCAAAATGGACAGAAACTTATTTCTGTATGCAGAAAAATCATAAATGTATTACTGCCAAAAATACAAACCTCTAAGCATGGCCGGCCCCGGGGTTTGGGTTGCCCAAGCCCGACCTCATGCTTGGTTGCCCACTTACTTTTAAGTCATAAAAAATAAAAAAAGACATAATAGTAAAAATAAAAAAAGACATAATAGAGGCTTTAAGATGCTACATTCATGCTACTTGAATTTAGTGACACGTAATATGAAACAAGTACCAGCAGAAGCATAAGAAGCTAAAGGTCTCCCCATGGCAGAAAGAACTTATGAATAAAATGAAAACAGAGAAGACGCACAGTAGCAGGATCCATCTACTGTCTTGTGGTTGTGGGAACATGCAATTCGAGACCTCTAAGCTGAATTTATCAAAACCTTCTTTGATTTACGTCTTACTCTACGCGACACATTTTGATAGAAATGCAACTTAAATGTATAAGAACCTTGCATGTTAGTGCAAAACTTGATTATATGAGTTTCAACGAAGTACAACACCAGAATAACACCACGATGAGATGATCTGTACAATTAAAGGCTCATGAAAATACTAATCCCCGCAGCATTTTGAAGCCTTAAACCATGTTGACTTGAACATTTTTGTTTTTAATTTTTTAACAGTAAAAATGTCGGCTACAAATATCGAACTAAAAGTTACGAAAATCAAATATTAGTTGGATTATATTAGAAACAGTGCACCTGCTTTAGCACTAGAACTGACTCACAGTTCTGAGCTAGCATCGCCAGAGCACGTACACCACCTAACTCTGCTACCTCCATACCCAACTTGTCATCGGTTGCAATATTTGCCAGTGCACCAGCTGCACATTCCTGCAAACAGAAAACAGAAAAGAGCAGTGAACCCCCTCTCAACAAAAAGGAAAATAAGTTTTGATATGAATAGATGGAAGTGACCTATATTGAAAACGCCTACCAGCACTCTATCCCCACTTGTACGCCATTTGAAAATAAGATCGACTAAAGCTTTTACTCCACCAGCCGCTGCAATGGCATGCTACAAAGTAAAATCTGGTTGATTAATATTTCACTCTGAAAAATGGAGAATGTTTTGATATTCAAAAAGCAAATTTTGTCAAAAAAATAACCTTATGTTCTTCCGTAACGGAGAGATTCCATAGTCCTCTAGCAGCCTCTTCAGCCACCGACCTATACATAGACCTCGCCAAATTTGAAAGAGTACCAATTCCTCCTTCCACAACAGCTTTTGCAACATCAGCATTCACAGACAAGTTTGTGATGGCCTATGCACCCCAAAAAAATAAAAATAAACCAAACGTGCGTTGTTGGATTCGAAAAATAAGCTTAAGAATAACTATAATGCTAGCAAAAGAAGGTAGGGGTAAGAATGTTATTGTCAGACACACTGCATCGATTGCCAAGCAAAAACAAATATACACTACATCCTTAAAGTATTTTAACACATAATTAAACAAACTCGTTATTAATGCACGTAGTTTACCTAAACAAGAAGGTTGGACATGAAAATAAAGACTATCAATAACTTCCCATTGAATCTATTACTTTTTCTTATTTGCAATCCAAAAGAATGAAAATAAAACAAATCGAGTCATTGCATGCAAAACATAAGCTTAAGAACAACCATAATGCAAGCTAAAATGGTAAGATGGTAAGAATATGACCACATGACATACTTCATCAACAGAATCAAATATAATCAGACTATAGCAATGCCCATTAAAATTGAGCCCCTTTTTTTTTTTTTTTGGCTCGGTGAAAGTTAGTATTGTTAGGTTTGAACCCAGTCAAATGCATGAGATTATATGGTGCCTGGCGAAAGTCAGTATTGTTAGGTATAGTTGGTGAGGTAAGAACCGAGTCAAACGCATGAGATTATATGGTGCCTACTACTACTGGGCTACCACTCGACTTGCAATTCAAAGTGATTATTAAGTGGACGGGTTTTACCTCGATACTAAGGTAGGACAATGAATCCTGACCACTATCACAAACTTCATAATAATCCTACTTTTTTTGCATCCCAAAAGAATGAAATATGGTAATAATGGGTCATGGCATACTGGGAAAAAAGCTTATAATCCAAGCAAACTAAACAGAATATTTTGAAAATATAACTAAACCAATTTAAATTGATTCTTAAGCGATAGATAAGACTACAATATGAACATTGGAAAATTAATCATGACTGTAGTCGTAATTCCTAATGTTACCTTTGTTGCTTCTGATTGAAGCCCCTCCCTACAAGATCTTGCAAGGTTTAAAAGGAGACGTATCCCACCACCACGCAGAACTGCTTCGGCAATTCTACCATCAACTCTGGCATTTTGATTGACAATGACGACAAAAGTTGCAAGAGCTGTTGCTGCCATTTCCTGGACATCCTCTTGTGAACTCTGCAATAAATTAAGCAGAAGAGCTACACCTTGGCTGAGCCAGAAATTATTGAAACTCAGTGGACGTGCATCGGCAATGCAAAAAAGTGAATAGGAGAGGATCCATTCAACCCAAGTCATAATTTCATCCACATTCTTATCCTCCTTCATATTTCTCCAATCAGCGAACACATTGCTCTCTTTTGTTCTAATCTCCTCAATTAGAGAAGCTAACGTTTTGAAAATCTCAGTAAAAAAAGCAATTATCAACTTTCCTCTAGCGTAATACTCAGTGGAACCCCTATCACCTTCCTCGAGAGCTGGGCAATCCAATGCACACAAAACTTTCAAGCCCTCTGAGGATGATAACATAGTCAAAACAACAGATCTAGTGATGTTAGTTCTTGAAACATCTAATCCTTTCAAGTTGGGAAGTTTAGTCCAATGCTGTGAAACTAAACCCCAGTTCATTCTTGTTGTTCCCGCAACCGAGAGGAACCGAAGCGATACTATGTTACCTACTGCCACCTCATCAATGGTACGACAGTCTACAAACCCAATTTCAATCAAACTCGGACAATGCTTTGCCAGGGCGTTGATGGCATCCCCATCAATGTCATGGATGCCCGAAAGCCTAAGCTTTCTAAGATTCGGACAGCAAATAGCAATTGCTTTTATTGCATTGCTGCTAATCCGAACACAAAAAGGCCCAAGTTGAAGGGTCTCAAGTGCCTCATGCCGAGCGGCAATCATAGTAAGGGTAGTATCAGTAATTTTCCTACAGAGGTCCCCACTGATTTCACGCAAACCCCTTGCTTTAAGATTTATTATTGCTTCAGCAGTTTCGTGTCCACGAAACCTGAGCTTCTGTAGGTTTTCGCAACGGGAGGCAAGTGAAGATGCTGTGGTTGCATCGCATTTGTAAGCCCGAAGATCCAAAGATTGCCACAAACAAGAGGACATACCTATATTCCTCCGGGTTTGGCAGGTTGATGCCAAGTTTGCTTGATCACAGCGACTGAGAGTTGAAAACAGCTTAATCACTATGTCAGTTGGCAATCTACTCCAATCTACTAGCCCTTTGTGGTCCAAACTTAAACCTTCCTCTCTTTCTGGGTGACTAGGTAAAACAACCTTATCATTTCCTGTCTTTGCCACCTTCCTACAGACCCTTCGATCCATATCTTGATCAATTCAAAACACACACCCCAACTAAACCTCAGCCCTCAATTCAATCAGATAACAAAAAAAATCCTAGAACCTCAGTCTGAAAATGGTCAAAACAACAGAAAGAAAACTAGAAAGCACAACCCTTTCACCTAAAAAACCCAAATCTTCAAACCAGCAAGGGATATCACTACAACAAAATCTAATACCGATAAACCACAAAAAGCCCAAATTCTCATTAAAAGTATTGAAACAACACCACCAGACACGAGATGAAGGGGGAAAATCCACCCAAAAACTAAAATCTGGAATCCAGTAAACGAAACAATTGGCTTTTAACCTCTAATTCTCAACCCACAAGTGATTTTCTTGAATCAAGAAACCAGGATATATATATATATAATGAGGACATAGTATTTGAAAACTCCTATCATGGAAGAAAATCCAAAGCCAGCGTTGTCATAACAATTAATCATAAATGCATTACAATAAATGAGTTACCATTAAAATGCAAACCTGTGTGCTTGGGAGTTGTTGATTCTCAACCCGGAAGAAAATCCAAAGCCAGCGATGTCATAACCATTAATCATAAATGTGTTACAATAAATGAGTTAAAATTAAAATGCAAACCTGTGTGCTTGGGAGTTGTTGCCTTGTTGGCTTGTGGATGATACCCTTATTAATTCTTCTAACAAACCCATTGTGTAGAAGACTGAATGGACAAAGCTCCAATGAAAACCTGTGTGCTCGGGAGTTGTTGCCTTGTTGGCTTGTGGATGATACCCTTATTAATTCTTCTAACAAACCCATTGTGTAGAAGTTGTTGCCTTGTTGGCTTGTGGATGATACCCTTATTAATTCTTCTAACAAACCCATTGTGTAGAAGACTGCATGGACAAAGCTCCAATGGAAACCTGTGTGCTTGGGAGTTGTTGCCTTGTTGGCTTGTGGAAGATACCCTTATTAATTCTTCTAACAAACCCATTGTCTAGAAGACTGCATGGACAAAGCTCCAATGGAAACCTGTGTGCTTGGGAGTTGTTGCCTTGTTGGCTAGTCACTAGTGGAAGATACCCTTGTTAATGCTTCTAACAAACCCATTGTGTAGAAGATTGCACGGACAAAGCTCCAATGGAGCTTTAATGGCATGGCGTCATAGAAATTGAGATAGAGATAGTAATACCGATGGAGAAGGGTGAGAAACAAAAACAAAGCCAAACCCATGAAGAAGTCCACACCTCTCTCTCCTCCCCTAAATTTCCCTGTTTTGTGTTGCAACTTATGAATTCTAACAGCCACATGCACACTCTGATTTCGTTGGTTGGGGCTGAATGTATCAAAAAAATTATAGCTTTAGAGGGAGAGAAGCAAGCAATGGTGTGTAATCGCCAAAAACTTGTGAAAGTTGGGACAGTTATTTTAAGTTCTACTGTAAAGTTGATGCCAATGTAGGTTTGTTTTCCGTACTTTTTTAGGGGCAAGTTTCTACCAGAAATAACTCTTCCATTGGAGTGAATTTTAGTCGAGAGCCTCTTCACATTGGAGTCAATTGTAGTCGAGAGTGAGTGTAGTTTTCACTGAATGAGATTTTTATGATGTATGAAGGGAATAACCTGTGAAAAGACATCAAGAATACCTAAAAACACCGAGAATGTCATAGTGAAAACTCAGGCTTATAATTTAAGCTTTGAAGACAACCTATTATCTAAATGGTATTTCATGAAAGTGTATTTTGACGGTCTAAGATAAAAAATAATAACTTAGACGACAAACTTTTTTACTGGAAACAACAGGTCTTTTGACTGGCCCTTGCAACAGAATCAAGGTGATACAAGACAAGAGTTGTTAATAGGACCCAAAAGAACCGAATCGAGTGGAGATGGGTAATATATAATGTTCGAGCTTGATTTCTTCTAGTAATTGAGCGATGTGCTAATTGCCTATTAAAAAAAAAGGAACTAAGCTAATCGCAGGCAAAATCAGAGTACAATACTAATGTCTTATGTCAAACGCCAACATAAAAAATTACTACAACCGTATACGATCTTATTATAGTTCTTTACAGAATTATCAGTGATTTTTTCCATGTTGGGCTCACTTATAACTCAGAATTTTCCATGAATACAAAATCAAACAAGCTCAAATGCTTTCCAAACGAGCCGAGTTGAGTTGTTTCAAAATAGCTCGATTTTTGTGACCTAAGTTTTGAAGAAATCTTTTACAATATGATTCTCTGGATTTGAAATACAAACCTCATAATGAAATTATTGCCTCCTCCTAAAATATGTTACTCACCGTACCGGTGCATCCTGATTGTCAACCTAATGTTATTAATCTCGTACCGTACTAGTCGATAGGGGCCGAGATGTACCGGAATGACCAAAAAACAGTACACAGTAAGTGTAGTTCTGTCCCAGTTGATTTCCCCGGCGTATATTGGCGATTTCGGTCAGTTTCGGCTGCTCCGCTCGTATCCCGGTTTCGTCCAGTTCAGCCCCAAGACTGCTCCGCTCGTATCCCGGTTTCGTCCAGTTCAGCCCCAAGAACCAAAACCAGTAAGAAAATTTCTGAATGCGGTAAAATTTAGAGAGCGAGAGAGACCAGTGGCCAGGGGAGTTAGAGTTGCCGGAGACGATGGAAGAAGATGAACGGCAAACTCCTTGTCTGCTCCTTCAATGCCGTTTCAACTCCTCCATTTGATCAAAATCCGAACGGTAGCAAGAACATACAGAAAATAGGGTAACCCAATTGTGTTAAGATTATCAAAGTTACCCCTTTGTTTGTAGATTCTGCACAGATGACCCATAACAAAAATCTATATTACAATACAGAGCGGTTTTTGTCCTAGTCATATTTTTTTGGCACCACGGGTACGTGTGTCGATTGCTCAAGTCGTGCCTTCAGGCACGGGCACGGGCATACACTAGTATTACTACGATACAAGAAAAGTTTTCCCAAAAATGTCCAAGGAAGATAAATGAATGGTTTTCCTAGACGTTTTTGGGGAAGCTTTTTCTATACCCTATCATCCCTCCAACTATAAACATTTTACCCACTTTTTTGTTACTGTTATTCCAGCTACAATTTCTACATTATGCTATTGTTTTATTTTTTCATATTTACATACTAGAAAAAAAAGGAATTTCAGATCAATGTAGTTTCGTATTTACGTAGTGAGAGTTATTTTTTCATAAAAATTATAGCTATAAACTCGAAATGGTATTCAGTAACATACCAATACCAATACATACCATACCAATAAAAAAACTGATAAGCCAATTTGCATGAGATGGGTAAATTTCACTGACCTCCCATGAGGTTTCTGACAAAAACAGAAACCTCCCTTGAGGTTTCTGAAATGCCACTAACCTCTCTTACTTTAACTGACAATGTAAAAGTACCCCCTTCCGTCTTCTTTTCGTTAAAAACTTAACGAAACCCTATAATTTTGGAGAGTAGAGTTGATAAAATGTCAATAGTACCCTTATGTCTTCCCTCTCATCATCCCTTTTCTACAGTTTCCGGTTCACACCAGAGAAACACCATGGACACCCTCTCTTTTCTCCTCTTTTTTCTCCACTTTTCTTACATCCACCTCTTTTTCTCGTCTCTACTCCTACCACAATAAAATTGTACAGAGGTAACCCCAATTTCCCAAATGTTTAAAAAAAAAAAAAAAAGTCAGGTAAAATTACAATTGAAAAACCATCGTTGCCCAAAATTTAGGCGTAAAGAAATGTTCCCAATACAAGATACAATTATCAAAATTCCAATCTATCTTGAATCCAATATTCCCATTAAAAAGTAGAATTACCACCGAATTCCATTTCCCGATTGGAACATCCACGAAATCTGATAATGTTTGGTTAATTCAACCAACATAATCAATTTTCAGTGGGTTACATGTGTTAAGCAACCCAAATTGCACAACTGAAGCAAAACGGAACTAATTGTCGGTGGGTTTGCATGTGTAAAGCAAGCAAATTGCACACTTGACAAAAAACAGAACCAATTCTGCATTATAAAAACAAAAAGGCAACCAATGGCTTTACATGTATAAACAATCAAAATGAACAATTGAAGCAAGATATCTACCTTTTTCTTGTAATCATCGCCATCTAAAACTATCCTGTTAAATCACTTCCCATTACACCTTGACACACCACCAATGTCAGATAATCAGTAACTCGGGCCAAAGTCACCGGGAATAGAGGCAAACGCGGGGGCTCCAAGACCGGCGCCGTGCTTCTTCTCGGTCGTTGCACGTGAAACAGATTAAGTTCTGGCAGAAAATCAACTGAAAGTGGTGCAGAATTTGGGTGTTGAGTGCTGTAGCAACACTGAGAGTAACGTAACTTCACCCAAAACCAAGGAAACTTTGGTCAATAAAACTGGGTTTCAGTGATTGACGCAAATGGTTTTATGAATGGTGGTAGATGTCGTTGTTGATGATGGCTTCGGGTAGGTTAAGGGTATGACTGGCTGATTGTTGTGGCTGGTGGGATTGTGGAGGCATAGGGTTTGTCTGGGATGTGGCGCTCATTGTGGCAAAGAAGGAGATCGAGAAAAGTTAGAGAGATGGGGGAAGGGGTTTTTGGTCATTTACTTAACCAACTTAACGTCGTTAGAGCTTGGATAATGGAATGGGGGAATCTTTACATTGTGAAGTAAAGTAAGGGACCAACTTAACGTCGTTAGAGCTTGGATAATGGAATGGGGGAATCTTTACATTGTGAAGTAAAGTAAGGGACGTTAGTGACATTTCAAGAAACCTCAACCTCAAGGGAGGTCTCTGCTTTTGTCAGAAACCTGAGGAGTGGTTAGTGAAATTTACCCGAGATTGATAACCGTCCGTGAGTCATCCATTTTTATTTTTTTTATTTTTTTTTTTTTGGGGGGGGGGGGCTATATAAGTGTATACTCCCTCCGTCCCGCAAAGTTTGACACTTTCAGGAGTGCGTGCCATTTTTAAATTGCCTATATCTTTCAATTCATAACGTTTTATGTGATTTTCAAAACTTTGTTCAAAAGATCTAATTGAAATCTATCAAACGAGATCCATATTGCTTATATAAAACATTACAGATTAAAAGAAATAATCAATTTTTTCATAGGGCTGGAATAGTGAAAGTGACAAACTTTGCGGGACGGAGGGAGTATTTAATTCCAACTCTTTTTCTTTTTTAACCATAAACATACTCAATTATATTAATTAGCTATAGAATTACAAATGCGACTCCGTACAAGATTGTGAGTAGCTCTCACATCTTAACGGGTGACCTTAAGCACGTTTACATAATTAATTCCAACTCTGACTTACCACTAAGGGTAATATCTAGTATAAGAATTGTACTGGCAATCTCAGTACAATTACACAATCATTAAAACATACCCTCATGTGTGTAATTATCAACTATCTTTAAAATGCTAATGTGGAAAGAACATAAAAACATTTAATGGCTTTATTAAAATGTTCAAAAGTATTGCTCTTTATTGCTATAGGAGCTGGCTTATGCATGAAATCTATCATGTATTATGTAGATATTTCGTTGTTATTCTAGCAAAGAATATTAATTAGTCAAGGAAAATTGTAGCCTCAATCAATTCATGCTAATCCAAATTATTTGCAAATTTTATCATCGAGCCTTACATATGCGAGTTTTTCTTTATTAGTTGCAGTGACCACGTTACTTACCTCTTTTGCCAATAAAAATACTCCATAATTAATTTATCACTAGTAAAATCTTACGTATCTATCTTTATTACACGAATCCAATATTGTTGTAATTTTGTTTAACAAGCGTAATTATATTTAATGCACTAAATACGATAATGTGAAAGGAAAAATATACATTAAAGCTTTTTCACACTATTCAATAGTATTATTCATTTTTTGTCAAATTACAGGTAGCATATTTGTATAATCTTGCCAATATTAATTAGATAGTCATAGATGAACGGAAAAGGCTGCAATACACACCCCCTTATTTGGGTGTATATGATACACACCCCTACAAAAGTTACGATTTTTTTTTTATAAAAGTTGCGATTTTTTTTATAAAAGTTATGAGACACACCAAAATGTTACGAATCATAGAAAATGTTACGAACCACATTATTGAAAAGTTACAAAAAACTAAAAAAGTATTATGATTGTCAATGAGATGACATAATCTGGACCATACAATAAGTGCATATGGTATACACCTTTAATTGGTGTGTATTGTCGTCATTCCCTAGATGAACACACATCATTTTCCGTTCTGGAACACACAATAAGTGCATATGGTATACACCTTTAATGTTGCACCCGTTAGCATTTCCCAACAAGGGAATTAGGCCGAAATCCATCGTCGGTCACAAACTTAGGGTGGTGAGTCATGACCGCAACACAATTCTGCTTCAGCGAGCAAAGTTTGGGCCGCTTCCAGACTCGTCGATAAATTTCCAAATTTGACAATTTTCAATTAAAAGCTATTTGGGCCCCTGGGGTTTCGACCGGTCCATTTGATCATAGAATAATTGGGTCGCTACTTCTTCTACATCAATTCAACCTTTCTTTTGATATAGTCGACCGAAGGTAAGACTTAATGGATCAACTTCAACTTTGAAATGCTTCGTTCTGCAATAGCAACTGTAATGGGAATAGTCAATAATACTCTATAAGCAATCCATGTAAACAATTTTCCATCCGTTTCAAATGTTTAATCTTGCACTTCAATTGATTTTGTTACATCTTCTGGACTTCTGGTTGGACATCTCTCAACTTTCAATTCAAAACTTCCTTCTTCTTCTTTTTTCCTCTAACTTAATTCATTGGTTTTGATTTAAGTTTGGGGCTTTTTCAATAATGCATGTTTGGGGCCTTGTGAATTTGAAATTGGGCCTTTTTTGAGTTTGAAATTGAACCTTATATACGATGTATATTTTTTTGCATTACAAAAGATACCCAAGGGTACTAAAATATTGGGGGTCCTTAAAATTTGTACTTTATTTTTTTAAGGCCCAAATCGGCCACAACACTTGCTTTACCTTAGGGCCGGTTCTAAGCTCGATTGACATGCAACAACCCCAACTAGAATTGGTGCATTAGAAGTTTTACAGCAGCATACTCATTTCCAATCCAATCACAAATAACCCCACCACATCAGTTGGAGTAGCACGAGACCAATGAGGCACAAAAACCAGTAGCAGAATGCTGCACCCACACCTGCCCCAACCCCAACCCCCACACAACCATACAAGCACACAGCAATAAAGCTGGATTAATTAACACAACTATCTATCCGTGGCTCATTGCAGCACATATTGCACCACTAAGTTTGAACACTTAGAGCAAGATTTGGTTGGAAAAAACTTTTAAAAACTTATTGAAAATAATTCATTAGGTTAATTACCTTTACTAATTAAACGGACGATTACGGAAAATAAATATTTGTAACTTTCCACACATATAATCATGGGATTTTGTGCCCTATATTGGATGGCATTTATGTATTGGAGTATTAATCTTTGGCCTATATATATGGGTGGGGGAAAGCACAAGTGGTAGACAATTTTTCACTTGAAAAAATTATGAAGTATTGCTTGTGCTATTTTCACAAGCTAAGACTTTTAGTATCTAATATTTTGGGCATAAGGGCGGTTCTTGATTCGTGTGAAAAACTTTAGCTGCACACAAAACTTCCATGGATGATCGTTATATCTTGAGAGTGGAATGTCACACAACTCGGTGCAAGCGGGGACATATCTTCTCTTAGGAGAGCGCTTTGCTCGTGCCTTGATCAATATAAGTTTTCCTAATCTCTCTTATTTCATATTCGTAGTATCGTCATATTATTTGTTTATTGTGTCATTATCTCCAATTGTATGAGTTTACAGAAATTTTAACGAGTATTTCAAACAGATTTAAATGCAACAGAGCTAGGTGTACCACTATGTTTCAGCAGTAAGCTCAGTTAGTCGTGTAGCCCCTTCTATAGTGGTGAGGTTCTA
This sequence comes from Vaccinium darrowii, assembly GCA_020921065.1. Lineage (NCBI taxonomy): Eukaryota > Viridiplantae > Streptophyta > Magnoliopsida > Ericales > Ericaceae > Vaccinium > Vaccinium darrowii. Next base: position 19,723,160 of record CM037162.1, on the reverse strand, counting down.
GGTTTGACTCCTATGGACAGGACAGGAGATCAACCATTGTGGTTTACTAATCTTTAAATATACTATAGCAATGTAGTTGGCCCTCTCAAAACTCTCCAAACTCCTAATTCTAAATTCTCAGAATTTCTAATTATTTTTTACCCAAAAGATACCACTTCACTGCCACGTTTTTCTCGACCAAATCCATGCAATAACCACCTCCGGTTCTCATTCCCCATCAAGTCCCTACTCTATTCCTTTTTGCAAATGCTTTGGGAATACAAAAAAAATTCAACCATTTTCGTCTCCTTCGTCATACACAGTGGGACTACTTTGGGAATTCGAGAATATTTCAACCGTTTTCGTGTTCTTCATCATCTTAGTGTGAGACTGCAAATTCAACGTACATATTCATTCATTTATGTAAATTTCGCATAACACCCTCATCTATAGTTATTTTTACGTCCCATTTTTTCTGTGACTGCATTTGTGGGTACCTAAATTTTTATTCCAATTTTTCTTTTATGTAAGTTTCACGTAACGCCCTCATCTATAGTTAATTTTACATCCCAATTTTTCATTGAATGCGAACAATAAGCCGAGTACTTTTTTATTCAGAGAAGTGAGAAACGCACATACTTTTCTTCCATCCGAAGACTACAGTGAGAGGCCATCTCCAATCACAAGTAAGTTCCCTCACAATCATCAACGTTTGGTACACCACACCATCCAATCCATATCGAAATTTTATTTTATTGATTTGTGTTTTTTTTTTTCTGCTAATATTGGTGACATATGATTTTAATTATGTGCAATCCGTAACAATATAGTACTACATAAATATGAAATTATTAACAGTTTATTGATGTGATTTTTACTTCCATTGAATTCAGATATATTTAAATCACATGTATATGATTTTCCTTCCTCCTCCTCCATGCATTTCTACTACCCACAACTGTCGCGCTGCAACTACACTAAAGCAAAGTTCGAATATGATTTTCTGTTTGTTTTGTGTAATTCATTCTGATATTTCTGCATTGGTAATGGTGTTCCTATTTTTTTGTTCTCTAGATTTTGATTAAAGTACGTAAGAGGCCGTGTTCTTACTCAATTTACTACTACAACATTTAGTTTCTACACTCCTCATCCAGTGCACAAAGGTTAGTTCCAATAAAAATTGCATTCACATATCAATACGTTCAATTTTCCTCTTAAAGTTATGCCACTCAAGAGTTTGTGTAGCAATTCTCTGCCGATCAGGGAAAGAAAAAAAAAACACCACCCTGCCATGAGTTTTTTTTTTTTTTCAAATTTATTGCTTATATTTAGATCTCAGTTTACTTACTATTTTTTTCAACAATTGGCAGTTTAGTTATTGGTATTAACACCAGGGAACTATAAATTCTGTTTAAATTTTAATGTTAACATGCTAACATTTTCTTATGCTAGATATGTTATGGGTGTATGATTAGGGTCCACCTGCCACCTATTATGCCATATACATACATTGTGCATGCACGTTAGTCTCACCTGTGCATAGCACCGGTTCAACGCTAGTAGCTAACTATACTAATGTATATCGAATGGCAAGGGCACATTAACCTATATTTACACAGATTTGATTGGGTTGAAAATGGGTTGAAAATGGGTTCGAAATGGGTAAGTACTGGGCGAGTAAATAGATCACTTGGACATTGTCATTACCATTCTCTTCCCAATTTCCTCCCCGTTGGCCCATTCTACCCCTCTCTCTCTCATCCAAAGACAAAACCCGAACTCCATATCTCTGTCCTTCAATCCACGCACAAGACATAAACAGTTGTACAATTTAGCATTTCATTCCAATTAATGCACCTTAATTCCTCCAATCTCCAACGTCATTATTCACGATAAATAATTTGAAAGCAAATTACATTGGTTTCCCTAAACACTATGAAAGAAAAAAAAAAGCAGCAGCTTTACTCTGTCCTCCATTTTACTCCTCTATACCTCTGCTACTACCCCTGAAAATATTCCTACACACAAACTTTTTCGAGGTAATTGAAATTCCATTAATTTTTAGAATTCAATTTTCTTTTTTCTCTTTCTCTGTCTACGAGTTTGGGAATTCAATTTCTGAATAGTAATGGACTAATTACAAAAATAAAAAAAATAAAATAAAAGTAATGGACTGGTATTGGGACACTTGGAGGGGAAAAAAAAAAGTTTTCGGGTTGGGTTGGGTTGGGGTTGGCTTGACCCATACTCAACCCACCCATTTTCAACCCACTCATATTCAACCCATACTAACCCACACCAACCCACCCATTTGCCACCCCTATGTTTTTGAAGCTAAATTTACAGAGTGCACTGTGGATGCCGGTGCCCTAAGTCAATAAATAAATAAAACAGGAGCACAATGGAAGTTTCCTAGGGGACCTGGATTCATTGCAGTCCCCTAGGGATACTGCACCCTCAGGTTGGGCCCATTTGCAGCCTCTTCTCGAGCATGCACAGTTGTTTATTTTTCAAATTTTGTCGACAACATTAGCTGTACACAAAATCATGTTAATCATATCTCGATCTTCGACACATCAAATCCAAACTCATTTTTTAGTACACCAAATCATGAATGTAAAAAAAGGGGGAGAAAACTCATCCGCACTAAAGTTAACTTTGCAGTCATGGATCAAATATCGGTTGCATATGGTACTAAGGAAGGACATCAAACAAACGCCTTCAGCAATAGGATCTTCCCCTGCCTCAGTTTCAAAGAAGCATAACAGAGGTATTTTTGCTCAGAGATCACTTGATGCTGTCAACCTTGACAAGGGCACCTGCATAGACTAAAATCCAGATTATAAAAATATAAAAAAAGGCATAAAAGATAGAATGAAACTATAATGCCAAATGCAAAGAGTTTTGTCGGGAAGGGTTTGCATGTTCCCGTAGTCCTACGATAATTTAGATGAAATTTCTAAGTATACGATGAGAGGATTGAGACTAGTTAACCTTGAATGTATGCATGATTCAGCTTCCCTTCAAATGGATTACAGGCAAAGAAATAGAAGATTCTAAGGCCTTATACATAAATGGTCGTGATGTGCCACTCACCATTAAGGCATTAACTCATAAAACAAGAGGGAAGCTTATATCTAGGCTGTCAAAAATAAAAACCAAGGCAGTAACGATTTTGAACACCTAATTTCAGCTTTTATAAGTAGCGGTACCTAGAACATGCACTGCCCTAATTTTCGGAATTGCCAAATTACCTCCACAATAATAAAAAGACGTTTTTTGCTGAACATGAATGAAATAAAATGACTGGGAAAAGGGGCTGCTTGAGTTTCAGTTGGATCAAACAATAAACGTAATTCATGCAAAGAGCCAAGTAAATTAGTCTTGTTTGATTAACCACCACCACATTCAAGAGTGGAAGGTGAATCTCATTTTTCTTTTAGGCTAAAGGATGTAGAGTTGAAAAGGCTTGGAACCCCTTTTTTTCAATTATGTCCACGAAGAACAGCAGCTTCATAAGAACTCCAAACACACTACAAAGAGCCCGAAAGCTAACAAGACTACAAATTTTGCTATAAGACTTCAACATACGTACGAAAATATACCTTGCCAAAAAACCAAGTACATACCAAATCTGATTTCTACTTATAATAGTTTAAACCAATGATTGACCCGCTAATATTAGCTCTGCATACAATGAGATGAACTAACACTCCTTACCCCATAAGAGGGCAATTGGAGAATTTCATAAATGACAATAGTTCATTCTGCTATGTAACACCGACACGGACACGCGACACGACACGACACGAATAGGACACCAACACTTCGACACGCAAATTTTAACAAATTGGAGGACAAAAGGCTCTAATTCAAAATACATAAACACCATATATACCTTAATCTTATTTATCTTGACATCATTTACAAAAGTATTACTACAAAAAGCATTCCATTATCTATGTGTTTTTATAATCAATAGTCACACAAAGGGGGAAAAAACCTTTTCTAATCTTTAACAAGAGTCTTAACTAACATCCTTTAACACCCTTGATGAGTCTTGCGAATGTGCTAAGAGTGTCTTGAGAGTATGTGGAGCGTGTATTTAGAGTGTCCCCAGAGTGTCCACCCCGAAAATGTAGAGAAAAAAAAGGACATTTCAGATTTGAGTGTCGGACACACGTCCAGAAAGTAGCAAGGAGCTCCTAAAGTGGTGCCGCTCCCACCTTAGGAGTGTACTCTTGTGCTACCAACTAAGGAGCTTGACAAGAGGTCGCTCCAATTGAGATGGGAGCACGCTCCTTACGAAGATGAGAGCTTTTGTACAATCTTGGTATAGAAAATCAATGATTTATCACTTGGTTTTGTTAAGTGGTCATTGATGAACTCATATTATGTATCCCACGTCATAACATATATCTAACCCAAGTCATGATATCTTGAAAAGAAAACCATTTATTGTAACACTAGCCTATTTTCTTACACTTATGGTGGACTAGGCCAATATTTTCTCCCTAAAATGATTACATTCTTAAAGTGTATACTCTTTGCCACATTATTGTTTTGATATATGTACGTGTTCCTTTCACGCTCCCAACCTTGGGAGCTTCTATATTCCCCTGCTCCCCCACTCCCGCTTCTGCAGCTGCTCCTGCTTCCACTCTTTGCAACTATTGTCCGGAGAGTGTCGGACTCTGAAAGCCGTCTGACACCAGTACATGGACTCCAACAAAGTGTCTGTGCTACATAGTTGTTAAGTGTACAAGTGCTAAATATAGCAGTTGTGTTGATAACCAGAGTATATTTGATTATCTTTCTCCAGATTAGGAAAAGTTACCAAGGAGGGGAAGATTTGAGACCTGATTTTGATCTTTAATCATAATAATATATTATAGTATTCTCTTTGTTTTGATATGGAAAAGGTCCTCAGTAGAGGAAGATTTTTTATAAGAAAAATAATCAGATGAAAAAAATTGCAGCCTGAATGCAATTTTCTGCAGCCTGAATAAAGTTCTTGCAATCAACGATGGCCAAACACAAAGAATAGAGAATCGAATTGGCATTGAAGATGTTATCATTTCATATTGCAAAAAGTTGTTACTCAGTTTGCACGTAGAAGAACGACTGGGGCAACACAAGGGATTTTACGAGTCCTAAAGTGACCGAGGATATGAAGAACAGGCACATAAATCTGGTATCGGCTGAAGAGTAAAAAAGAGCTATCTGGTCTAATGTCTATCAATGATAAAGCCCCGCAATGCTTCTTTCTTCCATAGAAACTGGGAGGTGGTGACTAATTAAATGCTATCCTCCTTCATCCTTGCAACGTCCTTGCGCCATACAGCCTTTACCCTAATTCCTAAAACAAAATGATGCTCTACAACCACGAAATAATACACGCCAATAGCTTGTTATAATGTGTTGTAAAAATCAATAACGAAGGGTAGATCAATTAACTACATCCATGTTAGTCACCTCATGGGCCAAGCTCAGTTTGCCTTAGTAAAGGGTAGATCAATAGTTGATAAAAATATTGCTTGCGCAAGAGCTGATTAGAAACTCTCACAAGAATCAAGTTCCTCCTAAAACTGCTATACAGATAGATTTGACGAAAGCACATGATTCAGCATATTGGGCTTTTTTGGTTGAAGTGATGGACAGCGTGGATTTTCACCCATTGTCTGCTCAATGTATCAATAACTGTGTGACTATCCCAATGTTGTCCGCGAGGTTCATTGGAATTTTGAAGAGAAACGTTCCCGACTCCCGAGGGTAATTTCAGTAATCACCCCAACTGTAGCAAGTTGTAATAAATACACTTAGCCTTCGTAGATGACCTTTTTGTTATGTGTGGTGTTGATATAGACTCTTTTCGACTAGAGAAAAGAGCAGTCTTTTTCTCTGGAGAGGACATGAAGTTGAAGTCTGTGATCAGAGATATCTTGTCTATACCTGAAGGGTCCCTCCCTGTCATGCATTTGGGTGTGCTCCCTATATCCACAAGGTTATGCAGTAAAGACTACACCAGCTTAAAGCACAGCTGCACAGGTGCTGCTCTGATAAGCTTCTTTCTTAAGGGGGTAGAGCTTAATTATTACATTTTGCTATGAAGATCGTATGAGTAATTGGTGTTCTCTTTTTATTTTTCCTCAAAAGATCCTCAAAGACGTTGAAGCAATGCACAGGGCTTTCCCATGGTCAAGGGCTTCTCTCAAACACAGAAGAGCAAAAGTGACCTGGGATACGGTTTGTGAATCAAGAATGCAGGGGGGTTGGGTCTTAAACCACTGAAAGGCTGGAATAATGCAACAATGCTAAGACACATTTGGGCAATCAGTGGAAAGGAGGAAGCATTAGGGGTAATATAGGTACATACCTGTATTATCAAAGAGAAGAGCTTCTGGATTGGTTAGAACTTTGGGGGCACCAATGAGAAAGAACATTCGATGGATGAGGATGTCTGCCTATCATGGTGAATATATGTTAAACCTTTTGAAAGACCAGGTGAGAAATGTAAGGAGATCCTTGTTCACTAATGTGTGCCCATCATTTCAAATGGAGCTTGGGTCTAGCCTAGAACAAGGAACAATGCAATCCAATACATAATGTAACATACCCCGCTACCATGGTTCCTAATACTATCAAATATCAATGATGATAGAGTTACATGGCAGCTGTCACCAAATGGGGTTTTCTCACTTGAATCTGCATGGAATGCCATCAGAGTTCCTAATCCTAAAGTTAAATGGTATCCTATTAGTTTGGTACATACAAAATGTGCCTCAGTGATCATTTCACCCATTAAGCTGCCTAAGGAGATTAACTACAATGGATAGACTGAGGCTCTAGGGTTTGAATGTGGATGACTTGTGTACTCTGTACGCAACAGGCATAGAACCATGACCACCTGCTCTTCAGATATACTTACTCAAACGGTATTTGGGCAAAGGTTTTGGACAGGTTCGTATAGGAAGAATTCTTATGTGGTAAAGTGGGGGAGTTGAGTGGGGCTATGTAGCATACAGCTAAGTGTCGCTTTGGGGTGCTTTCTATAACCTTACCCTTGCTGCTGTGATTTATCATAATTGGTTGGAGAGAAATGCCTGAATTTTCAGACATCAAACTAGAGATCAATCCTCCCTTTTTCAAGACTATAGAACAAGATCTGAGGAATAGATTGTTTTCTTGGAAAGAGGTTAAAGATAATCACGGGAACAAAGCTCTTTGTGTAACCTAGGGTATCCATCCTAGGATTCTAGCCCAAGTTTTTGTTTGGCCAGTGAGCTTTTTTATATTCATCTTGGCCTTTATCTTTCTGCTGTGTAGTGGTGGGTTTTCTTCTTGATTCCAGGGGATGATGCACCAGTAGATTCCTTGTGTTAAGTCTGTTTTTGGAATAAATCGTGCCTTACCATATAAACAAATATGAAGCTTCAACGCTAGAGGTCAACAAAAAGTAAAACTCCCAGCAGAACCCATGTCCGCAACACAGTTCACTTCTAGTCGTCCCCATTACTCTACTAACTAAACAAACAAACAAAAAAACCCACCAATCTCTTCTTTCATTTTCTTCTTTTTCCGATTTGGTATGTAAATATTATTTCAAACCAAAAGAGTAAAAGGCTAGTAAACAAGGAAGACAACCTCAGAGAATATTCAATCTTTACTCTATCGGAATGGTTGAGTGAGATGAAGTGCCTAAAACGCACTCATCAAATGTTATTTTTCGATTAGGTCTTCAACTGTTCAAAGTAAGAAGATTCAGTAAACAAGGTAGACTGAACCTCAAATGGTACTTGCTTGCACGACCCACTTTGAAAAGCAAAACATACAAGTCATACCACATAGTAACAATATCAAGCTACCATTATAATGAACTTTGATTTTACAGGAATACTGAAACACTGAACATTTATATGCCTACAGAGTGATGAGAAAGGGAGAACTTACACAAATTCAGGTATGCGGAGGAGAGCTTTGATCGGAATTTCCCCGTCGAAGATTGTCGATCAAGTCGCCGAGCTCCTTGCGAGAAGATTCTCTGCCGAACATGAAGCCGTACCTAGATAGAAAAAGGACGAATTTCAGGATCCATTCAGCGAAACAAAACCCTAGATAGAGAGAGAGAGAGAGAGAGAGAGAGAGAGAGAGGGAGGGATAGTGAACCAGAAAGAAACAGCGGAGAAGACGCCTGCTGTGGCGATTGTTTGTATGAGAGTGAAGCTTTTCTCCATTGCTACTTCTGACCAAAATCTTAGAGTAAAAACTTGTTAAATGACTCAAATCTACAAGTTTTACAGGAGCAGCACAATTTTTGAAACTTAGGCGTGCTTTGGGTAAAAAACCAAAAACCAAAAAACCAAAAAACCACTTTTGTCCTTATTCAATTTTTTTTTGCATTTGTTAGTTTCGCATCAAGATTTTGTGGTTTCTGGATTCCTCTCGACGAGACGAATCTAACAAGTATAAAATTATGGTCAAAACTCAAATGTTTTTGAATAAAGCCAAAATAGGTGGATTATTGGCCAATAATCCACCTATTTTGGCTTTATTCAAAAAAATATTTGGTTTGACCATAAATTTATACTTGTTAGATTCGTCTCGCCGAGAGGAATCTAGAAACAACAAAATCTTGATGCGAAACTAACAAATGCAAAAAAAATTTGAATAAGGACAAAAGTGGTTTTTTGGTTTTTTGGTTTTTGGTTTTTTACCCAAAGCACCCCTTAGGGTTGTTCCACAGGTGGTTTTTTGAAAAAGTTGGTTTTTCACGATTTTTTATGAGATGAGAATAACTTGTCTCAATTTTTGGAAAAAATAATTTTTTGTTAGTGGAACACCCTCTTATTCTCAGAGTAGCTATCTCTTTAAACATATTCTGAAATTAGCACTTCATACATTTGGCGCTAGTCCGTTAATGAAAGTTTTAAAGGATGTCAAGTACTTTAATTTTGACGCAAGAATCACCCAAAACTGAAAAGTATTGATTGTGTTATCATCATCTAAAATTTAATAAAATTCTCAAATTTTAACATCAAAACATAGGCTCCATTGAAATTACGTATAACGCATATGAAGATTGCGTTACCATTAGTGTTACTATTAGTAATACTGATTCCCTGGTTGATAAAAAACTGCAAAATATCGTACAAGTATAGATTTTGTAATAGCGCACTTTCGTTATGCGCTGTCATTCACATCCAATCCCCGGTGAAATGCTAGGCTTATTTTGGCCTAAAATGTTAAGCATATTTTTTACTTTTTTGAGTTTTAAAAAGTCATTTGTTTTGGGAAAGTCCAAAAATACAACAAAACAGAGGGCCAAAAGAGTATGCAAAATAAGGTCTGATTTGTACCGGTACAAATTAGATCTACGAACTTCAAATGTCGTGATCAAACGTCATTTTAAAATAGATTCGAAGTATGCGTTAATAGGACAAAATAACACATTCTTACCGCAAGTAGGAATGAAAGGAGAGAGATAATGAGGACAACCAAATCGCGCAGGGAGAGAAAAAGGGAGAGAAAAAGAGGTGTACACATAAAAATACCCTAGTGCATTTTTATCCACGTGGTGAGTCAGGGAGAGAGAACGTGATGGGCCACTTTATAGCGCATTCTCCTATGTGTTTTACGTAATCTCAATGGAACCTATGTTTTGATGTTAAAATTTGAGGATTTTATTTAACTTTAGATGATGATAAAGCAATCAATATTTTTCAGTTTTGGGTGATTCTTGCATCAAAATTAAAGTATTAGACATCCTTTAAAAGTTTCATCAAGGGACCAGGGCCAAAAGCTGCTCTACATTGGAGGAAAATGGTCATAAAAGGGGTAAGTGATCAAACCCTACTTAGCCCTAGCGCACTTCAGATATGTGCTATGAAACCCTAAATTTCAAAACCCTAACGCATTTGTAAAATGCGTTATTATTTAAAAACAACGCATTTTGGTTACGCACGATTATAGCTGAACAGTGAACCCCCTGAGCTGATCTGGCGTGCCGAGGTGGCAATTAACGATTATAACGCATTACCAAAATGCGTGAAGTGCTAGTTTCAGAATATGTTTGAAAAGGTAGCTACTTTGGGAATAAGTTTTAAAAAAAATGTGCTACTCCGATCAAAAACTCTCAAATCTATGTGCAAATTTCGGTAGCAAATTTTGTGATAATTTTTTTATAACGAGAAGAGGGGTTAGTTTCCGCGCACCTCAACTAATTTCGGGGACCGGAGGTAACGACTAGACAAAACTTCCGGTAGCCCCAAAAGTTTCTTGACAACAGAAATCTAAAAAGTACGAGTAAAAATTAGTATTAACTTAAATTTTTATAAATAAAGACAAAAATAATCTAATACTCCGTAATCTACAAATTTTGGATCATTTTTATATTGTAACTCTAGTTTAACCATAATCTTATCGCTATAAATAATACTACTACATAAGTTTTTTCACATTTACTATATTGTTATTATCCAGAATTCATGTAGTCAGTTTCAATTGATTTAGACATATGATCGGCTCAGTTTGATTTGGTTGTTATCTACAAGCTAAAACGGAATCCAAATTTGTTTGCGTAAGCTATGACAATCAACCAATTGGAGCTAGTTCAGTTGGTCAAGGATCTTGCATCTCATTAAGAGGTTGGGAGTTCGAATCTTCCCGCCCAAAAGTCTTTCCTTTCTTTGTTTCTACCATGTAATGAGTTTATTTCTTGTATTGGTTAAATTGTTGGGCTTGATTGTCTCGTGGACTCTCACATTGATGTAGTATCCCCTACGACAATCATCCCTGTAATCGAGTTTTACTTCAATTGCTTCCCAGCACTCAAATTTTAGAAAGCTATTTCTTTCATCTTAAATTTACAACTATTTCATTAATGAAGTTTATCAAGCAAAATTTTTGCTTAGATTTGAATTTTCCTATTAGAATGGAACGTATGAAATGTAACTTTTACTCATACTTTCACTCAAATTGTAAAAGCATAGATAATAGCATCAACATCAAAACATGAACCACATTGGTTCGGTTTTATAATAAACCAAGAATCAAACCAATACCTAGAGATTATGAATTTAGATAATCAAATCAATCTATCAAATCCATGAACCAATCCAAACCATTCAAATAGATTCGATTTCAGTTTTCAACCACGGTTCGCTTGAAACTCTTGTATCATCATTCTAAACTAAGTGAAGTGCTTAAAATTGCAGAGATAAATTAAACCAAAAATTATATTGAAACCAATTTTATTAGCACGTATTAAGTATACTTTTTTTTTTTTTTTACTTCGGAAATATAAGGAGAGATCAGAGATGTATTGATAGAGCCGAAAGAATCTAGCAAAGAGTTGACATTATTGGCTGGGCCAGAGAGAGATGGACGCATGGTGGGTTTACTAAGTTATGTTTTTATAAAATAGGAACAAGTTTTGAAATAGCAAAGAGTTCTCTCTCTCTCTCATTTTTTTTTTCGTTCGTTCATTAATCGTAATCTACTCTATCCTGGAGGACTTGAAGAGGGGGATGGGTGCTTACGAGAATTGAACCCTGCCCATATGCATGGGAGTATAAGGGAGACACGAACTGCAGTCCACTCCACTTGCATATAGCAAAGAGTTCTTATTAGGTTTTTTATGTTAGGTTTTTGAACTGTGGTGGAACGTAGTATTAGATAAAGAAATTAATTGACTACAGCTTAGCCTATACTATACTTATTGGAATTCTTATTAGGCGTATTTAAAGGAAATGGCTACAATACACACTCCTTATTTGGGTGTACCATATGCACCTATTGTATGGTCCAGATTGTGTCACCTCATTGACAATCGTAACATTTTTTAGTTTTTTGTAACTTTTCAGCAATATGATTCGTAACATTTTGGTGTGTCTCGTAACTTTTGCAAAAAAAATTCGTAACCTTTACAAAAAATTCGTAACTTTTTCAAAAAATTCGTGACTTTTCCCAAAAAATCGTAACTTTTACATAGGTGTGCATGGGTGTGTATTGTAGCATTTTCCGTATTTAAATCATACATACAACTATATACACGGTTCATATCAGAATGAAACATGAACCCTTAACATAAATTCGCAGACCACCATTGAACACTGTTCCATTTTTTAAAATCAAAGACCAAACCACACTAATATAACCCGAACAAAACCATTCAGTTTGAATTAGTTTGGACTGAATTCCGATTTGACCAAATATTTTTTGTTGTTTTGTTTCATCAGTACGATTTCTCATTTTCAAAATACCAAAAAAAAAAAAAAAAGGGGTGTACAGCCCCGTATAAGGAGAGAGCTTTGCCCCAGCCCCTTCAAAAGGAACCCTTCTACCCGCTTGGGGTGATTTTGGATCGAGCTCATACAGCCGTCCGATTGCCTCGATTCCCTCGTAGACCCACTCAGAATTCGATTTTGAGAACGATGAATGGCTCAGATCGATCGGTTGGGACCCACAACGGCGTCCCCGAAACCGTCGGTACATGGTCGGTGCACCACGATCGGTGCAAAGGGAATTATCGCTTCAAACGAGCCAGTGGGATTTCCACCAGGTTGAGTCTCTCTCTTTCTCCCGGTCAATCAAGTTGCTTTGCCATTTAGGGTAGGGAAAATTGCCTCTCCCTCCGCGTCCGATTGCGACTTTTTTTTTTTTTGGCTGTTTTGTTTCTGTTTTTTTTTTTTTTTTTTGGGTATTCCAGATCTTTAAAGTCCGCTGTAATTGTTTATTTGTTCTCACCATTCAGATTCCTATATTTTTTGATATCTCACCTAGGTCATTAAAATTTTCTTTACGCGACTTGTTTGGGTCTTATGAAAGGTATGTTGAATGACTAAAAAGCAAGTGATGATTTAAAAATAGAAAAAATATGATACAATAACCAGGGCAAGATTATGGAGCAGAATTTACTCATTTAGCAGGACAACTAGTAAAATTTCCTATACTTATAACATTTTTTTAAATCGTTGCAATGGCAGCCGCCGCCACTAGCTACCCCTAAATTGGCAAACTGAATAAGCTGTTGAGAAAACATGAAGAAATTCCCACTCTATGGCTTACAATAAATTTGTACAAAAACCCTTCTAGCAGGGTAAAAGTATTTTCAACCACTCTATTAAGTACACCATGTCTTCTATTGCTTTCATACACTCCTCCTCTTCCAGATAAACATAAAACCTCTTAATAAATACTAACAAAATATAAAAGAATACAACTTTTGCATGAACTGCATATTTAAGCCCAACACAAAATGGGTCTTTGAAATGCATGCATGGTTAGGAGACTCGAACCTCATTATTCAAGAGAAACAGAAGGTCCGCGCCACAGATAATGCTCAAGGCATTTATACCTGTCAAAAATGAAAAGAAAACTGCGTCAAAAAGAGTCAATTTTTCTTTCTCCACTTTACGTCGTGTTTAGATCTTGAATTCGTGGAGGGAGGGGAGTCAATGAAGGAATATGAAAGACAAAGGGAAACGAGGAAACAAATTAGGTTCACAAATCTCTTTCAGTTTTCCTTCCCCTCCACAAATTAAACCCGAGATCCAAACACAGCGATAAGGTCCTTCTTTGACTCACCCTAACTGAAGCATCTCTTGGCCTAGGTAACTGTGTCGCCCTCCTTGCATTATCTGGAATTCCCGCTCGATGTGGGAGTTTACTTGAGGCGAGAAGCATAGATGTAGATGTGTCCGAACTCATATTTCCAGAAGAACTTCCTTCCTCCGACTCTTTTAGTGCTTGTTTCAAGATTTCCACCACATGGCCCATTGCGGGCCGATCTTTTGCATTCTTTACTAGGCAGCTATCTGCTAACTTGGCAATTTTCCGAGCTACCCTCATGGGATACTGGTTTCTGAGTCTCGAGTCGATTATCATGCTAAACCTATTGCTGTCTACTGGGTACTCTTTCACCCATTCTAGAAGCTTCTGTTCCGGAGTTGGGCGGCTTCTTTCCAAAGTCCGCCTGCCCGATAGAATCTCGTAAAGAACTACCCCAAAACTATATACGTCACTGTTGACAGTAAGATGGCCAGTGTCAACGTATTCTGGGGCAGCATATCCATATGTCCCAACCACCTGACATAAAAGGAAAATATAAAAAGCTCTTTTAAATACCAGAATAAGATGAGTGTGACGAAATCAAAACATGGAAGGTACCAATAGAACTTCAAGAAGCTATGGAATGGAAAAAACCATAGCCTAACCAGCTTGTTAGGACATTGGTCCAAACTAAATGCACTCAAACGGTAGACTGGGATGAGGGAATGGAAATCATCAAGGAAGGAAATATGTTTTACAGGCAAAAAGCAAAGACACATTAGCATGTCGCAAAATTTTGTTCAGAATAAGAAAAAGAAGGCTGAAAATTTTTGTTCTGCTGTTTTGTTTCGTTTAGCTAGGAAAAAGAAAAGTCTCATGAACATTCTCAAAAAATATCAGAAACAAGTCGAAAATGTAGCTAGAACATAACAGAGATGTCAAAAGAATTCGGAAAAGTATGAAACAAGAATGTGTCGGTGTAAAAATTAGCATGTCACAATTCTACTAATGTTTCATTCGGCTCCTAAAAAACAAAAAGCTTTAGCCATTTCAATGGTAGTGGAACGAAATTTTGTTTCTTTGATTGAAGGGATCTTTACCGGTGCGGTCAAATGATCAGCTGGTTCATAAGCATATTGAGAATTAGAGGGAAATTTTTCGTAGAAGCGCCAGAGTTAACAAATTAGTTTACACTTTACAGCCATGCCACCCTATGGTCTTAGTTACAAAATATCCACTTACCGCCGTGGATACATGAGTATGGTCGCCGACTGGGCCTTCCCTAGCTAGCCCGAAGTCCGAAAGCTTTGGGTTGAAGTCTTCATCCAACAGAACATTAGAAGATTTGAAATCTCTATATATAACCTTCCAGAAGAACACAAAAGTAGAAACAGTTCAACACCTCAAACAGCATACTGTTCCAAGCAAAAGAAATTATAAAACATGAACCCAATAAGGACATAGTCAGTGCATGCGCATCTGTGGTACTAACACAACGTCTAACTGGCATTTTCTTCTGCACAGGTTGTAATGTGATTAAATGTCGACATTCTTAAAAGAAATTGTACCTGGATTTCCAGTCCTTCATGCAGATAAGCCAATCCCTGAGCTGCACCAAGGATAATTTCCAATCTTTTTTTCCATGGGAGAACTGCTGAAGTCCTGTGGAAAAGATGTTCTTCTAAGCTCCTGTTGGGCATGTACTCATATACCAATAGGCGTTGTATCCCTCTTTCACTTTCTGCAGAACAGTATCCTATAAGTTTTACAAGGTTTGGGTGATCGACAATACCAAGAAATTGGACTTCAGCAAGCCACTGTTTATGACCCTGCATGGAAAAATGAAATACATGTAAGCAAAAAAACAAAATGAGCTGACAGAGTACAGAGGTGACAATAATTTTCAGGAGATAAAAAAACAGAAAGGAGAGATTGAGTAAGTTGTGCCATCAAGCATGATTAAACCACATTCCCCCTGAAAAGTGCGTAGTTGGCGTCATGGATCATTGGATTTACACAATGAGATCAAAAGACCACAAAATTGTTGACATCGGAACAACGTGTACATATTGTACGCAAAATGAGTACTCACACAAATAGCACAAGCAAAGCGAGGCTATTGGCGAAAATCACCACATAAAATATTTTTGGGCAGCCCATGCAACTGGCATAATCCTCTTCCTATAAGACCTTATAGAGCTTTCACATGTAATTATGGATTGATTAGATTTCCCCAGTTAATAAACCCCGCAATGAATACCCAATTTCATTAATTTGGTAACAATTCCATTATAGAGGACCCTGCTTTGCATAAGTCATTCTTGAGCACAATTAAATGCAGTGCAAACCAAATATATCATTGAGTTGAACTTTTTTTATCCACCATTACATAGAAGTAACCGGCCCCTTTCTTACTGAAATGGCATATAGCATCACCAGCTTCTTTGTGAGGTCAACCAAAATAACTCTCTGTACCACTATTTAATATCTCCACTACTATTTAATACTCTCCACTAGTGATGAAGCTTTGTTTGGTTGAGAGTTTGAGAAGAATATTTTGAGAAATATTTTTGAGATAGTGTTTGGATGCGTTTTTTGGAAGAGGGTAATAATTAGAGAGAGGAGTAATGATTGGAGAGAGATAGAGAGAGAAATAAGAATAATGGGGTAATGAATAGAGAGAGAAATGTGAGTAATGATTGCACGGAGGAGAGACGGGGGAAAAATCTTTTTGGAACATTTTTTTGAAAATGGGAAGTGAACTTAACCACAAAACCCGGAAAGATACCACAAATATCTTCCACTTACAGTAGATAATTTGACGCCCATTCAGTAGCCCCCAGATATGTTGCACTGTATCATAATCACTAATTTCTCACTGTCTAAAATGAAATCCATTAGACCCAAAGAATGTAAAATATAGAGATTCCATGGCCAAAAGAAATTGATATCTCCATCTGTCTCTCCAAAGCACCATCTTTTTTTAACGTATTGCCACGCGCTAAAAAGATTCTGATAAAAATAGCGAGATTCACTTATTTACGTGAAGACAATGCTGCGGGGACTCTGAAATGCAGGAATAGGTCTAGTACATCAGTCATTTCTAGTTTGCCAGGAGGTGACCAAACACTAAATATTAGCTATTAGCTATTAGCTATTGCATTTGGAGGCAGTCACACATCCTTCAAATTCATCACAGAACCGGGCACAAAGAATAAATTAACTACAGAAAAACAATATTGACTAGTTAAATTGTGACGACTTCGAGGAGCTCCTGGCCTCTCAATGGATCAGATAGAAACAATTCAAAAGTGCACAAGACACATGAAAACACACGAAGGAGGTGGTTTGATTCCTCCATAAGCAAGCATATTGGTCTCAAAAAGGATAAACTACATAGGTGGACTAAAATTCACCCAGCCAAGTTTATGTTCGAACCAAAATTAGGTCCAAAACAATCAGTCGTCGCAACTTAATAATTCCTGATTCATTCTGCACAATTTCCAAATGATAAATATCCTACATTAATCCGGAATTCATTGTTAAATAACAAAATAACCGTAGTCTCCCTATGTTTTCAGGCCCAGATAAATCCTGAAGCCAGTCAGTTTCCAAACCCATATGCTGTTTTTCTGCTCAAGAATAAAAGTCATTTGTATCCCTTAATGTGGCTTTCAGAATACATTTCTTTTGCAATACAATAACTAAGGCTCCGTTTGGATCATAGATTCCTAGAGGGATTTAGCAAGGGAAAGGAAATGAAACAAAACTAAATAAATCTTTTCCTCTTTTCATGTACCCCTCTGTAAGCTTCCGCTAATCCATGATCCAAACACAGCCTAAAGGTCTTACTATGCAAACCACCATTAACATACAAGATTAAAACTAAACAAGCAGCAATTCAAGTAATTCATTCATAAACCAAAGCAGGTAAAGCTAATCTTCAAAAGAGTTCGTTGAAGCATAGTACTCCGTATTAAATTGTGCAAACAGAAACAAATTAAAGGCGATATACCTGCAATCCATGTTTGTTAAGCTTTTTAATGGCAACCACAGTAGGATCACCTTGCCCATTTGGAGGCCTAATTGTGCCCTTATAAACACTCCCAAACCCACCTTCCCCAATCTTCAACAACTTGTTGAAATCATTAGTTGCATTTCTAAGCTCTGAGAAAGAAAATACTCTCAAATTGTGCTGCTTCTCTCTGTACATTTCCGGAAGGCTCCGCGACGAAGATGCCGAACCGGCCGACCTCGTGCCTCGGTTGGCTGCTGAATTATCGGAATTACTGCTTTGATTTTTCAACACAGGCGCTGATTTCCTTTGTTGGGACTTGGATTTGTCCTTGAATGGGAAGAAACACTTCATGCCTGAAGCAACTTCAAAGTTTCTTTACTGATTGTATTGGTGGTTCACAATTCACGCGCTATATGCAGAGAGAGAGGGAGAGGGGCAAATTTTGGTTTGAGAAGAGGGAAACCCAGATGGGGAATTACAAATCAAGAAGAGCAAAACGAGGAAATTGGAGAAAAGCCAGATCGGAAATTTGGAAATCAAGGAGTGGAAAACAAGAAAATTCTGAGATAATAAATTATGGAACGTAAAAGGGAGGAAACCCAGGTGGGAAATGAAGAAAAAGAACTGGTTTTGTTGAAAAGTAAGCAAAAACAAGCACACCATTAGAAGTAAAAAAAAACAAACAGACACAGGTGGGAACCCAATGTGAGAAGGGAACATGGAAAGCAGAGGAAAAATGGAAAACCAAAAAGACCGGATGGGAATTGAACAAAAAAGCAGAAAATTCAAAGAGAAAACAAATTGTGTGGTGTCTAGAACTAAGATTTAAAAAAAAAAATGAAAAACCCCAGATGGGAAATTAACTCAGATTAAGAACAAAATGTGAAGAAGAAAAAATCAAAAGTATGATACCGTAAATGGGAGATCCGTGAAGGTAAACAAGGCCATGATGTGTGAAATGGGGAAAAAACGCAAAACCCAGATGGGGAGGGGATAAATGGGGAATTTATCAACGATAAAGATACGGGTACAGAGAGAGAGAGAGAGAGAAATATAGTCCTAGAGAGAGAGAGAGAGAGAGAGGTGTCGTGTATGCAACGAAAAAAGAAGATAACCTTGGATGACTTACGGCAAAGGCCAAAAAGGAGACGACCTTATTCAACGAAGCAGACCTGGGATTGCTCAGTCGTTGACTGTTAGGAATGATTTACTAATTTACCCGTACAACACTCCCCGTCACAGGGTGACGTCACAAAAGTCTAATAAGACCAAGTTTTCCCAAAAAATTTATCAAGATTTGATAAAATCAACCCTTGATTTTATCAAATGAGAAAGATGTTTGATAAAATTTCAACTTTTTTGTATTAAAATTTTTTGAGATTTTATCTCTTCCTCATTTGATAAAATCAACCCTGATTTTATCAAATCAACCCTGTTTGATAATACTCTCTCCCCCATGCTTAGTTCTTTATTCCATTTTGAATGTCCCAAAATAGAGAAAAATCAACTGGAAACATATGTGAATTCTCAAAATTATCCTTCATAAATTATTTAAAATAACTTTATTAATAGGATTCATGGGATAGTGGTGGAAATCAAATGTTATTTTCAAGAGGTATATACAGTTGAAGTTAATGTGTGTCCCCTTAAAATAAAAGTTGGAATCTTCAAAATGGACATATATCGTGGACAAAGAGAGTATGCAATTCTGAATAGAAAATTTATAGTAAAAAATTAAACAAAGGATTGTTTGGAAGCCCCATTTTTTACTTTTTGCATTTTTTTGCCTTTTGAATTATATATGTTAAATTTGCAGCGTTTGGAAGATATATACATAACATATTTTGAAATAGGAGCAGTGTTTGGGAGTATAATCGTCAAAAATTAAAATAGACTATGCATTGGTATCTTTACCATGTTACCCGTTATTATTTTTTCTTGTATCATAAAATGTGTGAATAATCATTTTAGATTTTTTTTAATTAAAACATCGTTTGATATTTGCAGTTCACAAATAATACATGTTATTGTTCCTTATTTGAAATTCTCCAATATGTTTTTCCTAAGAAAAAATTATCAAATATTACCTTAACAAAGTATTATCATCATTATCTCGTTGTGGGAATTGAAAATAAAATCAGGACTGGTGTTTAAATTGTTACATAAAAACTCACATAAGAACCAACCAGGCAACCATAATACAAAGTACAAAAAATTAGGTGAAGGGCAGGGAGGGAGGTTAACGTGCCAGTGAGGGGGTTGGATGTAATTTCCAAAATACATCAAGGGCAATTTTGTCTTATTTGTCTCCAACCAAAAAGATACTCCTATGTGAAAAGAAGAATCCAAAATCTACCCTTTACACCACTTTATTGGCTTCTCTTCTTTCAACAGAAAAAACCAAAAGCTTATTTGCTCATCAACTCATTATTGGTACCTTCATCCTCACCCAAAGTTTAAAAATATAAGACGAAAAAATGCAAAAACAGTCGTCCAAACAACCTCTAAGACCTAAGTGCATGATTGATTTATGAAGATCTGAACTTATTTATATCTGAATTTTTACACAAATATATGTATGGAGAAAGCTAAGCGCTACGAGCACATATCGTGCACAGATGGCGTTGTGGGTTTCACTTCGGTGCCCCACACAAATAATCTAAAATAGTCCATTAATTTTAACATATTTTTTCAGGTGACCCGTAAAAAATCAACTCAAGTGGATAAAGTATCTGTTCTAGTAGTTAGATTTTTTAGGACTCTAGACACTTTTATATGAACTTGGAAGATTGAGTCTAAAACATCCATTAGAGTTGTTCGATTTAATTTTAATTATTTTTTAAATTAATGAACAATTCAAATCATTGAGATCCACCGATTGGCTTAGGACATTTTTATCTAACACACAAAAAAAACATCAAATTTAATCTCAAAAACACTTTTTATAATTTAGCAAGTCACTTTTCAGAAAATTCATAAAATCAGACTCTCTATTCAAACTTTAGCAAGTCACTTTATTAAAAACTCACTGAATTTTTGGTGAGTGAACAGTAGGTCACCAAATTTGTTAAGTTACTGTAGCAAAGTTAAAAAATCTCCAAATTAGTGAGTTCATTTGATAAGACTAATTTTTGAGTTTTTGGAGAAATTTGCTCTCCATCTATTGATGCTCTTAGCCAAACTTTACGCCACCTATCATTCGCTACTTTCATATTCGGTGGAGACACAAACCGTACAATGCTAGCTGTGATTTTTGTTACTTTCCCATGAAAATTTATTACTACGTTGGTATGGTCTAGTCGATAGACCAAGAAGCTGGCAAAGACTTGACCGAATTGAAACGAAGATCCTCGCCAGTCTCATCCCATGATTCGATATTTTTGCGTGATATTAGGAAAAAGAGATAAACTTCTTTACGCAGTCGGTGCAAACGAGGACCTGGGAGATCTAGATTGTACATTTCAAATTTTTAGTGACTCGGGTTAATTCTCTCTTTATCCTCGTTAAATATCATCCGGAATTCAAAAACAAAAGAAAACAAAAATCGAGCCGTTGAATTTTGAAATAAACGGCCCAGATTATTCAGGTGCAAACGCCTATTTTTTGCATGCCCTCCATAAATAAGTTTAATCTCTAGTAAAAACCTAGATTCACGTTTTCATTGGATGATTTGAGTCGTTTATAACTTAATTCACGTGCAACAAAAAAACTAGGTCGATCGGCATTAGTGTGTGTATATATATAGGGCCGTATCTCCTCACACTTAAAAAAACACATAAAAAAAAAACACTCGATTTTATTTCAGGCCACATTGTGATGTTCCGAACCGTTGATCTTGTTTAGATGAATAAAATAGGAGGTCCTATAAAAACTCAGCTCAATAGGATATCAGTAAGTCCTCGATCCAAACAATTTTGCAAAAACTGTGATAGGAACTAGACACTTTAATATGAACTTGGAAGATTGAGTCTAACACATCCATTAGAGTAATTCGATTTAATTATTTTTAAAATTAATGAACAATTCAGCTCGCAATCCGTTGGCTTGGAGGATCCTTATGTGGCTCTATACTTTAACTTTTGAGTTAAAGTAGAGAGTCAAATCCTCAAAATAAGCCAAAATTAGGCTCACCAAATGGTTGATCAAATTGGTTAAGCTTCTAACCTTGCTACAGTACCGCACCAAATTTGGTGCGGCACTCTTCACTCACCAGGGCACTAGTCACACACTGTTCGTGCACTATTCATGTACTGTTCATTTTTTAAATATTACTTTTGGAGAGTAGGAGTAAAAAGAAAGAATAATTTAATGCAGTAAAGTTAGAATAGATAGCCTGATTCTATGAACCTTTGTAAAAGTGACTTACTAAATTATAAAATGTGTTTTTAAAATTAAATTTGGTGTAAAATTTGGTACTTCTGATAAGAATGCTCTTAGGAAAACTTTGCTCCATCTATCATTTGCGCCTTTCATATATATATATTTTTTATGTCAAAAGTTGAGAGATAGTATTCATCAAAGATTCCCATGGGGAAAGATTGGGAGTCTACAGATCGGACACTCCAATGACAACAGGTCACAGAAATACAACGTGAAAGCATATGACCAAACCAACGGAACACACCGGACAAAAACCGGCCTAAAGCCGGACAAAACACAAAAGAAACGAGAAAAAAGATACACTCCCCTTCGTCGCTGAGCAGCCCATCTCTAGCCAAACCTCCAACCGGTCACGCGCCTCTACCGGAGGCCTAAGAAGCAGCCAGAACCCGTAAGGTTGCAAAGGATGAGCAGACGAATCGTAACGCCCAACAGGGCTGCGGAACGCCAAGTTCCAACGATTGGCGAACGGAAGGCGGATATGGTGCAGAAGGGGAAGGGGAAACCAGATCTGGAAAGGGGATTAGTCCCTCCCCTCCCGCCTTTCATATATGGTGGAGGTACAAACCGTACAATGCTAGCTACGATTCTTGTTACTTTCCCTTGAAAATTTATTACGATGGTATGGTCTAGTCGATAGACCCCAATAAGCTGGCAAAGACTTGACCGAATTGAAACCGGTACGAAGATCCCCGCCAGTCTCATCCCATGATTCGTTTTCTAAAGTCGTTCTTTACATGAGGGCATCCCCAATTGTTATGACACAAATGTAGTGTTATATGACGCAAATGTGTAAGAAATGGGTCTCATTTTGTGTTGTTATGACAAAATATGTTGTTAAGGTAATAAGTGTTGCAATAGTATTGTTAAAGTGTTGTTGAAAGGACACGTGAATATATATGGGTCCCATTTTTTTATACCAGTTCACTATCTTTTTTTACCTTCTCTCCCTCTCTCTCCTCACGGAATCCGCGGGAGGCGTTGTGCGTTAGGTGTTGTGCGTCATGTTGTGCTGCAAAACTACGTCGTTTTGCTTATTTTCTTAGTATATCCAAGGGCCTTGTTTGAAGAGTTAAGTGTGGGGTTTAACTTAAGGGTTCAATTTTAGGGAATTTAGACATTTTTGGATAGGGTATAGTGGGTTTATGCACTTGGGGTTTAAGCACTTCAGGTTTAGGGTTTAGGCACTTTGTAATGGTTTTTTCTTCCTCCAAACAAGGCCCTTGAAAGCTTTAGAAGTGTGCATAAAAATCAAACAAAATGATGTAGTTTTGCCGCACAACACCTACCGCATAGCACCCACCCTGGATCCCTCCTCACGGCATACTCTACCTCTCTCCTCTTATACTGCCTCTAACCACTTCCCTCTCTCTCATCCCTCTCTCTCTCTCTCTCTCTTTCCCCTCTATGGAGAAGTTAACCGTACCAGTAAACATATACACCACAGTATTGCTGCACTAACTTTTGAAACAAATATTCATGCACTAACTACACTATTGGAACACAAAAAAGAAAAAAATGTTAGCTACTTACACTGTTTTTACCCTATTTCTTACACAAGTATCACGATTGCGGATGCCCTGATACTGTAGGAGTAGTAAAAAGAGATAATAAACGTCTTTACGGAATCGGTGCAAATTGGGACCAACGAGATCTGAGCTGTACATTTTAATTTTTTGATGACTCGGGTTGATTCCTTCTCTTTCCTCTTTAAGTACTGTTCAGAATAAAAATAAAAAAGTCGAGCCTTTGAATCGAGCAGTTGAATCTTGAAATAAACGGCCTAGATTATTCAGGTGCAAACACCTTTTTTGCATGCCCTCTGTAAATAAGTTTTTTCTCTAGTAAAAAACTAGATCTATCACATTTTCATTGGATGATTTAAGTTGTACATAACTTAATTCACGTGCAATACAAAAAAAACTAGGTCGCTTGGCATTAGTAGACAGTAGCTATTCATTTTTCTTCAGATAAATATAATTCGATCAATTCTTTTTCGATATCTAATGGACCTAATTTATATCACGAGCAATAACACATCGAAATTTACAAAATGACAAATGGGGGTGTTCCACTAACAAAAAAATAATTTTTTCCAAAAATTAAGACGCGACATTCTTTCACAAACATTACATGAAAAAACCGTCTTATTTATTCTAAAAATACCCTTAACGAAACACCCCGAACATGTAATGAAATTAGGGCGACTCCCATTTTACATCAAATGAGAAACTACACGAGGAATGATCACAAGAGGATCGGGTAACTCCTCGATTTTCTATGTTCACGTGTACTATTTCTAGTCTTCGATTTTTGTACGTGGGAATTGCAAAAGACAAAAATCTCGAACAATACATGTGCAGAGTGCAGTCCCACCCACCGTCTTCAATGCATGGTTTAGCATGGGATTCCCAACCTAAGATAGGAAGCTAGGAGTATTTTATTTGCTTTCGTCACACTAAACTCAATTTAAAAATATTAGGAGTGTTTGAGAGCCTCATTTTTAATTTTTAATTTTTATTTTTTTGACTTTTTGGCTTTTTAGATTATGGTCACAATGTATTTTGAATTTGGTAAGAGTATTTGGGAAAAATTTGCAGAATGCATTTTATAACAGGAGCAGTGTTTGAGAGATATGTACATAATACATTTTGTAGAATTTTTTGTTAATCAAAATGAGAAAAGTGAAAAATGAGAAGTCAAAAAACTCCTCCCAGCCTATTTTTGGCTTCTCCTCTGTAATGTCAAATTTTGAGAATGAGTTTTGTGAGATTGAGTTATGAGTTTTGTCTCCCAAACACCCATAATTAGAAAAGTAGAAGTTGAAAAGGAGAAAATTGGTCGGCCAAACACCCCCCCTTAAAATTGAAATATTATCCAGAATGGGTTCGTGGTGGAAGTCGACTTTTCAAGCTTTCACATTTTCAAACATGAATTCTAGTTTTTCTATTTTCACTTGACTTGCTCTTTCCACTGTGAGTGAATAAAAATGTATTAAGGATCTCGTAAAATTTATACAAGGTGGAAGGGAGGGAGGGTTGGCAATATTTCCAGGAGCAGACCCGGAGTGAACATGAATGCTCGCGGCATCTTTAACATGCTGGTGCCTGGTGGTACTTTTGGCAAGCCAGTTATGGAGCTCAAAATTTTTACGGCAATTCGATTTCGGGAGAAAACCTTGTTGCCCAACGGGTACTGCCACCTGGTATCCGTTGGTGTATCCGAGCAGTTCAAACATATTTTAGACGGCCCAAATTTAAGGGCATTTTTGTAAATCTTTGGAGCAAATTAACCCCAATAAATTTGGACCGTCCAAAACATGCTTGGACAGCTCGAATGTGCCAACGGGTACCACGTGACGGTACCCTATTCGCATACAAGTTTTTCTCCGATTTCAGGCATTGTTTTTAGAGAGTTGACCAGTGATGTGGGTTAGGTAAACTCTTCCAATAGCCAAGAGTCAAGACTACCTAATGCACTACAAATATAAAACACACTGTTTTCCGTACACACACACACACACACTTGTATTTCCCATGTTGGACCAATATCTCGACGGGAAAAGAAAAAAAAATTGAAGGATGCAGACATATGACCAATATCTCGATGAACATAAACAAAAAGAAAGAAAGCAGTGTATCAATATCTCGAAATGGGATCGGCTTTCTTTCTTCAATTCTTCACAAACAAATCATTAAATTTAGGAGTAAGTAACAACTCGCAGGATGGGGAATGAACAAATACAATGGCAAGTGTAGTGAACATATTACATGTATCCCTCACTCAAATGAGGGGGATGATTCAAGGGGGGAAATGTTGTAAACACAGAAACACAAATATGAATTCAAGAATACTCGGCTCAATACAACAACGCGTTTGGGAAACCAGCACAGCAAACTCAGCCAACAAGACAAAATACGCTTCTTTTGGTTATATCTCTATCCATCAAATGGTTGTTTCGAAGTGTCACGAGCCAAAATAGGCCAATCACCTTGTACAATGCTCCACACTCTCGCACTCTTCAAATGGGATGCCAAAGTAACTTTCGACTTGGAGCAGGAGGGGCTAATCCAGGAATATCCGGAATGTCTTTGTTGTGCGGATTCACAAGCTGGAATTTCAAATATTCAAGACAACTCAGCATGCGTATGACATTTATTAGCCAAATGGTATCCACATAGTATTGCCACATGTTCTGAAATTATTCGGATCGGTACGATCCTCCTAGATTTGGCAATGCAACTTAAATAGCGAAAACAGAAAACTGTTGCTACGCGTAATGATAAACATCGCTGTGAAATCTGATGTCCGGAAAAGTAGATAGAAAGTTCTCATCCAGAGAGTGAAAAACAAGGTTCATCAAAGGAGTTTCCCCCTCTGTTTCTATCTACCATACATGGTTTTGGAGAGAGAACTATGAAGGGAAAAGGTGAAGGGAAGAATAAGATGATAACAAAGCAAAGAAACCAAAAGTTGTTGCTTCTTCTACCGCTAGACCGCATGACATCTAGTCATCCACTAACTAGCAAATTACACATCCACTGTCAACATTTACTCTCCGGAATGACTAAGAAAACACTCCGTTTGTTATTCTTAGCACATGATGCTAAAAGGTAAGTGCAGGAACTAGAAGATGCCAATACTAATGAAGGACCACACAATAATGTATGCATAGCAGATGTAGGACAAAGAAGAAGGGAAAGTTAATGCAATGTGTGCTGAAAGCAGAAGTGAAATACTCCCACCTAATGTGCAGTTGACTAATATGTAGATTCCTCACATAAAAAGCACAGTGCAAGTTCTTTAAGAATATGAGCGAATCATAAGTAATGACAAAGCTGGACACGAAAGATGGCACTGAGCTTGAGCCAATCTTTCAGAAATAGCACTGTACCAGTTACCACCACCACTCAATACATCTCATCACTTTCGTCTCTCTTTCAAGATCCAATCCAGGTTCGTTCAGGGGGAGCTAGATCGAGAGAGTTACAACAACAAAAGGCGTCGCCATATCGCATATGGGGGGCCAAAACTCACGTATTCAGTCCCTCTGAAAGGGGCAAACCAAGCCCACCCATCTTCTTCAAGTTCACCTGCAGTTTCACGATTACTCCACTCGGATCTGGTCCCCATATCGTCCTGGGTTCAGATCAACTACTTTGGGTTCTTACCGAAGTTTCAAGTGGGTTTTGGGGATCCATTTGGCTCCTCAACCCCTACTAAAGATCCCAACCGAGATCTCTTGCTTCTCAACTCAAAACTCTTCCGGAGCTTAATCGGTAAAGTACTTCAACTAAGGCTTCGTATTCAAGGTACGTGAAGTTAGGGTTGCTGTTCATGTCTAGCCGAAAGTTATGGATTGGGTTTCTGGTATTACATGGAGTAGTTGTTACTCTTCATCTTCTGAATCTCGGTGATTAATTATTGATCGCATGGTTATAGTTTGGGTTTCATCAGTGTGGATCTCGTTATCTGTTAATTTCTGGTGATTAGCTGCTGTAATAGAACACCAATTTGTGGGCTGTTCTTATCTTCCTTCTGGGTGTATGTTGCATTGTTGCTCATACTGAGCTTGCGAAGAAGATGAATCGTGGGCCCCACTGTCGGTGTGCTTCACGCACCAGTTTGGGCTGGAGTTTGTGGAGCACAGCTGTAGTAAACAAGGGGTCCACACGTCAAGCTAGAAGTTCACCTACCCCTAGCCTATCCTTGTATTTGATAACACCGCGGGCGATTCGTTTACTTTCATGATCTTGCCCTATCTCTTATGGGTTATTATGACGACTGTGGAGCTTGGTTGAGGGTGTTTGCAGCTTCGGGTGGACTAGGCTTGTGTCCTTGTAGGGTTCTATGGGGGGTTCCCTTGGGCTTTTGCCGGTGTTCCACTAGAGACTCATACCCTTAGTGCTGAGTTTTCTGTTGTTGCTACTACCGTAGTGGAGGTTAGGCGGATCTTAAGCATATGAGTTGATGTGTTCATCGCTCTTCGTATCTCTTTTACTTTGGGGAGACATTTGACATTTTCACCACTTACATATGGTTCTTCCGCATTGCCCTTACTCATGTCCTTGATGCCTCTCTTTCCTTGGGATAGCTAGGCTAATGGGACGCGAGCACGGGCGCAATCACATTTCATACATTGGGGCCTTTTTGGACCCACTACATGTTACCCAATTATGTGCATGTTTTGCTATTGTCCTAGCCTTGCGGGTTATGCATGGCATTAAGCAAATATCTGCTTTACTTATTGCTTTTTGCTTATTTACACCTATGCTGGCGGGATGTGCCAGTAATTCTTATTCCCCCCCCCCCCCCCCCCCCACCCCCCCCCCCCCCCCCCGGGCAGGTTGTGCCGGAGACCATGCACTTTTCTTTTCTTTCTTTTCCTTTCTTTATTTTTCATTTTGTCCTCCCTGGGGTATGCCCCTTGTAGGCTAGGTTGTACATTCGCTTAACCCCTTTTAATTTCAAGCTTATTTACCCAAAAAAAAGCTGGACACGAGCACTTATCTCTATAATCCAGAGTGAAATTTAGCACCAATAATCCTAGTCCAGGGTTATCTAGCATTACTTGGTCTGGCCTTGGGTCATGATTGCGAATGCTGATAGAGTTTCCAGGGCTGTGTTACCAAAAGTTCTGATGCTCTAGGCAAATGGTGTTGGCATGCACATTTCTAAGTATAGAAACCTAAATCCGAGAGGGATCCAAAGGGATACAAAAGTTTTCCTTAATCTTGCCCCTAGGAGAGAAAATAACATGTACAGAATTAAATGTAGAGAGTTTAGAGCTTTTAGTGGAAAAATGCAAATAGACTGTCGGTCACAAAGCTCCTAGATTTTCTGTCATAAAGCTCCTAGAAATGTGTTTTACGTGAATGATTATAGAGATAGATGTTTATATCTTAAGGAAAATGCTAAACTCCACCCAATAGGAAACTGGCTAAGGATATTTTATTAGGAAGAATGTCTAAAGATAAACTGGGTAATATGTAGCAATGGACGAAAGGAAGACTGGACTCGATGCTGCAAAACAAAACCATAATGGGTACATCCTCAGCTAAGGTAAATTATGGCTGCAAGCTTCACTAAGATGCAATCTCTCCCAGCCCTTACATAGCTATCTAAACCCCTACTATCCCTGTAGCCCTGTTATTTTCATTTTCTGCTATTGTCTGAGCTGGGATTCCTGCGAAGTCTTTCAAATTTTGTTGAATTACCTACTGAAAATGAGATACCGGAGAAGACTCACTGACACTTAGTTGTGCTAACGTGTAACCATAACAACCATTGGTGAAGAAAGAAACAAGAATAAATCCTAGAGTTTAAAGACCACCTTCAGAATTTGAAATCGCTTAGATGCACCAATAATAATTCTACGTCAATGGAACAGAGAATACTGGTGAAGCTTCATTCATGTAGAGGAATATTATGAAAGTAGATAAATCGACAAAACAACAGCTGCATCTTACTTCTGACATAGCAAATAATTAAGCAAAATGAAATGGAATCCAATGTCTGACCTTCACAATAATGACGGCTACAACTCCAACTACAATAAGGAAGAGCAAAGCCATAATACACCGATCAGTTGCAACCTAGTAAAGCAGTTCATGTGAGTAACACAAAATAACAATATAAATCCAGCACATCAGAGATAAGGAATAAGATAATTTTAGAGATTGACCTGCCTACCAATTTCCTTCACAAGCTGAGAAGCCTTCTTGATTGAGAAATGGATAGAATCCAGCTCATTGACAATCCTACTCATTTGTTCAGTCTGAAGTAAAAAGAATGGCGTATTTCAGCTCTCAAATCTAAATTTTAATAACTGTCTTTGTCTTTGCAGTTGAACAACGCACCTGTGCCTTCAGAGCTGCTGCAGTCTCCGTTCCTACATTAACTGTGTCATTTACGACCTGATATGAAAATACAGAAAGTCAAAAAATAAGCTTTCAAGGCATTAAAATCAGTTTTCCCTCCTCTCTTGATGGGCCACAATTGTCAATGGAAGATACTTCGTTATAACAAACAAAAAGTGCATTCTTTGGCGCATTGGCTTCTCATTAGTAGCAGTATGGAAAGTTTTTTCGGCTTCTAGCAATTGGATGAGGAAAACAATGGCATTTATTGCTATTTTTGTTAATAATTGCTTCAATGGAAAGAATGAAGTGACAACAGATGCTGTTAGCATTACCCAACAGGTCCAAACAAACCTTGAAATTGGATCTAATTAGCACGTAGCATGGATAATGTGGCAAACAAAGAATTTCAACTAAGTATTTGAAGAGTGCAATATGTCCATAAAGGATTCATGATGAATGCAATGTCCTGGCTTACAGTTGGATATATTCCCCGTGCCCACATTTTTCATGGGGCATCAACTTAACCCTGCAGTTCAATTGTATAACCTTGCAAACAAATGCTGCACAAGGTCAGAGCAAGTAACAACGAAACAAGCAAACATAACAGTCATCTTCTTTTCATTAGCTTTTGCAGAGGATGCTCTCTAAACTAACATTCAAGCAAAGTTAATGACTTGTTCAACTACCCATAAAAAGATGCAAAAAGGTGCAGCAGCTTTCCTGAAACTTCATGAGCCTCCTCATTTACCCAATTGGCAATCCCAATATCGTTTCACCGTAGAAGTGATATACTTTAATTTGATGTTTTCCAATTGTAAAGATCAATTAAGATATCAAGCAGAGGATGCTCTCTAACATGGCCGTGTCTTTCAATAAAATTAGTCAAGGGCAGTCCCAAAGTGAAGGCATTACCAAATAACCTATCCAAAGCATGGCCGTGTGCAATAGCCATTTAAAACATCCTTTGCTCACACAAAACAGGTGTAGCTTCTTTCCTGGGCCTTCATGACCCTCCTTGGAGACTCAATCTACAATCCACTTATTGTATCTGGAACGGCATAAGAAAATCGCGTCACTTATAATTGTGAATTAAGATACTGAGACAGAGGATAGATGGGTTCCCTTTGCTATGTGATGTTTTTTTAGGGCAAAATCACGCCATCTGTCAGTGTTTCAGCATTACGATCAAGAAGCAATAGTTAATAGACTCTGGTCAGCCTTCCAACCAAGAGGACAATGGCTAATAACACGTGACAAATGGAAACAGATAATCCAAAGCCTCCTCTCACCTTTATCAGACGCATGAGTGAAGGGCAGGGACGAAAAATGTGGCCTTTTTTTTTTTTTTTGGCTGCACAGTACCAACCCCCTATCTAAACGAACAGATAAAATCTTAAGAGCCCAATGTTTTTCCTACAGTGATGAGCCTTGTCAGATAAACATAGTTTATGCATCCTGAAGGTAAATGTACGCGAATTTCTTACATGGCAAACCATGTCATGTCAAGAGGAGTGGCTCAAATCACCAGCAACATTGGACGACTTAAATTGCACAATATCTCACAGCTTGGCTTGTGGAGAATGGTTACCTAATGCTATCATGCCATCGAGGATGGTGCCTCTCCGATGGGAAGCCAAGTTAACCCACGACCTTGCGCAGGGTAACTAAGGCCTTATATATTGGCGCCAAAGCTAGTGAATTGTCAAAATTGATTGGCTCACGCTTGACGTTAACCATGTTAGACCAGACACAGTACTCCACAACGAGACTTGAGTTTGTCCAAGTCACCTAAAATTTCATGATATATGAGATGTATCCCACCTACCCTCTAACCTCCTTGACACGACGCTGACGTTTGAGGTGCAGTTGGTCTAAAGGGAATTACACTTGTACTTGAGCATAGGAATCACGGAAGGATAAGCCCCAATTGGCCAAACCCTTCTCTATGAAAGGAGGCCTTGACCTGCACAAGGACATGCACCAACAACCATGAGGTTTTCACCACTTTTTCCCTCTCCATTTCTCAGGTACCTAGTATGGTACTGATTGTAGGGTCCATCCCATGACCAAGGCAATAACTCCTTTCTTGGCCATGCACGACCTAGGCACAGGCTAGCACCGAATTACCTTTATCGTTGGTACATGACAAGTCCGACAGCATCAGGGTATGTATTTGGAAACAATAGGCATGGATTTAAGCAAGACAGAGCAATGTCAACTCATAGGCATTAACCAGCAAGGTGGTGGGGTGGAGGGGATGTGCATGCTTAGGCAGAGCAAGGCCACACTTAGGCAGAGCAAGGTCACGACGCAGAGTTCAAATCATGTATTGCTATGAGAAGGGTACGTGGTTTGAGCTGACCCATTCCACTCTGTGTCCGCACGCGTGTGTTTGAGGGGGTAATGGGGCATTTAGGTTACATGACCTTGTCGCACAAAGCAATAGTAGCAGAAGGTACCAATAGTAATACAAGAGGATTGGTCCAAATTGCTGATTAAAAAAAAAAAAAAAAAGAAAGAAAGAAAGGATTGGTCCAAATCCAAGAGAGGAAGAAGATTGTGGCAAATAGATAGGAAACAAAATTGCATAATCATAGTTTATGGTGAAAGAGACAACTATTCATATCAAAGGGCATGGAATAATTAGGGGAAGGCATAATCAAGCTGATCGAAAAAAAGAATTAGAGGAAGGCCAAAAAGACTCGGAAGCAAGAGCTGCAAGACCAGTTTGGACTTCAGTCGGTGTAAAGCTTTACATAGAGTAATCTCAAGAAGATGTATAGATGCAGCAACCTAAGCAGCTGCCATAAATTTCATTAAGGAGAATAGATACACTAACCTTTTTTGACCTCTCAATCGCTTGATCTGTCTCATCCATCATACGATTCCCATTATCCATTAACTGTTGATTCGTCATGGCTGCAATATAAAAACTCCATTTTCAGTTGTAATGAATTTAAAATTAGGATATGAAATCTAGAACCAACATTTTAAACGTCAGATGAACAACACCACTGGAATAAGCTCCCAAATCATTCCATAAATACGAAAAACAAAGAAATGGAAAATTACTCTTTTACCATGTAATGGAAGACAGATAGTGGGGTTTCAGGTTTCAAAGGGGGACAAAAGGTTAAGGGTTTGCGAAAGAAAATCCAGGATTTTGGGACTGTTCTGGCGCAGTGAACAGTAGCCCATGGACATTTACTATTCTGTTTATAATCAGGAAACTTTAAAAAACAAATGATCAACACTCCTAGAAACCTTAGGCACAACACTTGGGATTTGAATCATTTGATTGCAACATTGCATCACAATTAAAAAAAAAAAAGAGGCTTCAAAAGCTCTGAAATTTCTCAAAAAGAACTACTGATTAGCACTTAAACCCGTTCTAGTGAAAGTGAACCGCTCTAGCAGCTAATTGAATTACAAAACTACCCCTTACGACTAAGAATATTAAAAACTAATATAAAACTGAACCCAAAAAGATACATATATCTAAAAGTGTCACCACATCATATTATGCAAGGTCCCATGAGATTTTAGTAGTAAGTGCAGGCAATTTTCATAACCCCTCATATGTATAAATTTACTTCTCTTCGAGCATCTTATGGATTGCATCACTGTGAAGAGGATCTTACATTTTTCCACTCAAGAGAATTTGATTCGTATAACTTTTCTGCAAAACAAAAAGGATCATTTTCTATTTCTGGCCCATGTTGACCAATTAAGCAGCAATCTCATCAAATCATTTCGTTGTTGCTCACTCCTTTTAGGTCAAAGTGTTTGGCCTTTGAAAAGGTGAACGTTTATGCACCTGACCAATAACGGCAAACTTAGCCAGATTAAGTTCAACAATGAAGGTAGCATAGTTGATCGTAAGAAGCCAAAATGTGGTTTTTGCACGAGCACAACTGGAAGCGAACTTTCGAGTGTCTGGTGGTCCCAATTGACACTTCATCTGCAATAGATTCTACTCCTATTTCCTCTTCCAAGTTTGCTCACACATTTACTCGTGCAAGTATGTTTAATGCCGCTTCTTTCTAGCTTTTATGTCTCTGGATAATAGATTCTATAGTTACCGAACAAATGACACGCTATTCCGGTTTCTTCTGTCATTACTCTACTTGCTCTATCAAGGATGAATAAATGTAGCTAATGGTTCTTCTTCTTTTGTATTTTAGCACTCACCCCCCTGTATATATCCTCTTTGTTTTGCACATTCCAAAATTTCTACTAACCTACTTTCTCTTAGTGATCTTACCAGTTCCTCGACTTTCTCAGTGATGCAATTTCCTGCATATAATACCTTCGAAGAATCCACAAGTGGGAGAAAGAATGCAATGTACAGCACATTGTGGTCACTGACTCACGATAACTATTTGGATGCTTTCTCCTTCTCTCGTCCAGGATTTTTATCTGGTCAGGCACTTAAGACAGCATTTTGCTTTAGAAAAGCTTTTCATAGTTCAGTTCAACAATGTCATTTCGTTCTCTGATGCTAGTTAACTTGACAAACCCAAGTACTCATTTTATCCTCCAGTCAATGAAAGTAGCAGTATTCCTTCAGCTTATTCATTCCAATGTGAGATCAACCCTTACTTCTTATGCGAGCTACAGTCCAGTTAGTATACCCATTGTGAGATCAAAGGATCAGTTAGCAGACATATTCAGCAATGGTCACAGAAGCAAATGTCTTTCACCCCCATAGTATGGGAGAAGGGAGGGGTACCAACTGAAAAGGGAGTGTATTTTATGCAGTCAGTAGCAGCCAACAGGAAACTCCAGCTAGGAGGGACATATCCTGATTTTGTAGTTGTTGGTGCCATGAGATGAAGCTCAGTAGCTTATGAACAAATGTTTATCAACTGCGAAAATAGTACGTACAACTCATAGAGCAGGTTGTATGTCGAAAAAAAATGCATGTTGTTAAGAAGGTCCTATGCTTACATGAAGCTAGCAAGCCGTTGTCCTCCGCTAACCCTTCGCCAGGCCCTTCAAATAGATCAACTCGCTTGTTGTCAAGATTGCTTGCATATCTATACCGCCATCCACAAAAAGTGAAAAAACGACCACACAAGCATAAAAAATAGGACAAGAAAAACAGCACAAGCTCCAAAAATATAGGAGAGAAAACATTGTAAAAGATACGTTATTTAACATTCACAATAGTGAACAAAAAGTACACAAGTTCATTAACTTCGGAAAGATGTATTTGGATTGACAGGATTCAATGACTTGAACATAGATTATGTCACTCACTGCTTTTTGAGAGCAACATATGAATTCAACTCTTTGACCTGCAAAGAATCAAACACAACAACCATTACTGCACCGAGAAGGCTATACACACAAGCATGCAGCACAAGTATCAAAATCCAAATAGAATTTCAAAAATGACCCCAACCATTGATTGTTTTTTCTCATTCAGCATCTTGCTCGTGTCTGGATCATTTTTATACTCCAAATCCTTCGTCTCTCTATCAAACTCTTTAATAAGCCTGGAGAAACAACCATCATTGTGTCTATTAAATGAAGATAAAGAGGAAATAATAATCAAGCAACATGAGATAATCCATCTAGGATGGTTGGTCCATCATGTTCAGCTGAAACCGTCAGGCACCAAAAGGCCCAAATTGTTGTGGCAAGAGTAGAAGAAATATCTTCCAGTTTCCACTTTCCACTATATTTTTTTGAGAAAAGACAACTTGTTTCCAATAAATATACCATGTAGTCCATTTAGTTAGGAGAAATGACTTGTCTTCAATAGTGGGAAAGCAAGTGCTGAATACCGAAAATACCATTTAGTCAATAGCGAAAACTCAGCCTAAATCTGTTGATGGTTTTAGAGCTAAATATTTAACAGTCTCTGTCAAAGAGAGAGAAAAAACAAAAAACTATAGCTATAGACATTTTATCAATGAGTCACGGGATACAAACTGGAAATCCAAAAACTCTGAATTTATGAGAACCCTGATTCTTAAGAGTTGCTCTTCTGTTATCCGATCTGGTCATATGGTCACATCATATTTCAGGAAGAATAAAATAAAATAAGCAAACCTCAAACTCTCTGTGCATAATTTGAATTTTCAAATATTCTTATCTTCTCTTCAATGCCAATGCACCATTCCAACACAAAAAATAATGTTGACTAGTGGCACGATCTATCAATAATTGGCCATGCAATATGCAAGTGGAGGTGATTGGTAGTAGGAATGGTGGTTGTCATCGAAAAATCAAGTACCTCTTACACTCCCGCATCTTCCCTGTGAGCTCTTCTAACTGCCTACTCTGTCTGTTCGAGTCCTTAATCTTCTCCAATTTCTGAAATCCATTTCTGCAGGCAAACAAATAACCTTGTTCAGCACACATACCCCATAAGTCACACAAGGTACATAAAAACTCTGACAAGCACCCGCGCACACATTCAATCCTAAATTCTACTAAGCTAACCAAATGCCAATATCAAAACCGACACAACACTTGAGCTCCGCTTTGGATAGATGTGGATATCAAATCAAGCATTTGATGTTCAATTTCAACACAAATGTAGAGGTTTAGCTATAGGTTGACTGCGAACTAGAGTAGAATTGCAAGAATAACATGGAAGATATATTTAATTATGTTCTTTTTCTTCATTCTGGGCCAGCTTACGTGCACCTTGACGCCCAATTTCACATCAACTAGCGGGAGTCTGATTAAAGCCGGTTTGACCCCATAAGAGTTAATAGCACTTGAGAGATATCAAACCAGAAACCTTAGGAGGTGCAAACTCCAATGTCCCAAGTTTTGACCAATAGTCGAGTACAATTTCAAATCACTCCTGGCAAATAGTAATTCCAAATCCACAACTATAAATCCCCCCTGACGGCAATGTCGAATCCATCTTATTACTACTCTCATTAAGTTAACAATGTCAAATCTCTTTATCTGAAATCTACATCTATCCAAATGGATCCTTATTTTCCTTTCTTCCATTGATTGAACAAACCAACAAATCTCTCATATAGCCACCAAATTACCATCCAAACTTAAAAACATCGCATTTACATAAAGATAACAGCTGAAACGAAAATGCTTACGACAGAGCTCGGAAAATATCTGCGATCTGTCCATCGATCTCCGCCAGCTCCTCGCTCATCCCAGATAACGACGCCATCCCTTCAAAACTCGACCAAATCGAGAATCGGAGGTCGAGTAATTCGAATTTCAATCAACCAGCAAACAAATTCCACCTTCAAATCAGCAATGCACCACAAGAGGAAGCTGAAAACAGATCGAATCGAATCGAAATTAGAATTTTCCGATCGGATCGGAGCAATGCAGGTTAGGTGTGTATGGATCTGATCGAAGGTGAGGGTTTTTTGGCCGTGAATTTAGGGGCCTGGATACGGCCTGCTGAAGAAGAAGAAGAAGAATTGCCCGTGATTTACAGAGACATTGTTTGAATTTTGTATGCTTTTAAAAAAAAAAAAAATTGATATATTTTTGTGGGAGGGTATTTGTCTATGTGGGATGTTTAAATAATTACCGATATTCCGGCCGTTTAAACCGCAAGCTGTGAAGGGAGCGAGAAGCTTGCAGAGAATAGAAAACGGTGCGACGTCGTTTTGGGGCAAATCAAGGATTAGGCACGGATCCATTTTGGATTCTATACAAATGATTCAACCTGTTTAATAATTTCAAACTAATTCTCGAGTGATTTTGGAAAAAGTTAGCCCAATCAAGTATTTGTAAGTCATTGATCCAATTCGTTCAGTTTTTCATTCAGAATTCAAGCCCTAAAATCTGAAAGAATTTTAAAGAAAAAATAGAGAATTATGTGTTGAGTGTCCCCTTAATCTGAACCATAGATATCGTAGGGCTTTTTGAGAAAAACTGTTATTAAAAAAAATTGTCTTGATCGGACATTGATAGGTGTCAAAACGATCATACCTACAAATTAAGGAAATACCAACCACAAAATTCTCTAACTTTTCGTCAAGATTCCTTCAGATTTTAAAACTTGAATTCTGAATAAACAAAATTTGAACGAATTAGATTAATCACTTACAAATATTCGAATCGATTGGGCTAATTTTTTTCGAATATCACTCGAATAAATATTTTAAAATTATTAAACGAATTAGATAGCATGTGTGAAACCCCAAAGGGAGCCCCACACAGCGATGTAAAGCATAATCCTTGATTTGGCCTCAAAACGACGTCGTTTTGGGGAGCTGCATTGTGCAGTGTTTCTTATTAACTGCAGGCTCCCCAGTCACCGAGTGGGGTGGTCAACAGCGTTTCCTTCGTTGGAGTTGGCATTTTGCTGTAGGCAAGTTGTGATTTAACGGCCAAAAAATATATGTGGATCCCACACATGCAGTAGCAAACATAGGATTTTCCCACAGCAGCTCCGAACCGAATGTATTTTTACATTGATAAAAAAATACATATATAAGTTTTTATATTCCACAAGTATATGTTGTTACTTGTTGTATCAGAGGAAGACACTAGATTGTGTGTATATGTATAGAACGTAAATTTTTTCGTTCACCCACAGAAAATTGCAAAGGCTAATCTCATAATTTTTTGCCAAGTTAAGCTATAAAATAGGTACAATATGTAATATGTAAGAATATTTGGAGTAGTGCAAGGGTCCGGGCACCTTAGCACCTCCTATGTAGGGGATGAAAAACACACCAACGTACACAAACACAAGTAAATCGAAATACAATCACACAAGCAAATACAAAGAGATTTATGTAGTTCAACATCGATACATACTTCCACTAGAGAGCTTTTCACTATAATGGACAAGAGATTTACAACGAGGAGAAACAATCTTAACACATACACTTAACTCTCTCTTGTTCACTTACCTTTTTTCTCTCACTCTCTAGATGTTTCTTTTCTTGATCGCAACCCACACAAATTGCATATACTTTTTTACATTTTATATCCCTCAAAGCACCTTCTAGAATATGCAATATACAACACAACACATGGACCCACTTTGACACACATGCGGACCTACCTAACAATCGCCCCCTCCACCATGTGGGTTTACACCGCTCACTCGGAGTCTAGCACCCCCTTATTCGGATGCTTCGCACCCCCTCATTTAGGTGCTTATCCAAAAAATACTCTTTTCCTGGTGAACAATTTTTCTTCATCAACCGGAGTTTCTTCAAGATTGTCGCCTGGTGATCTTCTTTCTTGATGATGCTATCTTCATTCTTTGAAATGTCTTCTTGTGCCTTTACACACTACACTTGTGTAACCCGACACACATTTACTTTTTCCTTCTTTTGTATATTGTTTGCCTGATGCCGACCCGCATTCCATACTTTAATCATCTTGCCTTGCAACATCACTTTATCGTTCTTGAACACTTCAAGAACTCAATCCCTTGATGCAAAACTACAACCATTTGAATCTAACATTCTCAGAGAAATTAGATTCTTTCTCGATCCCGGCACATGTTAGACTCCGTTCAACATCACAAACCTTTTATCAGCTACACGAAATTGTACAATTCCTATTCCAATAACCTTATTCACCGTGTAGTTTGTCATCCTAACGGTACTTCCATAACAAGCCTCGTAAAAATAAAAAAATAAAATCTATTTGAACACATATGAAATGAACAACCGGAATCAATAATCCAATTATAAATAAAATGAACAACCGAAATCCATGATCCAAGCATAACTTTCCATACCTAAAGTGACTGTGAGCACATAATCTTCATTGTCGATGGAGCTCTCCACAATCGCGGCCTTAGATGATTTGTCTTTCTCCTTCTCTTTCTTTGCTTTTAGCTTTGAACAAAACTTGAGAATATGCCACCTCTTAACCACAAAAGTAACACTTCCTTGTATCACATCCTGATTTGGAACGTCCCTCTTGTTTGCCCTTCTGTCACTCCATTGACCTCCCTCTACCTTTACTGTCGTCAAATGTAACCAAAGCACTATCCTCAAATACCGAAGATTTGTTAATTGTGAGATGAATTTGTGTTCATGCTATCATTTATTCCATCGTTTCTAATACCATGAAGCAGTGGCGGAGCCAGGAATCGAAGTCGGAGGGGGCCGAATTATGAAAAAAAATCTTGGTTCCATAATTGTCAAAACTAAATCTAGCTAGTCATTCGAGTTTTATGAGTCAATTTTGGTAAGTTAAAAAATTAATTTCGACTATTGTTGTTATTATATCATTCGACAGCTACAATATTATTATCGCACCATAATTTAGTGTTTTTGAAATGAAAATTGTTCTTACTTGTTAATTATTTTTAAAGTTTTATAATTTTTAAAAAAATATCTATAAAAAATATGAAAAATATACTCCGAAATAGAAAATTACGGGGGGGCCGGGGCCACCCCCGGCCCCTACATAGCTCCGCCCCTGCCATGAAGTCATTGGATTGCTAGGTTAGATGATTAGGTTCTTGGATCAGTGCGCGTACATAGAGATCACATAGACATTTATACAAGAGATGTTGCAATGGGATGTTTTAGGCCATATTATGTCTTGGTCCGTACTCTGTCTTGGGTTGTGTCACATCATAAAGTTAGGCATAACGAATGGAAATAGAGTGGATGAGAGCATAGGCAAATAGACATGATGAGAATGTTAGGGGATGCCTTGGGGCATACTATATTTTAGGTCGCGTCACGTCCTAAAATAAGGCGTGATGGATGGGAACAGAGCGGATGAGAATAGAGTAAATGGGATCATAGTGGACATGAGCACCAGAACTGTTGATTTAGAGCTTATCAGACTTTAGAATAACATTGAGCATTTCATACAATACTTACGAGTATAATACCACACTTATTTGAATATTATGAATTTTTTATTGCTTGTACAGTAAGGGTTAGTGGGTAAGAGTTATATATTGAGTGATTTATTGTTCATGGTACTATTGTTGGCCTTATCATATCACGCGAGGTACTGAAGATGAAGAAGAGTCGTCGTGCTACCGGACAAAAGAACTTGTTGCCGACTGGGTGCCAAAGGAAGACTTGAATTAAACCTATAGAATGCGTTGTCCCTACCTTTTATATGTTTGATGATTGGAATCATAACATTGCTAGGAAGTATTCTCTAATGATGTAGTCAAATTAAGTGATTTGGATGTTGAAATAGTATTCCGCTGCAATCTACTGTAATAAAATTTAAATAATTAATTTTTTTATTAAATAACGATTCCGAAAATCGGGGCTTTACAAAATCACACTATATAAAAAAACCAATCTAAATCGTCTAGATTGGACTCAAGCTAAATTTACAATTGGACCTTTTTTTTATCCTCACTCCTAAAAGTTTATTCAAGAGCGAACACTGCAAGTGGGATAAGTAGACACAGTGAATCCGATTTTGTGTGACAGGGAAATCATTTCTCAATTGTCTATTATGAACTGGGAAAGACTACAAACTTAGTTGTAGTAGAGTGGATTAGTCCAGTTAGTTGGTGAATTTGTTCGGACACAATTGACTAGTAGGGATGGATCCAGAAATTTAATTTAGTGGGGACACCTTATTAATCCATATTTAATCAAAATCATGAAAATTATTTTTCCCTGTCAAGCACAATAAGATTATGCTATATTAAGATATCAGTAATTATTAGCTATATATAACATTTATGATGCATAATTTTTCTAACAAGATTAAAAAATTAGCATACAATCTTGGACAAAACTTGTAGACATGTTTTACATTAATATTGACAAGTCTTTAAAACGATAGAGATGGTTTTGTTGCTGACTTTCTTCCAAGATATTTCTCTAATAAAACTATTAAAAATGAAGAGAATCAAGGGATAAACTCCAAATATACGAACAGTTTATGAA
Source organism: Vaccinium darrowii (assembly GCA_020921065.1). Lineage (NCBI taxonomy): Eukaryota > Viridiplantae > Streptophyta > Magnoliopsida > Ericales > Ericaceae > Vaccinium > Vaccinium darrowii. The sequence continues at coordinate 19,681,527 of CM037162.1, read as the reverse complement.
TAATTACAAATGAACTGCTGAACGAAAGTTGAAGTGTAGAGTTCATTCTACATTTTTATGCTAATTGTGTGATACTAGTAATAATTTATTTTTAGTTTCGAGTGTGACACGTGACTCTACATGCTCCCTTTTAAATTTGCCCCTATTGACTTTGATTTTTGGAGTCAGGCCCGTAAAGAAAAAAATTTCTAATCCTAGTGTGATGGCCTGCCTTTACCGGGACCGGAAAATAACTAATTAAGTTCACGTAAATTGATCCAAATACCTTGGACCGTCGAAAAAATTAAAAAGAGTGCGTTGACTTTCAGCCGGTATCTCTGTGTCCCCTTCGATAATTTTTTTATGATAGTCAAAAGTACGTGTCAAACCAAGAGGCATTATCACGATCCTGGACCATGCATGAGAAAGCGGACCAAATGTTTGAGCTTCCGGGAAATCTACTTTTAGATGTGGACAGGGCCTTAAAAAGTACAGTATAATTGTTTCAAGGCTTCGACCTATCTTTATGTTCTGAGCCCAAAGACAAATTGCCTCGCATGGACTGCAATTTTTAAGGAACAACAAACAACTTGTTCGGTAAAACAACGTGCACAGACTGTGGTGCACCAACCACGTACCTACGGCGCCGGGGACGCCGTTGTGGGTCCCATCCGATCGATTCGAGCAGTTCATCGTTCTCAGAATCGAATTCCAAGTGGGCCTACGAGGGAGTCGAGGCAATCGGATGGTTATATGAGCTCAATCCAAAATCACCCCCATTTTCATTGGATCGATCTCATACATTAGCCCAATTGCCTCGATTCCCAAGAGGACCCACTCGGAATTCAATTCTGAGAACGATGAACGGCTCGGATTGATCAGATGGGACCCACAACGGCATCCCTGGCACCATCGGTATGTGGTCGGTGCATTTTGATCAGTGCAACTAGAAGGGTTCAAGTTGTTCATGAGCTAGGCTTGTGTGTTTTTATGGACTTGGGAGCCTGCTGTGCACTCTGTGTAAATTGGGTGCTATACTGAATCACAGTCATTTACAAGTATTTTTTACGGTTTGGATTGGAAACAAACTATTTGCGCGAACAATTCTTCTCTTTTATTTGAAATCTAGGCCGTCTATCTAAGTAACAGACCGCTCAAATTCTGCGCAACACATGTTGTGCATAGACCGAACAACAGAAACCCTAGTCCGTATTTTCTTTGGAATTAACAAGGGATGGTGACGGACTGTCATTGTCAATGCTTTCATTACTCTAACCGCCCTTTTGTTAGTCAAGTTAGTTTTGGAAAATTAATTAAAAAGAGGGATACGAAGAAAAATTGGTATAAAGGGGGGGATTGATTAAGACGGGAGAATGGGTGATCAAATTTAATTAGTATTTACAACGCGATAACGAATTGGCTTAATTGAGGGAATGTTTGGGAGCAATATATATTATATACGCTGCCTTTTTTTTTTCCTCATGGATTTGTGCCGGAGGACCACAAATTGAAATTTCAAGAATTTTCGAAATCAAAGGACGAGATTCCACGACTGAATTTTCAGTATTTTTGAAGTATAAGTTACCAATTCATTTGACGTTTGTGAGGAAAATAACTTGAAATTTAATAACTCGCAGTTTAAAAATACCAAAAAAATACCTTAATAAAAACTTAGCCTAGTACCATTAGAGGTCACTTAGGTCATGTTCAACTAACTTTAGTTTTTTAGATCTTTAGCTTTACAAAAAAATTAACTTGTTCCACTAATAGTTTTTTGATTTTTTGAGTCGTGTTGCCAAATTACCAATCTACCCTTGCACCCAAACAACTATTTGCCTGATGGGGTTTGAATGGAGGATAAATTTGTAATTTTACATGATTAGGGTGCATTTGCTTGATGGTACTCTGGTTTGTTTTTTTTTAATTTTAATTTTACATGAGAGAAAGTCAATACATGTATTTTAATTAATACTCCAGTATTGGTTTCCACGGGACAGCTTTGAGAAGACAATTGATAAGCTTTCGTCCTATTGTGCTTCTTCTTCTATCATCTTCTCTGCGGCCTCTTTTATTATTTCTGTGTCTTCTAAAGTTCTGTCCGCGGCTCCGCGCCCACCCGATACACTGTTTCAACAGTTTATGTGTAGAGAAAAAAAAAAATAAAAACAGAATTTGGCTCTGTCGGTAAAAAATGGAGTCTCACATCGCTAAATGTAAAATATAATTGGAACATTTACATACAATTGGGTGGTATTTGGAATATACTGATCGGTTGTGTTTGGTTTGAGTTTTAGTTTTTGTAATGATTAGAAGGAGAAATAGGAATAATAATTAAAAAATAGGTATTAATGATTGGAGAGAGATATATAGAAAAATAAAAATAATATTTAAAAATAGAGGTAATAATTGAATAATAATTGAGAAAACCGGTTCTTGAAAGTCAAAACGAACAAGGCCCAAATGCCCGTTGACTAATTTTGCATTCTATAAACAACCACGTAAAATCTGTACGTCTCTTTTTCACGTGAGCAAATTTGCACTCGTATTGTCATGGCACAAGATCCCGTATTAATTGTCCATAGAGGCACACTTGAATTACGAGAACATTTTTTCATAGCTTCAAATAAACCCAAAAAACGAAATTAAATATTAAAAATAATCTCTCTCTCTCTCTTTCTAAACAAACCAAGAAAATGAAATAACTGATCATTCATAATTGATACTTATCAAACACCACTCATCGACATTTTTATGACAATAAGAGCAAGTGCATCAGGCTGGAGAAAATTTGAGCCAAAAAAACGCGGTGAACAGTGTATTTTAGCTACGAATCTCTTTCAACACTCCAACAATATCATCTATTTTACCTATCCTCTATTAAAATATTATTTTCCCTTTTTTATTTTCTTCTTCTTTCCATTTCAGATTTTGTCAGCAACTTACACGTATACTCAGGCTCAAAACACTAGGGGAGAAAATATTAAACTAATGGATTCCTGGTGAACAGTTCTTTGCCAAACTTACTTAAGCACTGTAGCTGGAGCAGTTATACGGAGGCGATTAGAGAGACTGTTGTAGGCCCATTTTCTTGATTTGCATAGCTAAAATGGCTAAAAATCACATATAGCTAGACTGATGTTGTTGCTCTAATCTAGATAAATTAACTTTAAGGACTAATAAACGAGGCCAAAACCAATTAAAAATCCCTAATTATTATGATTTACCTGGTCCTCAACGCGCCAGAGTAAATTTAATTTACAAAAGGCCCTTGCGCACAAATGCGTTTGAACATACTCCTATTTTTGTGGGCCCACAAAATTGTCTATGCATAATGTGTGCGAACCATCTTTACGCATTGCACGTCTCTTTAATTTATTGAGCCTCATAACAAAATGGTCTGTCCGCGATCGATACAAACCATTAGCGCCCATAAATTATTTTTTTTTGAAAAGGACTTCAATTTAAGTTTGAAAACCATGGATGCGATATCACAAGATTCACGAATCCAAATAGGTCCTTTGGCAAAAATAATCCAAATTATTCAAAAAATTTGCATTTTATTAGTTTTGCGTTGATTTTTTTTTTTTGGATGTTTGTCTCGATGAGAAGAATCCAAAATTAATAATCAAACTAATATTTGTGTGAATAAAGACAACAATAATCCAATAATCCCCAAAACAAATATATATTTTTTTTGTCTTCAGTGAACTTTTTAAAAACTTTGATAGTAATTTTTGACTTTGTGAATTTCTCTCGTCTAGATGAACCAATTATCCCAAAAAAAATCGACGCAAAATTAAATGCAATTTTTTTTAATAAAGACAAATTTGGGGTGATTTTTGGAATCCAAAAAAAATAGTACCTAACAATTTGTTGTCATGCAAAGAATCTGAAAGGCCCATGGTAACGAGCATTTATGCACAACAAAACAATGATTACTTCTAGTTTTTTCTCGTAAATCCTTTCAATTGGACCACCATCTGTCCTCTATACCAGTTTGTTACAACTTTTGTAAATGCTATTAAACTCTATTAATTGAAGAACCAACGGCCATTTTTCTAGTTTTCTGGCAAATTTCTAGCTGAAGTTAAAAAGCCGTAAAATGGAATAAGAGTTTTTAATCTTTCAAAGGTTACCCTATTATCAAGATTTCCTCAATGTTAATGTAAAAGTTGTCTAATAAAGCGTAGAAGTATTTTGAAAGTAGTGCCGGACGAGTGAATTGTGGATTTATTTTTACTGTGCATACGATATGATACGAGGGTGTTAAGATTTTACGCTGACTAATTTTCATAATTATCGGTCCACATTTTTGGGTGATGACTTCGAAGGAATGGCTTTGATATCACGTAAACAAATTAAAATCTTTAATGATATTTTTGAAGAGGAAATCTAGATTGCAATCACATGATTTAACCCAAACGTTGAATTAAAATCTTTATTATTTTAGCCTAATTAAAGGAATGCCCATTTTCAATCCAGGCAACAAGGAATGGCTTTGATATTACGTAAAAATAAAAAAAAAAAATTGAATCATTTGGTTGATTAAAATCTTTAGTCTTTCTTATCAGACAAGATTAGCAATTAAAAAATAGATAATTAGTATAATTTGAAACATATACTGTGAAATAATTCCATGTCGATTATGTAGATGTTAATTTTCCATTAGCTTGATTTTTGGTGTACAGGTGTTTACCATTTTCTATAAATAAAAAAAACAAAGCATCTTTTTGAACTCTTTTGCCTATAATAAAATTCCCATTGCATTATAAAAATAACGAAATATTATTTGATTTTCCCTAGGTGACCCAATTAGTATTGTTGATATAAAAAAATTTGAAGAATTCACATAATTGCACTAATAAATTGTTTTAAGTTCCCAAGAGTTAATCTATGCGAAGTTTCAAAAAAGTTGTTAAACGACAACAATTTTTTTTTGGTAAACACGACAACAAAATTAATAAGAATTTACGCAGAATTCAAAGTAAATTGTAAGTGTTTTGTAAATAGATCTCATTTGCATTATTAATTTTTTTCTTTAGCGTTCATTAAAAGAGGAGTATGCCGATCAACGAAAAAAAAAAGGGAAGAAAAAGAAGTATGACCTTTTCAATAAGTCTCGATGAAAAGATAACAAATTAAAACAAAAAATTCATATTAAAATACTTTAAACTTTGTTTTTTAATAATATGTCTTATCTGCGATCACAATTGTTATTGTTTTGAATTTGTCTCATTAATACGAATAAAAAAACAAAAGAAATGCCCCAAAATTAACAGTAATGTTGAAAACGTAATACTTAATAAAAACGAATCCATCAGAAAAAAGAAAAAAGAAAAAAGAAAAGAAAAGAAGTTAATGTTCTATTAAAACGAATCCATCAAAAAAAAAGAAAAATAAAAAGAAAGAAGCTTATTGCTTAATAATGTGGGCCCACAAAGTTGTCTAGGCATGATATGTGTAAACCATCTCTACGCATTGCACATCTCTTTAATTTATCGAGCCCCAAAAAAAAATGGTCTGTGCATGATCGATACAAACCATTTGTGCGCATAATTTAATATTTTTTGAAAAGGACTTTAATTTAAGTTTGAAAACCGTGGATGTTATATCACAAGATTCACGGAACCAATTACCTAGGTCCTTTGGCAAACATAATCCAAATTCCAACAAAAATGCATTCGTTAGTTTTGCGTTTTTTTTATTCGTCTCGACGAGAAGAATCTAGGGTGTTCCAGTAACAAAAAATATTTTTCTTTCCAAAAACCAAGATAGATCATTATCTCAAAATACATAGCATACAAAACCGTGAAAAGACAGTTTATTCTTAAAACTTTATTTGTGGAACACCCCAAAATAGTACAAAGTTAATAATCGAACTAAAAATTTTGTGAATAAAGACAAAAATAATCCAATAATTCACAAAAAAAATTGAATTATTTTTTTTTATCTTTAGTGAACTTTTAAAAAAATTTGAAAATAATTTTTAAATTTCTCTCATCAAGATGAACCAATTATCCCAAAAAAATTGATGCAAAAATTAAACACATGTAATTTCTTTTGCATAAAGACAAATATTGGGTTGTTTTTGGTTTCCAGAGTGCTACCTAAGATTTTGTTGTCATGCAAAGAATCTGAACGGCCTCATTAATTTCCTGACCCATTTATGCACAAAAAAACAATGATTACTTACTACAGTACAATTTTTTTTTGTCATAAACCCTCTCAATTCTAAAGAACCAACGCCATTTTTCAAGTTTTCTGGCAGAGATTTCTAGCTAACGTTAAGGACTAAGAGTTTTTAATCTTTCAAAGGTTACCCTATTATCAAGTCGATTTCCTCCTCCTCCTCCTCCTCCTCGTCATAATCATCCTCATCGTCATCGCTTTTGTGCTAAGCTAGAGAGCTAGAGAGAGAAAGAGAGAGTGAAGATCGTCGCTTTGGCTTCCCCTAATCTTTTTCTGTTTATCAGGTACTTTTTAATTACCTCATAATTGTGCTATCATTTTGTGATGATCATCGAGTTTTTTTTTTTTTTTTTCTTTTCTTGATTCCCATTTTAGTCGCAATTCGGTTGTTAAATTTGGAATTTCTTGTATGGTTCTTACATAGCCGCATTCGTTTGATCTTGATTTTAGTTTTACTCAGTGAAGTCGACTAATTTCCTTGTACTAGATTTAATTGGGCTAAAATAATAAAGATTTTAATTCAACGTTTGGGTTAAATCATGTGATTATAATCTAAAGTAGTGTTTAAAAAACAGAACTCCACACGCCATTAGATCTCTAAAGTATGCCATCAACGAAAAAAATAAAAAAAAGAGAAGAAAAAGAGGAGTATACATTTTGAATTAAACTCAAATAATGTCAGTTAATACTAATTAGGGGTGTTCCACTAACTTGGTTTTTTTAGTTTTTAGTTTTTTTTTGATGTTTTAGTTTTGCAAAAAAAACTAACTTGTTCCACTAACTAGTTTTTTGGTTTTTAGTTTTGCAAAAAACCTAACTTGTTCCATTAAACTAATTTTTTTGTATGTGGAATGACATAATTTTTGAGTTAAAACAAAACTGTTTTTTTTTTAGCAGAACGGGGCCTTAATTAAGACTCATAATTTTAAAATTTAAATAAGCTTATTGCTCCATAACAACGAATCCATAAAAAAAAAGAAAAAAAAGGAAAGAAGCTTAGTGCTTAATAATGTCAATTAATACTAATTAATAAAGACCCATAATTTTTAAATTTAAACAAGCTTAGTGCTCCATAACAACGAATCCATAAAAAAAAAAAAAAAGGAAAAAAAAAGGAAAGAAGCTTATTGCTCAATAAAAACGAATCCATCATTAATAAAAAAAAGGAAAGAAACTTATTGCTTAATAATAATGTCAATTAGTACTAATTAATCAAGACCCATAATTTTAAGACTTAAATATTTACAATCTAGAGTATAACATTTCCTAAATACTATATTTCCAGTTGTAAGTAGACTTCTAAAACTCCACCGATTCTTTTTTCCTTAGCTAGTCAATCCTTCTTCGCGCCTTGCCTTTATTTGCCTTGTTTCTCTCTCTCTCTCTGTGAAAAAATTTCCGACTTTCTCTCTTTCTCGCCGCCGGTTTCAACTCTCCTTCTTCCCGGAAAATTTCCCTCTCCAGTAATTGATACACCTCTCTCTCTCTCTCTCTGTCTCTCTCTCTCTGTCTGTACGTATACATGTTTATTCTTACACATACCCAGTTTTACACTGATACGTGAGGTGTTTACACATATGTTTTTGTTTGTTTTATTTTTGGGTGTTTAGGAGATGAGAACTCGGCTTCAAGAAGCTCTCTTTTTCAAACAGTACAGCGAGGAGAGGAAGAAGAAAAAGGCAGCGGCGGTGAATGGCGGCGATCAATCCAAAAATGGAGATTCCGGCTCCAGGGCCGCCGTGAACGGCGATTCTTCATCTCCGGTCAGTTCTGAGCAATCAAAATCCAATTCTGTGGATGTGGGTTTTAAAGAGGGTTTGGGTTCTGTAATCCCAAAGGAGGGGGAGAATTTGGGGGTTAAGAGTGATGGAAAATTGAGAGAGGGGTTGGAGGAGAATCAGGGGGTTTTAATTGGTGGGGAGAGGGATGATATTCAAGAGGTGTTGAGAAAAGAGGAGAATGTAGGTAGGGTTGATTTGAAGGAAAATTCCGAATCTAGTAAGAGAGTACTGGAGGAGAAAAACAAGAGTGTGGATGGAGTGGTTTGTGGTGCTGATGAGAGTGATGAGAGTGATGATGGTGAAGTTGTGTTCTTGGGCATGGAGTGTCGTAAAGAGGGGTTGAGAAAAGAGGAGAATGTAGGTAGGGTTGATTTGAAGGAAAATTGCGAATCTAGTAGAAGTGTGGAGGAGAAAAACAAGAGTCTGGATGGAGTGGTTCGTGGTGCTGATGAGAGTGATGATAGTGATGGTGGAGTTGTGTTCTTGGGCATGGAGCGTCGTAAGGAGAGTGAAGTTGATTTGAGGAAAAAGCAAAAATCTAGTGAAAATTTGAAGAAAAACAAGAATGTGGTTGAAACGGGCAGTGGTGGTGATGATGATGATGTTGTATTCTTGGGTATAGATAATAGTAGAGTGGAAATTGGAGTTGATGGCGTAGTTCAGAACGGTGTAATGGGTTCCAATTGTGATATTGATTTACAGGGTTCGAAGGAGGTGAGTGAGAGTCGAGATGCTATGAAATCCGGTGCCAGAGGTTCGGCAGAGTTGGTTCCTGACTCGGGGTATTCGGAGGAATCGGAATGGTCTAGTGATGAGGACAGCGAGGGTTGCAGTGATCAGGATAATGTTGGGTCCACTGATGTTGATTCCGATGGATCACCTTCTTGTAGTGATTATGAGGACGAGATTGATGAGGATGAGCGGAGTGTTTGTAATGGGAAGGGAAAGGAGAAAATGACTGAGATGGGAAGTGTTGATCGAAGGGGAAAAGGGGGAATGATTAAAGTTGGATTAAAAAGGAGGGAGAAATCGCCCGACTTTGTTTACTTAGGTCGAGCACGTAGAGATGGGGGAATTATTGAGGGGGATGGAGACGAGGAAATGATTAAGGTTGGATTAAAGAGGAAGAGAGAGAAATCGCCCGACTTTGTTTACTTAGGTCGAGCACGTAGAGATGGGGGAATTATTGAGGGGGATGGAGACGAGGAAATGATTAAGGTTGGATTAAAGAGGAGGAGAGAGAAATCGCCCGACTTTGTTTACTTAGGTCGAGCACGTAGAGATGGGGGAATTATTGAGGGGGATAGAGAAGACGAAATGATTAAGGTTGGATTAAAGAGGAGGGAGAAATCGCCCGACTTTGTTTACTTAGGTCGAGCACGTAGAGATGGAGGAATTGTGGAGGGGGATAGAGAAGAGGAAACGATTAAGGTTGGATTAAAGAGGAGGGAGAAATCGCCCGACTTTGTTTACTTAGGTCGAGCACATAGAGATGGAGAAGGACAACAACTAAAGGGTAATGACGTGAGGAAGGTTGGATTAAAGAGGAGGAGGGAGAAATCGCCCGACTTTGTTTACTTAGGTCGAGCACGTAGAGATGGAGAAGGAGAAAAACTAAAGGGCAATGACGTGAGGAAGGAAGGCATTGTTGAGGGGGATGGAGAGCAGGAAACAATAGAGAAGAGTGGAAGAGGTAGACCCATTGGGAAATTGAATTGTGGTAGGGTTGATGAGGAAAAGGATGGGTCTGGTGGGTTAAAAAGAATGACGTATTCTGGATTGGATCTTTTGGTTGGTTGTGATAGAGAAAAAGATGGCAAAGACGAGGATCCTGAAGAGCCTAAAAGCGTAGCAGAACGAATTCATTTGCGGCCGCGACGTGGAAACAAAAAGGAGCTTGGGAGTTTTAGTTGCCCTCTCACTCTTAGCGATAAGGAGCTTGAATCCTCATCTGGGGATGATGACGGCACTGACAGTGATGAGGACGAAAGGAGTGATAGGAGTGCAAACGATTCAAAAAAGGTGGGTAAATCAGGTGAGAAAAGCAAAGGGAAGGTGGGGAGGCCACCGGTTAAGAGAAGCCGTGATCGTGAAAATGGCAATGATGCAAATAATGTGTGGAGATCTCATGAGATATCAAAAGGGAAGGTGGGGAGGCCTGCTAAGAGGAGGCATGGTTGTGCAGGTTCTGCTGCTCCAATACGAGTTGAGAAGGTGTATAAACTAAATTAGAAAACTTTGGAGCTCATCTTTTTTACCCGTGAATTATTTGTTTGGGGAGTTTTTTTGATAACTGAATGTTTAAAAATTGATTCCGAGAGTTGAAGTCAAAATCATAAAAAATGCTGCTGCTCAAAATTTGCTTTTAAGTAGCTTTAAAAGCTGTTTTTGGTCAACCAAACATTGTCTAAATTCTTTTCCGAAGAATTGTAGTAGTATATTTTTTATGTCTTAGAGATTAAGAACTTGAATTGAACGTATATGTATGGTGTTTGTTGAAGATCCTTGCAGATTCCATTTGGCAGAACAGTGATGTGCCTGAGGAGGGGTCGGTTTCCTTTCAGGTTCCTGATCTGGAAGTGACCCTACCATTGAAGTTCAGGTTTTTAGATGAGGATCCAATCCCACCAGAGAAATCGTCTTGGGAAATAGAAGCAGATAAACTATTTGCTGAGATGGATTTCGCTCTTGCAGCTTGTGAGATTGGTGCCTCAGATTCTTCCATGGTAGGTCACATTAAAAGTTAGAAGGCACAAGAATTATGTTTGCTTTGCCAGCTTGACTTTATGAATTTCGTTTATTGAAAGTAACTATTTTGTTTCCTATCTTGATTCTTATACAATTGTTTTTGCAGTTTGTGAGTGATTACCAATATTTAGGTTATCTATCAACTTTCTGTGATTTCTCATGGTCTACGTTAACTTCCAATTTGAGCTGTAGGGAATGCCATCGACCGTTTTTTTCTGTAATATTCTGGGTAGAACATTAAAATCCATGGAATATTTGATGACCTTCATTCCATGTCTTTGATATTGGCCCAGCCCTGCATTTTACGATAATGCTGGCTCTAGGACAGCCTCACCTCCTTATAAACATTGTACTGTGTTGGTTTAAGTCTCACAAGGCAAATGAATTTTCACTCACCAAGGACATGGGACCGGTCGAAGGACTTTGTGAGCAACTTCAGCTCACTTTATTATTCTTGCCCTACCTCAAGAGATTTTGGCTTTTAGATCTCGTTCACTTCCTTCCACCCCCTTGTAAAAGAGCTGCCCGGCCCTGTGTAGGACCCAGTCAACCTTGTTAAGCTCCTCAAGCCCATCCCAAATGAACCTGCCCAAGTACATAGCTTATGGAACCAATTTGGACTCGACCCCACATGGAAATCGCCCAATCATGTCTCCATAAGAAACTGTCCAAGAACATCTCCTTATGGGACCGGTTCGCTGTTTCATTTTGATGCTAACCTGATACCATTGCAATACCCTAGCCCCGCATAGTGCCTGCAGATGGCCTGATTGTCTGCTTGGGTTGCACCACTTGTGACTTTAGAATGCATCCATATTTGGTACGCTAAATATATCACATTCGGGCACACTAACTGTCACTCGCATTGTGGGGCATGTTCATAGACTTAGTAATCACTTTCACCTAACCTCTTTTGTCTTGGCTCAATGACTTTCCACAAGGTCTGCAATATGTTCTCACCTTCTCCGCTAACAATGCTCTCCGTTAATGGCTTTTTGACCATTCTATTGCCTCTTCTTTTTCCCCTACGCCACCATCTTCGGTTAGCACCTATAAAGATGAAAAATTAGCTCTTAACATGTGCGAATATGCTGGGTTTCACCAATGGTCTGCAATTCCTTAACATCCTATATATATATATAATCCTTTCTACCTTTCCTAAGAGAGAATTTGTGAGATAGCATTATTCTATGAAGTGGCCGGGATAACTTAAGGACCAAAGGGTCCACTATTGACTCTCAGCTGAGCCCCTGATGGTTGGGTTGGTATGCCGACGGAGGGGCACCCCCCGCATTCAACCACCCATTCTTACCGAACTAGGGACTTAAAAGGTAACTCCGGTGAAGCACCCCCCACTTTCTTTTAGATTAATGGTGAAGGAATTAACAATATATGGAAAATTATAGCTAGTTTAAAAATTTAGACCTTAATTTCCATTAAAGATTAACGCATTTTCTAATTACGTGCAACCCTAGGTGGGTAGGAGAAGTTACATTACTGCCCTTACCAGTTCAAAACATAAACTAACCAACAAAATTCCCATGTTCATTCAAATTTCCTAACTGATGGATTGTGCAATCTTCTTCCTCGTTGATTGATTATGCAATCTTCTTCGTTACCCATCGATCTCCTCTGTTCGCAATTCTCTAATAGGTTTTCCTTAAAGAATGATTTGATTAGGTTGATCCAACTTTGTATATATCGTGGATTCTCGGCAACTTTGATATATTTCATATTCGAGCTCATGAATTTCATTAGATTTCAAAACATAAGTAGCTTTTTCAGAACTACATAAGAACCTCTTAGGGAATTTCATTTGCTTCGAGCTCCTAAATTTCATTAGCTCAAGATTCCATCTGAAACATGAAGATTGACCAATAACTAATCAAAGAAAAACTACTAAAATTATGTACGGAACTAATGGAATTTCATCAACCCCGTTACTTTCACAAATACCTAAATTTGTGAATTCAAACACGAAATTGGTGAGAGATCAATCAACATAACCAATCAAAGAAGGAACTGCTGAAAATAAAGTAGTGATCAAACTAGTGGAATTTCGCCATCTCTAACCTCGTTAAATTCAAGACTACCTGATTAGGTGAATTCAAACACGAAATTGGTGAAAGATAGAGGGATTTTGTGGATTGGGTGAGTTGTGGAGGGACAAACTCTAGTTTAATTAGCAATTGGACAAAAACACTGATCGTAAAGCCAACCTCCTCTCTTTACATCCTTCGTAACCAAATGATAGGTCACTTTGTTGCTCCCTATCGGTATTACAATGGAAAAACAAGTGATAGGTCACTTTGTTGCCCCGTTTTTCACACCGTATATTTTGATCAAACCAATTCATATGAATTATAGAAGTATCCACTTTTATTTGCGGTAAAAAGTTACATCAATCCTCAGATAAAATGACGAACCTCAAAGCTATGCCCTCCCATGGGACATTTGGATGAAATCCCTAAGCATGTTCTTTGGCTTTGAAGAAATTTGGTGTCATGTGTGGTTAAGCAAGTATCTCTTCAATGCGTAGCCTCATGAGACCGAATTGGATAAGTTTTGGATTTATGCAGGCACGCGTTCCTTTATATGGAATTTGTTGTTCTTGGATAATCTATTTGTTGTTTACCTTTGGGTAAAACACACAACACGCTAAACATTTCCTTTGTACTTTGTACAAGTATGGTAACCACCCAAATCCTCTGTGTAATGTTTTAGCTTATGATGCCAATTAGGTACATTTCTGCTTATATAAAATCTTACACTCTATTGATGCGGGTTCTAAGGCATGGCTTGCGGTACAGGGAAGCTTCTCTTTCCTCATGTGTTGTTGCTAAGAGCCTAAACTAGATACAAGCATCGCAAATTTCTTCGGTCACCCCTAGAATAGAACGACTCCTGTTAGGTGCTCTTTAGCCCACACTATCATGTGCGTGGTATCTGCATTGTTCCTTCCTACATATCCAAGATCTCTATTGCAAGCTTAAGATGTGGGACAAATGAAGTGTTCCCCTGGGTCGAGGTCATGGCATATATAATGAAAATAGCTCTTCAAATGTGGTAATAGAATGCTGTTGTGCCTTTGCATGACATTATACTTCTTATTATTGTTAAAGCATCCAACTCAAAACCAATTGGCAAAGAGTGGAGAGGCCGCCCAAGCTCATATACTTGTTTTAGGAGGTTATAATAAACCAACGTGGGACAAGAGCTAACAATTATGATATTCCAAAAATTTCTTTCCATAGATGTAATATCGATGTGTGGAGTACGAGCCATATTTGCCTTGTCCTTTTGTGACCATTATTATCATAATTTACTCAAAGACATTTGTGAGACCCTTGATTTCATAATTTCTACATGCGAAAATTGTGTATCTTTCCTTATTGGCAATTAATTACTTTACTGGCGTAAAACCCGTGCTATGCATGGCTAAATATCGGGTGATCTCGGACCACTATGACGTGAAGCTCCGACACCTTTTACCACCTTCCAATCATGCGCACCCAAGGTTAAGTGTGTGGATCCCTACATAAATGTTCGAGTAGTTAAAAGTATTGAGCGGTGCTTGAGGAGCACTATGTAATCACTTGTAATCAACATATAATAAGGTTGCATTAACAAATATTTTAACATAAATATACAATATCTTAATCACCATTTTTTATCCTCACAATTGAACACTTACTTTGTCTTTACTAACCATCATCGAGCGTGATTATTTAATGCTTGTGGGGCACTGCCAAGGGGTGCTCCAAGGGCTTTCTCCACCAAACATTTGGTGGTGGAGTCCACACACGTGGTGGAGAAGGCCCCTGGAGCACCATGTGGCGGTGATCTGGGAGGAAATAATAATTTCTCCCATCACTGAGATGGAATGATGCCAACTATGCTTATAATAGCATGACCAATCACTAACTTGGTACTTGTAATCCATCTTATTGTGCGCTATAGACTTGGTGACCATCAATTGTTTTTGATGGGTAACCATAAAAACTTAGTTACGCTGCGACATATCATTTCATCTTCAAAATTAAGTCAAAACAAATTATAAATCTGTATTTTGAAGAAAATATAAAGCTTTACAACAAAGTTAATCTACGCGCATGGCGCTTCCATGTATAGGTGTGAGGAATCACTTGATAAAGTAGTAACAATTGAAGCTAAACCCTTTGATATTGTGAAGACAACCCTATAGATCTTGGAACGCTTTATTCATCCATTCCAAGCACATTATATGATGAATCCAATACAAATAAAAGATACCAATTGACGCTAATCAAGTCAATCTCATGGGGCCCAATCATACAAAATAAAAAGGTTACTTGTTATTGCAAACTCTCTATATAGAAATATATGTAGAAGATTGTTACCTGATTTCAATAATATGTGTTGAATATTTTTTGTTCACTTGAAGCATTGGGCATTACTGTATCAACACAAAAGCTTGACAAACAGATTAGCCCTGAACTATTCTTGTTAATAATCTACCTATAAGGCTGTAATAGCATCATATTTGGAAAACATAAACACAATGTCACATATTACTTCTATGCATTCAAATGTACATAAAATATAGAACATGAAACTGACCGAATTTTGAAAGCATAAAGAAAAACCTTGTGTGTTTGGCGTCCAACAGCGGTTGAGAGAGACCTTTAAAGCGTCCAACAGCGGTTTTTTTGGGTAAGGATCCCTCAATAGAGTTCATCACCATTTCATCTAGGAATTTAGAAATTCTTCCTTTTTTCTTTTATACTTCACTTTCCATTTGAATTGTTTTGCAAAAAATTGCTTATATACATGAGGAGATGAATTCCTAATTGCACAAACATTCATATGGATTTTTTCTCCACGTTTCAGTGAGTTGTTAGTTTAATTTTACTATGCAAGAGAGGTCTCCTTGGCTTTGTTAGGAAGACTTAACCATTACCTTTTTAAAAGTGGTTAAAACCTATTTTTGGTCATGGAAAACCTTAATCATGGGATAATTCCATTTTTCTCACCCTATTAGAAATAATTGAGATCATCTTGATCTAGTGTGATCTCCGTCCTAAATTGTAGGAATTTGAATGAGGAATAAATTACCATAGTGCTTTCCATTATCTATTCAATGTCATTTATGGTATTTAATCTTTTCATTGATTGGTTTGGATTTTATTTTTATTCAAAAACTAATGCCATGTGTCGCATCCACATTCTTCCGCACTATTTTATATAATAGGCCTTGATGCCAAGAAAAGAGTTTATTATGTTTGATTATTAGTTCATATGTTTCTCTCAATTCTGGTGAACCAGGGTGACACCTGTTTGTTTGATCATTTGCCGGTGTGTCCACCATTTATTGTGATGTGTGATCATATTGGGCGTTAATTTCAACATACACATCTTCCGTTTTTATGGAGCTTTCCCTGCTAGAACTCATTGTGAGTGAAAACATGTTGAAGTTCTCCCATACTCTATCTCTTCATTCAAAATTTATTTTCTCACGGTCTCCAGTTTTTTCCCCATGTTTATTCCATTATTAGTATTTTGTTACTTTCTAGATACTCTTTCACATTTTCATGTGTTCTTAGTGTTTCCATTTTCATGTTTTGACCCTTCATGGCACTTTAACTTGCATGGGCGCCTCATTCGTGTTACTAGTTTTCCCCTCTCGACGGAAAATAAGTTTTCCCTGGTAGTTTAATTGCTTACTTCGAAAATAAGTTGCAGAAGAGTTTTCATGGCAACTGAGTGAAACTGTTGTCAGTTACTGAACTTTACCTAAAGGTCCTAACATTAGTTTTCGTAGTTTGGGTAAACAGTAGATCGGTGACATCTCCAACATTGCAAAAGTTCTTTGTCTGCATTTTCCCTCGAAGTACAATGTTATGATGATGACAATGCTGGTCGTTGTTGTGAAATTTGTTTGTTGATGAGGCTTGAACGTGTTACCCCACCCCACCTCCCGCGCGCCATTCTTGTAAGTCTGGTTTCCTTGAAGCCTTCCTATTGACCTGCTAAAAGTTAAGATTTCTCTAGAACCTCACTATAATCAAGAACGAAAACGTCTGCTGGGCAAGAACCAAAACGTCTCTCTCTCTAGAACCTCACTATAATCAGATCTCCGCCTGTGGGGGAGGGAGGCACTGCCTCTCTCCCTTCTCCCCAGGGCGTCTTCCTCTTTCTTCCCCCCCTCTCCCTAAACATTGCAGATCGTCTTCTTCGCCGTGCTTCTCCGCTGCGTTTCCTCCCTCTGCTCATCTCCATTGGATGGCCGCTGGTTTTTATCTCTTCGGTTATCCGGTTTGCCTTAACGGCGAGGCTAGTCTTGGCGGCTGCTGGAGGCGTGGATTGTGTGATCTCCCATTGTGTATCATTCTTGAGTGATTCCGGTTTGGCTTAACAGCAATGGGAGGCCTCACGGCTGTCGGCGTGGAGCTTGGTGCTGTTCGGAGCTTCCATGGGTCTTTCCAGCGATGGTGGGCGGCGGTGGATGGAGCCTCACTTGTTGGTTCCTTGGCTGTTTGTGGGGAGCGAATTTGTGGCTCCTCGGCGGTCACTCTTGTGCTCCGATAATGTTGAGGGGCTCTCGGCAGCGTGTGTCATCGCCGTTTGACTGATGGTTCCTGTTGCGGTGGCGTTTGTCCGGCTTGGTGGCGGCGGCGTGGTGGGCGGCAGTTTCTGGTATGTTATGTTTAGGGTTGGAGTTGGAGTTATGGGCTGTAATGTTGATCTGGGCATTTTAGGCCCATTAGGTGTGGGCTTTGTCTCAATGGGTGTGGGCTTTTTGTATTTGGGCCTCATTGTAATATTTGGTATGCCTTTTTTAGGCAAGACCATTAGGTGTGTTTGGGCTTGGTCCACTAGGTCTTTTGGGCTTTGTCCCTTTAAGTTAAGATTTCTCAACAAACTCCTTTCTTAGTTTCTCATGAATGAATGACGCATCAAAAAACTTCTTATTAGCCCTACCTAATCTTATGACTGACTATTCAATATTCATTTATGAAGTTCTTAGTTGCTATTCATTCTTCATGTTACATGTGTGATGTGTCTCTTTCACTTAAGCCACGAATTTTGACTATTGCCATTGATTATTTGTAGGTTGACAGTGAGGATAGTGTTACTGAAGAGACTGAAAGTGATCCAGCTACCAGTTGCCGCGAAGGGAAGCATCAGCTTGTTCTTGATGATGAAATTGGGCTTAAATGCAAATTCTGCCCTTTTGTGAAGTTGGAGATTAAGCACATTTTGCCTTCTTTTGTAAGTCTTCATACTTTGCCTTTTCAAAGTTTGGTTAATCACAAAATGTGGTGTATTTGCAATGAACTACATTTGAATTTCTATGGTTCAAGAAGATGATAAATTGTACAATTTCAAGTTAAAAAATTGGGCGAGTTTTACATAACTAGAATGAGATGCGGGGATGCACAATATCCAATTTAGTTAGTTATTGGGGAGTTGCAGTTTGATGCACCAGCTAGGTTTTTAAAGTGGAATTGTGGCTTTTAGTTGGTTCAGTTGCATTTATTACTCACCAACTAGGTTTTGAAAGTGGGATTGCCAATTTATGTTACAGTCTTCAACTGGATCGTGGATTTTCTCTAATGTTGCATTCTTATATTTCCTTCACGTTCATTGAATGACTTCGTCAAACATAAAAGTTGCGAACTAGCAACCTAGATTAAGCATAGAAGTAGAAGGGGATTATAAAAACGAAGTCTTGAGGGAGAAGGCTTTTAATCTACAACTCCGACTGATAGAATTAATTACTTGCAATAAGAAATCTGTGTTCATAGTTCTTAACCTCCGAGAAGCCTATCAAAAATTTTCGCTTATAGCCTGTTGCGGAAAGTTTTTAGATTGATCCATTAGAGCTGAAACAAAAAAAAATGCATAGTAACACCGAACGATCCTAGAAGAGAGATAATGAAATTCCTGAGCTTGTCTTTGCATGCAGAGTAAGCATCCATGGGGAAGACGTGAGAAAAATTACTGGAACAACAGTGACCATTGCAATTTCGAGAATATTCAGTTCCAAGATTCTGCGTCTACATCCAATTCGAAAGACCAAATTTGTACTGAAGGAACAGTTTGGGACATAATTCCAGGGATTAAAACAAGCATGTACCCACATCAACGCGAAGGCTTCGAATTTATTTGGAAGAATATAGGTGGAAGCATTGACCTTGAAGATTTGAAGAAGCATACATGCGAAGGTGGAAGCGGATGCATCATCTCCCATGCCCCTGGCACAGGTAAAACCCGTCTTGCCATAGTGTTTCTCCAGACCTTCATGGAGTTGAACCCAAAATGCATGCCCATAATTGTTGCTCCACGAAGCATGCTTCTTACCTGGGAAGAAGAGTTCAAGAAGTGGAAGGTCGACATTCCCTTCCATAATTTGAACCAGCCGGAGTTTTCTGGGCGGGAAGATCAAGCAGCTATCAATCTACTGATGAAAGTCAGACACCATGGGCTAAGTGTAAACGCGATTCGGCTGGTCAAATTGTTCTCTTGGAAAATGGGTAAGAGTGTTTTGGGGATTAGCTATCGGTTATTTGAGAAACTTGCCGAAAATGGTATTGTCTCAGGAGATGACAATGCAGGGGGTAGGAAGAGAAAATCTAAACGGTATGCTGAAGCAGAGCAGGTTAGGAAAATGCTTCTTGAACTTCCTGGTCTTTTGGTACTTGACGAAGGCCACACTCCTCGCAATGACCAAAGCTTAATGTGGCGAGCCCTTTCGGGAGTGCAAACCCAAAGGCGAATCCTCTTATCAGGGACTCCATTTCAGAATAACTTCCATGAGCTCTTTAATACACTTTGTTTAGTTAGACCGAAGTTTTCTGACAGAATTGGCACGGGAATTAAGGGAGATTGCCGAAAGAAAAGAGGGAGGGAGGGTAGGAAAGGTAGAGGGAAATGGACTTCTCTGACCAACTCAATTGGAAAGGATGCAGGTGATAAGCTCGACAAACTCAGAGCCATAATTGACCCTTTTGTGCATGTGCATAAAGGTACGATACTTGAAGAGAATCTGCCGGGGTTGAGGGATGCTCTGGTTGTTTTAAATCCCACTGATTTGCAGAAATCTCTGATTGAAAATTTTCAAGGTCGGAATGTATTCAAGCGGGACCACCTAGCATCTTTGATTTCGGTCCACCCCTCCCTCTTGCTAGGGTGTGCCTTATCTGAAGAAGAAGGGCTCTCTGTTAACACAAACGAGCTAGAAACACTTCGGTTTGATCCTAGAGCCGGCGCGAAAACCCATTTCCTTATGGAACTAATCCGGCTTAGCATGGCTGTGAAAGAAAAGGTTTTGGTTTTCAGTCAGTTCCTTGAACCACTGGCTTTCATCAGGGAGCAATTGAAATCAAGTTTTGGTTGGACAGAAGGAAAAGATCTGTTATATATGGATGGACAAATTGAAGCAAAACATCGCCAGTCCTTGATTTCTTTGCTGAATGACCCTGGGAGTCAGGTTCAGGTACTTCTGGCATCAACAAGGGCTTGTTGTGAGGGCATTAGTCTCGTTGGGGCATCAAGAGTAGTCTTACTTGATGTTGTATGGAACCCCGCAGTGGAAAGACAAGCCATTAGCCGTGCATACCGGATTGGACAGAAGAAAGTGGTGTATATCTACCGGCTAATCATGTCAGGAACAATGGAGGGTGAGAAGTGTGTAAGGCAGGTGGAGAAGGACCGGTTATCTGAGTTGGTTTTTTCTTCTGCAGAGGGAAAAGATCATGGGGCAGAAATCATCTCACGTGCAGTGAACGATGATAAGATACTGCAAGAGATGGTTCAACATGAGAAAATAAGCTATATGTTTTCGAAAATACTCGACCAACCGAAAGTATCCAATTTGGTCGACATTTTTGGTTAGTTTCTGAGAAATATTACACCTTTTGTTTTGGAGGTCTCGATAATCTGCATAGGTGGTGTTTGGGTACAGAAATTGTTTTGTTTTCCAACGGTGGAGCATTTCTTACATCTCTGCTGCAAATGGGTGATTTTTGTAAGAATTTTTGGATGATACCTTGTGGATAAGACTCTGATTTATAGTTTTTTACAAAGATTTGGAGCATGCTGATAGATGAAGTTTTTCTGGGAATATTGGAAAGATGCTAATATCAGTAATATGAACACCTTGGGGTGGTTTGACATCATTCTGTAATTCTAACTCTTTAGTTTTGCTCTTTATATGCTGCTCTCTCTCTCTCTCTCTCACACACACACGCGCACACACACGCGCGCGCTATATTCCTTTTGCTAGTTTTGAATCACAATCATCAGGATAGCACTGTTCACCATATGAACAAGAGCAGGTTTGGATACTTGCCCTGGTGCCCCTCTCGAAAATATAGAATTTGAATTGAAGTCAGCCATGTATTGGTTGAGAGGAAATATAATTAGCAGGATAAGCGATCCATCTCTACTGATAGCGACAAATTATTTAATGTTGCACCTCCCTGCATAATTTAATGGGAATGGCGAATGTTTACGCCAATTGTTGTAATGCCGGGGACGGAAAAAAGCTTTTGCATTCGAAGAAAGAGAACATAAGATGACTTTTCAACGTTCAAGAATTATTCAGTCTTAACACGTACTAAAACAAAGCTCTACGTTGGTTGTGTCTAGAAATGGATATTCTGGCAGGAGTTGGTAGATTTAGTCAAGCTAAGAGTACCTTTCTGGGTAAAGGCTATTTGGGGTCAGGATTCTTATACTATCAATGACTTTAGCTTAAAAGTATCTTGGCTGCCTTATAAGCTGTGACTTCTGGATATTGGTTATGGGAGTGGGTCAGGTTTTTGTTTTTGGGATCTTGGGCCATGGGTCCTTCAGTGGTTGAATTTTGGAGGGGGGGGTGGGGTGTTCAGTTTGTCTCATACACAGTGTCTGTTGGTTCTGTCTGTTTTGTGGTCATATTGTGTCTGGGGTTTTGGTTAGCTTTTGGTTGTCATTCACTTGTAGTATGGGATTTTTTTGGATTGTCTATCTTGCGGGTTTTCTTTGTGTCTGGGGTTGCATTTTTTCTATTGTTTCTGGTGTATTGCAGTACTTCGGTCTGATGTTTGTCCCATGCTCTCGTGTCTGGGGGATCCTTTGAGTCTTTGCTCTCGTCTCTTTGATCTTAGGTCTTGATGTCTGTCCTATTCTCTTGCTTTCGGGGTCTGTTTGGTGTCCAAATCTTGGTTGTGTGAAGTTGTCTTGTTGTTGGCCTTAGATTCATATTGTGGCTTCATGCATTATAAGCTTATTGCTTGCTGCTGAGTTCAATTCTTCCATATGGAGCAAGAATTTGTTCAACTTTTATGTTGTTCAAGCCTTTCTACACCTCTGCTGGAGTCTATTGTGAGAGACATGTCTCTTATCTTTCTGAAATTCTCTTTATATGCAATGGGATCATCAACCTCACCTTAGTCCAATTCCTTTGGACTGCAGCTGACCCTGGATTGGTTCATATCCTCTGCTCATGTTCTTCTGGAAAACTTTTGGATCAATGATCGGATTAATCTCATATGGACTGCATCTGATTTCTTCGAGATGTTTCTATTGTCTGCAAGATCAAGCTCTGTATCATTGGAATCCAACATTTGCTATACTGGTTGCATTTGCTGGAATCAATCTTTGAAAGTCACCATTTGCAGGAAAGTTGATGGGAATTCTATAGCTCATCTTGTTCTTTTCATATCAGTTTGGTTTGACCAATCTTTTTTGTACTGGATTATTATTGAGAAATTGTAGTTCATTGGTGAAGCTGGTTGATTGCTTGCCAACTTTGCCTTTTTTTTTTCTGGAGCCTTCGCATATGACTGTCGAGAGGGTTAGGTGCCGGATGTTTCCCTCTCGTTGTGATGCCGCATTTTTGCTTCCATGAATATGTTGTACCTGATTTTTCAGTTAATGAAATTCCTTTTTCGCTGTGCAAAAAAAAGAAAAGAAAAAAAAAAAAAAAGAGCTCTATGCGCAATTTGGGGCTCTCAGAGGAGTTGTTCCTGGGATTTTTATTTTTATTTTTTTTGATAACCAGGCCAACATTCTTCCTGTGACATAAGGATATTGGTTTTTGGTTTCAGCTTGAATACGAAATGCTCAGCAATCTTTTTCCCCCCGTAAACAGTGGAGAATACACAAAATAGTTTCTTGATACACAAATGCATCAGTAAAAAAATTGACATATTTTATTTTGCATATTTTGTTTTATTTTATTTTATTTTGTAAAAAGTCCATGCCCGCCCCATTTTGTGCATATTGAACTATAACCCGCCACTATATCTACAAGAAGGAAGTAGAAATTTGGTGACTTTTTTTGAACCAGAATTTGGTGACTTTTGCAATGCCATGGCTCATGTAGCCAAGCTTTATGTTGTTAGGATTCCAAACAACGCACCACACGCGCAGAAGCAGTAAAATCAAGAGAAACACAACACACAAATATACGTGGTTCGGCCAAATCAGATCTACATCCACGGGGAGGGGGGTTTCACTATAATCCGGAGGAAATCCGTGATCTTGTGTTACACACTCACACTCTCAACTCACAATAATGAAAACCTCACAAAGTCTCTCGTGTATCTCTCTCTCCAGGGAGCCACAACCGGCCTTCGTCTCACACACTCTCTGCCTCTCTCTCTACATTGTGCTACCACACTAATACACAAGGCATCACAGAGTATTTATAGAGTTACACAGACAAACCCTAATCCACTCCCTCTGGGTTTAAGCCCAACAGGCCCACACGGGGTGGAATCCCAACATATGTTTGGTCCTATGTAATGCAGATAAATTGTGTTCCATTCTCATGTTTTATTTAGCAATTCCTTGTCCTTCCTTTCAAAAAATATTTCCTCTCAATTTTCTAAACGCAATTCACAATGTCTTATGGCATTCAAAAATCACAAACTACAGAATTATCGGTAGAAAACAAATTTTAGAGTGCACTTATGAAAATAGAAAATAAAAATTATTAGTTTTTTTATTTCTTTGAAAGACAAAGACCTCGCTACGAAAGATGGTATACAATAATAAAAAAAAAAGAATAAGCTTTTAACGGTTGACTACTCTATCTCGAAAATAATGTCAAGTTCGCATAACGAGAACTTTAGAACGATGCTTTTATGGAAAAAAAATTCAAAAAATTTCTTCATAAATTAAAAGAACTCATTGATATTTAAGTATAGGACTGTAAATGAATTAAGCCGTTCGTGAACTATTCAAGGCTCGACTCGGTAAAATCTCGTTCGAGTTTGATTCGGATACTAAACGAATTGAACTTGAGCTTTAATTTTAGACTCGTTTAATAAACGAGCCGAACTTGAACTTGATAATATTCTACTCGATTGATCTAGCGAACTTGGAATATATGTATATTTCTCATTAGAATATGATATATAACTTTCAATATGTATAAATTTTCACATGTAGATAAGGAAAATTTTATAACTATTACATTTATAAACTTATAAAAGTATTATAATCTTAAATTTTAATAATTTTTTTTTATAGTTTTATATATGTATGGACTGGACTTATGCATGTACAAAAATAAAAATTTACGGAGTATTTAAAGTTCTAGACTTGTATAAGAGCATAAATTTCTAGTAATATTTTTGCCTCGTTAAGGCATGTGAACATGTTCGAGTTCGACTCAAATCTAGGCAAGTTTAGTTCGAGCTCGACTCGTTTCGAGCTCGGCCTGAGTTCGTTTAAAAACTTAATGAACGAACTTGAATATTCTAAACTAAGAAAAAAAAGAAAGAAAAGAAACTACTCCCAGCGAGTCAACTTTCGGATTTGAGCATTGCCCGAATGCCCGGTTGAATCCGGACCATGCCTCCTTAACTACCCGGACCCGACCTATTTCAGCACCAACATAATCCTGTATAAAACCCCAACGAACCAAACTTAGGGTTTCATCGTACTCTCCCTCCGCCGGCCGCTGAAGCTTCCATTGCCTGATCAAGATGGTACTCTCTCTCTCTCTTTCTCTCTCTCTCTGAATTCCTAGGTGCGTCGAAATGTTATGTAGATTCCATATAAGGATCTCCTTGAATATCATTTGAGCTACGTTGAATGCATAATTTGGAGGGTTGGGATTTGCTTGAAGAGAAACTTCTTACGAAAATGAACTTCCTTTCTTGTTGTTTGTGTACTGGTTCGATGTGGTATAGCAATTGAAACATGTACAGGAGGAAGTTAGTTGTTTTTGGTGGTATTAGTATTAGCTTGATTTGTTGGAGAGATTTATCCTGGCACGTGAACCTTTGTTTTGTAGAAATTCTCGTCAAAGTGATTCATCAAAGCCATGTTCGACATAGTGTAGCAATTGAAAGATGTATAGGAGAAACTAGTTGATAGAGTATATTGAACTTGGTTCGTCGGAGAGATTTTTTGTTGCATATGAAACTGCGTTTAGTAGAAAATTTTCTTCCAAGTAGTCATCAAAGCCAAGAGGGACTTGAATGTCTGTTAGCTTTCCTTTTTGGTTCATTATTGGGGCTAGGAGACGGTGGCGGTCACTTAATTTTAGGCATTTGGTGACTTGTCGGAGTGCTATAATCCACTGTGTAGAAATCAACAAGGGTCTTTCTGGTAGGTGATAAGAAGTAAATTTGTGAGAATCTAAAATTAAAAAACCATGTGAAGAGGCTGTGTTCAGGAGGAAGTGTCGCTGAGAGTCGTTGGTTATAGTTACAATATGCACCTTCTGTGGTACTTTTTCATCAACATGTCTTTTGGGTGCAATCTCAAGATTCTCAACAATCGTCATGAGGATGTTTCTCTGTTTTAACTTTTAAAGGTGCTGCATGTTTCTAGTTGCATACTGTTATTATTCCCTATGGAAGTTCTTGGAAATGGCTTTGTGCACTTGAGTCCTCGGAATAAGAGTTTAAACTATAGATGTTTCGGTTTGTGAGATCATCATGTCAATGAAATTAAGAAACTATGCATTTCTTTGTTATCTTCCACGGGATCTGCTATGCTCTAAAATTAATAAGCTTCTGTGCTGTCATTTTTTTTGATAATTCATGAATGTTCACGTGGAGTTTTCCAGGCCATGTTACTCTGTTCTTTCTGAATCGTCGTTTGTTTATTCTTTTCGTATCTTACTAAAGGATTTCCGTTATGCAGACTAAGAGAACCAAGAAGGCTGGTATTGTAGGAAAGTATGGTAAGTGATCAGAGAATGCTACTAATTTGATTGCCCGATAATTTTCTTGTGTAAAGTTTCCTTCACAACTTGCCTTGTAGATTTTGCATTTAGGGATGACAAATTTGTGTGAGATATGGAACTTAGAGCGAAACCTTCGTTTGTGTCAATGTTCCCAGTTTGTGTCAATGTTCCCAGTTTTTATGATAGTGCATCCTATGTTCTGATTGTGAGTTGGTAATTGTCCAAAATAGAGGTGTGGGCTCTGGCACAAACATGTACAAAGATCTTAGTTTATAGTTTCAGTGTTTTGGAGGTTAAAAGGAAACTGCTTTAAGCCCCTATTCCTTCTGGTTAAATTTTTTTGATTTACATTCAAAAGTTTTTATATTCTACCCGACTGATATATCAAGCTTTTCGATAACTCATAGTTGTGTATTTTTTTAAGGTAACAATCTGCCTTTCTATGGCATTTTGATATTGTGCTTGCTGTTAATGCTTCCTCACATGGTGTCAACTTCTAATTCTCATTGCTTTCAGGTACCCGTTATGGGGCTAGTTTGCGAAAGCAGATTAAGAAGATGGAGGTCAGTCAGCACAGCAAATATTTCTGCGAGTTCTGTGGGAAGGTATGGCCGTCCCTAGTCACATCTATTGGTTCAATGTATTATCACCGTTGCTGCTGTGTGTCTTTTGCTAATATGTTTTACTTTTGATTGGGATTGTGTCTTTGTGCTAATAAAAAATTCATGCATCTGCAGTATGCTGTCAAGAGAAAGGCAGTGGGGATTTGGGGCTGCAAGGATTGTGGCAAAGTCAAAGCAGGCGGTGCATACACATTGAAGTAATTCTTTTCCTGTCATTTCCCCCCTAACTTTCCCTTTGTTTTCCTTACGATGAACTAATACTTTTATTTTATTTTTGTTACAGCACCGCTAGTGCTGTCACAGTTCGAAGCACAATTAGGAGGCTGCGGGAGCAGACTGAGAGTTGAGCTATGGAATCAGCATTTTCTATGTTGATTGTGATGAGAATTATCTTGTTTTGAATACAAAACTCTTCTGAGTAATTTCATTGTCATTCAGTTTAGTTGGAAGGCGATGGAAATTGTTGGAGTTAGATTGTGTATGCGATAATTAATTTCAATTTCTAATGTTGCTAAGAGTTTTGGTTGGCGTTGGGGCTATTCGAGTTTTGCTGTTCCACTCCATTTGGTTATTTGTCAAACTTAAGAGTTGACTAATTTGTTAACGGTTGTTTCAACATCTATATGTTGCATTGGATGTTTTGTATTGGGTCACAGGGGGAGTTACAACGATTTCTGTTACTTGCAAATGCTCACCATGAAATTCTATCTGGGGGTGAAACTTTGCTGTGAAAAGGTGTGGCACCGATTCTATCATCTCCTCTTCGGGGTGTAATTAAGAAAATCTGACCAGATTGGCAGGCAGATGTAACAACAATTTGTACGTAATTTTTGAAATAAACCAGGGCATCGACATGTAAAATCACTGTCACTGTTGCGATTAGCACTTCACAGTTGAATGAAGAAATGTAAACCATCAACAATCTGAACTCAAGAAGCTACCGGACTTGACAGGAATGGAAGGGAAAAAGGCAAAAGCCACTGTCAATGAGGAGGGGAAAAGAAAAGCCTAATTTTCCGATAGTTATCCGATTTTGAGCATTATTTTCCCATTTAACCCACATTGGACTTTCTAAGGGTCCGTTCCTGGAAGTCCATTTTGTTCTCTGTTTGTCTAATTGCTATGGGGAAGGCTATCTGGAGAGGCTGTCATTTTTGTATTGGTGGAACCTTTGATACCTTCCCCAGTAACTGGCCTTGCCATCTTGGCGCTGCCATCTGAACTTGAAGCTCTTAAGCTCACTTGAGGACGTCCCATCATTGATGCATTTTGAGTGTTTCTTTTCCCTCTCCCTAGATGGATTAGAAACATTTAATTATCTATAGTTTTCAATCTTCTTTTGATACTTAGCCTATTGGATACTCCCTCCGTCCCATAAAGTTTGGTCCCTACGAAACTACGTGCAATTTTCAAGTTAAAAAATAACGTGCTTACGAAAATAATTTTTTAGTCAATATGGATCTTGTTTGATAGATCTCATCGAGAACTTTTATACGGTGCAAAAAAAATTAAAAAATTATTTTGGTAAATACATTATTTTTTAATTTGAAAATTACACGTAGTTTCGTAAGGACCAAACTTTATGGGACAGAGGGAGTACTTTGTAAGGCAGTAATCCCTCTTATTAGTAAGTTGATCCCAATGAAGGCTTTTTGGCCATCCCTTTTCCTTTTTCTTTCTTTTCCTCCCTGGGTATGCCCATATCCCATGTAGGCTGTATATTCGGTTAACTTTTTTTATATTTCAAGTTGATTTACCCAAAAACAGAAAAAGAACAAGAAAAAAAAAGGGCAAGAGGTTGCAATGGCAAAAGTCACTAGTGATGAAGTGAAAAGGAAAGACAGTTGAAGCACAATGGCGGCTCCAAAAAGTAAGCAGACGGATCCAAATGAACCCTCGAACTCGGAAAATTGAATGTAACCTTAGAAAGAGGCTTTTGTTTGTGAAGTGTGTGAGAATGTTATCCGTTTCTCTCATGTTCTCTGTATGTGCATATACATAGATTCAAGTGAAAATGTTGTCGCACACACGAAATGCCTACGATTAATTGGTGAATAATAAAGAGTTCAACAATTTTTGCGGTCAATCTTGTAATTCATGTTTTTAGTGAAAAGAGAGCATGTAACACCTCAATTTTTGAAAGCATTATTTAATTCATTTAATTAAAAAGATTTATTCAATTAAAAAGAATATCATTAATTAATTAAGCGGCGAAAATAACTTAGAGTGATTTTTGTTTGATTACAATACAACCAAATACTTGTTGGAGGATTAAATTAAATAACAGTTGTCCAACACAAAAATAAGGGGTTAGCAGGGTCCCAAAGGCTTCATGTTCGAATCCCAGTCTTATGTTGTCGGTACAACCCAGGATTAGAGGGTTCTGAGTCTTCTAACTACTCTCGTAACCAAATCACACCAAACCAAACCGAGCCTTATATCCCAATCAATTGGGGTCAGCTACATGAATCCTGTTTTTCCATTGAGCTATGTCTAGGGCAACATTTTCGCTTAAGTTTAGTAAGTCCAAGTCCTTTCGTGTGATGTAGGGATGGCAATCGCGACCGAACCGATGGGTACCCGAACCGAAACCGCTATTTTTACCCGAACCATAACCGAAATATTCCCCGTGGGTATGGGATATGGCCGAACCGAATGGGTATGGTTCGGGTATGGTTTGAGGTCATAACCGAACCTTGACCCGAACCGAACCGTGACCCGAAACGAACTGAAATATGAAATTACATATTTACCCCTAAAATTTATAGTAATTGTGTATGTACCCCTGTCTATATATATACCCTTATTTTATATATACATATTACATAAACCCCTTAGGTATATTTTAAAATTACACTTTACCTCTCGTATATATATGTAAGATATTCACAGGTTAGGTTTTGGTCTTACATTCTGTACATTTTGAGACTCTCTTGACTGATATTTTATAGTATTATAGTCTTGAGTCTCTTGACTGATATTTGTAGCCTCATTTTGTTATTTTTTTCATGTTTTTTCAATTTTTTTGAGATAATAAAATATCCTAAACTCAATTTATTCATGTTTTAGTACGGTTTGGGCCGGGGCGGGTACAATTCGGTTACCCAAATGGGTAGCTATTTTTTCCTTCACAAAATCGGTTACCCGAAATTACCCGAACCCCGAATGGTTAGGTTATGGTTCATCCTCTCCCTTTTCCGAACCGAACCCGAACCGAACCGAACCGAAACCCTTTGGGTTTGGGTGCGGATTGGCCAAAACCCGAACCGATCCGCCCCATTGCCATCCCTAGTGTGATGGCATTCAAAGTCAATTTAGGTCTTCCTCTTCCCCTAGCCCTACTATCCACTACTATCATATCACTCTTCTTGATTATTGCGTCTGGAGGTCGTCGATAAATATGTCCAAACCACCTCAATCTATTTTCTCTCAACTTATCCTGTAAAGGTATAACTCTTACCGTTTCACGAATAGCTTCATTTCTAATTCTCTCACCCCAAGTCTTGCTACATATCCACTTCAACATTGTCATTTCAGCTACACTCATCTTACTCATTCTATAAAACTTCCCTTTCAGTTTGCTAGGTATCCTAACACAATACACCTGAAGTGGCTCTGCACTTGAGCCACCCAACTTGGATCCTATGGGTTACATCGTCCATAATCTCACCATCCTTGCTAAAGATTGAACCTAAATACCTAAAATGCTCACTTTTTGGTATCTCTTGATCCTGAATTCTCACTTCTTCTAACTACTCTTGTATTGGTAAAAATATAAGTTGTACTGGTAAAAATATAAGTTGTACTGGTACAAACCCAATTTCCAAGTCAAAAGCTACCCGTTGTACTAGTATAGAGATATGTTGTACTGATACAACGCTGTACCAAAAAACGAGTATGTCTTTGGTTGGAGCTTGTTTCAATGAACAGTTCAATTTCTTTCAACTCTAAACATTAAAAACACTATATAAGGGACATATTTATACTTAGGAAGCGCGAGGAAGAATTAAACTACCTTAGGTCTGAAGAACAAGGTTAAACAAAAGATTTGGTGAAAAACGGAACTCGAGCAAAATGATAGTGAATGTGGATCTCTGGGATGCTTGGGCTTGAAAAGTGTCCCACAACTAGCGGGCCACACGTACTCCCTAATGATAAGGATTAGTTTTATGTGTTCACAGTGATTGTTTTACGTACAACGAAAATTGCACATACAGTTTTCTGTTTTGTTTTCTAGATTTTTGCAATGGAACATATTCCGAAGCTGGCATTGCATATCACTGGGGGTTCTTTGCCGGATCATCGAGGTGGGTTTATGATCCTTGTGAGTGGTTGAGTAAGTATGTATGTCGAAATTGTGATTGGTAGGGTGTTAGTGCAAAACCCACCTTAGTGTTCACACTTTTTCTCTCCTAAACCTCCATGGATGGTTAGTTCTCTTCTCTCTTCTCCCTTGAGTTTTTCCATGTGTTTGAAGTGGGGACAGGTGTGAGACTTGAGTGGATGTTTTATAGGGGTTGGAGAGAGTAGTGGAGGTAAATTTTGAAATGGGAGGGTGGGGGAATGGTGTGATA
This sequence comes from Vaccinium darrowii, assembly GCA_020921065.1. NCBI lineage: Eukaryota > Viridiplantae > Streptophyta > Magnoliopsida > Ericales > Ericaceae > Vaccinium > Vaccinium darrowii. The sequence continues at coordinate 19,650,461 of CM037162.1, read as the reverse complement.
ATTGGTTGAGGTCATAAAGGGTTGAAATGGAAGGAATAAGGGCAAGTAGAAGTGGCAGTCAGATTTGGGGAAGGGTAAGGGAGATGTGAGGATTGATTGATAGGTGGTGGGATTAATGGTTGAGAGGGAAGAGATAAGGTGAGGTTTGGTTGTGTGACGATATTGTTGAAAACAATGACATGATGGATGAGAGGTGGTGGTAGCCGATTTTAGGGGGGTGGGATAATGGTGGCAAGTGTGTTCATGAGAGAGAGAGAGAGAGAGAGAGAGAGTTTATATATATTTTTTATCCAAGAGAGTTTATAAACCTGGTGCTCTACTTTCAAGCAGCTCACTTTCTCCATCTTCAAACATTGGCAAATGGAAACCACCGGATAAGGATAAAGTGAAAATGAATTGCGATGCTTCCTGGAATAAGGACTCAGAGGAAGGTTATGGTGCTGTGGTTATAAGGAACCACAAAGGTGAAATTATAGATGGCAAGAAGTTTAAGGTCGCTGGCTCTTCTGCCTTGGTGTGCGAAGCCATGGCGTTAAGAGAAGCTTGCTTAATGGCTAAAGCAATGGAACTTCAATCAGTGATGATCGAGTGTGACTGCAAAGAGCTGATCTCCCTCAGTGTTTCTGAACTAGACCCACCTTGGAATTGTGCTTGTATCATTCAGGATATAAGAGCTTTAGTTAGAGAGTTGAACTTGATTGTTTCTTGGATTCCAAGATTAGTCAATAGGGTTGCCCATTGGGTGGCATCTTTTGTCTCTGGTTTACTTCCTTAGAACTGGGTATCTTTGATCCCAGCTGATCTTAGTCGTTTCTTGTACTCGGATCTTTAATCTATGAAATTATCTTCCGTTCAAAAAAAAAAAAAAAAAAAAAGTTTATATGTTATGATTTTTTGTAAGTTAAGAGTCATAAGTGTAGGTCTACGGAATTAAGGGGTTTGTAGTGTAATTAAGAGTTATTAGGGATAATTAATCATATTTAAGGAATAAAAATAATTATAAATTTGTTTGAATTATTACGGAACGAAACTCGGGGGCTCTGTTGTCCCTTAGGAACGGTAGGCTCTGCCAACTTTCCATCTCAATCGTCTATCTCGGGAATCAACGATTCAGATTTTATCAGACAAAGTGCATTATTATCGGTCAAAGTGCATTATTATCGGTAAGAATGCAACAACAAATCTAAACCATTGATTGCCGAGATGGACGGTTCAGATGGGTCGGCAAAGCTTGCTATCCCTAAGGAACAACAGAGCCTGCGGGTACCTGTTTTCTATATTAGACATCTTAACATGCGAAAATTGCATAGCATGGAAAGTGGCCAGTTATTAACTAACAAACGCTTATCAGGCGGTGGTTAAAGGGATAATGATGTCAAAAAGGTTAAAGCATCCAGTACACATTTCATACGTCTATTTTTATAAATGTTGTCACCATTTTCTTATAAACAAACACGAGAAAGGGAATGAGCCAAACAATGCTCAGTAATGAAGCCCCTTTCAAATGTAATTGAAGCCACCAAATTTGCCTGGGGAAGGGACGATTTCACGAACAAAACATGGGCAAAGTGATAAAAGAGCATAACCAGACAGACTCAGGAATTGTTCCAATTTCTACATATTGTTCCAATTGGCTTATTGATAAGTTTGGATTGATCTATTGTAAGAGAATGACCTATCTCGTAAAACGCAATAAGTCAGTTTTAGCAATGGCAAATGATAATGCCAAAACTGTTTTGTTGGCGCCAAAACTCCAATAAGTCAGTTTTGTTGAACGTGCTCTCAATCTACAAGATGCATAAGATCACAGGGTTGGATACATAATTTCCTTATCTACAAGCATCCCTATGGTTAATATAGTTGCACAAAAGTCAAGAACCACTCAACCTTGTAGCCATTACTAGGATACGGATACGTAATAAAAGCCGAACAATTCCTCTAATACTCTGATAAACAAAAACAAAATTCTCAGTCTGCTTCTGTAACATTGAAGCAAAAGATAATGTAAACGACAAGAAAACAACCAAGAAGATGTCATGTGCATGCTGGAAATGCAAAACTCTTCTACTGATGCTAAGATGAGAAAAAGAAAAAAGCGGTAAGAGTGAAATACATGCACGTCATGAACTCAGAAGTCGGCCAAATCGTTGATACATTGCTATTTGCTAAGCTCTGATGAATACAAAGAAAGTAGTTGATACAAAAGCATGAATTATAGATGGAAATTAAGCGGCTACATTAAAATTGCCATTGATCCAAATGTGAGGGCAAAATATACCACAACAGAGTTAAAAACACGCATTTCAACAAGAAAAGAGGCAACTTTCCTTTTTCCCTTGGATAATTTCCGTATTTAAAAGAGGAACCTAGTTTGTGATAGCTTGGGCAACCTCTGAACTCTAGCTGTATTATCGAAATCACTAATTCACAGCATGAGGAGAATTAGCAACATGCTACGAAAGGAACTCCCACCCGATCAGCAGCAAGGAAATTCAGCCCCAAAGCCAGCTGGGAACTCCAGAATCATTGCTTCTGCATTTTGAAACCAAATACTCTTGGAACATAACTTTGAGCTGCCTTTTGTGGGTTGAGGTGCCCATAAGTCATCAGAAATAGGTGAGCAAATGTAGTTCCAAAATAGGCACCATCAATGTCTAGGTAAAGTTAAAGAAACAATGACCGGAGAAGTTAAAACTCTGCAACGTGTAAACTGTCAGTGAAGTGATATACTCCCTCCGCCCTAAATAAATGTCTTGACCGCAAACCTAGGCCTTTAAAAACATGCACTTTTTCCTTTCCAAAAATTGTAAAAAAATGACAAATAAATAGGTTGACGATCAAGCTATTTATTTGTGATTTTTTTTTAAAAAAAAAATTTATAGCAAAAAGTGCATGTTTTTAAGGCCTAGGTTTGCGGTCCGGACATTTATTTAGGGATGGAGGGAGTATATCGTTGAGTTCCTTTGCAACGGTCTAACACCACTTTTTCTGAAAGACAGTTCATACGATTGAGTTGTGGGAACTCTCCAGTAACTGACACAACATTGGCCAAAGAAGACAACAGAATGATACGTAACAGGCACAGCCCATGTGGTTGAACTTTCCCAGAAGAATTTTGACTAAACAAGACAGCAGTAGGATTCATAAGTCCCTGTGTTGAGATAAAAGCATGTACAAACCATATTCCACAAGTTAAATAGAAGATAAATTTGATAAATTACTGTAGTCTGTAGTTAAATGAATTACCATGCCACAACCAATGGGATGGGTCAGGAAGAAATTGAAGTTCATAAAACGATATGGGAGCCTTCAGAGGCAGAATTTTGACATTACTGATATTATCAATGAACCACTTCTTATAATTTTAATAATTTTGGTTTGATTTAGTTAAAACAAGTTATTTTATATTTTCATATCTCAATTTCTTTCATAAATGAAAAATAAGCATGCGAGTGCCGTAGTAGCCTAAAGATAAAGAACAAAACGATTAATATGCTTTTAATGCAATAGGCTAGGGCCTAGGAGAATTTCAATGTGCAAATGTGTTATTTTGAAAAGCAAGAGGTCTATGATATAATAAATCTATGCTTACATAAAAATATGCCTATTAAGTCGGCCCCCCCGAGCCAAAATCCTGGCTCCGCCACGGGGAATCTTCCAAATAATTTTCTCCACAATTACTGCTACTAGAACAATCGTAATGGTAGCTACAAAACATTACTTCATCTGTCCATGTTTCCATTTAACTTAGCCAATGTCCTTCCCCGCAATCCTGATTAAACTTTTTTCTTGTGTGCCCTATTCCAGATAAATATAGGTAGATACGTAAAAGCTGTGTCCGGAAAGTATGAATCATTATCTCGTATAGCAGAACTATCAAATTGTCATTCAAATGTTGAGCCAGGTTCTTCCAGATATGTCCCCCAAAGTGTCCTAAGAATGCATGGGCATCAGTGGAATAGCACACCCAAAATGAAGAAGCCAAGAGGAAAAAATGATGATCTCAACCAGAAATGCACGTACTTCATATTACTCCCTCCGAACCATTTTGCTTGTCTGTTGCAATAAGGGATGTCCCAAACTGCCAGTCCCGTTTCAAAAGTGCAAAAATATAAAACAACTTTTTTTCAGCTCTCTCCCTTATGATTGGTTACAAATAAATTTATTTGTGGGGCTAAAGGGGGCACCGTTAAAAACCAATACCATTTAATTTGATTCTCAGTGCACCAATGCTTGTCCCGTTTAGGGACTAACTTTGTGAAATGGAGGGAGTACAAGTGCTCTAGAAAAGATTAACAATCCACACAGTTCAAAAAACTCACAGGTGTCAGCAGTACCATGACAACTTGTGCACAACTGAAAAAAAGGATACTGTTTTGGAACCTAGATCGGGGGCTGTACATATCTTCACACTTCGGACAATAGATTTTTATGGTACTTTGCCGAGGAGTGTCTGATTGACTAACAGGAAGGCAGGGTTGTCCACAGCAGTAAACTCTTGGGCATCGCCCAAACTCGGCATTTTTGTACTTCTCCAGCTGTCAGATATTTAACCAATGGACTTAAACCATTTAATCAAAGCATAAAACAAAGAAAACAGAATAGTGAAATTAAAGCAATAATCTCACCATAGCGGCCATTCCTTTGCTTGTCAATATGTATCGGACATGAATTAGACCATAGAGCATCTCTGCTGCTGATTCAACTAATTCATGCTGTTCCTCTGTGGACAAATCACCTACGCATTCCAGCTAATCAAATGTCATTAAAAGATTCAACAACAGAAGGCATAAACAAGTCTAAAATCAAACTAAGTTGGAAAGCCTCAAGTGATAAGTCCACAGAAGATGCATCAAATTATCAAAATCAATCAAGGAATCAGATTCCACCTGAATCGTAAAATATTTGATAACTGGCAGACATTAAATCTTGGGTTTGGATGCATTGAAGTTCCTAAAATGCAAAATGTCGGCATACGGGCACCGCCCCAATAATTGTTGGTCTAAAAAGCCCTGTATATGCGCGCGCAAATAGTGGTAAGATCTGCATACAAAAGGGGACTAGCACCCGATTCCAGGGATCTAAAATCTCTGATTCCAACAGGACCAGAAGAGATATGAGGCTAGTTTTGATCACTGAGGGCTTGTTTGATGTCACTTGTAGTTTTTAGGGGATTTGCAATACCGGCGATTGAGCGAAGAGGTTGATAACCCCTCTTGTTTGATTTGGTCCAGACTAGAACAAAGGATTGCCCCTAGCTCCTCCCATTTACGAATTAATAAACTTGCCCCTAGCTCTTTTCCATTTATGAATTAATAAACTTGCCCCTAGCTCTTTCCCATTTACGAATTAATAAACTTGGCTTCCAGTCTTCTACTACCAAGCCCCAACCATATTGAGGGAGATCATCACAAGGTTATTCATTAAAAAGGTTCAGGAGCTACCAGATTTCATGATCATAAAAAATAATTTATGAGCACTCAAACAAAGGAAATCGGCCAAGGAAGACCAACCAATCTGCTTGAATGCCTAGCAAAATTGATTAGATCTAGATACTCAGAAATCCAATGTCTAGTGTCCTCATTCTTTGTTATCCAGCAATAGGAATCTATTCAAGCTATAACAGAGATCTTTTTCTATGAGAATCGAAAATGAATTTTCTTTCCTTTTCGGAAATAAGAGAGTTCATTACTATTACCGTTGTCAGCCAGCATTACGGCCTAAGACGGTTTTGTCTCCTTCAGATGCAAGGATTTGAAGTGAGGATCAGAGAGGCGTGGGGTTGGTTTGGCTAAATGAGAGATTATATAGCTGTGGGCATTTGTGTGATAAGGTGAAAAGAAGGGGACATTGTGGTCTTTTTGAATTATTAAACTCTGGACAGGATTAACAATAACAACTCTCCCCTGGGTTTGGTATAACCCCATTTTGGGCCATTAATGCCTAAAAGTTGTTACAAACCTATAGAAAAGGAAGTTGAAAACTTGAAATGCAACAATGGAGAATTATATGAAAACAAAAACTAGGAGGTACTTTTTCCACTCAATTGAAAAGAACAATAACATTATGAAATCTGTAGAAAAATAGCAATTATGCTAATTTATTTTCAGTACAGGTTGTCTTACTCTCTAACACGCCATCTCAAAATGAACATGAATCATAGAGGATGCCCATCTAAAATTTTCTTTTATTTTAGTAAATTATCTGTCTCCTGCTCATTTCTTCTTTATTCTTCCCTATCTTTCCTTCTTTTATGAATACACCACAAAAGAAAAACTAAAGCAGTAGCCAATCTTCAAACAAGTGCACATCAAGCCGAAAACAGCGAGGATGCCAATAATCATTGATCACTACAGGTCCACACATCTTGTAACTATAGGTCAAATTTTGTGAAGCATGTTAGGCTTGTGGGTAGAGATACGAGGTGCACTAGACTTCCGCAGCATCTCTAATAGGGAGATTCCATAGTCAATTACCATGACAATGGATGCCATGGTTTCAGATTACCGAGTTTCAATGAACCAGGGAGAGGGGATATTGAGATTGTTTCTTTTGTTTTCTACGAAGAAATTTTTTTATTGACTGCGCAAAGAAAAAGAGGAACCATCAGATCAAATAGTCAGCTTTGTGCAAGACAAAACCAAGACCGAGGGGCAAAAACATCCCAACTACACAGTCCTACCGGTTGAACTGCTTACCTGGCCAAGGAATCGGCTACCCTATCTGCCCTTCAATTAAGTTGGAAAACGCATAGATTTTCCCCATTTAAGCACGAAGCCAATCTTTTAAATTTCCACATTTTACAAGAGAATCTAGAATAATCACAAAAAGAAGAAGCAAGATACAAAGTTTGAAAGCAAAAAAGTAACATGAAAAAACCTGATAGCATAACAACTCTACTTGCATGACAAGTATGAAATAATAAACAAAGAGAAGATTGTAATTGATTTGAAAAAGTTAAGCTTACCATGAGAGGATTCAACATCCAGAATCAGATCGAGTGCATAATCATAATAAGGAACTTGACTGCTTAACCCACAGAGGTTAAAGTCATCCTGGATGTAATCATCATCAACTTCAATAAAAAACTCATTCCCACGTAAATTGCAGAACCATGAAATCCAAGAAGTATCGTCGCCCTCAGAACCACTAACATCTGACTCCTCACTGTCCGTTTCAGATTCCTCTGCAATTAATTAAAATCGGATGTCCATCAGCAATTATGAAAAACAACTCATATTCAGGAAAGATTTGAAGGAAAAAAACACACAAAACAAGAAAGAATATTTTCAAAAAAGGGACAGAATTGGTCTCAGTTGGTACTTGGTAGTAAGCCACTAAACCACTTGATGTTCTGTATGAACGGGGTGATAACCCTGTATCTGTAACTACATTTGGGTGATTTTGGAAATCAACCCAGCATCTGAACCTAAGTACAAGCAGTGTGCACCTCAACAACGAAACAATCAACGTATATAGGTGATAACCCTAAACTGGTGGAGTCATAACACGAATACGAGTTCATGTGGTGTGTGTCTATTCCATGTGATTAAATATGTACTAAAGCACATCATAGTCAAAGTTTAAAGGACATAACAAGTAAACCCTTTGGAATATAACCCTACATGGGTTCATCAAAATAAGACCCAACCATCTATTGTGGTGAAAGGTGATATTAAGTGAACCAGCCTAATGCCACTCCAAGGTTTGAGAATTTCTGAAACAAAAGTTGAAGAGTGCAGACAACTTACCCTTAGTCTTTGAGCAATGAAGGAAATGAAATTTTTTGCAATCTAAGTGGTCCATGTTTCTTAGCACAATAGCACCCTACATGTAAAGCATACAGAACGTCTCCAATCCTTAATCTCTTTCTTCATCAGACTTGACAATAAATTTGGTTAAAAAAAACTTGATTCGGTGTTAAGCACTCCAATGTTCACCATCGGAACTTTTTTAAAATTTCCTCTTTTAACCAAATTTTGATGAAGAAGTTGAATGCTACAACCTGTAATCCTTTTACAGTTAACTCCAACCTTACCCCCAAAAGATTCTTTCATCAAATTCGGTGAAAGTCCCCGATTTGATGAAAGGCTTGGAGCTTATCTTTGGCCCATTTTCATCAAAATTAAATTTGATGAAAGATCAAGTGAATAGTAGGCACTGCCCTAAACACATAGTGCTTGCAATTTACTAAAAACTCAAATGGAGTTGTCAAGAACCAATATTTCAACAACATAATCGAACTCGTGCAAGAATGAGAAAAACTAATCACAGATCACCAAACACAAACCTCACTGTAACTTGACAACTACCAAAGCAAAGATACACTAAGAAACACATATACATGATACACTAAGAAACACATAAACGTGTGGGGAGAAAGCGGGGAGATGCGGAAATGCATAACAATTGAACGCTAGCAACCGACCAAAACTCAAACGAACCATTCAAGAACCAAGATTTGATTATACAATCGAACTTGAGCAAGAATGTGACTTGACAACAATCCAAACAAAGATATACGCAGGGAGCATATACATACACACGTTTGCTATACATGTAGAGAGATAGAGATAGAGATAGAGAGAGAGAGGAGGGAATGACCATCTGAGCGCTTGGTTTGAGGCAAAGATGCAGGGACTTTGTCTTTGGCGTTGTTCAAAGCCCTAGATGAAGTGGCCAGCGAGGATCGCTCCAACTGCTTGTCTAGGGCATCGTTGATCCGCTTCCGATCCACCTGACCCTTTTCCGACCTGGATCCACCGCCACCGCCACCAACTCCTCTCTCTCTATGCATTCTTCTTCTTCTACTCTCTCTCTCTCTAGAGAGGAGTATCAATTAACTGTTTTCTGCGAGCCGGAAAAAAAATAATTCAACAAATGCCCTATTCCGCACGAAAAGACCAAAAGAACCCTAGATTTTCGCCGAAAAGATCTCTAGTATATGCGTGCCCGAATCCAAGGCTTGTAGTGTCGTTGAAGAGATTCCGCTCGAGCTCTCTCCGGCATGTGTTCCGACAAGGGATATGCTCGGACGTTATTGCAGAGAAGCCTTACCATTAATAGGCTTAGTTTTCGTTTGATTTTAGCAAATGAGTTTAACAGTGCTAAAATTATGATTTTGAAATAAAAAAAATGACGTGGTTCTGTGTATTATTTTTCGATTTTTTTCGTACCAAATTAAAGTACTCCTCGTGTACTTTAATTCAGTGTGGAAAAAAATCGAAAAACGATAAACGAAACCACTTAATTTTGTAATTTGAAATAGCAACGATTTTAGTACCTGAACTCATTTGCTAAAATCATGGTTGATTTTAGCAACTGAATTGCTAAAATCAAACGGAAACTATGAGTGATCCAGCTAACAACTTTCCAATTCTTCCGCCAGGTAAGATTATTTTTTAAAAATTTGATTGTAGTATTTTGTAGCATGATTTTCCTTCTTTTTTGCAGGAAGATACTTTTTATGTGATGCTGCCTATAGTCATACCCGTGGCTTTATGACACCATATCGAAATGTGCGGTATTGGTTATCTGATTTTCGAAATGGTCGTCGCCCCAGGAACAAAGAAGAGCGATTCAACCTTGCACATGCTAGGTTACGGAACGTGATTGAACGTGCTTTTGGAGTTCTGAAGGCTCGTTTTCCAATACTAAAAAGAATGTCATCGTATCCATTCGCGGCACAAAGGAATATAGTAATTGCTTGCATAACCATGCACAATTATAGTCGGAGAACTTGCATTTCAGATATATTTCTTGATGAATTCAACGATCCAAATGCTTTTTACGGCAATGCTCAACAACATGTGGATAATTTAGAAGCAGGAGGAGGATCGACCCAAGCTGACCAAATTTTTATGCTCAACTTACGTGACCAAATTGCAGTGCAATTAAATGATATGAATTACTATTGAGTGTCAAATGCAATTTTTATACTTTAACATTTGACAATGTTTGATTGTTATGATTTTGATAACTCATGTTTTTTTTTTCATTTAATTGATTTGGTTTTAGGATGACAATATCAATGTTTGATTGTTATGATTTTGATAAATGTATGTTTTTTTTTTTCCCATTTAATTGATTTGGTTTTAGGATGACAATATCAATCTATGAAGGGCAAAGTTGGAAAATGAGTGAAATTAAGATTTCAGCTCTTTGTACAAATCAAACAGCTTATTTGATTCAGTGTTTAAAATTCAGTATATATCAAACAGCTTATCAGCTTAAGAAATTCAGCATTCAGTTTTCAGTACTTAATTTTCAGTTTTCAGTTTTCAGTTTTCAGCTTTATCAAACATAGCCTAAGCCTAAGGCTGATTAGCTAAAATTAATTTTATATCCTATGTTTATGGAATTTCAATTCAATGAAGATGTTTCGTGGGGCACTTGGGTGCAGTACCCCGGACATTTGTTATACTTTTGAAATCTCTTTGTTTGGTTTGGTTCTTAAGAACCAATTTTCTCAATTACTTGTATTATTCAATTATTACCTCTATTTTTAAATATTATTTTTATTTTTCTCTATATCTCTCTCCAATCATTAATACATATTTTTTAATTATTATCCCTATTTCTCCCTTTAATCATTACAAAACCAAAACTCAAAACCCAAACCAAACACAACCTTTCATCACACGTAGGGAAGGCGGGTTGCTGCTGTACAACGAATGCACAAAAGCGTGTTGCACGATGAAACGACGACGTTTCAAAGGCTTTTAGGTGGAAAAAGAATTTGGCAAAACGGCGTCGTTTTGCTTTACTCCGAATCTGGCATAACGGGAACCCGGCTTTTAGGTGGAAAAGAATTAGGCAAAACGGCAAGGTCGGAGCTTACGGAAAAAATTAGGAAAAAAGTTGGGCACATTGAAACAACTGATTATTAGTAATTTTTTGAATCTTTAGAATGTTGGCCGTCAGTCTTTGTTTTGATATGATTTGCAGATTGGAGCTTACGATTTCAGCTAGTTGGTGGGCCATCACTGGTTGTGGGCGTCGGTGGTATACCAATGGCGGTTGTGGGCGGTGCCGGAGGTGACAAATTGGTGGTTGTTGCCGATGGCAATGGAGGAACGACGCCGTTTTGTGGTTGATTGTCCATAGCTACTAAGCAATCGTCAAATTAGGGGAAGGAGAAGGGTTCACGTTTTGCCAGATTTGGTGTAAAGCAAAACGACGTCGTTTTGATGACTAAAAGCCGTCAAAATGGCGTCGTTTAGGTGTGCAACACGCTACTGTGCATTTGTTGCACAGAAGCAACCCGCCTTCCCAAGCACAGAAAAAGAATTCTGTAGGTGGGAACTTATTAATGTGGGAAAAAGACTTATTAAAATAGTATGACTCAATAAGACCTAATCTCCGATCTGTTCTACGAAAAAGAGCTAAAATGTCCGTTTATAATGAAAAAAATCCCAGTCTTTTTTCCCGACCCGGCTTTCATCGAAACAAAGAGAGGGGGTCCCTCCCGTCTTTTTCGGCAAATCCTATCAGATATTTTTAGAATACTACACAGGCAGTTATTTACTTTATACTCTTACTATTCCGTTTGATTTTTGGTTTCTAGTCTGATTTTATTAGTAGCCGTGATTGAAAAACAAAAAAAAATGGAGTGCGAAGAGTAAAACAGAGTGCAAAAATTACTACCTACATTTTTCCGTTATAGATTTAATTTTCAAATGGAGCAGGAAATTCGTTGATAAAAATTCCTTGAATCACTATTCTCATATTTAACTTGGAGTATGTTATTTAACAACCTCACTTTTAATTTGCTGACTATATTCAATTTTGTGTGATGAGTGATCCACCATATGGAAGGCATTGAGTTAAGCTATTAGCACCGGAATTTCTACACTAATGAGTAAGAGGTTTGGTTTAAAGCTTGCCTTGATTTTCTTGAGAGCAAATATGGGTCCAGGCCGATTGTGCATACACAGCGCACAAATTGGCGCGTGGGGCTCACTTCAGGCACAAATAATCCAAATCGTTCAATAATTTCTCGAGTGGCTCCTAAAAAAAATCAGCTCAATCGAAGAACTATAATTTCTTGATCCAATTGTTCAACTTTGGTTCAAAATTCGTTCAGATTTCAGAATCTTAAATTCTAAATGAAAAAAACATAAGATTGGATCAAGCACTTACAATTATATGATTGAATTGATTTTTTGATTGGCCCCTCTAAAAATACTTTTAAAAACGGCTTGAATAAAAAATGAAACCCCAAAGTGGAGCCTACACATCAATCACAGTACCACAATATTCCAATTTGTTGATACCATACTAAAAAATTGTGCTATTTTTTAAAAACAAATTGTGCAATTTTTTTTCCCCAAAAAAAAAAGCACTTTGGCGCATTATTATTTCTAATTTAATGAACTAATTGGAAGTTTTGAATTAGTACAAAAGATTTGAAAAATTATGAATGAAAACAGGTATTCTTAATTGAAAGGTGACAAGATTCGACAAGCAAACAACATTTGCTACGTAGGTGTAACATCAAAGCATTGCTCTTCTTATATTTGTTACTAAACATTGCAACTTCGAACACAAAGCTGGAAATTATTCAAAAAAAAGACTTGGGTAGATTATGAATACAATTGACAAAAATTCATATTGAGTAACATCGTTTAATGTATAATCGAAGCTGTACAAAGTAAAATTAGCTTTCATTCACCTAAATTAATCCGCGAATAGCCGTGGTGACACTTGAAGAACAGAACTCGGTTCAAAATTTAAAATTTCCTCTCGAAGAGTTCAGGGAACTACATTGCTTGTATATTTATTAAATAACAATATGAAAATTGCATATAACCTAACCTTATCTCGTAAGCACAGTTACAATGAAAATTACATATAACCTAACCTTGTCTCGTAAGCACCGGTGCCCCCTCAAATCATGTATAATTTGCAGGATCTCGTTGGTTGGTTATAACTGCTCAACATGATTGGTAATCTCAGCAGGGCAAGACTGTGCTTGTAGAAGCTCTAAACGGTTGAAAGGCGGAGCAAACTGCAATATGTAGTCTTCATCTGATGCCAAACAATCAGAAAGTTATTATCTGTATATGGAAAGCGGTCGAAAGCAGAGACAACTAACAAGGGGAAAAAAGCAACACAAAGCTGCATTTTCCAAGCAACCTAACAATAACAAAGAGGAAAATGAACAAGTTCATGAAGTTTAGGATCTCACTCTCTTTGACGGTCCCATAGAGCCAGCATAACACCTCATCTGCAAATGCCAGGCACACTCCTCCCTGCCAAGTATCAACCAACTTTAGCACATTGCAAACAGGAAATACTACTATTCATATTTATAGGTAAACTTCTAAGGCTGTTTTGATTTACTTTGATAATTAAAAGCTCTTAATGAACTTGGCGATCGTCAATAAAGTGGTTGCGGACACCTTCATGTAATATTTATAGATAATACAGGAACAATAATACATCCAACATAACCTTCAAAAATTGGAGCATTCGAAATGATTATTCTCATATTTTTTGTGGGTTGCACCAGGTGGAATAGCACAAGCAAAGAGAGCATAAGGGCATGTGTGTAACAAATGGCAGGCTACCCAAATCATCATCAAAGAGTAACTGGCAATCATAAGATCGAAATGCAGCACATATAGTTCTATAAGTTTATAACGACATTGATACAGCCTCACTACTTCGGTCACAAGATGGCATGTGATAAAGCCCGGAAATTTATCTTAATTCATTACTACAATGTTCGGAGCATGATAATGTTTTATTTTGGTTTTCAGTTGCTGCAAATTTTAAGCAATTGAGTTACACGTAGAGTGGACATCTCTAGTCTTCACATGTCAGTAAGGAAAAATTAATACTATATTTAAAGGGCAATGATTCAACTATTGAATGTATAGGGGTGGCATTCCCTTCATGCCTTTCTCATGTTTAACATTTACTTGTGATTTACGAATATTGATTTAGCTGTTGATTAGGCGAGCTCTGAGTCCTCAAAAACCAGACATTGTTTCCTTATCTCACTGTCCATACCCAAGCTTCCACATGATCTTATTGTATTAAAAGGCACTTTTTTTTTTTTGGGTGCCTTTATAGGCCATCTAATATTTTGTTGAGCATACGGTACAGTTTAGTTCTGTTATTGGAACAATCCCTGTCTAGTGCCTCAGCTAGACAGACTGGACTTGTAATGTGTCTAGGATATTTGTGCAATGGTTAATTCGTTGCCTTTTGTCTTATGAAGTGTTTTGTATGAACTGTGACAAAGCTGGTGAATCATTGTGTAAGTGCACTCGCACTCACAAGGCTGAAGAGGAAAGCACAAGGCATGGGCCTAGCGGGCATGAATGTCAGCAAAGAATATTCACCTGCCAGTAATTCTTCATTTTTACTCTCTGCGTTATATCTTTGGTTCTTAGTCTCTCTGTGCGGACAAGTCGGCCTGCATCATTCCTGAATCAGGGGGACATACCATTAGTTCATAATGTATACCAAGATTTGAAACGGAATAACAATCCATGACAATTTCCCAAGGCCATGAAATTGCTTCAGACAGACATGTCACTTGAGGTGGTGAGAAAGGTAGTCATGAAAGCATGAGAAAAATGGCAAGTACTAAGACTTACCTAAATCCAATGACAATATAAGGCACCCCAGCTAAAAATGATTGAATCTGTGACACACAGATCAATAATGTTAACCTTCACACAGAGAGCAGTTAAACAAAAACTATACAGCAACATAAAAGTTATATCACTAGCAGAAACTTCCCATTCCAACAACAAAACTTGACATCCATCCAAACTACTAAACTTTGACAAAGTGTAAAACTGCTTTATTTTGGCCAAAAAAACATACCAAATCGATTTACACATGGATCATCTATATTATCCTTGCAAATTTCAAGAAATGAAGCGATATTGTCCTTGCAAAGGGCCACAAGAATTTTAAATACTGCAAATCCTCTTGATTTAGCTACTCAATAGTCTCACTTACTCCAATAGATCAACAAGCCTTTAAGTTAAATTTCTTAAAACCTGATGATGTACGCCTATGAAGCACCGACACTTCTAGGGGTCACCGTGTCCACGTATTAGACACGGGGACACGCATGTCCCACACCCATGTATTGGAGATGTATATCTTACATATATGTGTACGAGTATATATACTAGTAATAACAGTGTAGATATCTTACATATCAAAAGAAAAGTGTATATATATTGTTATTGCATACATATATGATTTATTTATACATATAATTAATTAATTATTTATTTATTTTTGCCGTGTCCCCCGCCGTATCCTTGTCCATTTTTTAGAATTCACGTGTCCCGTGTCTGTGTCCGTATCCGTGTCGGTGTCCGTGCTACATAGATGTAGGCTAAAACAACCGTGCACTTGAATTGTGTTTCGTAGAAGGGCTAAAAATGATCTAGATGGATTTTATTCTTTTACTTTTCTGGCTTATATTAGGTAATATTCATATATTGCAATAAAATAAAATTTATCGAACTTGAGCCTGGAGTCGGCTAGATTGAGTTTAACGAGCCGAGCCTGAGCTTCGAAAGTTTTAGACGAGCCTATCTCCAGCCTGAATTTAGCTCGATTAGACTTGCTAAATTTTGGAAGAGTATTCATTGATAATATTTACTGGGGTATATATGCATTGTTGTAGAGATATCATATAAGGTTTTTCTTGATCATGTTCTTGATGGATTTTATTCTTTTAATTTTTTTGGCTTATATTAGGTTATATAGATATATTGCAATAAAAATAATAATTTATCAAACTCGAACCTGAATTCGGCTAGTTTCAGTTTAACGAGCCCGAATTCAAAGGAGCCAAATGCGAGCCTGAATTCAGCTCGATTCCGCTCGTTAAACTGAAACGAGTCCAATCGAGCGAAGTCTGAGGTTTCAAAATTTTAGATGAGTCAAACTCGAGCTCGATTGTTCAGGCTCAAATCAAACTCAAGCAAGACAGAGCCTGACAATGTTTGGATCGATTCGGCTCAGTTGCAACCCTATTTCATATGCTCTCATAAGTAAATGATGTTTTCAAAACCTGCAGCTCTAGTGTTTTTTTCCTGCTCCCTCTTTCAGACTAGGGAAACTTCAGCTCCAAGAAAAATGTTTCAAGTTGAATGTAGCAGCTGTACTTGGTACTCTTAAAGTAATCAGTTGATTGTCCCTAAATATTTGGGTGGAGATTGCTCCACTGATAGACATATACAACAGAATACATCATTGGAGCTGTGTGATAATAAACGCAAAAAAGGACAGACGTGGAGAAGTGAATGTCCTGTAAGATCCTGTGTATCCTTCTATCTAGTTATTTGAGCTATCCAAAGCAATTAGTAATTTGCAACCTTTCTCACATCTGGGAAAGGAAGATTGATAAAGTGGAACGTCAAAAACTCAAGTCTCCATCTGGGGCATATTATACACTAAGAGTCTAAGATAGACAAAGGTACCTAGTTAAAGGCCAAAATGTGAAGACTAGCTAAGATAACCTCCAATAACAAAGGAAAGAGCTATAAAACCAACCACCACACACACACACAGATTCATAGTGAATCTTGGAAGGAAGAAAACAAAACATTACCCAGATCTTGAGCAATTTCTCCCTCTCAAATCTTTCCTCAGTATGATAATCCAACTGTGCGTAATAAAGAAAAATAAGAGGAGGACAATAAGTCGCTAAACTATAGATGGAAATAAAAAAGAAAGAAAGAAGCACAGCTGGCATCCCAACCTCTCGACTTGTCTTCAATTCCACGTAAAACCTCCTTCCATCATCAGTTGAATCACAGCAATCCATTTCAGCACCCATCAAAACACGATGAGCACCTAATTTTGTTTTTAATACAGAACAAAATTCAACATTAGCGTCAACATGATGTATTCCTTCTCCATCCGCTCTGCTATCTTCAGTGGCGAGGGTCTCAAAAGAATATCCCCAGTAACACCTAGATTAAGGAAAGTAGGAAACGCAATTGAAGGGCAATAAAAAGGTGTAAATAGCATGAAAAAGAGGATGACTTAAAAAATCCAATAATCAAGCAAATCATTATCAAACATATACCTCCAGAAGTTAAGCAATGTTCACGAACTTGTCAAAGTACTATTTCAAACATATACGGCTATAAACCTATGATACCTAAAGTTGTTCAACGGGAATAAGTTAATCTAAAGACTTTCTACCCAATCTTCCTCTCTCACTTCTCGTTCATCTAATCAAAGAGACTGAGGACATTTTTAGCAACCTTCCCGCTACAACTAAAACAGTTCTAAAGGGGTGACCTTTTTCCTCCTTTTCCCCCTCAAAGATAGGATCAAAAGATGAATTGCTAAGATAAGTCATTCAAACGTAAATCGTGAATTTCTATGAAAGGATCCTCTAATATACATATGCCTTTCGTATCATAAAGCCAAATGCAAAATAATGCCATGGCAGATCGGGCATGATGAATCCCAATTCCCTTGACCTAGGTAATATTACAAGATTAACTTTGCATTGTTGGAAACTTCCAATTTTCTTTCAGCTTCTGAAATCACGCAGCCTTCTCACTAGGAGGTCAGGAGTTCGAATCTCTCTGCCTGCGTGTAGGGGCTTTTCCTTTATTTGTTTCTTTCCCTGTTTCTACCCTGTAATGGGCTTATTTCTTGTATTGATTAAGTTGCTGAGCTTGGTTGTCTCGTGGACTCTCACAATTCATGTAGTGTCCCAGGTTGGTACTTTGTACTTCATATGCGATGTAATTGATCTCTCTTCTATCAATTGACCCAAAAAAAAAAAGTTTCTGGAATACAGACTTGTGTGTTCATTTATGTGTTCGTTCTAGTACCTCCGACGATCTAGCTCACTTTGTGGCCGTTCTGGTAGTTTATGCACATCAAGATACACAACCCCTTTCCTTTTATGCACCCCCATTTCCCAAGGTTCGTGCCTGATATAAGCAGTAGACAATATCTGCAGATAAAACGATGGACAGAGTCATCCATGGTTCACAAAAAGCTTATATTTAAAAAACTTAAACAATCCTTCTGGTCCATGATGCAAGCACTGTCAGGTATAAGAAGGTATTGAATTGCTCAACATAGACATTTAAACATACATTTTTTTCTAAAAATTTGTCATAGCAAGTGTTTCGGCGAATAGATGGTAATTCCAACTTCCACTAAAAAAAAGTATGTAACTAGTAGGAAATACCATTCAAAAGATCAGTGAATCACCTTATTAAGGTTGTTTCGATATGTCTGCAAGAGATAACAAGGGAAGAGGATTAAATAAAAATTAAGCAACCTGAAGTTAATAAAATAAAGAAGACAGTTAACATATGAACGCGGGAAATATAGCAACGACTCTTACCACAAAATGCATATTTTCGAGTGGAATCTTTTTATCTCTTACGCAAGCAAGAAGGTCGCCAAAACCCTGAGACCCCAAGTCTGAAAATAGAGAAAATACAGCATATGTAAGTACTTATTAAACAGTTCAACAATAAAGCTCTCCGAGTAAATCCTAGCTAATCTCGTCTAGTTTGTTTCTGTTCGCAGTTATGAAGTGTACCTTTCTTCTCTATAAAAGTATCAAAGCCTTCATTCAAGTCAGCTCCAACATCTTCAGAAATAAGACGCTTGAAAAGTCTCTAACAGTGTACAATGAAGTCGGTGTAAACCAGCTAACAATCAGTATGATACTACCATTTATTATTAGGAAAACCAATTGACGGATATTGGAAAAAATGAACTACCGATAGATAAGGATCTGGAGGCTTACCAAGCTGCGATCGTCAAAGAATACATCTCCACCTTCTACCCTACTGTAGCAAGCAAGTTCAAGTGGCTAGTTCACCGTGTGTCAATTATCAGAAACATCGGAAAAAATAACAAAAATAAGTACTCCAGGAAAATAGAGGGGACATCTAGGTGTAACCACCAGGCAGCATAAAAGGATTTTTGGCCATCAATTTGGACACATTTTATGTCCACCAAACAGGCCAAACGTGAACCAACCAACTAAAGTAAACCGTTCACTCTATGTACTTTTAAGTTTCCATTTTCCTTATTTCTCCTTTCAAGGTAGCTACCACTGCAAAAACTGAGGTATGGAATCATGAACAGAGATATTTAAATCTAGATTCACAACAGTACCCACTACCCACACATTTTTGGCACAGCAGATTCTTTGAAGACTGGACAGTTTGGACACCAATTAAAAACTTCTAAAAAATTACCTCTTGGATAGTTATGCATTTCCTTGATAGCGTTTCTTCACTCTTTGAAAGCTTTAATTCAGAAACAAAGCGTTCATCACGACCATTGAAGAACTTCGAGCCGTAACCAAAGTTCTGTCTTTGAGGATAAGGTCCAGGTCGAGGAAGAAGGCCGGCTCCTCGATCATTTTGCCAACGACCACGCCCAAGACCACCTCTGTTATGGTTGTTAGGATTTCGTATGGTTGGTAGAACTGCAAAACAAAGTTATTAGAGCAAGAGACAAAGACAGTGGAGAGAGAGAGAGAGAGAGACCCATGATGCAGGATGCTTAGGATGCCTAGCCTTCCTAGCAAGGCATCAGGAACTAAATTTGCTAATCTTTCAACAAGCCATAATTTAAACCCAGATATACAGCCAATGTTTCTTAGGTCTGAACATAGTGAAATTTTATGTGTGGTTCTAATAAGATAGAACTCGGTCAACATCCACCGTGCCTCAGAAATTACATAAAGATATATGTCCAATTTGCACCAAGTTCATAACGCCCACCCAAATGGAAATACCCGCCATTGTTCACATCAGTGCCTTGGAATCACCGATGCAGAGTTAGGAATTTCGCAACAACTAAAAGGGCAGAAGTCAAGATCCTAAAACATGAAAAGTCCATAGTCCCCTTGTCAGGAATAATGCAACCAACCCACAAAGGCGTTGTCTCTAATTTTGTCCCCAATCAACTATTAGTATCATAAATCTTATATTTTGTTGTGCTGATGATTTTTTTGCCTTTTTGGCAAAAAAAATGAATTGATTATTTCTTCCTAAATTTTAGGCATTCCTGAATTCTCCATTCCATTCCCATAATGGAGCATCATCAAGCATGGCATAGTTTGTTGTTGGGCTAGTAAGTTTGTGTTCAACTTTCGTCCAATTTGATGTAACCCTAATGACACTTCTCAATAACGCCCTATAAGTTAGCAAAAAACTCTTATAACCTAATCGTAAACCCATGAGCAACCAAAAGATTAGATTTTCACAAGTTACCAGGCACAAGGAAAGGACTAGTGGCGAGGGTTTTGCAGTACTCTTCATTATCAGAACCAAACAGATCCTTGTCTTCATCCTCAACATTATAAAAACTAGACCTCACTTCTCCTCCATCATTATCCTCTTCACCTTCATCGTCGCTTCCACTTCCGCTTCCACTTCCACTACCACCGCTGCTCCGGTTAGACGACGAAGCGGAGGAAGACGCCGCTGCCGAGGAGGAGGAAGAGGAGGAAGCGGAAGAAGATCGGCGACTCTCCTCTTCTTCTTCGTTTGGTTCTCTGGGTGGTGGTGGTTGTTGATCATCGTCGTTTTGGTAATCTTCTTCTTCTTCCTCTTCTTCTCCGAACAAGTCTAGGTCTTGCTCTGAGAAATCCATTCGATTTTTGTGTCTGGAAGTTAGACCAAACACAGCTAGCGCTCTCTCGATTTCGATCTCTCGGCTTTTTAGATTCGTAGGTTTTATACTGTGTGTTCTAGGGGAAATGGACTCGGGTTTGGATCCGTACTGACTCGGTTGGACTGCGAGGGTTAGGTGTCGAGTTTGCAGTAGGCTCCTGGGGCGATTGATGGTGTGGCATAACAAGGAGCCCCAGGGCTACAAAATAATTCGAAATTGCAAAATTGATTCAAACTCGAACCGAACCAAACCGAATCGAATAAAACTGAATATTTTGCTCCAAATATTAGCAGGGTCTCTTGGAGCTGTTAATCAAATGAATCGGACCATATTCCTATATATACTCCCTCGAAAATTGGTCGCAAGGTTTTAAGGCCTCGTTTGATTTGCAGATTGAAATAGGTGGGATTAATAATCAATCCTAGGATCGGTAGTCCCGGATTATTTATCCTGGTATTAATTTCATCCCTAAGTTACCCAATCCCATGTTTGATTCGCGTGAAATTATTTATGGGATAAATTTTTTTAATCAAAAACATTTTCTTTTTGAAAAAAAAAAGAGTTAAAATTTTTTTTTTAAAATGAAAAAATTATTTTTTTAAAAAAATATTTGTGGAAAACAGTTTTTGAAAAACATTTATTTTGAAAAAAAATAAAAAAATCATTTAATATTATTTCCAAATAATTTTTTTTAGATATATTCATTTTTTTTGTATAAATAGAGTTTTTTTAGATAAATAATTATTTCCAAAAAAAATTTAGATTTTTTTTGGAAACATTATTTTAATAATTTTGTAAAATTAAATTTTTATGGAAAATATTATTTCAAATTTTGAAAATACATTTATAAATTTTTTATTTTTATTTTTTGTAAATCATTTAAAAAAAAAACAATTTTGAAAATACTTTTTTAGAACAATTCGAATGTCATCCGAATATTTTCGTAAACAATCCCATTTTTGTCAATCCCACCTCCCCCCTGGGATTATTTAGTATCCCGCATATAGGGATAAAAATAATACCAAGATTAACAATCCTGAGCATCATTTGGGAACCAAACATGGGATAAGCTAAGAAGTGGTACAGTTAGTCCTATCCTAGACAGTTAATCCACAAATCAAACGAGGCCTAAAAGTTTATATTAATAAGTGAAAGTATGACCGCAGTTGTCAATAGAATTTTTTTTGGGTAAATTGTCGATAGAAATTGTTTTGGATAGACCAAAATGAGGGTAGAACTGTAAACCGTGAATTGGTTTAATTCAGTCCGTAGGACTTTTGGACCTTATAAGGACCCGTAATTTCACATGATTTTTCGAAAATAATGTTGGAGAAATGTGAGAAAATGAAAATAGAGTAAATTGGGCCAATGTGGAATAAGTATAAACATTGGGGTGTCTTTAAAGTGCATTAGAAACACAAGGGGTATGTGTGTAATTAGTGGGATATATATAGGAAGGTGTGGCTGATTTTTTTTGGAACCAAACACACTCCTCTCCCTCTCCACTTGTTTGGTTCTTTTACTTCTTTTGCAATGAAAAATAATTATGTGCGAGCATGCCAGAGAGAGTTTCAATCTCCTCCCTCAGATTAACTTTGGAACAAACCAAATTTAATCAGGCGATTGTATTTAATGATTCTATTACCTCAATTAAGAGGATTTTTCTTTTAAAGTGAAGAAATATAAACCAATATAATTAGGAAATTAAAGAACAACAAAGAAACAAGATACTTTGATTAACAAAATCAAAGATAGACTTACTTCGAAATTGTCTCCAACTTCACAACAACAGGTAACAAGTTCTTCGAGCAATTGATTATTATAAGAACAATCTGAAATCTACTTCCTAAACTATTTCGAACTGAGTCGAAATCCTAATTCTACCTGCCAATGAACAAACCAAACATAATTTGTTTGATAGCTGTTTGTTGAAGATTTGTCCGGGGGCCTTCTCACTCTTCAATCTCTTCTATTTATAGATGCTACTTGCAGTTTGAACTTCCCGCTCAAAAATATTTGAACTTGGCTTGCTTCGAACTTATCTTTACACTTCGAATTGACAATTTCTTCCCTCCTTCACGTCTGAATTTGAATTCCTTTAATCTTCTTCCAGAAGTTTTAATTTGAATTTGCACAATTGCTTAAAATAATTCAAATGATTACATGTTAAGGAGATAACCGCCTTGCATAATATACTCCACGTGTTTAACTGCCAATTGCCTTGTTTCACAATTTTACACGTGGAGCTCATGTGTGGAGCTCATGTGTTTAGCAGTTAACATCATGGCTTCAAAGTCAATTTCCACATTAGCTTTGACCCCTAACTGCCAATAACTGCTTTTCAAACTGAGAAACAATACGACATCGTATTCACTCAATTTTATTCCATTAATCCAGTGTATCTTCATTGACACATATTTGCCAATGTTTGGCATAATTGATTACGTGCCAATTAATTATTGGATTTGTTAATTTTATATGTAAACACCACTACAACAATTCTCTCTCCCTCTCCTTCTCCTCTCAAACCCCATCACAAATTCACCTTTCACACCGCATATCTTTAAGATTTAACCTGATTTTCGTCATCTACGCGCGATTTGGAATCACCTTAGAGGAGCTCATTTCGGTTGGAGTGCAAGAACAAGCTAGGGTTTCCTCCTCTCTCATCTTTGGAGCTTATTGATTAAGGTAGGGAACTCATTTCTACCTCCTCTAAGTGTATATGGTTTGAATTAATGCATAATGTTCACATCTCTCTCTGATTTCATGCCTAGCTTTTACACCTCCATGGAAATTGGGTTTGAACTTGTATGAGCTTGATTCTCCACACATTGCTGGATTGATCTTTGATTGAGTGCTTAGACATGCCACATTGATGTTTGGTTGTGTTTTGGAACCTCATTTTTGCCTTGGACTGAAGCCCCATTCGTTAGGAACAAAGCTGTCAAATTTTCACCCGAAACCCAGGTGGATCGATCCAACCCTGGATCGATCCACAACTCTCTGTTTGTGTTTTGAACCAACGTGGATCGATCCACTTGTTGTCTGGATCGAACCAAAACTCTCCGAATTGCCTTTGGAACATTGTGGATCTATCCACCCTATGGTTGGATCGATCCAGAACACTCTAGTCAATCTTAACACTATGGATCGATCCACTCATTCTTTGGATCAATCCACCCTCCTTTCAATTCCCAAAAATTGTTTTTGTCGATTTCAGCCGCTTGTTCGTACTTGTACTCAGTATATCCAATCCATACACCTCAAAACTTATTGGAAAATACCTCCCTAGCCTATCATGGTGTGTTTTATGCTTGGTCTTAGTTTCTCACGATCTTGAACACGTGTTAACTTCGCCACAATCGTTACACTACGAGTTTTCGAACTAAATGTATTACATGAAAGTTTTGGACACATAATGGTTTAACTAACTACTAAAAATGGTGATCACTAATACTAGGGCCATCATTGGGTGCGTCCCTAGCCATGGGTGCGCGGAGCCCACGAAATCCGGCAGGGGTACACGGAGCCCACGAAATCCGACGGAGAGATTCATTCCCTATTAAAACAATTGGTTATTTTATGAAGTACTTAAAAATGAGATGTTTTATGAAAGATGCGGTATTTTGGCAAAATTGAACACACGACACAAATTATAACGGTTACGAGGAAAACGATGGACACTTAGGCTATTTTCGAACGTACCGGTATTTCCTTGGACACATGGATACTTGTTGAAGGGAGTGGAGGATTGCACAATGGCTTGTGAAAATGAGTGAATGCAGGATTGTCGAGAATAGATGAGACGTTACATATTTAGGATGAGTGTGTGGTTGACGAGCGGATATTCTTCAAGATAAGAGTGAGTCACGTTATATTAACGTTTGTATATGATTATTATTATTACCGATGTAGCTGGGCATGGTGAACGTGGCTTGTGAAACACGGAATATTATTATTATTACGCTGGGCATGGTGAACGTGGCCTGTGAAATATGGAATATTATTATTATTATCAGCGTAGCTGGGCATGGGTGAACGTAGCCCGTGAAATACGGTTTAATTTACTAATACAATTGGACAAAAATATTAGGGATCTATAAATCCTGGTACGAGTTTCGGGAACCAAGACTCCTAACGTGTGTATATATATATATATATATACGGCAGCTTTCCAGTCAGGGATCCCTGACTCGAGATTTTTGGGTGTTTTGAAGCTTTTAAAACGTGTTTTTGCATGATCCAAACCGTCCAATATGTTTAAACACGTGTTTTTAAGGGTCTCTGCGAGAAATCGTCAAAAAAAAAATATCGGGAATGGCTTGATTCGAGCAGTTTTCCACAAAAACTGTACATTTATAGTTTTATAAAAAAATTGCTTCGATCAAGCCCTTCCCGGTATTTTTTTTGTCGATTTCTCACGGGGGCCCTTAAAAACACGTTTTAAACACATTGGATAGTTTGGATCGTAAAAAAAATATCGGGAAGGTGGATCCCGGAGTCTGGAAACCCCGGACTTTATATATATTGAAGTGTAAAATTGGGAAACTAGGTACTTAGCACGTGTGAAACACTTAAGATTAAATAAAAGAAGTTTTCATGAACGAAAATGACAATTTTATAAATGTTAACACGTCGACTTTTATTTGGTTCATATATCATTCATGAGTCATCACATGTCAATATGAAACATTGTATCTGTCAACTCACAGTGTTTGTCTCATGCTCATTTCACGTACATCTTTCATTCTCTATACCCTTAGCGTTAGTAGAAAGGTTTCCTACTGGGCTATTGTAGCTCACCCTAACAATTTCAGGTAAAACAACATAGAGTACGAGTCGCTTGCTTGGAGTGCGCGATTGGATTTGAAGGGCATGCATTAGAAGAAGTATCATTTTATGTCATGAACCTTCATTTTGGAAGACAAAGTTGTAGCTCTATTATTTTGTACTATCTTTTGACTCTGGAAAATGTAATAACTTTATGTACTTGATACTTGTTTTCATATGGGATATCAGCATTCAACTTGACGATGCGTGTAGAATTTGGATATCGCTAAATGAAAAATAGTGTCTACGTCAGTTGTCTGAAGTTGGTAGCTTATCATTAGTGTATATTTCCTCTACGTTGGTATATAACATGATCCCCATCAGAATTTGGAATCGATTAAGTCATCAAATGGCTTTACGCCTCCAAAACCCTAATCATTATAGGAGCCCATCAATGGCTCAAAAGGTCTAAGAAAATAAGCCAAATCAAGCCAAGTTTGTGCACCTAGGGAAGATTTAATCATAGCAATGTCACTGGGGTCAGGTTATTGAGCCATGTCGCCTAAAAGAGTCGCTAACTTAGGAGACATCTCTCCGATAAGATACGATGTTGTGCTCATTTCTTTCCAGGTTATAGCGAAGGGTGAAGGGCCAATAAAACTTTTAAACAACATGGACTTTTAAACAACATGGCAACAGTCAAGGGGAAGAACAAATTCAAGAAAAAGTTAAACTTGAGAAGATATCAAGCTGCAGGCAACAAATAAAATCCTAAACCAAACATCTAGGGCTAAAACCTCTAGGCCACATAAGAACAAAATAGGTGCAATCCAAAATGTACCCACAAAGAAACTATAAATAGACAATTTTTTCTTTAGAAACAAGATTTCCCAGTTGCAGGTCATCAGCTAGTCGCATACAAACTGTAAGACCCACGAATATTGGTTCCATCAGAACCGGAGAAGATGGGTAAACCCAGAACAAGTCTAAATAGTCAGATTATGTATGTAAACACAGAAAACATAAACTAAAATCCAAACCGAACCAGGAAATAGTTTTACTCAAAAAATTGCCTAATTCTTCAATATACTTTCATCTCCTTTTCAACAACATTGTATGCTAATACAGGAAATAGGAACACCAATAAAACCCTCCCAATCCTGTTTTACTCTAAAAATTGCCTCGTTCTGCATGACAATCAAAAAACTTTCATCTCTTTAAAAAAATTGTGTGCTAACACAAGTTAAAAAATTCCTAATCCTTTGATGATATTCAGACTCATATCTCCACTGGAAGTAACACAAATGGTGGACCTGCAAATATCACAAAAAACGATAAGTTACCAATAACCACTGAAGAAAATGAAAAGGTGAGACGAATAAATGTTCTCCCTAGTGCAATAGCTAAAACATCATCCACATTTTTTGTTACCGTGATATTTAATTCCAAGGATTTTTTTTAATAAAATATGGGCTTCATTTGTTTAGCACGAACAACAACTGGCAGTGTCTTTTCCTATTTTAAGACTGTAAAAGATGTAGTGTTGCAGACTTATAGTTCCACTTCCATAAGCTTTTTTTAAGATGAAGTGAAGTACTTGCATAAGCTACATAAACCTTTTCCAAAATTGTTTCCGATAAAACCCTGTAGTAGTTTGGTTGACAATAAAAGATCGACCACAGGTAGCACCAGAACAAAAACAAAGACCAGAATTGTCGTGAAGTATTTTGTTCTTCTCAATGGGCATAGAACTCTCAATGGGCATAGAACTTGCTTACTCGAGAGTAAAGAACAAAAGGGCAGATATACTTATATTTCTTGCCTTTTATTACTCAAACGTTTCAAAAGTAGGAAGCAAATTACAGTTGATCAATTGGCATACATAAGTATGACAAATTAGCAGTCAATTTGAACTAAATTTGTGTTTTTTCCCTTGATTGGGATTTCCAAATTCCAATTAACTTGGTGATCATAAAGATGCTAAAAGAACAGGGGTAACAGTCCACACAAACAGATTTTTGTTTTCAAAGTTTGGAAGAATCTGTAAGGACAATCAAATTATTAAAGACCTATGGGCATGCCATTTGGTTTCAGGGGTATGCCCCCTGTTGTTTCTCCAACTGAGTTTTGTGTTTTGTGGACTGACATTGTAAGTAACTAAAAAAAGGTTAACGTGCGCAAACAATTGAGACAAAACGTACCTATGTGTGGAACGTCTTCCTCAGTAAAACTACAATACTCGACGCGTAAATCATCAATTGAGGTAAGAATAATAGCCTTGAAGGAATGGGGATCAACTCTATCCTCCTTGGCTTCAAAGGTCACATAATACAATGTAGCCTCCACCTCCTTGTCTGTGAAACGATTACTTGGTATATGCACATCTCTAGAGTTGAGACAAACCACCCTCTTGCCGATGAACTGGTAGGATGCGTGGTGCAATGTAAAAGAAGTTACATTCAATACCAAGAAAAAGGTAAGAACGAGAAGAACTTGATGAACTAATATGTTCGCACAACTTACATTCTTTTGGTTGTAAAAAAAGAACGGCTATTTTTGCCAACTCCTTCAAAAAATCCAATCTTTCATCTAAGACAATATTGCGGACTAAAGTTGGGATAAGTAAACCTGGTAGCTTATAGCCAGGGATGAGGTGCCCACAAGCAAAACCCTATAGTTAAACATAAGTTTACACAATTAGACACTTAACTCCCATCATTAGGGAGTTATTTCAACATTACATGAGATTTTCCCCAGCTCGAATATGAATTTTCTGTTTCTAAAGACAAAAGTTCAACAAACTAGATTAACCCCATATTCAACTACATAACATGCAAGTTCTACCAATCATGTGTGATCCTATACCATAAATTTCACGTAATCCACAACCCTAAACCAAAGTATTGAACCAAATGTAGTTCGGAAGCAGGAATATTAACTCTACCGAGGGAATCCGATCAAAAGAATTACCACTCAAGCCTTGCCTGTTCTTATGTTCTCTTTCTTTTTCTTTTTCTTTTTCTTTTTTTTGCTCTGCCAAATGAACTTAACATCGTACTTAAAAGGATAAAGTCTCAAATGTTCTGTTATAAAACAGACAAGTGATGTGTAAATATGGTCTATCAAACAAAAATGTGTATATACGGAATCCACTCTTATCCTGATTTACAAGTTAATTACTCCATCCTACCTTTGTAAATTGGGAAATAACTCTTCAACCTATGACATGTGGACAAAAGACCTTATAAGTTCTTACAATTACATATATATGCGAGCGTCATTCTTTTGAGCGCTAGAAAAACAAGTAACTAGTGTCCCTAACACATGCAACCAATTTTCGTACTCCTTTAATAGATTTAATTAAAAAGTCCAGCTACCAAACTTACATGCATTAAAACTTTCATATATATATATATATATATATGGGGGCCGATTCCGGGGACACATAAAAAAACACAAAAAAAAAGACACTTCATCTCAACCTTTAAAACCAATGGCCGGGATTAAAATACTCTCTTTCCTCCCTTCCCATCCCCTCACTTGATCCCTCCCTCCCTCCCTTTCTGTAAACTAACACACAGTCCTCCCCTGGTCGCTCCATCTCAGCAATCTCTATCTCCGGCGAGGATTGACGGCGGCAAACCCATCTCCAACGAACCCATCCCTGTCGTGGGTGTTGGTCTGATGAGGTGCTTGCGATTTTCACTGTGCCTCCCGCAGGTCGCTGCTTCGCCAAATCCATCAAACTAGACCATCATTGCTTGTGGATTGACTATTATAATAGTTCAATAACTCGTAACTTGGTTGTCTCTGTTTTTCTACACTACTCTAATGACCACTATTCAAATCCAAGTCTGATTATGATTTTTAAAATGTGGGTTTGCCTCTGTTTCAATTGTAATCTCTATGACTCTTTACGTTTTTTGATTTGGTTTTAAATGCACCTTGGAGGCTTAATATTTTGCCTCTCTACACGAATCTAAGGCGTATTGGTTCTGGCCAGTAGTTCATCAATTATGAATGGTTTTGCATGGCCAGTAGTTCATCAATTATGAATGGTTTTGCAAGGACTTTCGTATCCAAGGAATTCAGATTTTTTTATGAATGTCAAAGAGGTCTAGGGAGGAGAGAGGGAGAAAGGAGAGGGTGTTGCTGGAGATGGGTTCGCGAAAGATAGAGTCACCGGAGTGAGAGGAAAACCAGGGGGGTGTCGGTGAGGGTAGGGGAGAGTCTCTGAGATGGAGACGGAGAGAAAGTGAGATGGGAAGGGGAGAGGGAGAGATCAGGTGAGATGGAGAGTGGGAAGAGAGTGTGTACCTTTGTAATTTCTAATATCAACCCTTGGTTTTAAGGATCGAGATGGAGTGTCTTTTTTTTGTGTTTTTTTATGTGTCCACGGAACCGGCCCCATATATATATAGAGGAACTCTCTAGTCCGGGACCCTTCGGTCCGGAACTCATAGTTCCGGATCAAATTTTCATGATCTGAACCGTCCAATGTGTTCAAAAGGTGTTTTCCAAGGTCCACGCGAGAAATCTTCAAAAAAAAAAAATACCGGGAAGGGCTTGATCCACGCAATCTTGTAAATATGCAATTTTTGCGAAAAATTGCGTGGATCAAGCCCTTCCCGGTATTTTTTTTTAAGATTTCCCGCGTGGACCTTGGAAAACACCTTTTGAACACATTGGACGGCTCGGATCATGCAAAAACATCTTTTAAAGCTTCAAAACGCTTCAATCCGGGATTTCTAGGATTCTTGACAGGATCTCCGGCGTATATATATATATATATATATATATATATATATATATATATATATATATATATATATATATATATATATATATATATATATATATATATATATATATATATATATATATATATATATATAAAACCCAAATACAACAAAAACAAAGAACCACAAAAAACGAAAAAACCTGAACCACAAAATAACAATAAAAAAGATGTTACATGCTTTAACTGTGGCAAAAAAGGCCATTATAAAACCACTTGCAAAGTAAAAAAGAAGATCAATCAATTGGGAATTTCTGAACAGGATAAAAAAGCTATATTAGAAATATTCAAAATCTCGAACCAACAAAATTCTAGTGATTCTGAGCACTTAGATTCCTCTTCAGAATATCATTCACTAAGCTCCAATGAAGAAAAAGACCAAATAAATTTTGGGTGTAACAACGAATGCTGTCAAATCAATGTCCTCACCACTAACCTCCCCGAAGAAGAATTACTAATTGACCTTATTAGCAAAATTGATGACAACCAATTAAAACAACA
Source organism: Vaccinium darrowii (assembly GCA_020921065.1). Classification (NCBI taxonomy): domain Eukaryota; kingdom Viridiplantae; phylum Streptophyta; class Magnoliopsida; order Ericales; family Ericaceae; genus Vaccinium; species Vaccinium darrowii. Next base: position 19,619,737 of record CM037162.1, on the reverse strand, counting down.
ATACATTAAGAAATTAAAAAACGTCCTTACTAACACAAATAATGAACCCAAAATTACAAAACAAATTGTCAATCTCAATGAAACTTTAGAACGATTCCGTCAACCCAAATCCCAAAACCCATATAATATGAATGAACATATTAATCTTCTAGAGGCTAAAATAATAAACCACTTAATACTGCCCTCGAATGGATCCGATATCCAATTCCTAATAAAAAAGACCTCATTAATCGATTACATAATGCCACAATATTTTCAAAATTTGATCTAAAAAGTGGATTCTGGCAAATCCAAATCCATCCAAAAGACAGATACAAAACTGCCTTTACAACACCCTTTGGCCATTATGAATGGAATGTAATGCCATTTGGTCTAAAAAATGCTCCAAGCGAATTTCAAAAACAACAGTTGACTCTAACTACTAGTGCTATGGCAATACCACCAATAGAGTTAGTTAATAGGTATCAAGTCCTTAACCCTCACCCTATTAGCAAATATAACCTTAGGTCTTCAGCCTTAGCTTATCCTCCAATATCCCAAAACTACACACCAGTCAACCAAATAGTTGGTTCGTCATCTCAACCAATTACCCCTGCCAAAACAGTCTACTTTCCAAAAGCACAAGTTCAAAATATTTTCTACATCTATAGATGAACATTGGAAACATTTAAAATCATTTCTACAAACCATTAAGCACAATGGCCTAGTTGTTTCTGCTCCAAAAATTAAATTATTTCAAACAAAAATCCGGTTTCTAGGATACCATATATATCAATCTACTATAACCCCAATAGATAGAGCTATCCAATTTGCTGATAAATTTCCAGACGAAATTACTGATAAAAACCAATTACAAAGATTTTTAGGATCATTAAATTATGTATCTGAATTTTACAAAAATCTCAGACCACTATGTCAACCATTATTTGAAAGATTAAATAATAACCCACCGGTTTGGACAATAACCCATACAAATATTGTACAACAAATTAAAACATATGTCAAAACCTTACCATGTTTAGGCATTCCAACATCTAACTCGTTTAAAATAATACAACCTGACGCCTCTGACATAGGTTACGGTGGCATCCTTTTGCAAAAAATTAATACAACATCTCCTGAACAAATAGTTAGATATCATTCAGGAATATGGAACAAAACACAAAATAATTATAGCACCATTAAAAAAGAAATTTTAGCACTTGTATTATGTATCTCTAAATTTCAAGATGACATCTTAAATCAAAAGTTTTTAATTCGCATTGATTGTAAAAGTGCAAAACATATTTTAGAACAAGATGTAAAAAATTTGGCTAGCAAGCAAATTTTTGCCCGCTGGCAATCAATATTAAGTATATTTTACTTTGATATTGAATATATTAAAGGAAACCAAAATTCTGTTCCTGATTTTCTTACAAGAGAATTTTTATTAAATTAAACCCTTTTCTTTTCTTGCAGCAATGACTGATAAAGCCAAACAAGACAGCAAGAACAAAAACCCACAACAACAGTTGACTCTAACTACTAGTGCTATGGCAATACCACCAATAGAGTTAGTTAATAGGTATCAAGTCCTTAACCCTCACCCTATTAGCAAATATAACCTTAGGTCTTCAGCCTTAGCTTATCCTCCAATATCCCAAAACTACACACCAGTCAACCAAATAGTTGGTTCGTCATCTCAACCAATTACCCCTGCCAAAACAGTCTACTTTCCAAAAGCACAAGTTCAAAATATTTTCTACATTGAACCTTCCTTTCCAAAAAATCAGACCCCGAATGATTTGGCCCAAAATTATTTTCCTACAAATTGGCATTTCATACCACAACATCCAGAAAAATCTATCCTTTACTATAAAGCTATTTTAGAACAAACCCAATCTGTTGTTATCAAACAGGTTTTTGATGCCAAAGACCAAACTACAATTAATTACCAGCAATTTTATATTCATAAAATTATTAACATTAATGAATGGGGGCATCCTTCTACCCTTCATGAAATTCAAAACATGGGTCTACATTTTAATTATTACGACTACATCAATGCTTGGTCTTATACACTATTCCATGAAAATGAAAAATTTTCCCACTCCTGGTTTTTCCAATTTGACCAAAACTTCAACTCTCCTTTTCCAACTTGGTTCCTTCGCTGGTGGGCCCAAATGGGGGCCTGTGATGAAATCATTCCACCACCTCTCTTAGATCAAGTTGATTATTTCTATTCCAAACAAAAACTCCATAATCACCTCCAACAATTCCCAAAACTTCTTCTTTTTGTTGCAAAGTATAAAGTTGCATGGATTTTCAAATGGAAATACGTTATTTCTGACAACATCCTCTGCCGCCAGTTCCTGGTTAAATGGTGGCCCAAATTCAATATCCAACAAGTTATTGACAAAGTTCAAGCTGATTATAAAATCAGAATTCCAACTCCAGTTCCAATAAATGATCGACCACCATCCCCCTATATGATCTCCAATATCAAACTCGACAGTCCAACAACCAGCTCTCCCAAACCCAAGGCACCAAACCAAACAATCATTAAATTAGCCCAACAACTTATTTCCCAGGCTGCTCAAAATCCAGACAAAGATGCCAGCAAAGCATTACTCCAAATAGCCACGGATATGCTCAGCCAAAGTCAAGACATCGAAGACTCAACTTCCTCAACGCCAGAAATGAATCCTTTTGATTCTTTATTCTAAGACTCCCAAGATCCAAATGAATTATAAATAACATTTTCTCTATTTTGCAGGATCAATATCTGATAAAATCATTACACCTCAATTATCACTCACTGATAGTTGCAGAGGATCAATTATCCCCACTGGATAATGGTGAAAGCGTGCGTTTAATATTGTCCAGTGTTTTCAAATGAATCACCTCGACATCGAATTTGAGCGTGCCATCACTCCTCTTATCACTTGGGATGAAAATAATAGCAGGCGACAAATTCGTAACCAATTACATGATTATTGGATGCAGTTCTTATTCCAACCAAACACCAAAGTCAATATCAAGTTTTGGATTCTACGCATGAATCGTCTCCTAGCTTTCTATGAGAAAACTGCGTATTCCAACCCAATCATGAATAGCAAAATGATATTTCTCAGTGAAGGTGAGAAGACTGATTATTTTTGGTTCAAGTTCGTAGTCAAAAGATTACGGAACAAACTCAAGTTACTGTCAAGACCATAACAAAGCATCTCCAGCTTTACAAGATTCCTTCAATATCAATCACATGTAGAGCAACAAATCAAGACCAATGATCACGATCTTTTACAAAAAGTCAAAAGCAGCATTATTTTCCACAAATGAACAAGACCTTCGCATGGGACTCTCTTTTCCACAACAACTACAAGACAAAAGCAACATCTTGCCATATTCCGTGAAGAAAGAATGACGAAAAGAGCACCTCCAAGTCAAAAGCACTATCATGACCTCTTCCACCGACAGCAACAAATGATCAAGACCTACGAACTCCAACGAAACCTTCAGAGTCAAAAGTAAAATTATTATTTTACTTTCCCACCGAAAGCAAAAGCCAACTACAGCAAAATCAAATGGCTCTATCTCACACGACAGCAAGCTCCACATGGGAAACCACTTTCCCACCGAAAGCAAAAGCCAATTTCAATATTTCAATGATTATAAACAGGAATCCTTATTCTATAAAAGGATCCTCAAATTAGTTAGTTCAATATCTTTCGAAAATTGTATCTTTCAATTTCTGAAATCCTCTCCTCCTCTCCTCCAGTTGTAATCCCTTCTCATCTCTCTTCCCCTGGGAATATCTCTCCCAACTCTCCTCCAATTCTCCAAGTAGCTTTCAAGTAAGATTTCATGATTTCAATATAATGATTTGAATTTAGTTTTCAAATTGCTTGTTTAATCTACTGCATTACCATGGCCGGTTCTACCGCCTCAATTATTATACTCTGTTTAATTTAAATATCTTATATCAGACCCCTTTCCATGTCTGTCCCCGCTTCCCCCTCCCTTATGGTATCAGAGCCAAGTATGATTAGTGAGTAGTGACCAGGTAGTGGTTATGCTAGGTGGTTAGACCAGTGTTGCAGTAGGATGTAGAGTACCCTTATACTCTGATAATCTGTTCACTATTGTCAAATACTTGTTGTTGTTTTATTAATAGTTTGGCCGTAGATCTGCGAACTACCACGTTACATCAGGTCACCCAGGTTCCTAGGTTCCCATTGTGAGGTGTGTAAATCCCGAGGTAGGGTAGCCGTTTTTGGGTATGGATGGGGTATGTACTTGGTGGCGTATGTGTCTTGTAGGAGATAAACAGCCAGCCTATTAAGTAAACAATTCAGGTAGTTGAAATAATTAACAGCTTATTTCAGTATATACTACTCTATACTCTTACTCTTCTGGTATAACTTACCTAGTATAACTACTCCTGTTACACCTCCCACACCAAACAATGAACAAACTATTTAGATGCAACTCTTCAGCTACTAACCTATCTACAATGTCTTCCATACCAGACATAGTCAATGAAGAAGAACAAATTTATGAAAACCTAAATACAGAGTTAAATAATTGGAACATCCCCAAGATTTCTAAAAACCAAATTTACCAAACAAGCTGGTTTGATGATAAATTTAAGACTAGTCAGGTTACCAAAACTTCAGAACAAATTTATGCTATAACAAAACAACAAGAAAAATGTGCCCTACTAAGTAAAGAATCAATTACCCAACACATTACCAAAGGATATAAATTTATGCATATAGGATTAGTTCAAGTTGCCATTAAACCACTCACACGACGCGGTTTAAATTCCTCCATATTACTAGCATTACGAGATAGCCGATTTACAACATTCAGCGATAGTTTATTAGGACTAATGGAATCTAGTTTACATAATGGTCCAATTCATTTTGACTGTTATCCAGACCTACACTTAAGTTTAAATGATAAACACATCCTAAAAGCCTTAACTCTTAATCTCCAAACCTCTGGAGCCATCACCCAAATGCTTGAAGGAAGTCACTCAATTGCTCTAATATATCGAGTTTACTACAAATGTACGAAAACTAATCTTAATATCCATGCCTTAGTTAAAAGTCCAAAAGATAAAACAATCCTCATTCAAAGTAGTACTACTAACGCCAACATCCAAGTACCAAAAACCATTCAATGGAATGAAATTCAATTACCTAATACTTGGATAGCCGAAAATGAAAACTATCCCACCAATATACAAAATGATACATTAGATATAGATTACATACAACAATATCTTGATGGCACAGTTCGTATTAGTTTTGATCAACAACGAATCAATACTCCTTTTAAAATAAAAGAACTAAGCAGATGTAGTAGTTCCACTAGCATCCCCAGATTTGATACAAATCTCTTAGACAAAAAACCAAAATTCAAAGGCATCGATTCCTCCTCACAAGTCACCAAACCTTATTATATTCCACCCCCACCTCAAGAATCACCCCAGTCTCCAACACAGACAGACTTTGATGATGACACACCTAGTCACATCGACAAAAATCTCCTAACCATCAGCAAAATATATGAAATAAATATAGACTACCTGTTCAAAGAATTCAAATCTGACAAAAACACACAGAAACGTCACCATTTCCATAAAACATTTCCCCAAAAAGTAAAAAATGATATATATACCAAATGGTATGAATTTATGAAAGACATCAAAACGGATATACATCTCTTAGATTATATTGACAATTATTACAATAAAATTAATACTATAACTAAAACAAAATGGCACAAATCTGACAACACTTTCATTTCCTCCAATCATCCGCCATTAGAAACAGTCCACCTCGATTACAGAGGATCAACCGTAATTGCTGCTCCTTTTAAAATCCCTAATGAAAAAGATACAGAAACCAAAAAATTAATTGAACAAAATAATTATACAAACCAAAGTTTGCAAATTATAGGAAAACAATTAGACAAAATCGAAACCAAGATAGATGATTCTATGACACATTCAACATCCTCTTCCAATCAACATGAAAAACCTTTAATTAGCTTCCCTGAAAAGAAAATTAAACCATTACTTACCCATACAGAAAATATTGCAAAAATAGAAGAACTATTAAATAAAATTGAATTAAGTCAGAAAACTTTACAACTAAAAAATGAAAATATCAGTACCTTAACTCAAATAGAAGATTATAATTCAACAACAGATGAAGATATTCAAACTATTGAACAACAATTTACAGATACAAAAATTAACAAAATATATAATCCCAATACACAGCTTGTCACCTCAAAAAATTGGTACACCAAACCCACCCCAGTTGATCTCCAAATTGAAGAACGAAGTCTTCTTAATCAATTCTCTGTCTCTGCAAACAAATTATATGAATGGAATATTGATGGCCTAAGTGAACAACAAATATTGGAAAAATTAAATCACATGTCCATGGTAGCCAATACTTATCTAAGTACTTTTGATCATACCCAACCACAAGTTGTAGACTTATTAACCACGGGATTTACGGGAATGTTAAAATCCTGGTGGGACAAATATCTTACCACTGATTCTAGAACAGCAATACGTAATTCCATACAAGTCGATGAAAATGGTCTTCCATTATTTGATGAAGAAATTAACATGACTAGACATGATGGTATCAATACTTTAATATTTACAATTGTAAAACATTTTATCGGAACACCTAGCCATATTACCTCAAGAATCCATGACCAACTTAGTAATCTTCACTGCCCAACATTAAGTGATTTTAGATGGTACAAAGATGTTTTCACATCAAGAGTCATGTTAAGAAAAATTTATCAACGGTCTCCCTAGTCTATTTGCACACATGATAAGAGATGTCCTTAGTCAACCAACAGGAGCTATTGATTATGATCAATTAACATATGGTGATATTATCAGTACCATCCAAAAAGATGGTTTACGTATGTGTATAGATATGAAAATCAATAGGCAAGCCCAAAAAGACAAAATTAAAGCCAAATACGAATTCGGAAATTTCTGTGAACAATATGGTCTTCCACCAATAGCCCCTTCTAGGAGAACTACCAAAACAAATTCATCATCCAAGGGAAATCCAAAAAATACATTTATCTCAAAAGATCAATATTATAAAAAACCCAAATACAACAAAAACAAAGAACCACAAAAAACGAAAAAACCTGAACCACAAAATAACAATAAAAAAGATGTTACATGCTTTAACTGTGGCAAAAAAGGCCATTATAAAACCACTTGCAAAGTAAAAAAGAAGATCAATCAATTGGGAATTTCTAAACAGGATAAAAAAGCTATATTAGAAATATCAAAATCTCGAACCAACAAAATTCTAGTGATTCTGAGCACTTAGATTCCTCTTCAGAATATCATTCACTAAGCTCCAATGAAGAAAAAGACCAAATAAATTTTGGGTGTAACAACGAATGCTGTCAAATCAATGTCCTCACCACTAACCTCCCCGAAGAAGAATTACTAATTGACCTTATTAGCAAAATTGATGACAATCAATTAAAACAACAATACATTAAGAAATTAAAAAACGTCCTTACTAACACAAATAATGAACCCAAAATTACAAAACAAATTGTCAATCTCAATGAAACTTTAGAACGATTCCGTCAACCCAAATCCCAAAACCCATATAATATGAATGAACATATTAATCTTCTAGAGGCTAAAATAATTACCATCCAGAAAGAAAACCAAAGTTTTCGAGAAAACCTCAAGCAAATAAATGAAAAGTTACAACTTCTTCAATTAGCAAACAAATTCAATGATGATTCCTCTTATGACACCCCACCTCAAATATTCAGTGAACAAACTCCGATTAATATTATCAACAAAATACATATTTCTAAATGGCACACCAAAATCGACCTGATAATTGATGAATTCAAAATCAGTATAATTGCTCTTATCGACACCGGGGCCGATTTAAATTGCATAAAAGAAAATATAATACCACATCAATATTATCATAAATCAAATGATCAATTATGTTCGGCCAATGGTAGTAAACTAAAAATTCGTCACAAACTTCCTAAAGTATTTATTTGCCAAGACAATATATATTTCGAAACCTCCTTTATTTTAACACCAAATCTCACAGAAAATGTAATTCTTGGAATACCTTTTATTTGCCTTCTTTACCCTTTCACAACAACTCATACAGATATCACTGCCTCTCCACAAGGAAATCAAATAATTTTTCCCTTCCTTTCATCACAAATTTAATTACTTGCTTGTTACTAATTTCTATCTTTTCTTTCAGATGACGCACACAAGATCATTTGGTGAAATCACACTACCAATTATCCCTGAAGCATCCTCCAAAAAATTCCACAAACTTTGTTATTTACAAGATATTGATGAAACCCAGCAATGTCTTTTAGATAACATATGGAGTGCTTCTAATGATCATGAGTTTCTCAACACTTTAAATGCATTATCTATTTATTTCCAAAATCAAAATTTTCAAAAAACAAAAGGTTGGTTCCTTTCCAACCATACTAATGACACATTTTTTAATCAAAACAACAATATTACTACTGACCAACATATTGTTCCACCAAGATGTTATCAAATTTTACTTGACAGGTGTACCCGTCTACATGAGCAAGTCCAGTCACTCCAACATAAGCTGAAGACCACTATGCGTAAAACCTCTATTACCCCACTGGTAATAGGTGAGAAAGTGCAGCCATCCCCACTGGATGGTGGTGAAAGTGTGCGTAATTTTTTCAAAAAACTTGTATTACCAAAGACTTTGTCAATTCTTCCAAACACAATTCCCCCTGATATTATTAGCCATATCCAAATGAAAGCCCAACAAACAAGCCAACATTTTCAACAATTTCTTTTCCAAACCTTGGTTCACCTAGCTGGCCAAACACCATTCAATTACCCAGAAATTCTCCCTGGCCTTTCTTTTATTTGGGATACCCTTTACAATGACCAATCAAACTTAGTCCAGTGCCCCAAAATAAAACCCCAATGTCAAGAAATCCCTTTAGAACGTCAAAATTGTGAATGCAACTTAATATATAGCATTCCTCGTGCTTGTATTAATTTGTCCACCTTCACAAATTTTTCAGTCTTCTACAATCAACAACAGATTGAAATAACCCCAATGACCCTCCTGGTTTACGGTTTCCTTAACCAAATTATCATTACAAATCCTTCCCAAACCAAACAGTTATCCCGCAAATTAGCCGTTTGTATCCAAAACATTTTTTCCATACCTTCCATTACAATTGCACAAGTCATTATCCAGAGTAAAATGCCCGAATGGACAATCTTTGGTTCAATAATCCCTGCCCAGCACATTATGCATGTCACAGCCAGCCAAAATTTTAACCCACATTACCATCCACCGCAATTTCAGTTATTAGGTTGTGAATTTCCAACATGGATCTGCAACAACCCAATTGATGAACAAATCCAAAATTATATTGCCTACCAGATAGCCACACACATCGGTGATCACGCTACTTTTACAATTTACCAACATCAGTTCCGATTATTTAGTGAAGACCCAATTCAAAAAATCCGCACCCTTGATTACTTCGGCGAAACACCATTCCTTTTTCATACCACTAATCAACAAAAAGTCCAGTTCTTTGAAGACTATATTCAAAAGCAAGATGATCACTCCGCCGTAGAAATTTGGGACACTATTTCTGCCAACGATATTCCCTGAAGAAAAAATGACCAAAAGAGTACCTCCAAAGTCAAAAGAAAACTCATGGATTCTATTTTTTCCACCGAAAGCAAGATCCTATCTGCAATACCAAGACAGCAAGCAGCATTATTTTTTACAAATGATCAAGACCTTCGCATGAGACTCTCCTTTCCACAAAGCAAGTCAAAAGCAACATCATGACTTTTACTTTCCCTTTTCCACCGAAAGTAAAAGTTGGACAAATATCCCCTAACAGCAACTCAAGACAGAAAATCAAAAGAAGCGGCACATGGGAAACCACTTTCCCACCGAAAGCAAGAACAATTCCGTAAATCACGGAATCCCTATTTCAAAATTCAAAGATTGTAAACAGGAATCCTTATTCTATAAAAGGATCCTCAAATTAGTTAGTTCAATATCTTTCGAAAATTGTATCTTTCAATTTCTGAAATCCTCTCCTCCTCTCCTCCAGTTGTAATCCCTTCTCATCTCTCTTCCCCTGGGAATATCTCTCCCAACTCTCCTCCAATTCTCCAAGTAGCTTTCAAGTAAGATTTCATGATTTCAATATAATGATTTGAATTTAGTTTTCAAATTGCTTGTTTAATCTACTGCATTACCATGGCCGGTTCTACCGCCTCAATTATTATACTCTGTTTAATTTAAATATCTTATATCAGACCCCTTTCCATGTCTGTCCCCGCTTCCCCCTCCCTTATGGTATCAGAGCCAAGTATGATTAGTGAGTAGTGACCAGGTAGTGGTTATGCTAGGTGGTTAGACCAGTGTTGCAGTAGGATGTAGAGTACCCTTATACTCTGATAATCTGTTCACTATTGTCAAATACTTGTTGTTGTTTTATTAATAGTCTGGCCGTAGATCTGCGAACTACCACGCTACATCAGGTCACCCAGGTTCCTAGGTTCCCATTGTGAGGTGTGTAAATCCCGAGGTAGGGTAGCCGTTTTTGGGTATGGATGGGGTATGTACTTGGTGGCGTATGTGTCTTGTAGGAGATAAACAGCCAGCCTATTAAGTAAACAATTCAGGTAGTTGAAATAATTAACAGCTTATTTCAGTATATACTACTCTATACTCTTACTCTTCTGGTATAACTTACCTAGTATAACTACTCCTATTACACCTCCCACATTAGAACACCAGAATGGAAAAAACAATTCCTTTATCAAAACTAAACTCATCAGAATACAAAGGAACTACCAAATCTACATATTTTTTAATACACGGTGAAAAATTAGCAGAGGAATTTCAGTCACTTGAAAATACAGAAAGACGCAAAAAATATAGACAAACATTTACAAAAAAGGAACAATACCAAATTTTTTCCCAATGGCAAGAAATGCTAAATACAACTCAAACTGACATCCAGTTTTTAGATTACATTGAAAATCTACAAACAACCAAGTCAGAATCTACTGATATAGAAATACTAGAGGAACTAATTAACAATTTAGAAGACCAACAACTAAAATCACAATATATTACAAAAATGAATACCCTGTTACAACCACCTACAATAACGGAGGCCCAAGATCCTCAACAGACAGATTTTACAAATTCAGCTAAGACTTTTGAAAATCATAAAGACATCAGTATACCCCACCAAACCAGCCCAATAATTTCTCATAGTACATTACAAGTAATCAATGTCCTCGCCAAAAAACAAAACACAAGTACTACCACCTTATACGAACTTCAACATGAGGTCAAAGATATCAAAACAGAAATAAAAAAACTAAATCAAAATGACCAAAATATCTTAAATCTTTCTCCAACACAAACATGTTCTAAAAATATACATTGTCAAACTAAAATCCGAAATCTTCAAACTGACCCAGCAATAATTTCTATTCAACGATGGAATACATACATCAACCTTAAAATTCAGGACATGGAAATAGAAACTGTAGCCCTAGTCGATACTGGAGCAGATATGAATTGCATTCAAGAAGGCTTAGTACCCACAAAATATTATCATAAAACGACTGAACAATTAGTATCTGCTAACGGAAGTCAAATGAATATCGAATACAAATTACCCAAGGTTCATATTTGTCAAAATCAAGTTTGTTTTCAAACATCCTTTATTTTAGTCAAAAACATGACTGATAATGTAATACTAGGCTTACCTTTTATTGGAATGATATACCCCTTCACAACAAATAACATCGGTATAACTACGAAACATTTAGGAAAAGAAATAATTTTTAAATTCTTGAAAGCACCAGAAAAAAGGGAATTAAAACAATTAACACTTATGCACCAAAAAACCCAACAATTAAAATATCTCCAAGAAGAAATACAATACTTAGCAATAGAAAAGCAACTCACAAACCCAAACCTTATTCAACAAATTAATGAATTCCAAAACAGGCTAGAAAATGAAATATGTTCAAATATACCTAGTGCCTTTTGGCATCGCAAAAAGCATATTGTCACATTACCGTATACCAAAGATTTTAAAGAAAGTAATATACCAACAAAGTCAAGACCTATTCAAATGAACCCTGAAACTATGGAAACCTGTAAACAAGAAATACAGACCTTACTTAATAACCATATTATCCAAAAGAGTAAATCACCATGGTATATATATTATCATTCACTAGGATAATACATCATAATGTCTTAATTGTTAGTTCGGTCTCACAACTCTCCTCTCATAATAAAAATTTCTTCAATTTAACATTCCTGAATAAAATAACAAAAGTATTGATTCCTCATTCTTTCTCTAAATTTTCAAATCGCCAACTCACGGAATGTCAACACAACAAAACCTGAGCCCAAGGAACTGTAATAATGAAACACCCGAGTTTCCATCAATAATTCTCATTAACTCCTCAATACATTTCACCTTCCTTAATAAAATAAGTCCTCCAAACTTCAAATTTTCCCAAAAAGCCTGATGCATTCGACTACGTAAATATCATCTTCCCAACCAATATTGGTCACTTAAAGTACACTTTATTCCTAAACTTGCTCCCACAATGTCCTCACACCCACGTGTATAGTTTCCCAATACTTCTCTTGCTTCCTTTGAATCTTCTAACCATTCCACCCATCCAACAAACTATTTAAGTTTCCAAGGAATAATCCGTTGTATGTCTCACCATTCTAGACATGTTGACCATATCGTCAATCAAAGTTGGAAAGATGTAACACAAGTTCTACATAGCTTTAGCTCCACAAAGATGACAAATATAGTATCTTGATCACTTAGAATCCCCAACCATGACAACCAATTATGCCAACCAATCAACACATTGCACCCTTGGGTGTAATGTACTCCTCTCTATGATAACCACATGATTTTCCTATTTTCCAAATTCCAATAAAACATCTAACAGTTTATGTACACTTTTTGTTCCACTTCTAATCGATTCCTAAAAAACATCATGTATTAGAAACAAACCTTATGCAAGATAATCAATAAATTGCAGCACTAGCACATTTAATCATCTTAAAGGCCACTGTATCTACTTAAAGTTGTCTTTATTCAAGAACTTCATAACACCAGCTAAGAAAACTATTTTTGAGTACTTGGAAATTCACAAACACCAAAAACATACTATCGTTCATTGTTTCTCTATATGCAGTATCTTTTGCCTGAAATAACCTCCACTTACACCCACCACAAATCAAAGTCATATGCCTCCACCTTATTATTACCTACCATTACAATACACAATAATAACGAAAGTAACATAATTGACAATCAAAACTAGAGGCAAATCAAACCCATGTTTTATTCTCTTAAGACCATATCGCAAACAGATAAACATATATCCATACTTCCAAATGCATGACTGTAATAATATTTATATCAAACTCCCAATTTCTAATTTTCAGAACATAACTAGTTAGTCACTGTGCACCACTTATCTGTACAATATCGACATTCCCATTCTCCTTTTAAATAGCACATTCCAAGGAGATTCACATTATTGAGCCCAAAGTCATGTTCGCTGAACCAGACCACAACTTAGTGTAAAGGAATGTCGTCATAAAGTCTTAAACACCTTTTGATCATTCTATCAACCAATGGGTCCAATATGACATACGTTTCTACATCAATCCAAAAAGGCATCCATGGAACTTTGAAATGTCCCTATTTAACACAACATCCAATTAGATATCGTAACAACCCCACCCACCAAAATCATACCAACCCAACTCTAATAAATTCAACTAAACAAGATCCAAATGAAGACCCAACTTCCACCTCCGATGTCTACATAATTTCCTCAATTGCTCATTTTCTCACTATTCTACCTTTCCCTCTCAAAAATTTTCTCAGTGGTATTCTGTACATGTAAAACACATCACCCCTTCGAGATAACCTAATGATAATTAATCACAATAAATTGTAGCACTAACTTTCTTAACAACTTCTAACATTTAAACATTTAGGAGAGTCAAATTACATTTCTTTCCTAACATCGCAAGTTGCATCAATCGGGAAACATACCTACCCACCATCACCCTTGCAAAGAACTCATGTTCTTTATTACCTTAGCTAAAACTTATTTGTTCTTGTTCATTTCTGTACTTTCAGCACTATACGAGTTTTGTTAACTCCATATGTCCGTTCTCATCTATAGAAACACCTAATAATAGAATCTAATACTTATCGAGTTTTTTTTTTTGGTAGAATCTGAGTGGTAGTAGCCCCAAAATTATTCCACTTATTCAAATCCAACCAGTAACAACCATAACTCAAAGCTAACCCATCATTCAACTCCTAATACTTTCTCCACAAGAAACACATTGAACAATAGAACTTTCCAAAGGATATTAGTGACCAACTTCTTCTTTTTTCTGTTAGTTACATACATGAGTGCTCTGGATCGCTAAAATTTCTGATTTTGAGTTCATGAACAACTCCTCCTATAGTACACCAAATCACCCTTCCAATATACTCGCTTCTTCTTTTGATTCAATACAGTATGTTCAGCGCAAAAGCACTTAATAACATTCAACTGCTAAGATTTTTCCAACAAATACACAAAGACAAAGGGCTATAGTACTTCCCAACAACATTTTAGTTATGTTCACTAGGACACTCCACGAGGTTAAATTTCTTATTTTCAGTACATCAACAATTTGTTCCATTGAAATCCTCAATATCTAGTCCAAAGTTGTATTTAGGTAAATGAGATAATATGAGTCTTGTTTAGTTCAATACGCATAGCATTTGTGATGGTTGTAATGCATTCTACTACATGAGTACATCATAATAGGACTATAAATAGAGCATCAAATAGTCTTAAGGTGCCTTCCTTATCAAATAAACCAGATACTTATTTTGAAAAAAGTATATTTAAACGTGACAGACCTATACACAGTCCGCAATTTCTTCCAGCTCTTTAAATTTCAACGAAACCCAACCAAGCTAAACTGTGTGCACTCCTACAAGGAGCTACAACAAAAAAAAAAAAGACTGTGCAATGCAACTGTTCCATCACATTTTGATGGGTCTCAATATATGAAAATTTGTGGTTTTTATGAACGAGTTTCCGGCCTAACTTATATACCCTTCTCATTTAATCTTTGAGGCTATGGAGATAACAATAAGACAAACTGTCATTTGTCATGAATAACAACTATATGTAAAGGGATATCATAGCAAATCGTCTGTCAACAAATCTTGAGGCCTTGGGGTAAAGGGAAATTTCTTAAGGTGCATTGATCGTGTCGTACCGTACCAAATATATATTTATAAAAATTTAGAATTGACTACTGCTCGAAAGAATAGTGGTTAAGTTTGAGTATCGATTCACAGAGATAGATTTGCTAAATTATGCTATTTTTCGATTGGTTTTCTAATTTAATTCGGAAAAAGATTGATTGATTGGTGTTAATTCTAAAAATAATTAAAGTAAAGATGAAAAAAAAAATTATTTGAGTGAAAAGTATGTGAGAGGTGATCTAGGATTTCAAACATACCGCCACTACATAACTAAGTTATGTATAAGCTAGGAAAACTATTCAAATCACAATTGTCAAGAAGATAATTGAGTTGTTAACATGCATGGGCTATCCCATAATATGGACTAGGGATGTCAACGATTCAGATTGGTGCACATTGATATGAATCTAAGGACTGAACTGCGAGTCACGGTTTCAAGGGAAGGCAATCCGCATCCGAATCAAAAGTATACGGTCCGTTTTCGAAACAATCAAATAACTCACGATTCAATTCCAATTTTTTTTTTGAACCAGAATCACCATTAACTTAGAAAAGCTCTAAAGGGCTACAAAAACCAAATCGGAGCCCTTCATTGGGACAAACCCATAATGGATTAAATGGGTTATCCATGTGATTTGGATGGTAATGCACTGAGTACAGATGAAAACGGCACAAAAATCTCTCCACAGATCGGAGATTATCATACCGGAGCAGTTCCCACATAGGGGAAAACAAAAAAGAACCAAAAAAAAACAAAGAAAAACAGGTAGACCTCCCCAGGAAACGAGATCCAAACCTCCATCGCCACCGCGCTCCTAGCCTTTCCATTGCCTCGCCATTCACGGAAGGGTGTCGTCGTGAAATCCAGGCCCGCCACGATCCGTAGACACGTGGTCAGCGCACTAGAACAGATCTCGGCCCTTTGGTGAAATCGACGCCGAATGAAAAAGGTAAGAGGAGAGGGTAAGAGGAGAGGATGAAATGAGTGGGGGAGGGGAGATTGTAGCTCCTAGGTCGCTCAAGGGAGAGCCCCCCTCCCGCCGCCATGGGTGGAGAAACCCTAGGGGGGAGGGAAGGAAAAGTTGGCTAGGGTTTGGAGGAGTTTTAGAGAGAAAGGCTCTGATGTCCACAGAGAGAGGATTGCTAGAGAGGTTTCCTATGTAGGTTCATTCAGTTCACAGTTTATCCACGGATTATTACATTCCATAAAATAAAATAAAAACTAAATTCCAGATTTATGTTTCAAATCAAAAGCCCAGCAAGAATGGGGTACTTAGAAGAGTTCAACTTCCACCAACTGAAGATGTCAAATGACGGAGATTCTTCTCACAACGTTCTTCTAAATACCTATCTATATTAGATTTCTCCCCACCATCTTCTTTTTCCAAATGTTTTTGAAACTTGTATTCAAATTATACTCCCCTCTCACTTTCTCCACTGTGTAGTTGGTCAACCTCCATCGCACTACTCTTTTGGCTAGAAAATGATACTGATGTTGAACTTTTCGTTTTCAATAAAGACACGATCCAAATAGATAGATCGATTGACTCCGCTAGATGAGTTTAGCTATTTAGGGTTTGGAGTGAGTGAGGCTGTGTGAGACAAATAGACAAAATGTAGATATATACATATTCTAAATGTTCCCAACCTCTCACAAAATTAAAATTACAAATTACAGTGAGCAACTTTAGAATAATATGTGAAATTATATTACGGTCCAGTTCGATTTGGTTTCACAGTTCACCGTTTTTTTTTTTTACAGCTCTAGTATGGACCATCTTGCTACCACAACTCGTATCTTTCACGGGCTATCTAGTGGCACAATCCGTTTTACAAGCATAACTCATCTGAGTTAGCCAAGCACAAAAAAATATATATATTGTTAACCATATTTGAGAACGCACACACAAATACTTAATAAATTGAAAACATAAAAATCATTCCATTTGATCGTAATGAAAAAAGTTCTTAGTTAAACAACTGTTTCAAAATAATAAACTCAAATTCTATACAAAAATCAAGTTACTTAAAGGCTTCATCCTTTTTCTAGACGAGTGGTTTAGCCGGCCATGGAGTTGGAACAAATAATTGTAAAAAAACAAAAAACAAAAAAAAGCTCCATTGACAATATAAAGCTTTTAAAAGAATGAAAGAGTTAAAATCCAGAGCTAGCTTGTTTTCCTCCTTTTCCCAGCCGTGACTAGACTTCCGAACCAGTAGCAGTCGTGCTCCTGCACAACCGAAATTGTGCTTGTTGCTTGTGCTTGGAACGTTGCTCGGTTGTGCGCAGCTTTCTTTTTCGATTGTCATTCACTGATGTGTCTGGTCTAAAAACCCTCTGCCATTGAGAGCAACTACGAAACCCTCTGCCATTATTAGTATGCCTTATCTGTTACAAATCCTATTTAGAGAAATACCAAATGCATATATAAGAAATCCTTGAGAGTGAGTTAAGCCTACAAAAATAAGTAAAGTAGTAGATGTTATTTTTTGGTAGATTGTTATTTAGTACCATTGTGGTTTTTTTGGTACCAAGCCTTTGGTGTGGTTTTTGTTACAAAGACTAGGATTTCACCTTTTGTACCGTTAATTATGAACCATTCTGCACAGTACAAAGTTGAAAATGTGTTAAATCAAACTAAATGAAATCAAATAGAGCCTCAAGTCTCAATCAATTAGGGTTGGCTACCTAAATCCTTTTTTAAAATTTTTTATTAAGCTCTGTCGAGTAAAGTCAACTAAAAAGAAAGGAAATTAAGAGTGTTTTAAATCTACAATCGCACCATGTAGGGAAACGTGAAGGCCTACTACTACCCTAGAGAGCTTCTCTCTCTAAAAAGTTAGAAGCCTTGGGGTTTTCTCCTTTTCTTGCCTGCTCCTCTAGTTCGGTTCTTTCCTCCTCCTTCTTCCCTCACCAGTTCTTTCTTCTCCTCTCATTCATCTTTTCTTTCCTGCTCCTCCTTTTTCCAAATCTAGTTTTTTCTTTTCGTTTTCAGAGCTTGAGGGGTGGGGTTGCCACCCTTTCCGCCCCACCCCTCCTCCCCCTCGCCTTGCCGGAGCCCCCTCCTTCAACCCCTGGCTAGATTGTTGCCGCCCGATCTCACCATACCCCTCCGCCACCGCCCCTTTTCTTTCCCTTTTCTTCCGCCGCCAGCCCTTTCCGCCTTCACCCACCACCCCCTTCACTGCTAGACATTTCCGCCACCACCTCCCTTTGCCGCCAAAACCTGTCCGTCTCAAACCTCCTCCACCACTAGCCCCTGACCTCATCCACCATCGTCCCTCATCCTCCGCCCTCCACTAACCGTTTCCTACTTCAGGTGGCTCTGATCTGACGACGGGTTGAATTTGAGAGCCTCGGGCCCCTCCGACTAATAAAGCTTTCCTATGCCACAGGCGACGGCTACGAAAGCTAGGTTCTGTCTGGGGAAGTGACTGGTCGGCGACTCAGTGAACTCGGTATGACTCGGTGCATCTCGTTGGGGTGACTCAGTGGATCTTGATTTGTACCAGTTTTTTTGGTCAGCTGATTAGTTATTTTTTGGTTTGTTATTTTGTTGTTTCTTCACCGATTACTTGTGCGATTACTTGTGCTATAATGTATTTGTGGTTTAGGCTGGGAATCCTTGTGGAATCTTTACCACTTTCACTTGGATAGGATTCATCATTTCGTCCCCTAGGTGTCGGGTTTGCTTAGGCAGGTGTGTCTACAAGTTTGGCTAAGTTGCCGTTCTCATTTTCATTTGTTAGTGGTTTTGGCGTCATTCCTGTCTTTTGATATAATCTGGTGCTGGATGGCTTTGATATTATACTTGAAATTTTCAAAAAAAAAAAAATAAATAAATAAATAATCTACAATCGCACTATCGGGGCAAAAATACGCTAGCAAACGCTGGATTGGAAACACTTCACAATTGTAAGATCCCAGCTAGTCAAATTCCAGCTGCACCTCTTTCTATTTAATTCACGTCATTACTGCATTTACATCAACAACCCCGTCTACACAATAGAATACAAAATACCTTCGAAACTAAGAACATTAAACTCCTTCTAAACCATAAAACACGATAAGCCGTGCAAATTAGGAACATGAAATTCTAAGCTGTGTGTATCTGTTACGTAGCCATCTCCTCAACCTCAGAATGGAAAACAAAACTTGGAAACGTCGTGGTTATATCCCTGCATTTTATGAAACAACACAGTTGTTAAACCATAGTTATGAACCTCATCAACATACGCATGCAAACTAAACACCGGAAATTCTTGTTTCCAAAGGGGAATCTATAAAATTTGATCGACCATTTAACGAGTAATCCTAATGTAGGAAGATTCAAAGCTTCATACCTCAGATATGGGAGTGTCATTATCTTCATCAGTGAGGGGTTTCGGCTCACAAAATTCTGCCACTCAGATTTATCAATCTTCCCGTCCTGATTTACATCTGCTTCCAAGAATGTCTGTAGGCAAAATACAACCAAAACCCACCAAAACATAAAACTAACGAAACCTGTCCAAGCGTAAGGACATATGTTGGATAGTTCTGGAACCATGAAATCAAGGCCAATGACCACCTTTGTTTTAGCAAAGCATTGCAAATTAAGAAAACTACCTCTCTTTTTTGTCTGTCTTGTCATTATCAAATCATGTCCCATGGGACTTTCCACCCTTTTCACATTTTTTTTTCTTCCGCTTTAGTTATAAAGTCGATATACATCGGTATAAAACCCGTTCTCCCACGTAATCAAAGTTGTTTTTTAATGCATCCGTACTGGATCTGCCGTATATTCTTGTAAGCATGATGATCAATATGAAAGTTCAAGTTTCAATGGTCTTCGTGAAAAGAGAATGGCACAAATTCTGCAAGTTCTCAAAAGTGTAGATCTTTTGGTCCTCAAATAGTTAAGAAAAACAAAACACTCACCTTATCAAGTATTATCTCAACAGTCTCATCAGCTAGCTTCATGTCAGACTCGCATAACAGTGCAATTAACATTTGCTTCACCTGCAAAGATTACAAACAACTAACATAACATCCAATAGCTTTTAAATATGTCCAACAAACTCTCAACGTAATATTTCTAATGATCAAATATAAGCACTAATATACCTCTTGCCGCTCAATAAATCCCGTGCTATCCAAATCGTAGAGTTTAAATGAAACTGCCATGCAAGGGATATGTAGAGTATAAACGAATTTGTATTGCATTCCAAAATCCGGGATGCAGGTAAAGGTTAATCCATATGATCATTTCTGCTTACAGTCAATTTTGTCTTCTTCTGGGGCATTTGGGTGAAAGACATTGAGTGATCTAACAAAGTCACCAAAATCAATGACCCCCCTCCGCTTGACATCAAATAGATCAAAGATCTGCATGCAAAATCTCCACTATCAAAACAATTGGAAAACGATTGAAGCAAAGAATTTGACAATAAAAATTTTAGCTGCAGAGAGTTCTTTCACTTGCTAGCACAACACCCAGAGATCACCATACACAAATAAAGTATGACTTTGTATCTAACTTAGCACTAATGGACCACAAAAGTCGTGTAAACATTCATAACTGAAGTCAAAGCTATATTCAATTTGAACGCCAAACTCCCCATTATGTTAACAAGATATAAACAAATAGACACGTGCACACAAGTGCAGGACCTACAAATACATCAACACAACCATGCGCCTGAGCTTGTTCGTGTGAATGCAACAAAAAATGCCCACCTTACATTACATAGACCCAGCAAATTTTTCCTCATTCAAGCACAAGCTTGTTACAAAAGCATTCACACAGTGACATAAAACTAGTAAAATAGGTGAACAACAAAATGGCATGCCTCATGGTTTGAACCTAAATAGATCCAGGAGTCACCTACTTCCAGTGGAAAGTTTCAATAAGGACTAATGGGGCAAAATAATTCCCTCTGAAGTTATTTCAAAGCCCGTTAGCTTAAGATATGCAGACTCGAGTTAGTAAAATGGTAAAAAATCAACACAACATCTACAGCACTACTACAATCAATTGTTCCAACTGAATGCAAAATAACAAACACCATACCCTATTTGCAAAAAGGTTCTCCTTCTTTCCTTTACTAAATAAAGCCAATTGAAACTCTTCCTGCACAAACATCCAATATCACATCAGAACTGAAATTCGCATAGCAAGAAAATTATGTAGTCTGTCAAAACAAAGTAAAATTGCATTCAATTATTCTTCTATTCACAACACAAAGCATTATCAAGACACAAACGACACACGAAGATATATGTGATACATAGCTCAAATTTAACTGGCACAATTGTGGACTAAACCTTTTCAGGTTTACTCATTTTCTCCACCACCGTTCCAAGATCTCCATAACAAGTCAATACAAACAAGGCCGCGTACTAGGGCAAGAAAATACTAATAAAAGGTAGAAAATAACGAGTAATATTACAAATTAGTAAGACAGCAAGAGATGGATAGCAAGGCTGCCATTCCTGACTCTCACATGCCAAGCTCTGAATCGTATGGAAAATGTCTTTATCCAGCCACATGTACTTTTCTCATGTTCGCGTGGAATCCAATACCATGTATCTATAGGCCTGAACCAAATGCTGAGTATTGTGAACAGAGAACTTCGCTGCCGAATATCATCAATGCCTCTTAATCAGAAAGGGACAACGAACCATATCACTCAATTACCAGTTGGACAAATATTTTTATACCATTTAGTGGGCCGAAATATGCTCGTTCCACCAAAGGCCCAATGGTTCAAAAGCCTGACCAGGCTCAACCGTTGGGCCGACCCGAGTCAAGAAACCGGACTGCACATGCCATCCGGGACCATCCATCTCGGGTCATTATTCCAATATTTCCATCTTTTGGCCTGGTCCGAGCAAATCCTTTTGGATCAACCAAGCCAGTCCAAACCGGTGCGATCTCCACAACACACGGAAGGCAGCTCACGCACGTGCAGCTAACCAACTCGCTCAACACATCATGGGTGTCGGGTGACATCAGCCGAAGTGGTAATTGTGTGTGCCGAGTACGTGCTAACTTGGAGGGCAAGTCACGGAGCTTTATAAAATGTACATCAATAAACCCTAGATGGTATGCCGCTCTTCTCTACCTAAACTCTCTGTACTTTTACTCTTACTTGTCGAAGTGCCTTCCCGGTCAACCCCGACTGCTTAGGCGTTACTCAAGTAGGTCAAGTGAAGGTGTAGAGTTCATCCACAATTTCAGACCAGAGGATCAGAGTCAAGATCTTTGCAACCACGTATTGTAATGTGAATAACTGGTTTATAGACTATCAAAAGCACCACCATTGCGCATAGGAACGCTAAACCATTATATATGTTATACTTTAAAGGCACCCAGATTTCCCATGTATTACTGACATACAACTTATAGAAATGTAGAAACAATTGATAGAATGAGTTCAGAAACATAAGCAAAAATAACAACAAAAGCTTGGGCTACAACTACCAGGGTGAATTACCTTGTTAATAAGTCCATCATCAATCACAGAGCTGCTAATGCTCTTAAAAAGCTCAAATAATGCTTCAACTTCACTCACACTAACTGGAAACCGGAAACAGCAAATAAACAAGCTTGTTGTCAATATAAGGGAAAAGAAAGCAGCTACATAGTAAACGCAATAAAATAATATTCACGTGCTGTGGTTATTATGTATCTAAACTAACAGAAACTCAGATAGTCGAACTTCTTTTCATTTCTGAACGAATCTAATAGTTGACCTATGGGAACCCAAATCAGTAACAGAGACACCCACACATATAGCCCAAACCCCAATAAAGAGAAAAATTTAACATTTAACATAAAATGTTTTAACTTACAAGCCGTTTGTGAAGCCAGAATTACTGGGTCCTCATGTCCAGGAAACTGCTTTCTAGCCTTAGACTGAAAACAGCCCATTCACGAAGGCGATAGAAGAAGCACACCACTAGACTAGTGCCTAGGCTTCGCTACAATATATCATCAAAACCATCTTAACCTTGCAAAGTATAAATCCAAATGCAAACGCACATTACCAACAATCAGTAAACTTACAACTGATATTACATATTTTCACCAAAATTCCAGAATAAAAGGGACCCAAGGTAAAGTCAGATCCAGAAATTCATCACAAGAGTATGAGTTAGTTATAGAGTCAACGTGGATACATATAAATATGATCCAATAAGAGTCCATAAGATTGACAACAAATCAAAAAGAACCATCCACTGAAACTAAACTTAATGTACCACGAAATACAAAAGAACAGATTAGACTAGCAAATAATAATTATCTGTAAATAAAAAAGAACACTTAACATATATGAGCAAGAAATATAGAGATCAATTTATGACGATTGGTGTCGATTTCATTTTGCCCGTTCTGTTTTCGAATTTCTCGTTTACGGACGAAAACAAAGTTCATAAACACCTATCCAGCTCAAATCATCTCCTTTTCATGCAAAAATGGTGTTGAAAAATCAGGAAACAACCTTTTGCAGTATTGTTTACAGAACATTTACCCCACGGAAATTTATTTATAAAAAGTGTGCAATTTCTTGTGTTTTGGGCAAGTAACAATGGAAAACCAAGCCAAATCAAACAACCCAAATCTCGATTATTGGATTACCAAGAAAAATGAGGAAATGACAGATAAAGAAACCTTGATCAATTTGGGTCTACGGACAAAATATTGGGTAAAACAAGAACACCCAATTTTCTGGGCGGACAAATGATCAAAATGCCAAGAAAAGAAGACAGCATAATTAAGAAAATCTCAAGATTTCCAACAGACAATTTTGTTTTCCTAGGAAAAAACTAATGGAAAAAGCACCAAGAAAACAACCGAAATAATCGAATAGAACCCAGAAAAATAAAATTTAAAAAAAAACGTCAAAATCCCTTAAAATTTTGAGATTTTACATTCAATCATCAATGAACCGGTGCGATAGAATAAGAAACAAAACAACAAAAATGATTCAGTACCTGAGTAACCGACCAGAAACAGGCAGGTATTCTAGAGAGAGAGGCTGCGTTGTAGAGAGAGAATAGCTGGAGGAGGTTCCAAAGCAGGGGGGGAGAGAGAGAGAGAGCGCGCGAGAGAGATAAAGAAGGGAGACAGAAAGTGACGAGAAAGAGAGACGAACTTGGGAATGGAAAAGGAAAACTCAGAAAAAGTAGAGAAAATAAGGAAGGGGAAAATTAGAGAGAAAGCTGAGAAGAAATTGGAGAAAAAATTGCATTTGCTTTCTTAAATTTTCCCTTTTGTTTCTATGGGAACCACACAATGGAAGAAAAATTTAAATTTTCTTTTCCTTTCCATTTATTTACATTAGTTTCAAACAAACCCCAAGGGTTTAAGAGGAAAAATTATGGTAATTGATTTTCACAATCTCCATTTTACTATTTGCACTCTTTTTAAGGGCTTTTTTCTCTATTTGTTTAAATTTACAATAATGCACTTCAACATGTGAAAATTTTGAACAAGTGAAGGACAATATTTGTAATTTCACAAGAATAGAGACGAAAAAAGAATGTGAATACAATTTGGGAAGTGTGAAAATCACACTCCAAAATTATTTGGCAGTTTTCAGACACCGCCACATGGTGCCCTACACTCTTATCCACAATACATGTTTGTGGCTTCCATTATTAAGTGTTCAGGCCTCACGAACTTATAAAAATATGTACTAGCGAAAAAGGGTGTTGTGATGAATAAGATAAAATCTTGGGTGCAAATAGGGTATCACGTGGCACCTTACGTGGTACTCGCAACGCCCCATCACAATCGTCCAAAGGTATTTTGGACGGTCTGTATTCTAAACACTCTCTTACCGATATACTCTTATAGGAAGGAGTGTATTTAAAGTTTAGACCGTCCAAAAATATTTTGGATGGCCAAAATGCGCATTGGGTACTGCCACGTGCTACCCAGCCGACACCCATAATTTTTTTTGTAGTGATGCTAACCCTAGACCACTTGGTGTAATTTACGAGAGTAATAAATTAAGATTTGTTAAGAGGAATATTCCGAATCTAATTGTAAAAGGTGTGCAACAAGTTCGGTAACTGATAGTAGTTTGTTTATGTCCGCTCTCTCTCTCTCTCTCTAAAAAACTCTAACCCTAGCCGCCCCTCCTTCCCCTCCCCCTCCATGGGTTGCACACCCTTTGGGCGGCGGGAGGGGAGGGACTAATCCCCTTTCCAGATCTGGTTTCCCCTTCCCCTTCTGCACCATATCCGCCTTCCGTTCGCCAATCGTTGGAACTTGGCGTTCCGCAGCCCTGTTGGGCGTTACGATTCGTCTGCTCCTCCTTTGCAACCTTACGGGTTCCGGCGGCTTCTTAGGCCTCCGGTAGAGGCGCGTGACCGGTTGGAGGTTTGGCTAGAGATGGGCTACTCAGCGACGAAGGGGAGTGTATCTTTTTTCTCGTTTCTTTTGTGTTTTGTCCGGCTTTAGGCCGGTTATGTCCGGCTTTAGGCCGGTTTTTGTCCGGATTTTGTCCGGTGTGTTCCGTTGGTTTGGTCATATGCTTTCACGTTGTATTTCTGTGACCTGTTGTCATTGGAGTGTCCGATCTGTGGACTCCCAATCTTTCCCCATGGGAATCTTTGATGAATACTATCTTTCAACTTTTGACAAAAAAAGATAGTAGTTTGTTTTCCGTCCACTAGGCTAACGTTAAGAATTAAAATTTATATTAAAAAATATGAAAAGTAAATAAGAAGGTGAGAAAATATATTTAAAAACGTAAAAAATTACACTTAGAGCGCTTTTTTTTTTTTCCTTCTTGTTAGAAGGACCTCTCTCTTTTGTTCTCTATTCGATTCGAATAGGATGTTTGGTTGATGAAGACATTACTGATAATCTTCTTTCTGACTCAAGTACTTTGTTTACCCAAAAAAGTTAGATCAAGAATTTTTAATTATTGCATATCTCGAAATAATCACAATTTTCATTATTTTTTTTTTTTGAAAATAGAGAGAATTTTGACAGAAAAACAAGCAGTTACAAGATAAAAAATAACACGTCAATATAAAACAAGAAGCTATCAAAAAACCACCAAACAACAACAAAATTAGCTTGTAGGCTGAAACTGTCCTCCATCTCCTATACCTGGGTGATGTTGAATGGAATAAGAGCTTGCTTAGCTAGGAAATGAGCCCGCTAGACATCTTTACGCAAAACCTTGGAGATCCTACAAAAAGTTAGCTTGGAGATCTACATATTTAGGTTGCGTAACAAAAAAATATCATGGTGGTGGCAGTCAGACCTCCCTCCGATCTGCATACTAGCATTCAAACAATCAATATAAAGATATACAACATTATATTACTGTGTTAGCGACCATTTAATTGCCTCTTGGATAACTAAGAGTTCAGTTTGGAGAGGGCTATTGCTGTATGAAGATATAGATTTTTGTGCAATTAGAGACCCATCTGGTAAGGAAGAAGTAAAACCTAAACCACACCAGGTGTTTCCTTCCTTCCATACCCCATCAACATGAAGATTGCAGGTCTTTCGCAGAGAACCACTAGGAGGATAAGGTTTAATAATAAGGGATGGAGACTTGTTAGAAGGCGCTGAATCTTGTTTGGTGTGGTTTTTCTGGAAAGATGTTCTTTTAAACCATAAAGCATTATCCTTAGCCATGGCTACAATCACAATTTTCATTTAATCTGAGATTAATCGATTTTAAACATTCAAGGGCCCATCAAATGAGTCATAATTCCAAATTCTAGTACTAGGTAATTTACCAATCTTACAGCTCTAGTTATGCATTGAGGCGGAACACATCTAAGGCCTTGTTTCCCATTTTATCAAATGGGAATCCCATAAAATTAATGGGTTGATTTTAGCAAATGAGGAAACTATTTGCTAAAATTAACTCATTGCCTAAGTTTTAATTGAGCACCGTCGGATTTTTCTTCATCACGCCTTGGTGTGAGTTCTACCATAATATTTGTGGCTCCCATACTAATGTCCGGGAGAGAAGAGCTCTAGAAGGCGGTACTCTACGAGCACTAGATAACCACTCGTCAAAGACTAAGACCAGGTTTGGCCTAATAAGTCACCTTATTTTTTGACTTAGTTTCGTCTCTATTCAAAAAAAATTTGAGTTTGGATCATAATTTTTTACTCTTTCACTTCAGCTCGTCGAAACGAACCAATAATACACAAAAATTTGACACAAAACAATCTTTCGCCAAAAAAAAAGTCAAATCAAGACAAAAAAATAAGTCAAAGTGATTTACAAGTAAAAACACTATGACTGTTAGGGGAAAAAAGGTAAGGCTTTGCTTACACAAAACTATGACACCATAGTAACCATCAAGTTCAAAGTAGGACGGGGACCAAGACCTAACTCTAGGATTTGAAATCAAAAGTGCTATGATATTCCTGTGGTTATGGTTTGAAATCAAAAGTGTTACTACTTCTCCGGCCACAATATTAGGGCATCCACAGTGAGCTCGCAAAATGACTTCTAAGTGAGACTCCTAACATTTACCTAACCATGTGCTCAAGTATTGCCTTCAATGGGCTCCCCATACAAACTCTTAAGGGTGGCTCCTAAGCTTGGCTTCTAGCAAGCCTTCTAGCTAACTCTAAGTGGGGCCAAAGTCTTTAATTTTTTTTTTTAATATGAAATTTTTGAAAAAGTTACTCCTAATTTTATTTTTTTCACAAAATAGAGAATGCTATTGCTAGCCCATTGAGTGCACACATCCTCTCTAAATTTAACAAGCTCTAGGAGTGAAAAGTGGACCCCAATTATGCTTATGTGTACACCTTAAGATAAAACTTAAGAGCAATTTTTAGGGAGTCCCTGATATGATACAAGTCTACAACTCTTCCTGTCCTTGGATTACTTCATTTTTTCATAAGTTTCTTTAATTTTTCTCACTCACTTCCAAACTCGTCTTGTACTAACATGGAAAAAGGGGCCTCTAAACAACTTTAAATATGGTTCCTCAGTCGAAAATTGCTAGGGAGTAGGTGAGTGATGACTGAGTCCAAACAATATTTTTAGTCTTCCTCAATCACATTTTAAGATTGAGGCATATTCGCATCTTAACAGAGAAATCCACATGAACTTGATTAAAATAGGTTGTCGAAGAACCCCAAGAGGTTAGTCTGGTGGTCAAGACTTGGGATGTGGGAATTTGCTCCCTCCTGAGATCTTAGCTTTGAAACATCGATCTCAGATGCTATCAACTTCTTTAGAGTCAGTCTATACCGATTTTAATTGAGTTCTCTATAAGTGAGCCATGGAATTGGGTGCGCGAAAGCTGATCCAATCACCCATGTTATCAAAAAGTATGTGCGTTGTAGAAACGATCCTTTAGTTGGAAAATTGATGATGCTGAGTTTTGTGGTCCAGTGGTATCAACATCATATATAGCCATCCATATGACTATATCCCAAAAACTATTCCCTCTTTCATGAATGTTTTGGGTTTGAATAACCATCTCCATGTGACTTAAGCCCATAAATTAATGCCGACAACTAAAAGAGATTAGACATTTAATTTTATTAGTCTGATCTTGGACTTTTCTACTATACTTGTGTTACTTGGTTGGCGATTTGCAGTTATTTAATTTGTGAGAATAATTGAAATGGTCCAGCTGATCACGTGTCCTTGTTCGGTTCCATAATTCAAAGTGATATTCTTGCTGCACCCTGGCTGTGTTTACGGAGTAGAATTTTCAAAATCTTTATAACCACAAAGTATAATTCAGGGGTGTTTGGAAGCCAAGTATATTTCTTAAATTCTATATTTTGGATTGTAGATTATAAAGAGAATCTATAATAACCCTAAATTTTATGAAATAAAAATTTATTTATAAATTCAATTTTCTGTTATTTTAATTGTTTCTTTCGCAAGTAAATAAATAGTCTATTAATTATGCATGATTGTACTAGTATATATGTATACTAGTGATTAACCGTGCCGATGGCACAAAGCAACACGTTCCAATAGCCCATTAGATGACACCCCGAACATGGTTTGATTTATCAAAACATTACACTACTGCTAAGACATTGAATCAATGATTATCCAAACCACATTAGATCCAAACTAATACCATATTGCATTGAAAGTACCAAATTTAGTCATAAAAAGATCCACTTCAAGATAGAGTTAAACCCATGTACAAAATGTAACAAAGCAAAATAAGGCTACAAAATGTAACAAAAAAATACACTTCAAGATAGAGTTAAACCCATGTAACAAAACAAAACAAATTCGGCTTTGTATAAGAAAGGCTAATATTCGCTTGATACTGTTTCTAGAAAACAAAGCATCATTGCCTTCTATGATCATGTATTAATATTTCCTTTTATGGGTAAGTTTCTATACCGAAGTCAGAACGAAAAAAGAAGGGAAAAAAAAATGTTGTTTCCTCCTTTTTTGGTTGTGGGGTCAAAATTAGACCATCTTTTGTGGTGCCAAACAAAACAAAACAAAAAAAAGGATTACGGTTGTATTTCTCTGGCAAAAGAAGAAGGAAAAAAAAATGTTGTTTCCTCTTTTTTTTGGTTTTGGGGTTGAAATTAGACCATCTTTTATGGTGCCAAAAAAGAAAAAGAAAAAAGAAGAGGGTTATATTTCTTTGGCAAAAGAAGAGATCTTTGATGACAAATGAAATTATCCCAAATAATCCGCCTTTTTTTGGACCATTGGATTGAATTGATCTCAGCCACCCACTAAAAATGTAAGTTGAATTGTATTGTAGATGTACTAGTACATCTATCATACTATTGTTGGAACCCTTCCATTGCACTCCAAAATCTTCCTTATAAGTGTACTAAGATTGTATCCTTCTAACTTATTAGTCCTCTTATACACTATTTCTTCCTTACCAATTTCATCATTTGTAGGCCACCATAGTCTTAATATGGAGATTTTTTTTTTTTTTTTTTTCGGGGTGGGGGGGAGAGGATGTTTCTTGGACCAACTTGTTCTCGAAGAACAAGTACTACACTATGCTATATATATATATATATATATATATATATATATATATATATATATTTGTAGACAAAAATCCCATGAAACAACACTTGTCATTCAAAGCCTAACCCTAATTAATTTCCCTAAGATTTCCTCATTTAAAACCTTAAGATATTAAGTACCTAAGCCTAAAAATCCCCTAAAATATGGGAGCATTTATAAATACCCCATGCATTTGCATGAGGAAGACACACCACACCACCACCACCTTTCTAAGGTTCTTTGTTCTTGGCATTCTTAGAGTGAGAAAAAGCTTCTAATTCTTGAAGTTCATCTTGAGCTTGTTCTTCTAAACTCAAATCGGAGCCACCACCACCAAAAACCACCACTCCATCTAAAAAGTTAGTCGAAAGTTGGTGATCTTTTGTTTCTAGAAAAAGAAGTCACGTTCATTTTCTTTTGAAACAACCCAAGGAGCCGTTACACCGTCCGACGAATCACCCGCCTAGCTTAGCGTCTTCCGACTAATCATTGGAGTTAAGGTAGTTACTTAATCCCCATCTTCCTAAGTATATTATTTTCCGTAGTCGTTATAATGTCCGTGTTACTACAAGTAGCTACTCAACCCTATTTCGCTACGTAACATTTTTATGTCGTTAAAATGGCCATTTAGTTTCTGAAAAAATTTATACTTGGTTGATCGTTTCTCAAAACAAAAACGTCTTTATATGGTATTTACGAGAAAAAGGAACTTCCAACTTATGTACCTAAATATAATTTCGCAGTTGTTATAATGTCCGTTTTTCTACAAAGTACTGTACTAAACTAGTTTTTGAGAAGTTTGCATTAGAATATAATGTTTTTACGTGACGTTTTACGAGAAAAATAGCATAATCACGAGGCACGTTTTACGAGAAAAGTTGCATAATCATGAAACACTTTTTATGAAAAAAGTTGCATATTCACGAGACACGAGAATCAATACGACAAGTTTATGAGAACTGATGAGATACGAGATGAGAAATGAATATGAAATTGAATAGTAGGAAATGGATTATGGTAGTGCCGTTTGAGCGCCACCCCATCTTCGTGGAGAGAACATGGTGGTTAGGTCTAAGCGTGTACAACAGCATGGCGAACAAACCTTGTATCATGTTGGTGTGTTCTGTGATGACAAGCCAGCGGGGACCATGTTTGTGTGGGTGCGATCGGAAAGTTTAGCGATCGTCAGTTGAAATAGACGTAAATAGACGAGTACTTTCGAGTGATGGATTGTAGGCCCGGTGATCGGAAGCAGTGCCATAGAGTAGAGTGACTGGACTGTAGGCCCGAAGGTCGAAAGCAGTCCCAAACCTAGTTAATATTTAAAGAAGAACTCTGACACTGAAAGATAATACGAGACACAGAACTATACATGTGATACACCTGTTTTGCATTGACACGAGCATCCTATTATGTGTACTATTTGAATTGTTAACTCTTGTTATTTATTTCTGTTGGAATCATTTTGTAACTGCTAGTGTAAGGAATTTGGCGTAGTGGTTATCTGCTGAGCATTATCGCTCACAGTGTTGCACTTGTGTGACCCTTACATAATACCATGATGTTGCTCTACGACTCTAACATATTATGCTAGGCCTTAGAGATGAACAAAGGAGTACTATAGCTTGGAGGCTTATGGAGCTGGACTGGACATCGCCAAGGCTAACAACTATACTGAGAATTAGAGGAAACCCTAGTTTACTTGGTAGTGAATAAATGTATTGACAGGGAGAATTATGTAATTTCCTTAATGGATTATTGTTGTAAAACTTTTATTATTTTGTGTAATAAATTAACATTTCTCGAAATTAGGGGCGTTACAGAATCTGTGAAAATGTTTGAGCAAAATACATATCGCGAAAGAATTTTGTGAGCAGTACTGTAGAAAGGGATATAAGGGGTGGATATAATGTACTATGATAGGAATTTCTTATTTTGCCCTTCATAAAAAATAGACATAGTTATGCAGTAATGCTACACGTATAACCACGTACAACCCCCTCACATACACGTGGGGCCCACAAGTATATGTGAGGGGGTGTACATGTAGACTTATAGTATGCCTATATGGAGTATATCAAAACCCAAAACCAGATTTTGATTTCCAAAACTAGATTTTGCTCGATTTCCAGATTTCGGACTGGTCTGAATTTCCAAACCCAAAATCAGATTTCCCTCAAAAGATTTTAAACTAGTCTGGAGATCCAAAACACCAAAACCAAATTTCCCCAGAATAAATTCTTGTCAGCAAATGAGATCTGCAATGTTTCTGTCACTGTCGCTCCCTCATCGGCATCGCTCGCCGACAACAACCATCGTCATGTTAGTCTTCGAATTCTAGATCTATCTAACATGCCGACAAAAACATATACAACCCCAAACAAAACCAAGCACATTGACACGACGATATACTCCCCACTCATTATACCCACACCCTGTTTGTGGAGTATGCTCGAGGATATAATCCTATGCAGTCAATATTGCAAATTACACTTTAGCCCAATTGTCTGTAAGAGGGAGAGGGAATATGTAGCAGCCATCAGGGGACTTTTTTTTTTTTTTTGAACAAGGCAAGTCAATTCATTTCATAGCCATAAAGGCAAAGGATTTCATCTCAAAATACAGGACTGAACCAAAACTACCAAAATCTAGACGCGAGCAACTGCAACAGCGCACCGGCTCACAGGCCCAAAAGACACGTACTGCCAAGGCAGACCAACACAAGGTCGGCGTAGAGTCCGTCATCGATTTAGTAGTAGAGAACCCCAAAAACGGACACCCAGCTCAACCCATTAGCAAAACTATACAGATGAAATCAACAAAAGCACCCGTAAGGGGCAATAAATCCCACTACGGGGATAGCGAAAACAAAAATTACAGAAAAAAACTAACTCCGGTCAGTCACCTGCCGCCAGAAAACGCCGCCTCGACACTAGTGGCTTATTCGCCGGAGGGGAGCCGAGCCACCCTTGCAACCCTTCTCCGTCAGATCTGGCCCAGAACCCAAGCGAGGGTAGAGGGTACGGGGCGGTGGTGGAGGAAGGAAGAGGAGGTGGAGGATGGGGATGGCGGAGAAGGTGGGGATGGCGGAGGAGGCGGTGGCGAAGGAGATGAAGCTAGGGTGTGAAGGTAGGTTGAAAGTGACAGGTTTGGACACAGAGAAACAGAGACGAGGAGGAGAGGTGGCAGGCTGGGGGGGGGGGGGGGGGGGGGGGGGGCGGCAGCCCCACCCCCCAAACAAGAAACCCTAACTGGAGAAAAGTAGAGAGAAGGGGGAGAGTTTTTTTTTTATGATGCGGCAAAGCACATGATTTTTTATACGCCAAAGCACTGATCAACTAAGGCCTAGTTTTCCATTTGATTTTAGCAACTGGGTTGCTAAAATCAATCATGATTTTAGCAAATGAGTTCAGCAGATGCTAAAATCATGGTTTTGAAATCAAAATATTAAGTGTTTCTGTGCATCGTTTTTCGATTTTTTTCGCACCAAATTAAAGTACTCCTCGAGAACTTTAATTCAGTGTTAAAATTTTCAAAAAACGATACATGGAAACACTTAATTTTTTTTTATTTCAAAACCAGATTTTAGCACTTGCTGAACTCATTTGCTAAACCATGATTTTAGCAACCTAGTTGCTAAAATCAAATGGAAAACTAGGCCTACACCTTGTTTGTTTGAAGCATGGCTAAGGGAATGAGTGTAGGGTTGACGAAATGAAAAGAACAGATGTTTAATTGACGTTTATTGAAGTTCAGGTGTATGTAAGACATTAAAAGGTTAAGGGTTACTTTGAAATTTTTCCCAAAAATAAGGTTAAGCGGCCGAACAGGCCCTAAATACTCAATGTCACAAAAATGAAAGTGAAATAAAATACAAGTAATAATTGAAAGGTGAGATACAAGACAATGATGTAAAGGAAAGATATTAAAATGAGCAAAATTCATTGAAAGATTCTTTGACTTGAAGATGGAACTTTTTAAAAATTTGGGTTATCGCTAGGTCCTCACAGTTTGTCTCCCATAATGGACTTCTCTCTATTTTAAAAAAAGGGAAAAAGAATATTGGGCATTTATTAAGTTTCATCATGTACTCCTATATTTCTTAATTTTATTGCTCACATAATTGTCAATGATTTGCTTGAAAATTACACGGAATCATCTACTATGCCAAGAAAAGTACTTTCTTTTTTTTTTTGATCGGCATATACAAAAACAGGTATTGATAATGAATATTAGCATTAATTAGTATATATAATCAATCGTATAATCTCCATTATGATTAAAGCAACAAACTGTTTAGTGCCACGACTCTAATAATTCACGCACGCCGATCGACGGAAATATATGTTGGAAAAATTATGGCAAATACATAGAATTCCAAAGAATAATTTCCATTAACGAAATACAAACTTACAAATTCAAATTTAATTGCAGAATAAATTAGTGAGAAATACAAACAGAATTGGAGTATACGATAACCGAGTCCTGTGTAACCACGGTCTCCTTAAAACAGATTCGCCGCCTACCGAGAGTGTTGTAGGTTGAAACCGACGTCTGTCTCCCAGGATAAAACGGCTGGACCACGAACCTCGGAACACCTCCGGGGAGCGCCTTGGCGAACTGAACTTTGCTTGTCTCTCTCTCGCAAATGAGAACCCTCTATATGAAAGTGCATTGTGTATCAAAGTGTGTGTTTTTCCTCTTTGCAGATGCACGACTAATATAGCTGTAGTGAGAGCTCTATAATTGTCGGTGGGAGTAAAGCGCCATGCTTTTCTCCATACTTGCCAGAGAATGGGCGACAATAAAATAGGGATGGCACCTCTATCTTTCTCCAGCTACTGAATTCATTCATTGAAGGAAGGTAAAACTTCCAACAATATACACTTAGGCTCCGCTTGCTTCAACGTAAAATATTTTTCAGATAAAATAATCTTGATGAAAATAAATTTTTTCGTTTTTGTTTTCCGATGTTTGGTTGATAATTGAAAACAATTTTTCAAAAAAGACACATTGGTCACTGTACTCACTGGTACAAGAGAATTCCACACTTTTTTTTCCCCAGTCAATATGGCACCCAAATATGTATGGGCAGATTGTATATACATAGTGAGAGAGAGATGTTGGCCAAGAATAGTAGAGAGAAGTTTTGAATTTATCTGTAACATTTGGCTTCACATGGGAGGGGGGAGAGAGTGATCGGGATTCCTGCTTTTGGGAGAGAGAGAAAGAGAGTCGGGGATTTCTACTTCAAATTGGATAGGAGGGGACCTAAGACAAATCGATCAAGTAAAAGGAAGGTGTGATCACTTTATAAAATGACTTAAGGAAGAATCATGAGTAAGTCATTTTACACTCATTTTTGGAAAAGATTTTACCGGTAAAATGTTTTACCTCCAATTTATACAACCAAGCACCGGAAAATAGGTAAAATATTTTACAAAAAATATTTTACGTCAAAACAAACGGAGTCTATCTTTGAGCAAGACTAAAGTTATAGTGGAATTTCTCACGTGATCTCAATATAAATCTTCAATTAACTTTTAATTAAATGTTGAAATTGGTCAAAAGAGCTAATTCTTAGTTTTCATTCTCTGAATTCTGTAACAAGAGTAATATCCTTTGCCCGTTATATTTATTTGCTATTAAATATGTCGATATGGCAAAAATTGATGAATGAAAGAAGCATAGAAATGGGCACAAAAATTGATTTGGGTTGCTAGGTCTGCCCTCCCTAATGTCTTTCGGCTTTGATTTGGGAGCATAGTTTTGCAGCAAAACGTCCTTGTAGCTCCTCGGTTCTTAGAGGTTTAGGAGCCACTGTTTCAGTGGTATTTTAAGAGCACTCACTTTGTGCATGTCGCCCAAGGTTAGGTCTATCTCCAATCATCTCCCGTCCATACCCCTAACAATTAATTGGGGACTAGATAGGTTCTCTTATTGTTGTTGCTATGCCAAAAGGCGTTTGACGCGATGGCATCAGGAGTACCGCACTTAATTAGTTCAATTTCTCTTCAAATGTGCTAATCTAACTTTTCTAATCCCTATCTTTCCTTGATTTAAAAAAAAAAAGAGAAAAAAAAAAACTTAGTTAAACCCGTTGATTAACACCAAATTTCTGTTTCCTAAAAAATACTGTATGACACAATAGTTTATTCTACCACATAGCTGGTTCGTGGTTCCACTCCTCTACAAGAGTTTTCGGTCTCCATTTGGGAGCATAGTTTTACAGCAAAACGTCCCTGTAACTCCTCGGTTCTTAGAGGTTTAGGGGCCACTGTTTCAATGGTATTTTAAGAGCACTCACTTTGTGCATGTTGCCCAAGGTTAGGTCTAGGGACCTGTATTAGTTAAGTAGAGTTCTTGTGTGTTTACTGGCCATACGCAATTAATAAGTGGAAGCTGAATTTGAACTTTGAAGCATTGCAGTAATGTTATGGTGAAAATATCTATGTTTATTTTTTTAAACAGAAAATTTTTTTTTTATTAACTCAAAATAAACAGAGGGAAAATAAAAGTCCTCATGCATCATTTCATGCATCCTTTGTTGTTTCTGTCATTTATCTGGAATTATAGAAAACGGAGGGAAAATAAAAGTCCATAAACTGCATATTAAAGGCCCTAACTGGCTTGGGTTTTATTCACATTGAGTCCATAGTTACCAGCAAAATTTGTGACAAGGGAAATGCTTTTTTCGTACATGTAATGTGGGTAAATATGCTTTCTGAAATTTTTAGAAATCTACAATACAATCTTTGGAAAAGATTGAATGGGCAATTCAGATAACATTTGCTTAATTCAGATTACAAAACATTGAAAGCAATTTCGAGGCCTATAACCTGCCCACCTAGGAGGACCCTGGAAGTGTCGGGAGTTGATAGGACTTACTATCTTAAGCATCTAGCTATGAATCCGGAAGCAAATAACACTGGTCATTACGCGATGTCACACAACTTTGAAGGTTGCGTGCCCAATCTTGAGCATCCAATTTATTAGAAGTCCAACCCTATGTTGTTTTTAAAATATTAGTCGAAATTGAAAAAAAAAATTTAAAAAAAAAAAAAAACAAAAAGACAATAAAATTGTTAGTGAATGTTGAGTAATCTTTTGATCATAAACTTTCACTTTTTGAATTCCGTCAAGATAAATGAGTAGTCTAAAAAGTTTTGAAGCAAAGCTAATAAAATTCAGGGCAAACAAACACCTCACAAATATAAGGCAAACCTTCTCTAGTAGATGACATAACGTTAGTATTATTGGCATTTTCCCGTTCGTGACATACTGTTGGCATATGTAATTTCCCGATGGTCCTACATGAGTCCACCCAGAATTAAACGAACCTTTGAGAAAGAAGACCAAACCACGCAAGATATAATTATCCCAATGGACAATTTCAAATGGGATTATCAGTTAGGGGTTGAAAATTGTTTTGTTCACCATATAATTGCTGAGTAGTAGGTATTCACTCTTGAATTCAAATTTTTTCCACATCATGATCAATATACCATTTTTATTATTTCTCTAATATAAAAAATAAGCTGTTTTTTATCAAAGTTTTACTATGTTTTGTGTATCTCAATTTTACTTTCAACTTTTAAAGTTAAATATACGAATAATATACTTTCGATTATGAAGAACCAAAATCATTAATTTTTACTTCAACAAACTTTGATCAACAATTTTAAAACATGTAATTATTTCATTGTTAGTGATATAGTAACTAAATAACGTGAATATTTAGAGACAACGTACATAGGGTTTGAGCAATACTTCGTTATTATTTTACAGTATTTATTTAATTTAATAGTATTACTTTGTATTTTAAGTTCATTTTACTTAAATTTCGAATCATAAATATCATGTTTTATCTTTTAACAATATACTAATGACTCTTTTTTGTTAAGAAATATAAGGACTCACTTTGTAATTTTGCTTTAGACCCCAAATTATCAAGGCTGGTCCTAGTCCCACCCGAGACTTGCATGGCTAAATCCTTATTCGTTGGAAGCCCATTAACATGACTACCGACTGAAATTTCCTACAATCAAATAGTACTTTATTGCATGTTTGATTTATCTCCCTTCAGCAAAAAAAAAAAAAAACTTTCGTAAACCTTTTTAAAAAAATATATATATTCATGATGCGATTAAAACCCTAATTAGATACATAAACCTCTAGGCACGCTAATTACGTATACGTAGGAGTGCACTAAAACAATGATCAGATTTTCTCATGACAAAACTTTCAAAAATGATTTTATTTGACCAAGTGTCTAGCAAGTGTGTTTAATCACCACATGTATGAAGTACCCTACGGAAAAGGTGACAAGGTTAGGTGAGTGTAAGCCTAATTAGTGCGGAGTACGAAATATATTCAAAGAATTTGTCCCCCACAAAGGTCAAAAGTATACAAAAAGGAATAAACATCGTACAAAATTTATATATAAATATAGAGGTCCGATCTAGTCCGGGAGTCCCGGATTCGGGACTCCACCTTCCAGATATTTTTTTGACGATCCGAACCGTTCAATGTGTTCAAAAGGTGTTTTCAAGGATCCTCGCGGGAAATCTTTAAAAAAAATAATACCGGGAAGGGCTTGATCCAAGACGTTTTTCGCAAAATTGCTTGGATCAAGCCCTTCCCTGTTTTTTTTTTTGTGGAGATTTTTCGCGTGAACCCTTGAAAACACCTTTTAACACGTACATACCAATTTCCGTATCACATACCTGCGTTCACGTTTATCTTGATGCATTCGCTTATTGTTATGTTTGTATGTATTTAAAATTGCAGGTATTACCACCCCGTGAAAGATGATCTTGATATGCTGATAGAGAGACGCGCAATAGAACTGTATTGATCCATCACACCGTAATGAAAACTTGAAACCTTATCTAGCTGGTGCAAGATATATAATTATGTATAATGACTAAGAGCATTGTTGATCAAAAAAAGAAGGGAAAAAAAAAAAGACTTAAGAGCATTTGTATTTGATAGTACAAGCTTAATTCCTAAGATGTGTATCAAATGGGGTGTGTATAATAAAGTACTACTCAATAAAAGATGGACTTATTTTCATGCCTTAAGAGTTGGTAATTGTAACATTTTTAAGTTTTTTGTAACTTTTCAGTAATATGATTTGTAACATTTTCTATAATTCGTAACATTTTGGTGTGTCTCATAACTTTTATAAAAAAAAAAATCGTAACTTTTATAGGGGTATGTATCAATGTATAATACATGCACACCCAAATAAAGGGGGTGTATCCTAACCTTTTTCCCGAAAGAATTTGTTTAAGTTTTGTTACGTAGACAGTGAGCTTGTTGATCGAAAGAGAGAGCTGTGAGGGGCGTAGCCCGGTCAGCTATTTCTGACCGCCGTTGGAGATTTTTCTTTATTTCTTAGCCCGGCCTCTTTTTTTTTTTTTTTTTTGAAGAGCAAAATTTTATTAACCTTTGAAAACGAATTATAAAGATTAAAGGAATTCTAGCAACAGGCATCAAGATGGGGAAAGGGCAGACCCACAAAGAATACTCCCCTCACACCAATAGACACCTGACGCTAGGAACCATAAGGGAAAACACAACCTAATGCTGGCAAGAAGCCAACCAAAACCTCTCAACAAGAAAAACAACTCCCCAAACAAAACCTAACCAAAAAGCCCAAAAAAGACACCGCTAACGACAATATTAGCTTGCAACGGAAAAACTGCTTATGACCTCATCATCTTTCCCCAAATAATCTTCACCCAAGATCTTGCTAATTGACCGAGCAGCCTGAGCCAAATTAAGTTGAATCCTGTTGATGCCTTCAGAAGAAATAGATAAAGCAGTTGAATCCTAAGCCCGGCCCCCTTTATTGACTTCATTGCTTTCTGTTCCGATATGTGTGTGTTATATATGTAGAGGTAGAGAGATAGAGGTGGTGTAGAGCTAAAAGAGACAGACAGAGTGTACCAAAGGAAGTCCAGGGTTGTAGACTTCGTTGGTGAATATAACTGTTTCCCTAAATAATAAAAAAAACAACGCATTGGCTGTGTAATTGATTGCGCGGGCTTGCCAGGATGATGGTAGGTCCAGATGTGGATGGACTGACTTCTGAATAGGCGAGTTGTACTCAGGCCAGTTCTTTTTTGCCTCACTGAATAGGACTTCACAATTTTCTCAAGCGATGTGGAAATTGGAGCTAGCGAGTGCGGCGCTCAAACGTAAATAACATTGTAGAAATGGAAAATGCTCGGGATTTTCCATTATTGAACAATGAAGTTGCGAGAACTGAAATGCACAGAAAAATAATCGTACTGAAAGATAAATTGGACGGAGCCAAACGAAAGATAATTGAAGCCGGAGCTTGAAGTTATGTTGGTCGGCAGTTCGGAACCTTCTCAGTTTTCCTGCTCTCCCATTTATATCGCCAAAGAAAAAAAATAGGGCAGCTTACTGACTTTGCCTCCATTTCCTCCCCGAATATGCCATTTACTCCAGTAATTGAAGAGAAAATTTGGCACCAAGTGCCTTGTGTCCCATTATTCTTTCTCATGCACTCCACTTTGATCTCAACTTGTATGTTTGTAGTGCCCATTTGCAGCACGATTTATTTTGTTGCTCAAAGCATTGCATGTCGTGTTCATTTTTTCTTCATGAAAGGGACGCACTCCAAAGTGGTTAATTTGAATTTCATCACCAGAACATGGATTTGCCATCGGAAATTCCCATTTGGCTTACTAATCAAAATTTCGGCGGTTATCAACCAAAGAAACCTCCAACTATTTTAGAATGTGGCGCGTTCATATTGGCGGTCATTTTTGGGTACAAACATTAACACAGTAAAAAAATCCCCCCGATGACTGCCATATGGTTCTCTCTTAAGAGCCTTAACGATTTTGTCAGAAAATGGGTACAAACAATAACAATCGGAAATTTTTCTCTCTTTTTTGTGCGTGTTCTTTGGTTTGTGATCCAACGAGGCATAGAGATTCTTTTGCAGGACATTTGTTTGGTTTAGTTTTTTTTGTAATTAGTGGAAAGAGATAGATAGAGAAATAAGAGTAATAATTAGAGATAAAACTTATTGGGGACACTGCACTAATATTGTGCTAGTGTTAGTTTGCCAACGGTTACGGTTGCCCCTACCATTGGTTAAAATCTAAAGGGAGAATATAGAGTGTGTTAATTGTTGGGAAAAATACAGTGGCAATACAAATTCCAAAGAACAATTTTATTAGTTCCGTGGGGAGTTTGAGTAAGTCTTCTATTGTATCAGTAATGGATGCGTTGGGTGGGAGGTGCCCATTTGAAAATGATTGTCCGTTTGGGCCATTAACTCCGTCGTGGAGTTCAGTGCTTAGCTCTGCTTGGAGCTTGAACGGATCTTTGTTTGCATCCTTGAGGGATGCGTTGGGTGGGTGGTGCCTGTTTGAAGATGGACCCTTAATTTGGAGGCATGTGTGACTAGGTTTCCTGAGTCGCGTTTGCAAGATCAAACAGTGTGCTTGAGCCTTGTTCATTCTTGTCGTTGGTGATCACCCCATTGGGGGCTACCCTGCGAGGGGTGTTTGGAGAAGAGTGTTGTTGTGAGAAGATTATTCTATGGTGTTGAGTTCAATAGAATTCAAGCCAAGGTGGAGAATTATTGGAATTGTGCCTTGAATTAAAGACGTTTGAAGAAAGATTCAGTATTTGACACGAGCAGCTTGCAGTTTGGACCAAGTTATGTTTCTGGAAAAATCGCCCAGGCGGGATTTAGGGTCGCTCGGGCGGGTATGACAGTTTTGAGTTATTTCGGCATTTTTTTGGAAATCCTGCCATGGCGGAAATCAATCCTGCCCGGGTGAAAATCAAACTCGCCCAGGCGGTTTTGACCGACTTCAATATGGATTGCGTGTGGCTGCACGTTTTTTAGGGTTTTAACCTAATTTTCTGTACTTTCTTATAAATAGGAGTCTTGTGGCCACCTAGGGCTTTGTCTTTAATTCTTGGGATTGGATATTAGGGTTTTGCTTGTCCCTTTCGTGTTCTTGAGACTTTGTCCCTAGATATTTGTTTGATGTTTTAATTAGAGTTACGGGTATAGCCGGCTATTTGTGTTCTCTCCCGTTCATAGTAAATCCTCTCTTGCTCTTCGCTCGTGTACATATCTCTAGAGTTTCGTACTTAAGGAGGAACAACGTAAATCTTGTGTCCTTGATTTTCGCTTGTCGGTTTGTTTTCTCTTACTTAATGACCTGTCACAACAGTCTTTTATACTATTCATGATGTGATTAAAATCCTAATTAGATGCATAAACCTCTAGGCACGCTAATTACGTATACGTAGGAGACTAGGAGTGCACTAAAACAATGATCAGTTTTTCTTATGACAAAACTTTCAAAATTGATTTTATTTGACAAAGTGTCTAGC
The DNA here is from genome assembly GCA_020921065.1 of Vaccinium darrowii. Classification (NCBI taxonomy): domain Eukaryota; kingdom Viridiplantae; phylum Streptophyta; class Magnoliopsida; order Ericales; family Ericaceae; genus Vaccinium; species Vaccinium darrowii. Next base: position 19,576,945 of record CM037162.1, on the reverse strand, counting down.
ACGTGTGTTTATTCACCACATGTATGGTGTATCCTACGGAAAAGGCGTCAAAGTGTGTAAGCCTAATTAGTACGGAGTATGAAGTATATTCAAACAATTTGTCCCCCACAAAGGTCAAAAGTATACAAAAAGCAATAAACATCTTACAAAATTAATTACATTCCTTCTTTTCTTATTTTGCTTATGAATATTTGTAAAAATAAGTTTAGAGAAAACATTCTTTACACTGGCAGTGTAAAACAGTTTCCTCCAAATTAATTGCGTTGCACCATGTGTCTATGTTCTACCTTTTGGGACCACTGTTTGGACATATGGTGCAATGTATCACATTCGTATTTTAATTATATGCTGCCATAGGACTCTCAATCTATGCATAATTTATCACACAAGAAATTGTACGGCAACCAATTTAGTGGACATACGATAAGATGACTAATTTAATAAAACAATTTGTATGCTTTATGCATTATAACTCCGGCCTCTAAGTTTTGAAAATATCTATAATATGATCTATTTTGTGAGATTTCATAAAATAAATAAAAAAATGTCGTGACGCCCAATTCGTGGTATAACATCAATTTCTTTAGTGAGATACTCTAATGACTTGTTTTTTGACGAAAGAAAAAAAAAATGGTTTAATTTTGATCACATATCAAACTGAAACAATTAAACCCAAGAAATTAGATTCTAAACTACAACAGTACTTAACACGTACCAATTTCTGTATCATAAAGATGTGTTCACATTTATGTTGATGTATTCACCTATTGTTATGTTTGTGCGTATTTAAAATTGCAGGTATTACCACCCCGTGAAAGATGGACCTGATGCTTCGCTGGTTGAGAGACGCACGTTATAGAAATGTATTGATCGATCATCCGTAATGAAACTTGGAACCTTATCTAGCTAGTGCAAGATATATAATCATATATAATGACTAAGAAGAAAAAAAAGAGAAGAGCATTTGTATTTGATAGTTCAAGCTTAACTCCAAAGATGTGTATCAAATGGGGTGTGTGTAATAAAGTACTACTCCAATAAAGGATCGGAGATGTTTTCATGCGTTAAGAGTTTGAGTTTTGTTGATCCAAAGAGAGAGCTGTGAGGGGTGTAGCCGGGTCAGCTATTTCTGACCGCCGTTGGACACTTTTCTATATTTCTTAGCCCGGCCCCCCGTTGTTGACTTCGTTGCTTTTTGTTCCTATATGTGTTTTATATATATATATATATATATAGGGGCCGGTTCCGGGGACACAAATTTTGACATAAGTTTTGACACTACATCTCAACTCTTGATTTCAACGGCTGAGATTAGAATCCGAAACTGTACACCCTCTTCCCCCTCTCCATCTCCTCACCTAATCTCTGCCCCCACCCCACAACATCATCTCCTTACGGTCTCTCTCTCTCTCTCTCCGGCAAACTCCATATCCGGCGACCTTCCCTACTTTCTCTCTATCTTTCTCTCTCTCTCTCTGTGTCCACGCGTGCGCAAGATCGATCTCGTAAACCCATTGACTCTCTCTATGGTGGATATATCTACTGTTCTACACCCTTTTATATTCTGCACACCCGAGTTGCTAATTTTGGAATTTCACCCTGGTTTTTTATTCACTGGTCTCAAATTAGATAACATCGAATATTTGAAAGAAAAAATTGCAGTTCGAATTCTGTTGTATTGGGTTTGTTTTGAAATTGATGTTTCTGATGGGCGTTCTTTATCTATGAGAAATTTGTATTGGGTTTTGGTGATTGTATATATCTAATTAGGGGACTGTAATTTGGAGCATGAAATGGGTTTTGCTTGCTATTGATTGTTCTGAAGTGGGCTTGCTTTATAGAAATTCACTTTTATTTTTTGAACAATATAAATTGGCTTTTATATAAGATGTTGGGGACAATTGTAATGGCTTTTAGATTCAGATCGATCCAGGCTTATTGTGTTTGTCTATGGAATATTGCATTGATTGACCCAAATCCAAATATGGATTTCTCTTTCTTTCTCACTTGTCCCTAGCTGATACCAAATCAAACCTACTGGTATTGATTTCGGGAGAGAGAGAATGGAGGGTTGCCGGAGATGGTGGTGCCGGACAGAGAGAGATCAGGTAAGGAGATGGACGGGGGAGAGATTAGGTGAGGAGATTGAAAGAGGTGAGAGAGTGTACACTTTAAGATTCTAATATCAGCCGTTGAAATCAAGGGTTGAGATGGAGTGTCAAAACTTGTGTCAAAATTTGTGTCCATAGAACCGGCCTCATATATATATATATATATATATATATATATATATATAGAGAGAGAGAGAGAGAGAGAGAGAGAGAGGGTCTCCTTCTAGTCCGGACTTCGGACTTCCGGACCTCTACGTTTCCGTTATTGTTTTGATGATCCGAACCGTCCAATGTGTTTAAAAGGTGTTTTCAAGAGTCCCTACGAGAAATCATCAAAAAAAAATACCGGGAAGGGCTTGATCTAAGCAGTTTTTCGCAAAACTATAAACTGCTCGGATCAAGCCCTTCCAAGTATTTTTTTTTTTATGATTTCTCGCGGGAACCCTTGAAACACCTTTTAAACACATTGGACAGTTCGGATCTTGCAAAAACAATTGTTGAAAGCTTCAAAATACCAAAAAACCTCTAATCCGGGAGTCCAAATTAGAAGTTTTTGGTATATATATATATATAGTTCACTTCCTATCAAAGATCCCGCAAGCTTTTAAAATCTGAACCTCCACTTTCCGGACTAAATCTCGACGATCTGAACCGTTTAATGTGTTTGAAACGCGTTTTTAAGGGGCCCTGCTTTTAAGGGGCCCCGCGAGTAATCAACAAAAAAAAATACCGGGAAGAGCTTAATCCAAGCATTTTTTTCCATAAAAACGAACATATACAGTTTTTATGAAAATTGCTTGAATCAAACCCTTCACGGTATTTTTATTTTGCTGATTTCTCGCGGGGACCCTTAAAAACACCTTTCAAACACATTGGACGGTTCGGATCATCGAAATTCGATCGGGATCTATGAGGTGTGGATGAAGTCCGGATTTTAAGGGTTTGGATAGGAAGTTTAGTGTGTGTGTGTGTGTGTGTGTGTGTATGTGTGTGTGTGTGTGTGTGTGTGTGTGTGTTAGGGCTAAAACCGGTTCGGTTCGGTCTGGTTCTTGGCCATGTTTGACTGAACCGGAAAAACTCGGTTCGGGAGTAACACTGAACTGAAACCGGTTTTTTGCGCTCGGTTCGGTCTCGGTTCAGCCGGTTCGGCCTCGGTTTGAGGTCGGTTCGGTTCGTCTGTGACAGCCAGCCAGAGAGAGAGAGAGAGAGAGAGAAGAGAAGAGATTGGATCTGTTGTTAGGAAAAAAGAAAAAAAACAGATCTCGATCTACAAATTTGTACATTATACATACATCTATTGCACATTACACATACATATATCCATCTAAAAGAGTAAAAGATCAGATCTACAAATTTACACTTTAGTTTACAGGGATCTACAAATTTACACTTTACAGGGATATATACATGCATATACACACACCCATATCAAGAGAGAGAGAGACGAACATGGACGGAGATGATATATGAATGATGGTGGACGGAGATGATCGGCGATGATGGACGACGATGGGTCTCTCCCTCTCGCTGTGTCTAGAATCCAAAAACCCTCTCTGTACTCTCGTTGTGTATTTTATCAGATGATCGACGATGATGGACAACGATGATCGACGATGATGGACGCCGGACGGGGAGAGAGAGAGAGTCGTTGGGTTGGGGAATTTAGGGTTGGAAATGGGAGGCTGGGGCGGCTGTTGGGGAAAAAAACGTATATATAGTATGTATTATATATATATATATATATATATATATATATATATATATATATATATATATATATATATATATATATATATATATATATATATATATATAGTTAAACCGGTTCGGTTCGGTTCGAACCGGTCTAAAAATCTTCAAAACCGAGAACCGAACCGGTTTTGAAAAAACTATAATTTTGGGAACCGGACCGAACCGGGTAAAGTAAAAAACCGAAAAAATTAACCGGTTCTAACCGGTTCACCGGTTCGGTTTTTCTTTTTTTTCTTTCAGCCCTAGTGTGTGTGTGTGTGGAGCTTCTAGTCTGGACCTCCCGGAAATAAGGAAAAAATGATTTTTTTTGTTTTGCAAATTATTTTTTGAAAATCTGAGCCGTCCAATGCGTTCAGAAGGTGTTTTCAAGGGTCCACGCGGGAAATCTTTCCCAAAAAAAATACCGAGAAGGGCTTGATCCAAGCAGTTTTCGCAAACTTGTAAACATACATTTTGCAAAAACTACTTGGATCAAGCCTTTCCCGGTATTTTTTTTTTTTGAAGATTTCCCACGTGGACACTTGAAAACACCTTCTGAACACATTGGACGGCTCGGATCGTCAAAAAAATGCTCGGATCACGGAGGTCCGGACTCCCGGAGTTCGGAGGAGAAGTGTTGCCTATATGTGTGTGTGTGTGTGTGTGTGTGTGTAGAGCTAAGAGAGAGACAAAGTGCACCAGAGCAAGTCTAGGATTGTAAACTTATTTGGTGAATATAACTGTTTCCCTAAAAAAAAACCAAACAACGCTTTTGCAGTGTAATTGAGATGCGCAGGCGTGCCAGGATTACGGTTAGTCCGAGTGTGGATGGACTAACTTCTGAATAGGCAAGTTGTACGCAGGCCAGTTCTTTTTTGCCTCTCTAAAAAGAACTTCACAATTTTCTTAAACGATGTAGAAACAGGACCTAGCGAGTGCGGCGCTCAAACATAAATAACATCGTAGAACATTATTGAAAATAATGCGAGAATTGAAATGTGCAGAAAATAATCATACTGAAAGACAAATTGGACAGAGCCAAAAGAAAAGATAATTGAAGCAGGAGCTTGAATTTGTGTTGGTCGGAAGTCGAAGGTTTTAAATTTCGGTATCGGGACATGTAACGGTATTGGTGATACAGTCAAATATCGGCTGATATCGGCCTGTATTAGGCATTTTATTGGTCAAATATTGGTATCGGTCCCTTGAAAAACCGATACGTAACGACGAATAATTAAATTCGGAATCTTGTCAGTTTTCCTGCTCTCCTTGCAAAAGGAAAAATAGGGCAACCCACATGCCTCCATTTCCTCCACGAATAGGCCATTTATTCCATTACTTTGATCTCAAGTGCCTTGTTGTGGGGATTGAATCCAGCAATTCTGGATCTCCTCGGGTGAGCCATCTTCCTCCTTGCTCTGACCTACACACGTAGCAACCCATTAGAGCCCCACCGGCCTCTTACTAGCGGGCACTCCGACGATCAAGTCATCCACCAGAGTGAAAAAGCCAATATAGAGAGTAATTTAGATCTATATAAGTGTGTGTGTACCTCTAGGGTCTGTCCCTTGTATTTATAGCCTCCCATGTGCTTACTCTCCAAGCTAAACATGCTCACGCATGTGCACATGTTCACACACGTGCGGTGACATCATCCCTTAATATACTGGGCCCATGGCCCCAAGCGAGTCACTTAGACACGTAAGGGTGACGCCGCCTCACCACGTTGGCCCGTGCCCTTGTGCGGATTTTTTCCACTACAATAGCCCTTCAACTTCTCGTTCGTCCCTTATGGACACGAGGAGTTGATCTTCTAATTGTAGGAACAAACCCTTTTCAAAAAACTGGACTGTGAGGTCCTCAAACCTTTTCATCTAACCGGACTTTCAAGGTCCTCAAATTCTTCTTGCCAAACCGGACTTTCAAGGTCCTCAAATCTCTTTGTCAAAGAGACCTTCAATGGTTTCAAATTCTTTTATCAAACTGGACCGTCCTCAAATCAAACCGGAGCAGTCCTCTTTGTCTAATCAACAATTATCTGGATTCGGTGGACGAATTACTTTGGGAGAAGACCGTTGCAAAAGTCTTGTAACTCAACATTTTCCTCACTCGGGCATCCCAAGAGAGAGGTAAACAAGTTTGTGTTGGCACTTGAAAAACTTACGTTCAGCCAATCCGCCGCATCATCGCTTGATCAATTCTTCCACCAACTAAGCCTTCGGCACTCGAAGGTTCACATTTGGCCAAAGTGCCGCGCCATCATTTGGCAAAAATACCGTCGGCTCTGTTGCCATAGCCGACTCCATGCAATACTTTTAGGAAACCTTCGGCTTTTAACCAGCCGTCTGATTCACCTTCTCTTTCTTTCATGAACTTTGTTATCTTTGTAGGTGCTTCTTTGCCTTTCATGGACCGACTCCTAGCTCTTAGGAACATGCCGCGTCCAAGGTCTGTGATGTTGTTTCGTGATGGCCTACCTCATACATATCAATCGATCATTCCATCTTTCTGCTTATGCTTCTTTCCCCAAGCATCTTCGATTGTTTCTTAGTACCACATACCATCCCCTACCCCTTACTCTGGGTTGGGCTGGGACTCGGTCTAGTGCAAGCTAGAGTATTTTATAAGCAATACATACTCCTGTAGAAAACCGTCCACATAGGACTCGATCTGGATCAAGCCAGAATCAATGATTTCAAAAACCGTCCTCTTCCCCCCATTCTGGGTTGGTCTAGGAAGTAGTCGTTTTGAGAAGAAAATTTCACAACTTTTGATGAAGACTGAGGGCCACTCCCTCTCTTTAATACCGAACAACACATTTGCCGATGATTCCTCCTTCCAATTAAAATAAAAAACGCTGCTCTCTCAACAAAATCAAGAGTCACACTCTTTTGATTATTCAAAGAGCCCCATTTTCTAAAAAAAATCTTCACTTTGATGAATTAAACCTGTCGAACACAACATCATTGCTGCCTTGTCGCCTGTCGGCCATACCAATCATACTAATTGTGTGCTTTTCATTGTAAGCAGTGAGGCCTGATCCCAAGGATCTTCCTCTTTTATCAGCAACGAGGTCTGATCCCGAGGACCTCCCTCTTTGTTGCAACAATGCCTGATCAAAAAGATCCCTCCTCTTTATAAGCAACGAGGTTTGATCCCGATGTCTCGAGGATCTCCCTCTTTGTTGCAACGAGGTCTGATCAAAAGGATCTCTCCTCTTTATAAGCAACGAGGCCTGATCCCGATGTCCCGAGGATCTTCCTCTTTGTTGCAACGAGGTTTGATAAAAAAGATCTCTCCTCTTTATAAGCAACAAGGCCTGATCCCGATGTCCTGAGGATCTTCCTCTTTGTTGCAATGAGGTCTGATCAAAAGGATCTCTCCTCTTTATCAGCAACGAGGCTTGATCCCGATGTCCCCAAGATCTTCCTCTTTGTTGCAATGAGGTCTGATTACAAGGATCTCTCCTCTTTATCAGTAACGAGGCCTGATCCCGATGTCCCGAGGATCTTCCTCTTTGTTGCAACGAGGTCTGATCACAAGGATCTCTCCTCTTTATCAGCAACGAGGCCTAATCCCGATGTCCCGAGGATCTTCCTCTTTGTTGCAACGAGGTCTGATCACAAGGATCTCTCCTCTTATAACCATGTTCTCTCATAGAACCTGCAAATGAAACAAAGCAAACAAGCAATTTTGCAACAAACGGGCATGACCACAAACATCGTCTTAGCCAAACAAGTCGTCTATGTTCAATCACAAACTACACGACTAAAAATTCACACAAGCCGTAAACACTTGGTCTCAAAACCATCAAAACAATTAATATTCGGCTTTTAAACAGTCAGCAGTGAATCACGTTTATCTTCTTGGTAAAACACCGAACAAGCACTCACAAAACAAATAAACACAACTAACGCCGCATAAGGCCACGATATTCATCATCAAAATGATTACGGGACTCATACTTATCTTTTAAACCGTCCCCTTCTTGGTTTTGTAAAACCATCAAAACAGTGAAGACTCGGAGTTTAAACAATTAACACTAGGCTGGGATGCAGTGAATACTTGATTTTTCTCTAAAACCATCAATACAAATGAACACTTATGGTAGTAACAACCACAAATCAAAACGAGTCACAATAAATAATAAACACATCAAGTAATACCGAAGCTCAACACAAGCCCCTCACTACGCCATCAACATGGCCACGATATTTACATGCATACTCAAAATCTTAACACCAAGATAATTATTGAAAAACTGTTCCAAGGACTCATGAATGTTGATTCGACACATTATCACCAAGATAATCATAAAAAAATTACCTTAGGAACTCTAAAATTATGCTTCGATACTTCAAATAATATTTAAAAGCGGAGAAATAAAATGTACCGGTAATTTCGGTGTCGAATCACCTTAAACGGAGGCCACGGTTGGATCCAGAACGTAGGAATTAGTCTAGAACATGTCTCGAACCCTCTAAAAATAGTCTCCACCGGTCCAAAAACATTTTGAACCGCAAAATGCCCTTTAAATGGCCTTTAGACCCAATAATTTTCGTGCTGAATTACTTCAAACAAACACCACGGTTGAATTCGGAACGCTGAAATTAGTTAGGTACAGATCTCAAGCCTTCCAAAAATGGTCTAGACCGGCTAAAATAGTATTTTGAACCTTTAAAACCCTTCGAATAGCATTTTGGGCCTTAAAAAACCCAAAATGACCCTTCTAACAGCCGTTTGGACCCTTTAGACCCCAATTTGGTTCTTTTGACATTCGTTTGAACCCTTCTGGGTGTCCGCTGCACCGTCTGACTCGCACATGGACCCTCTGACCACACGCTTAACCCCTTTGACAATGCGTTTGACCAGTTTGACCTCGCGCGCGGACCTTCTAACCTTCTTCCCCAGTCTTCTGGCGCATGCGGCGCGTGAAGCATAACCACACCGAGCAGACATCACGCGTCGTCCTTTGACCGGCACATGAGCCTCACCGGAGCACTTTCCAGTGACGTTCTTCACATATCCATGATCGTTACGTCGAGACGAACAAAGCCCAGCACTCAAATTTTGTTTTTGTTCAACCTTGACTAGTACAAAACCCAAAAAACCACTCGGTATCTCTCTGTCGGTGTTCAAACTGCTTTTTCGGTGTCTTCCGGCGTCGAGATTTGATCATAACACCACCAAAAGACTTGGACGAGTGTGACGCACCTCCCTTATCGATCAAATTGAGTTTTTGTCGACTACCCAAGAGAAAAACAAACCTCCACCGCTAGTGGATCTAACTCGCCACTCACGCGCCACATACAACCGGCGCGTGAGCCTTCTTCCGGCATCCTCCGGTGACCTTCCAAGTACCTCCGTGATCGACTTGTCGAGGGGAACAAAACCCTATGTTCAAAACTTGTTTTCGATCACTTTAACTGAGATCGATCTTCAATAAAGCCTCCGCCTAGCTTCTGTCGCCTTTCGTCGGTCTTCAAACTGCTCGCCTCCGCCTAGCTTCTATCCTTGAACTCAACCCAATCAAACCGTCCCCTTCGCTCTTCAACACCGCCAGGAACCACCAAAAACTGATCTAAAAATCCTCCATAACCACTCGAAACCCACTAGAAAACACCACAGACTCTTATCCCAAAAGCCACACCAATTATAGGGATTGAATTCAGCGATGGATCTCCTCGGGTGAGCCATCTTCCTCTTTGCTCCAACCTCTGTTAGAGCCCCACCGGCCTCTTGCTGGCAGGCACTCCGACGATCAAGTCAGCCACCAGAGAGAAAAAGCCAATATAGAGAGTAATTTAAGTCTATATGAGTGTGTGTGTACCTCTAGGGTCTATCCCTTGTATTTATAGCCTCCCATGTGCTTGCTCTCCGAGCTAAACATGCTCACACATGTGCACATGTTCACACACATGCGGTGACATCATCCCTTAACATACTGGTCCATGGCCCCAAGCGAGTCACTTAGACACGTAAGGGTGACGCCGCCTCACCACGTCGGCCCGTGCCCTTGTGCTGATTTTTCCCACTACACTTGTGTCCCAGGATTCTTTCTCAGGCCCTCCGCTTTGATCTCGACTTGTATCATAAGTAACGATTAAGCTAAGAGAGTTAGTGTTAACATTCATCTCAAGGTCAAATGATATATATGATCATAACTAATTACATCTTCATCTTCAAAATGGGATTTACAAAGATGATCAAGTAATTTCTCCCATGAAGATTTCAAAATAATGCCACACAATGCACTCCAAGTCATGCTACTTGATTTGTACCTGAAATCAATAGGGTTGCATGACCACACACTTGGCAAGTAGAAAAATCTTTAACGAACTTTAAATGTGTATAGAATGACAAATGCAAAGAGGATCATAATGAACGATTTACGAAAGGAATCTCATAATCGATTTTAAAGATCAAACAACTCACACAAACAAGTACTATTGTCCAAACATCAGTTTATCCCTTCAACCTTCCGAATATCAAGTCTCCCATCAACATCTCACACTTTCAAGTTTAGCATTTATTCGAGAATTTTGGGACCTTGTCATTCCCTACCGAACACTTTTGGTCTTGTAACCCCTGCCAAATATTTTGGGTCTCGTAACTCCTGCCGAGCATTTTGGGCCTCGTGATAAGACCTCATGATACCATTATTTATATTCTTCCTAGCGACACACCCGAATGTGGACCTAATACCTCTATCTTAGATTATCCTTCATCCACCTCAAAGTTTCTTAATCCAACAAGAACAACAATCATCGTATAATAACCCAACTCCATGTACATTACCTTTTTCTAACAAGATGACCTAATCTTTACCAGCTGGTATCAGTAGCTGGGAAGCAGGGTATCAATAACTCCTGGGAGATCATAAACCAATTTTGCAAGTTCAAAGTGTTCCACCCAACCAAGTTACGACGAATTTAAGGCTAAATCTAGCACTAATCACATAAACACGTAAAGAGAGAAAGATATCCCTACCTCACTTGGTTTTGAGCAAAACCCTAGAGAACAAGGATCAACCAAAATGAAGTTCAAATTGTGTGTGTGTGTGTGTGTGTGTGTGTGTGTGTGTGTGTGTGTGTGTGTGTGAGAGAGAGAGAGAGAATCAAGCCAACAGCGTGTTCACTTACCTCCTTGAGTGAGAAGTTTGAAACCTAGGTGAGATTAATGTTTCTAGCGCGTGGACCTTGAAGATTGGTGGTGGATTTGCGTAGAAATCAAGAGGTTTGAGTGGCTTTTTAGAGAGAGGTGAAAAGGGGTGGAGTCTAGGGTTAGAAGTCGTGTTTTGAGTGAAAAAGAACCCAAGGACCCGTTTTATAGTTGTCTGAAACGCGCACAAATTTTTCAGAAATCTGTCGCTGGGTATTGATAGTAATAGGGCTATTGATACCGGTATTAAACGTCATGAAAAGTCCTATGATCGATGGATATCGATATCAATAGAGATATTGATACCAGTAGTAGCTGGGAAAATTTTCAAATTTTTTTCTTCTTCAATCAATTGAATCTCCTATCATTTCTAACATAATCTCAACATCGTCAAACACCTTCACAACATCAAAACACATATCCCAACCATCCACCAAACCCCTAGTACACCGAGATATACATACACTCCATACACACATCCATGAAAATGTAGTTTAAACTTTTAATCAAAATTCGTTCTCATTAATCAAAAAACGAAAAAAAAATATGAAATTTAAATACATGGGTCCTTACACTGCATAGCACTGCATGATTAGTGGTTGCAAAGTAGTTTTGGTTGCGATTATATCTGCAACTATAAGTATATTTTAAATAATTTATGAAAATGATATCTCAATTTCAAGTGAATCATGTTCCAAACCGAAACCGAACCGTATTTTAATGGTTTGGATTAGTTTGGATTTATGAATTTGATGGTGTGGTTCGATTCGGTTTTCTAAATTCGTAATTCGTAGGTAGTGGTTTGGTTCTTGGTTTACTACAAAACCGGACCAATCTAGTCCATGCAAACCGATACTACATATCAACGAGTTCTTTTATTTTTTGAAAACAAGTTCGCACTCGTTCAAACGACAAACTATTATATGTTCTTGGTTTGACGAATTGAACATTTTTTTCTAGAGACTGTGCCAGTGTATTGATCATTCTACCTCTAAATTCAAATTTTGGTTCCGCTACTGAAACAAGGTAAATACTACTTAAACCGCAGAAACATTCAACAAGTTAGGTGACTACAAACTTGTTTAAATTTTGATTTAAAAGTTTAATGAGGTTCGAAAAAATGTTCCAGAGCTTTGTTAGCTAGGTTCAAGCATCCTTATCAGACTCACCAAATTTTGGACCAAATTTAATCTTAAAAATACCTGTTATACTTTAGCTAGTCACTTTTTAAAAAACACGCAAAATCAGACTCTCTATTCTAACATTATTATATTAAATTATCATTTCTTTATACTTTTCTTTCTCTATTCTATAAGCTGAGTACCAAAAAACTTTTAATGTAAAAAATAATAAAATAATAGGTTCACTTGTGAACAGTTGCTCATCTGTTCTGGCACCGTTCATTGTAACAATTTGTCGGAAACTTTGTTAAGTCTGATGCAGGGTCATTTTTGGAGTTTTGTTCTCAATTTTAACTTAAAAATGCGTTTGATTAAGCAAGATATTGATGCTCTAAGGTCTATACGGAACGAAAAATAAAAAATAAAATCAGCATCAAGCTCATTCGTATTTCTTTTCCAATGTTTCGTTACTAGTGCAGCGTCCTTTCTCTCTCCAAAAATAAAAGCAAATGTCCGATGACCAAATTGTCGAGAACAGAGGCCCAATAATTGGCAGATAAATTAACAATAAAAAACAGTAGCCTTTATATATGCTTTTATACTCCAAGATGACATCCAAGGGATCCGTGGCGCAATGGTAGCGCGTCTGACTCCAGATCAGAAGGTTGCGTGTTCGATTCACGTCGGGTTCAATCCTCTTCAAATCTGCCAAAACTTTTTGCCACGCTCGATTCCTGTACCGCTGTAATTTTTTCGGAAGTGGTCAGAGCATTTCCATCGTATCAAAATGCACCATAGATTCTACATACTTCAAAAAATAATTTTAAAAAAGTTTTTTTTTTCTCCATAACCATCGAAGAAAATTCACTAAAAAGAAAAAAGCAAGATACTTAAAAACTTTACCGAAAACAATTGTCGAATCTGGAGTTTCGGCTTACTTGCGACTAACTTGTTCATAGTAGTTGTTTTGATCTCATAAAACATAGGAGTAAAACAATTGTCGAATCTGGAGTTTTGTTTTCACGTTCCGGTATGGTTAGACATGTAACGACACTGTAGAATTTTCAATGACCATTCAGATTGCACACAATAAAATTCGGTATCATAACATAAATAATTTACGAGAAGATTCTTTTACGTTGTGAGATGTAAAAACTTAAAAAGAAAACTTGATGTCATCGCTTTTGTCTTTTCCAAAAAGAAACGAGAATTAAGATCTTGAAATTAGACCATCTTTGTTTAACACATAGTGAAATCATGTACTTAGGCTTATGGAATCGGTCATTCTTTTTATGACTGATTTACTAAAGAAGAGTATATCATGCTGCGCGGCCGGTTTGGGGTCTGTCCGGGGTCCCGCTGTTTAATCCGAATCTTTCATTTTGTTCGTCTCGTCGAATATGTTGTCCATGCAAAAATTCAGGTTGATTGGATATCGGTAACTATATTTTCAGCCTGTATTTTTTTGGAAAACAAAACACTTAAAACAACTGTTGTAGGTGATTTTTTCCTACAAAACTATAAGATAAATGATCTCCAATCAAATAGTTACCGATATCCGATCAACCTAAATTTTTTGCATGAACTACATACTCGACAAGACGAATAAAACAAACGACTCGGATCAAACAACGGGACCCGGGGTGGATCCCAAACCAGCCGCACAGCACGCGTACTCTGCACTAGGTGCAAAAATTTGAAAAAACGTTTCAAATTTCTGAAGTTAAGCTGGAGCTCAAAAGCCAGAGCATGAGTGGCTGAGGTAGGAGCGGCCGCCGGAGTTTGTAAATTTCTAATGACAGTCTCTATAATTCAAAGTATTTATGACATGACAAGCAAATTGATCGGTGAAAAGACTAGATATTTGGTTTATAACTCCATTGGCCAAAAAAAAGATTATGGTTTTTTTATTTTTTGTTTCGTCTTTATTCAATTTTTTTTTTGCATTTATTAGTTTCACGTCAAGATTTTGTGGTTTTTGGATTCCTCTCAGCGAGACGAATCTAACAAGTATAAATTTATGGTCAAACCAAATATTTTTTTGAATAAAGCCGAAATACTTGGATTATTGGTCAATAATCCAAGTATTTTTTTTTAATAAAGCCGAAATACTTGGATTATTGGTCAATAATCCAAGATCCAAGTATTTCGACTTTATTAAAAAAATTGAGTTTTGACCATAATTTTATACTTGTTAGATTCGTCTCGCCGAGAGGAATCCAGAAACCACAAAATCTTGACGCGAAACTAACAAATGTAAAAAAAAAAAAAAAATTGAATAAAGACGAAACGAAAAAACCAAAGAACCATAATCTTCTTTTTGGCCAAAGGAGTTCTTAGTCCCATAAAAATTCAAATAAATTTGTATTGCTCTTTAATTAATTTTCCCTAATTATACATAACCAAATGAAATTATATCCCCCTGTCTTGACACCATTCGACCAAAAATCCTAGCTCTACGGCTAAAAACACACACCATCAAAACCAAACCGTTACCAAACAAATCTGAGCCGCCAATTCACCAAGGTCCAAACACGGAACAGAGACAAGCATCTCCTGTTTTCTAACCCTCACAAAAGTTAAAGCTGCTTTCCACTTTGTCCATTGATGTAATTCAATAACTTGAGCAAACAAATTTGCTTACCATTGGTGTACAAGAAAGTCCAACGTTACATAATTATTACTTCCCCACATTATCTTGTAAATTGACCAGTCTCTGGAAGCTCAGAAAAGGGCAGATTCATATCAACTTACACCATCCCTATTTTAGCATATACATCACTATCTGTTACTATCTTGCACTGTCCAAGTAAAACCCATGTTGAGGGCATGTTCAATGTCTGCTTTACCACAAAATTGAACAAATACCATGAAGAGGGTAAGAGCCTGTTTCTTAAATCCCAAGTCACCCAATTCCATGGACATCCACCTACTACCATAGATTTTACTCTAAAGTTTTTCAATCCTTCAAGACCATGTCAACGAACTGGTGAGATTGAAATTTGGAGATAAAAATAAAGACAAACAAAGGATCCTGCCAAAAACAAGGGCGAACTGATCACCGGTTCCAAACACAGAAGCAGTTTCTCCACACGCGAATGTATTCTCATGCACGACGACAGAGGAAACAAAGAGGGTAGTAAAAACTGGTACGGGTCGGAGTTAATAAAATTTGAATCGTAGCTCCAACTACATAAATTACAGAAATGAAATAAACAGTACAGTAATTTAGTAGAAGAAACTCAAGACATTTTGCCTAGTCCTTCTTGCTAGAGTTCTCATCCTGCCAAGTTGCTTGCCACTGCTTGTCGTAGAATGTGGTTTCTTCAACCAGCTTCTTTAGGGTTTCTATATCCTCGTTCTTTCGGATCAGAAGTACACCGACTACGGATACAAATAAGAGTGTTTTACAGAAGAAATTACCCATTTGGTCTACAAGACCAACCCCGGTCAAGCTGTCAACCAGATAAGCCATAAAGAACCCGATCATCGCAGCACGGCCTACAAAGAAAGAATTAGCTATCTTAGCACAAGGTAGCATACAATTTTATCAGGCTATGCTTTGGATTGGATTTGTACAGGGGAATAAAAAAAAGTAGGTGAAAAATATATGAAACTACGTGGATAGCTAAGAATCATTTTTCCTATTCCTTCCATTTACACTCTACGAATCAGTCCACAAATCTATGAACCAAACACAGCCTTAGTATAGAACTTTAGGTAAAAAGAGAAGTTTGAGCAAAACCGTTGAGTCGTTCAGCCTCAGGAAGATGGAATCTCTTTATCCATGCCCACCACGGTATAATTGATGTGTCAAAAAATACAGGGTTCTCATTGCTACTTGATTCTGGATCATCTTCTAGCCACTTCCTCCTCCTAACCTCTGCAATGGATTAGCAAAGAAGGTTCATCAGAAATCAAGTGAAGCCGATAGGTAGTGGGGAAAAATGAGATGTTAATGCTTACGTTCCTGCTGGAAGTATCTTCAGTTACATGGGGTTATCTACATAAGGCCTCAAATTGTTACTAATAAAACTGTTATTTTCATAAACCAGGCCTATTCAACGCAGAACTCTCACAATACTGTTCTGATTATGTACAAGGCCCAAGCTTTTCTGATTATCCAGGCCTATTCCAAAGACACTAATGACTAACCATTTTGTGTCTTTCTACAGCTTTGCATTACTACGAGCATTTTTCCTGGAGTTTAAGTTTCCTGTTTTGTTAACTCTACATAAGTAACTTCACCGTGTGTGATACTTTAAATGATTAGCAATACCAATATATATATATATATATATATATATATATATATATATATATATATATAATGACACCCATATTACTACTATATACTCCAGTATAATGGAAAAAAAGAGAACAAAAGGTGAGGCGTAAGGAAGGGTAGTTGAAGCAATCGGGACCATCCACCACAACCACTGCCCCAAAGAAGATACAAGGTATGCAATCAGGACCATCCACCACAACCACTGCCCCAAAGAAGATACAAGGTATGCAATCAGGACCATCCACCACAACCACTGCCCCAAAGAAGATACAAAGTATCCTTCTTTCGGAGATGCTGACATGCCGATCCCAAATATTGCCCACGCAGCCTCAGCAGTCACATGGTTGTATATAAATGAGCCCAAGATGTTCCTGAATGTAATTTCAAGAATGCAATAACAAATAGACCAAGAAAATTTATTTTGACTATATTTTGACCATACGGCCCTCATCCAAAGATAGTCTCACACCAACATGGTTAGTCATGCCAATTAACCGTTCTGATTCCAATAAGTGTATCCATTTATCCCATTCATTTATAGCTCCCTCTAACAACCAGAAAGTGCTTGGATTGTTGGCTTGCACACAGGCTTTCCAGGGAGGGTTGGTTAAAGAAAACAGTCCAAGTCCTCTGTAAGAAAGATAGTTCCTTCACGAAAGGGCAGTATTTCAACTCTAATTCTATTGTAGATGAGCTTTCGCAGAATATTTTCCCTCTTGAGCAAGCAAGCAAGCAGATGCAGTGAAGGCTCGTGAAATGGGGTTAACGGGGGTGTCCCCATTCCGTGAGTCAACGGGCTTCTATCCGTTGATGAGGAAGGTGCGAGAAAGAGGAAGAAGACGGGAGTAAAGAAATAGAAAATGGATTCCTGAGGACGACTAATATGAATCCTTTTGCTTTGTGCGGGACACTGAACTATGAAACCGAAGAAAGAGTGATCTGGTTTATTAGATAAAAAAAACTTCCCTTGTTCTGACTCCTTGGCTTGAGTTCTCCTCATGGTGTCCTTCCCTTGAAGAACGTCTGGCTCTTCACGATCTGGAATAAGCTCCGTTCCTGTATCCCTTGGTGTGTAGCTTAGCTAGCGAAGGTCCAAGTGGAAATTACAGAAAATCCACTTACGCTTCCTTCCCTCGTCCATTGCCAGTTTTCGTATGGTCACAAACAGATTACCAAGAATCATTAATTCCGCATACACAAAAATGGTTCTGAGAACACTCCCTTTCAACACTTGTACACTTCCCTATCTGCTAACAAGCACAACCCACGTGCAATCTCGGAACAATTTATAAATCTGTGTTAGATTTACTTGGTTTGTCAGATCCATATCATGTTTAAGGTAGTAATAAAATCAGTTCTTAAACTAGCCTTCCAAGGGGAGGTGTCTAGGGTTCGAGTCCATGGAGAGACTTCGAATCCCCTTTACTTGCTAACCTACTAACACCCCTCTAACCTCCACAGATGTAGACCGTTTGACCAAAAAAAAGGGTAGTAAAAACAATTTACTTTCCAACGCCAAACAATTGTTCTAACTTCTTCAAATGTAAACTCATTTGCTGTCTATATTTTTTTCCTGATTAAGGATAATTTTTTAGTTCAGTATTTTTTTCCCCAATTAAGGCTAACATTCTAGCATGGTCTTTATCTCGTAATTTTACAAGATTTGGATATAATTTTTACATAACATCATTTGGCTCGAGAAGAGAAATCCAAAAAGTATAAAAATATAGGAGTAGGTTACAGTTAAAAAAAAAAAAAAGTTCATACTTTTAGTTTTTGTCATGTAGTATGTTTTTTATTTTATTTTTGTCGGTGTGTAGTATTTTTTTTTTTGTCCGTCTTTACTTGACTGTTTTCATTATTTTCTTATTTTCTGATTCCTCTTGTCAAGCCATTATATACCAATTTAGTGAAAATTAGGCAAAGGGGAGTAAAAGAAGCACAACCTTTTCAATGGCGAAACCGGATTCATGCAAGTGATCCAAATATTGGGAACCAAGGCTCGGTTTCGTTTGTTAAAACGAGCACAACCTTGAAATATGCATAACAGAAACCACTTTGCAAAATTAAACCAAAACAAAATCAAACCAAACCAAAACCCAACAAAGTAGCATATGAATGACACTAGAAATATCATCTTTGGCAATAGAAGGAAGCTAAAATAGAAATAGAGAACATAAAAACACTAGAAGAAAAAAGCATTACCAGCATCAATAACAGCATCCCAATCAGTCTTCCCATCTTTCCGGAATTGATTCAAGTCCCAAGTCCCTCCCACCCACCTTGGATCCCCAAACTGAGCCACCTCCTTCACGGCGGGCGCCGCCGCCGGCGACCCATTGGGCCCCAAAGAAGAGCCGGCGGCATCAGGAGCTTCTGAAGCCTTCTTTTCTTCCTCTACAGTGGCAGCAACAGATGCCACTGTAGCCCCAGACCCATTGTCAGTGGCTTTAATAGAAACCAAGAAGTGGGATTTTGTGGGTTTTAGATAGAGAAAAGTCTTGCGGGTCAAATGGGTTTTTGGAGACAAGGATGGAGGTGAGGTTGGGTGGTGGGTTGGAGGCGATGAGAACAAAGCCATGGACATTTTTCTTTGGTTTCTTTGGAAGTAGAGCGGAGAAAGCTCAGAACATGCTCTCTGGTGTTTTTGAGCTATCCTCTGCCTCAGAATTTGATTTGGGGGGTATTTTGGGACCGAAGTGATAAAAATGTATGATATGGTCTGGTTCAGTTACTTTAAAAAGGCAAAAAGTTGCAAGGCTAATTGACAGACACCCTCCTTAACTATGAGAGTATCACTTTAACGGACGTCAACTAGAAGAAGCACATGAATTAGACCCTGTCTCTATAAAGTTGTATCATTTCACCCCCTTTTCGTTCCCTCAAGTATGTTTTGAGGGCCGGGTAATTGGCAGATAAATAGGGCTGCAAACGAATCGAGATGCTCACGAATAGCTCGTGGCTCGGCTCAAGTTTTAGGCTCATTTGTTAAATGAGCCAAGTTCAACGCCTTGAAGCTCAGCTCGGCTTACAAAGGCTCGGATTCTTTATATAGGCTTGACTTGTTTTAAAAAGGCTTGATAATACCTAGCTCAACTCGTTGGGCTCGGCTTGATTCATTTGGACCCCTACAAATAAACTATCACCGGGTGGTAGACTAGGTATGCATGACTAACTCCCAAGTGGTTAGGAGGTCACAAGTTCGAGGCATGGAGGCATGTGGACAACTCCCTCCTATAAGTTCGGTTGTAATCCACTAGATCTCTGTGAGACATTAGAAACTTGTAGTCGATTGGTGACTCACAGGCCTATCGTAGACTTAGAGTCATTATGGTAATGCCTAAAGAAAATTGGAAGTGGGTCGTCCCTTCTTCACCTCTTATAATTAACAAAAACAAAAACAGAAAAAGAATATATGAGGTTAAGTTTCCACTTAGGTATTGTCGATATTTTTTATATTCTCTCACTAGTTATTCTCCTTACGGAAGCTGGGTGCCTGCTGTGCAGTTATTGCACGGCACCGTGCAAGGTAGGCAAAACGGCATTGTTTTGGCTGCAAGGCAAGTGTTTCGCCAAATGCGGCCTTGTGGTGCCCACTTTCAGGTTCCACATAAACAATCCGAACCGTTAAATAATTTTTAAAATAATTATTTACGTGGTCTTGGAGAAAATCGAGCCTATTGGATATTTTTACGTAATCGATCTAACTCGTTCGATTTTCATTCAGAATTCAGGACCCCATCATTTGAAATAATCTTCAAGAAATGGTTTACAATTTTGCGCTTGGTAACCCATTGATCTTAACCATAGGTATCGTAGGGCTCGTTGAGAAGAGCGTTAAGCAACAAAATTATCTTGATCGGACACTAATAGGTATCAAAACAATTCATATTTTTAGTGTTTTGATACCTATTGATGTCCAATCAAGATAATTTTTTTGCCGAAAGCTATTCTCAACGAGCCCTACGATACCTACGGTTCAGATCAATTGGTTACCTAGGGCACAATTGTGTAACATTTTTTAAGATTCTTTCAAATGAGAGTCCTAAATTCTGAATGAAAATCGAACGAATTAAATAGATTACGTAAAAATATCCAATGGGTCTGATTTTCTCCAAGCCCACTTGAATAATTATTTTAAAATTATCGTTTGTGTGGGACCTATTCCACAAGGCCACGTTTGGCGAAACACTTGCCTTGCAGCCAAATGGCGTCGTTTTGGCTGTCATGCACAGTGTCGTGCAATAACTACACAATAGACACCTGATTTGACAGCATCTAGTGAAAACTCACTTTGACATCTCCATTTAATTATGGCAAAATACTCTCCATTACGGCAATTTTTTTCTGAAGATGCTATGGGTACAGAGAGATTTGCACAAAAAATGCACAAAACGCTCTGGGGGACCCACTTTTGGGTTTCACACGAGTGATCCAAACCGTTCATTATTCTTAGAACATTTTTCCGAGGGCCCCACAAAATTTCAGCTCAATCGGACGGTTAGAAGTGCTTAAACCAAAGTCCCACCGTTTCAATAAAAAAAAAATTGATTGAAACGGCGGGACTTTGGTTCAAGCACTTCTAACCGTACGATGGAGCTGAAATTTTGTGAAGCCCCTCGGAAAAATGTTCTAAACGGTTCGGATCACTCGTTTGGGACCCAAAAGTGGGTCCCCGAGAGCTCTATGTGCATTTTCTGTGCAAATCTCTCTATACCCGTAGGTTTTTCGATTTTTTCCCCTCTCTTGTCCTCCTTGTATGATAAAAACGGTTGTATCTAGATATGCACATGCATTGGAGACCAATTCTTCTCGTTTGTATTTCATTCCTTAAATTTTTTATGGCACGTCTCCTTTATATGTTCTTGGAAAAACTTATGGGTACCGATGGGTATGTCCAGAAAATATACAGAGCATGTTCGGGGACTCATTTTTGGATCCTACATGAGTGATCCGAACCGTTCATTATTCTTAGAGCATTTTTCTGAGGGGCAAAAAACAGTGGGACTTTAGTTCAAGCACTTCTAACCGTCCGATTGAGCTAAAATTTTGTGGGGCCTCTCGGAAAAATGTTCTAAGAATAATGAACAGTTCGGATCACTTGTGTGAGACTCAAAAGTGGATCACTGAACATGCTCTGTACGTTTTCTGTGCATTTTGGTCGGTACATGTAGTCGGGTCCTATGTTCTTGAGCAATTTGCCGGACTCATCTCCTTCATTCGTTTTGTACATTGTACCGTTGTGGTTTACTTCAATTTATTTATTCAAAATAAACTTATTAAACACAAGCACCAAATCTTTGTATCATATATGAAATCCTTTTGCACTCACATCTATACGTTTGTAAATGTATACACGTGCAATCACCAAAGTCACGAATGCTTACTCTGTTCCCATAAACTAATAAAAGTTAGGTAGGATGGGAAAAGGTGATTGAGAAGGAAAAGGAAAGGTGATTAAGGTAATTTTCTTGTTTTTCTTGTTTTGGTTCGGACCTTGTGGGTCTGTTGTACCTGTTGTTTTCTTAAGCCAATGGACCGTTCAATTTGTATCTGATTATTTCAGTTTAAGTTGGGTAATGTTTCCTCTCCTAGAAAAAGTTTTCACCAAATCGATTGTATTGCGCCATATGTCCCATGTTCTATTATTTGGAACCACTGTTTGGACACATGACGCAATGCACTCAATTTGGAGGAAACTTTTATTTCTACCTACCGACGGTGGAAATAACTTAATCTCAATAGAATTTGGTTGAGAACAGGGGTGCAAATTAAGTTTGAGTCCAACCAAATTTTAGGGTGTTCAAGCTTGGCTCATTTAAACTTTAGTGCCATTGGACTTGACTCGACTCAAAGCCCAAAAATATAAGAGCTCGAGCTCAATTAGTATTAAGAACTCGAACTTAATTTGAGTGCTAAATGAGCCTATATGAATAAACCAAGTCTGTACATATGAGTTGAGCTTTTGTACAAGTTGATCTATGACCAACTTGAGCTCAATTTGATTACTTAATGAGTTAATTTCTATTTTTTTTATCGGCAAAAGTAACAGTTTATTAGGGATAAGGAAACGGGTTCAAACCAAATGTTCAAATTACATCCATAGGGATAAAGCCCAAATACACCTCGGGGGCTAAAAAAACCCAGATAAAATAATATACAACTCAAACACTCCAAAAAGCCTAAAAAGCGCGAATAATACAATGACGCCCAACCCAAAAGAAAATCCCAAACCTAACCCTAAAAGAAAACACAACAGTTGCCGCCGGCACCTGATCAGACAAGAGCAATCTGTCCGGCTAGCCACCAATGAAAACCACCACGCCACCACTGGCCACTCGAACGGAGGTACAATACAGAGCCCAGATAGAACCACCTGCAGATGATTACCTTGCATTGATTTCGGAATCTGTATATTCTGCGGCAATTGCGTTGAGTATTGTCCAACAAATTGTTTATCAATGATTGAAGAATATGAACTTTCTACTTATGATCATCATGAATTGAATTATAATCAAATTGCTTTGGGTTGCTTTGGGTCGTTTATCACTGTCAATAATTGGCGATTCCCGGGGGGGGACCGCCAACTACACCACCCAAATCCATCAGATCCCCATGCTGTTGGGCCAAGATCGGAAAATCCAACGGAAATCCAATTGAAGAAAACGAAAAGGCAGGGACACGAACGAGACCAGGGGGTAGACTACGAGGGTTAGGGGTCAGAAAAAAAAGAAAAAGAAAAAAGAGGTGAGAGGGAGAAGATAGAGGGAGGAAGAACCATGCCAAAAACGTTGTCCTCATTGAACGACTAAAACCCCCATCCGTGGTCGCCTTGAATATATAGAAAGCAATCTTCTTAGATATCTACCGGTAATTTTAAAAAATACTAGAAAGGAATCTTTTGTTTGAGATAACCTATCCTTAATTTGTGGGATAATTTCTTCTACTATGATAAAAATTATTTCTAGCATACACCCTACTAATTTTCGTAAGATCTTGAAGATATATTTTCCAAATCTACGTCATTCATTCAGAAGTGGTTTTAAAACGAGAACCAATGTGACATTGTGACTGTGGCTCAAGCATAAAAGTACAAATTTAAAATCCCTTACTTTTTGCATGTTGATCTCATAAGGAAAATCTCGTATTGTAATGTGCCGCTCAGGGTGCTTTGGGTAATAATTCGGATTATAGTTTTTTGGTTTTTTGGTTTCGTCTTTATACAAATTTTTTTTGCATTTATTATTTTCACGTCAAGATTTTGTGGTTTCTGGATTCCTCTCGACGAGACGAATCTAACAAGTATAAAATTATGGTCAAAACTCAAATTTTTTTGAATAAAGCCAAAATACTTGGATTATTGGCCAATAATCTAAGTATTTTGGCTTTATTCAAAAAAAATATGGTTTGACCATAAATTTATACTTGTTAGATTCGTTTCGCCGAGAGGAATCCAGAAACCACAAAATCTTGACGTGAAAGTAACAAATGCAATTTTTTTTTGACTAAAAACGAAATCAAAAAACCAAAAAACCATAATCCGGATTATTACCCAAAGTAGGATTGAAGAAACACAATTGTCTTCTTTTCCTGGCTTCGTCTATGCATAAGCAAGATAAAAAAATATGATCTTATGATTTTTTTTTCACTTGGAATGTATGGCAGGCCTCTGCTGGACAGAATGTGGAGCAGTGGAGGGTTAAACATGTTTCTTAAAAATTGATGAATTCAAGAGAAAGGAGCGAGGATTTAACTACAAAAATGGCTATGCGCAATGAAATTTATACCGAATTATACACATAATGTGAGTAACGTGAGAACATGAGGTCGTGTTTTGCAAATACGTTTTTAAAAAAACACGCACATTCTATGTATGATTCGGTGTAAGTTTCCTTGCACATAGCATTTCTCATTTAACTAAGGTAGAGATTTGCGAATGTTACTATATTACCCTTCCTAGCTGAGTTTCACAAAATCAACATACATTAAGAATAAATTGTTGAACTCTTTCCCTATAGAATTATATTTGTATAAAAAAAAAAGGGATTGTTAAAGTTAAAAAATAAAAATGCGTAAGCAACATCAAATTGGAGGGAGAAAATTCCCAAAGTGCAATTACCATGCGCCACAAGAACCAAATTGCATAGGGGTATAGAATAAAAGAATCACAATTCAATTCTTACTCCTTGCAAGTAACTCTTGGGATTTGGAACTACCTCTTACTTGCTCGTAAGCATGTAAAACGGATGTAGGAGGGGTTACAGGGATTAGATGAGGTATGTTTAAGCTGACACGTGACACTCTGCATCCCCAAATAAAACGAAGAGTCCCATTATTCATTTTCTGCTATTGTTAAAGGATAGTATATGTCATCCACAATAGAATTAACAAGAAAAGATGAGGGTTAAATGGTGTCACTATGAATATCCATATTGCTTCTTTCTTTTGTTCGAAGGGGTTGTAATTTCCTTTTCCTTTATTTTTACATTTTTGTTCCAATATATTAATCTTAAAATTATTTTATTCCATTCTATATCTCTACAAATTTATTTACTTTAAGGGATTTCATATGCAATTCATAAAATCATGTAGTTGTAACTTTTGGTTTTCAAGAGTTTTTGAGTAACGCCTGGATTTTTCCAACAAAGGCTCCAAAATAAATTGTATTTTATACATTTCTAGATCATATTTTTGTCGAAATACTGTATGTCTTTACCCAAAAATAAACAAATACAATCTGCCAAAAATCCTCTAGATTATAAGCAACTAGAATTTCTCTAAAAATCTCTCCACCCAATGAATCTGCAAATCCTGTAACTCAAACTCCATTAACCCAGCTCCAGATCTGAAATGAAAATGCCCAAGAAGTATATGATACAACGAATAACAATGCTTACACTTAAGTGGAACTCAATAAACAGCGACCACCAACTAAGGTGAACAAATTTCAAGGGACCTCATACACGGCTAGGGCTGTAAATGAATTGGGCTGTTCGCGAACTATTCGAGGCTCGGTTCGGTAAGAGCTCGTTCGAGTTCGATTCGTCTACTAAACGAACTGAACTTGAACCTCAATATTAGGCTCGTTTCATAAATGAGCCGAACTTGAACCTAAGTGGATTCGGCTAGGTTAGGCTCACGAACCTGAGGCCAAAATGTAATTAATAATACTTTAGGGGTTTACATATAAATATTTTATAGTTGAGAAACTTTTATGTAATTTGTTCTTCTTTTATTCCTTACTGGAGTACTTACTGTGAACAAGTGGGTTTTATCCCTAACTAGAGTACTCTATTTAGTTCTCAATATTTTTTTTTATCGTGTTCTTTTTGTTTTGATTTCTTGATTATTGTGGTAGAATTTTTTTTTTTTTTGATTTCTTGATTATTGTGGTAAATTTACATGTAACATTGTTTTGAAGCATATCTCTTTCCCCTCTTAGTTTGTGTTCTAAATTGCTAACGAGCCCTACCGAGCTTGATTCGAGCCTAAATTCGGCTTAGTTTGGCTCGGTTGAGTTTAACAAGCCCTACCGAGCCGAGCCTGAGCTTTGAAATTTTTTCACGAGCCGAACTCGAGCCCACTTATCTAGGCTTGAATCGAACCCGAGCCGAACTCGAGCCTGACTCATACCTTAACAAACTGATCCCAAACCTCATAGGGTTCGCCTGGATTCGGCTCGTTTACAGCCCTATACACGGCCCTCCTCACTATATGATTAGTGACCCCCCTCACCTGCATCACCAAAATTATCTGGCTCTATTTGTAAAAAGTAGTTTTGCTTGTTGGTTAATTGGTTACATTATAGGAATGTTTTTTTTCCCTAAAAGTGTTCAAACACTTTGTCGATTGGGCACGTACCTGTTATTCAAATGAAATACGGTGGGATGATGAATATTAAAATGAAAATCATAAATATTAAAATGAAAATCAGTGAAATAGATCAACCTTTATCTATTTCACTGATTCTCTATTTCATTTATTCGACTGAAATGACTGCGAATCGAATAAAAAAAAGTTATCAAAAAACTGGCTGAAATAATCGAGTTAATATATATCGTATAGAAAACTCTTCCACCTATGAGAAAGGAGGAACTATACAGTGGCTATTAATTCCACTGCGTCAGATAGATAATCTATCTGCAAGAAACTGAATTTCCGTATAGGAGGACGGACGACTATGAGACTCAAAGCATTTTTTGTGAAGTTTCTTAACCTATGGAACGATATTACTAAGAAAAGTAGAAATTAAAAAAAAAATCTTATTTATGGAGCTAATGGAGGAAGGAAAAAAAAACGATTTCAGATTATTACTTATTACAAGAGATAGTTAAAGAAATAGAAAAAATATTCTTATTACAAGAGATTACTCGATCACTGTACTAAACAGTTCCATGACACTTAGCTAATAATATATATTATCATTAATAACACGTATTCCACTTTCAACAAAAATTCATAGAACCGAACAAATACTACGAGGTAATCAAAAGGAGTACGAAATGAGATTTGATGAAAGGAATCCGGAAATGAGAACCATATCGTATACTTCCCAGATTACCTCAAATTTACGATTGAAACTGTCCAAACCTTAAATCATTGCATCTCGAATAACTGCCTAAAATCCCATACTAATCTGCTATCAACTGTCCCTTGATCAAAACTTCCACGTCTTAAAAAAAAATTCGATTATCATGGCCAAATGGGCCACTGACTAAACTCTCCCTTTGAAATGAAAAAGAAAGGGCCCTCATGAATCATGATGATCACCTAAACAAGGATATTCAGGCAACTCATTTGCTAAACCAAATTGGTACTCATGCACTCCCTGATCCATGGAAACCACGGTATATATACAGCAACACTTGTACACTCCAACACTCCATGTATTTATGCCCACCAAACCCTTTATCTAACACTCCACCTTATTTACTGCAGGAAAAGGCTACAATACACGTCCTTTATTTATAAAAGTTACTTTTTTTTTTATATAAAAGTTACGAGACACACCAAAATGTTGCGAATCATAAAAAATGTTACGAATCATATTGTTGAAAAGTTGCGAATCACTAAAAAAATGTTACGATTGCCAATACGATGGCGTGATATGGGTCATACAATAGGTGCATTTCCTTTACTACAATGTGTACATTTACACTCAACCATCACATGCAATTACTCTTCTTTACTCAAGCCCTCAGTCGATGCAATGCAATGCCATCTCTCCCTCTTTTGACATCCATTTTTGTTTTCATTTAACTTCCTTATACAAAGGTAGGTATCCATATCAGTAGAAATGAAGACTAGCCATCATGCCCCACGTTTAACACTAAATTCAAGTAAAAATATCATTAAGCAAAAATGTGGGACATCACATTTTGCCTACAAGGGTGAAAATCTGTAAAATATTCTTGGTTGTTTGTTGGAGTGGTATAAATGTCATGACAAAACATGTTGATTCAAATAATTCACTGATCATAGGTTTTTCGGAAACAAGATTGCTTCTATTTTTAATGTTTTTTATTCTTAGCATATAAAATTGTGTTCTCAATTATTTATTGAAAATCTTAACCTCAAATTAAAACAGCTCAAGGTGAATGGGCATACAATACAAAAAAGTACTCTTAATAAAATTATCTCAAGATGAATACTTTTTTACACCGTTCAAAATATCTTATTGAGAATTCTCGAATGGTGGAAATAAAATTAAATACCAATATCCCAGGAGTGCAAACGTACTCAAGTAGGGATAGAGGGTATTTTGGTCAATTCTCTCACAAAGTGGCAAGTCACCACCAATCCTCTTGGTAATTCTATTGACAACCATTTTTTGTCAAATACATACCATTACAGCATTACTATATAGAATTCACTATTGCAATGGGTAGTATTTAGCAAAAAAAATAGGTTATCAATAGAATTAGCCACCCGTGGGTTTTTGGCATACACGACCTGACCCGAAAATTATCACATGGACCCGATCCTGATTAGGTATTTTTTGGTTACCCCCGTTCTTGCCCCGATTGGGGGACGGAATTACCCGCCCTGTTCCGCTTCTTAAGAAATTTTAAAATTTGTTAATCTAAAAGCAAAATAAAAGTAAATGCTTATAAATAAAGTGATATTTAAGTATAATGATTAAAATTTTAAGGTAAGAATGAAAGTTTTTTTAGTAGAATGATAATAAAATTAGTTATATCTTTAGTTTACATTAGATTAAAAATATAATTTTATACATAAATATATTTCAGGGCGGGTAATATAAACTCAACCCGATCCCAGCCGAGTTTTTCTAATTTCCCCCATACCCACCTTAGTACCCGAAATTTTGATTAAAAAAAAAAAAAAAAACCCTCCCTAATCGGGGCCGGCGGGCGGGGCGGGCCATATTTTCTCCCTGGTTTGAAATTTGTAAGCCGGATCCTTTAAAACCTTCCGGGTTCCGACCCAACCAATCCATCCCCAACCCTTTCCTAATACAGAATCCACACTCTGTCGCCATTTCTCCTCTCTCTCTCTCTCTCTCTCTCTCCACATCCATGGCTTCCCACTTCCTCCCCGCAACAGCAACAACGCGCATGCTATCTCCATCGAACACCTCGCGCCCTTCACCTCCTGAACGAACGCGAACTTCCTTCTTTCCCAGAGCCTCCCTCTCCACCAATTCCGTTTCTCCGTTCCCCACCGGCACCCTCACTCGCGAATTCTCCGGCCTTAAGATTCGACCCGACTCTCTCAAACCGCTCTCTCCGACTCCTTCTACCTCTCGCGCCAAAAGAAGCGTTGTCACCATGGTACGGTTCCATATTCTCCAATTTGTTTCTTATGCGCCTTTTCTCTCGTCTAGGGTTTGCAATCTGTTCTTCACTTGTATACTGATATGTATATACGTACGGTTTTTGTATGGATATGGGAATCTCAGTGACAAAATGGTGATTAAGGGTCTGTAATATTTACACTATATACTCAATCCGTGCCATTTTGTTTGCTCCATACAAAAAGTCAACTTTGCCTTCCACTATCCAAGCTCAACTCTTCATTAGAGCACCTCCAATAGTTGCAAATTTAGAAGTGTTAGAATTTTTTATGGGTGATGTGGCAATTTGACACCCACATAGGATGTGCTAGCACAAGGCATTGAAGCCACAATGCCAACCACATGCCATGTGGGCGTGCCAAAGTTGTGTCCCATTATGGTTTTTCATGTGATTTGATCGCCAGGCGGTTCCTATTTGTACTGGAAATTAGAATCAAACGAGCTTTTACCCTTTTGTTCCACACAAGATTTATGTTCCCATTGAGCTCATCTTAGGACACTTATCTTTTGAAAGATTTGCGGCCGCCTTCCTCCGATTCATGGAATAAGTAAGATAAGCTTAAAAGTAATGGCACTTCACGTTAGCCTTTTGAGCTCCCACTTATCCTACGCTTCTCAAATCATTTCAGAAATTCGGACGTGCCATTTTAACTAAAAAAGTTGGTTTTGAGAATAAGTTTTTTAACCTTTCTCTCTATTTGAATGTACTCATTGAGTGCAAAAAAATTTAAATAATGATGTCGGGGAGTAGCTTACCCATATCTTACCAAATTCAAAAAACTATTTTCTAAGAGAAAAAAGTCTTGCCTGTATCTTACCAGTTCTTCGGAATTGCCCTCTCGTAGCATCATGGCACAAGGTCTCTCATAGGAAGAAAAAAATAGGACATGGGAGTGCTAAACAATTCCCATTCAAGTATTAAATATCTTCTTGTCCCCATTCCTTTATCAACGTCTAGTACTTATGGCGCAAGTCAGTCTCTTCAAGTGGAAGCAATTGTAGGGGGGACGTGCATGACACTCGACACACTTTTTTCTTGAAAAAGAAATAGAAAATCTCTAAAAATTTCACCATGGCCACTTAGATTCTCTCCCTCTATTGGTTTTCCACTTAACACACAAAAATGTACTTTCAAACTCTCTCATGATTCCTTTACATTCGAATTTTCTATTTCAATACAATTTTCACATTTAATGTTGAATCGTGAATCGACGAGAAATAAATTTCACTAAATGTAACTGGTGGTTTTTCATGCTCTCTCGTGCATAGTATGGGTACCAAGCTTGTATTTATCTATGTAGCTTTATACAGTACATAGATGTGTGTTGTGTCCAAGTCCCTCTCTTCTTCCTCTCTCTGGAATTTTCTTCTCATGTATTTGAGCTCCCAGAGGAAGGAGGGTGCTCTTTCTTGGGCATCTAATACCATGTAGCTTGACTGAGATCTATCAATGGCATCCCATCAGACATCAACCAAGTGCAAGTAGCTGCGTTCTTTGAATGTTGGAGTACTTCTGTTTCTTGCACCTATGGGAGTTGTAATGGTGGTTATCACTGCCGGAGCATCACCTTTTGATTGGTATGGGAGTTGTAATGTGATGGCTTTAGGTTTGCTTTGGTTCACCCACCTGCATGGATTGTGAGATTTTTGTATTTTAGGGCTAGCGTGTTGTTTGATGATGAGGCTTGTTAAAGCATCCAACTCAAAATCAATTGGCAATAAGTGGAGAGGCCTTCCATACTCATATACTAGTAGCGGAGGTTATAATTAACTTGTGTGGGACAAGCGGTAACACTCTCCCGCACATCCAACTCCTGACTCACATGCAGGGACGGATCTAGGAATTCTCCATAGTGGGGGCACCAATTTCTATTAAGCTTAACACAAATTTAAAGCCTGTCACAACAATATAAAACTAGTTTTCACCTTATGCGGTAAGACTTATAATCTATATGCTTGTAAAAGTTTCTAAACATAAACACAAAAACATAAGCACAATAAACAAAATATCCCTCACTGAATACTTCTATGTGCGCTTTCATAGTTGACTGCGTCGAGTTTTCATATCTTGAAAGTGTTCCATGATTGTCTCATTAACGAGTCCATCAAAAACATCTCTCTCTATATGTATCTGAAAAGCCCTAAACTTAGTGTAAAAAAGCCCTAATAAATATTCCCAATTCGGTTGATCAAAAAGAGAAAAGCCAGCTCGTACATGACAGCGATCGATTTTTTAATCTAATAATGCAAAGGCAATTGAATAAATCTATTATTATTTTATTTGGAAACTGGAAATCAATAACTGGGTTTATATAATTGATAAAGGGACATAAACCGGCAAGGCCAAATAAAAAATAATTCTTGGACATTGGAACTCTGGAATAGTTTAGAGATCACAGTTTCATAAATAGGTTTAATATATGTATATCTGTATAGCATATACTCCCTCCATTCCATAATAATGGACCATTTTGGGAGTTCCAATTTTTTTTTTGGTTGATCGGAGGAGTTCTAACCTTTTGACGGGACATGCATTAATTAAGTGCATGTCTCCTTTCAAAATGACATTTGATTTCCAATTTTACCCCTTAAAACTCACTTCAAAAATAATTCTTCCTTATTTATGAGGGATAACTTTTGGAAAGCAACATACTGGTTTGTTTGACTTTTTAAGTGGGACTATTATTTTGGAACATATGAAAATCGAATTGTGGACTATTGTTGCGGAACGGAGGGAGTTTGTTGACTGACACACACACACACACACACACACAGAGAGAGAGAGAGAGAGAGAGAGAGAGAGAGAGGCCTTGAACAACGGCCAACGGCGAAGGACGATGGGTGGGGGTACTCCAGAAGCTATAAGGGTTTTTGTTTTGTGTTTAGATATGCTACTGTGCATTAAAAAAAAAAATCCTTGAAGTTGAGTGGGTGCATGTGCCCCCTCTTGCCCAGGCTTATATACTAGTTTAGGATGTTATGATCTTAGTAGCAGGATCCTTCTAAAATGGGGGGCTCCCTAGACGGGAGTTCGCTCCCATCCAGACGAAACCCGCTCCTGAATAGGATGGGAGCTTTCACACTAATCTTAAGGACGAAATTCTCAGGTCTTTTTCCAAATAAATGCAAGTAAGAAGAAAAAGAAAAAAGTAGGAAAGATTTAGGACTCTCTCTTTCTCGTCTTGTATTCTACTACTTGTGTTTAGTCTATATATTTGGCATAAAAAAATCTATTGGGATGTTCTCACTCGTGTTTATATTACATAAAATGTTTACATACACGCTTCCTTTGTAACTATAAAACATGCGTATAATACATATAAATATATACTCCCTCCGTCCCAAATTGCTCATCTGTTTTGGGGAATCCAACTTTTTAACGAGACAATTATTGTCTTAAAGTTCTAAAATTATCCTTCAAAACTGTGAAGTTTATTAAGTGGTTTTAAATTGTTCATATCTTCCCATATGGATCTCAAAAAATATGCAATATGGATCTTGTTTGATAGATCTCAATTAGTTGTTTTATAAAAAGTTTTAAAAATCATGAAAACATTATAAACTAAAAGATATAAACGATTTAGAAATAATACGAATTTCAAAATTGTGAAATAAATTGGGAGGAAAAGAGTAGTTTTAAGGGTAAAACTAGAAGTTGGACATATTTGATAGTTTTTTTTAGAAATAGGACCAACATTTTGGGACATCCCAAAATAGAAAGAGGGACCAGCAATTTGGGATGGAGGGAGTATAAATTTATTCACACACACACACACACACACACATTTATTCATTAAATATTACGTCGCCACTCCCAACTTTGGGAGTTTCTACATACCCCGCTCCCACTCTGTTTAACTAAGGTTATAACGAGACTTTTTGGGTTCTTTTGTAGTTTTAGGATTCTAATTATTGAGTTACTGGACAATGATTTCTGTTCTAAAATGAGTGAATGAAACTGTGTGTAGTTGTACAAATCCATATCATTATTCATTTGATGCTTAAGAATGAGGGGATGTTGAAGTCCATTTAATTTTTCTCCACTCAATTATGTCATGTGAGTCATGTCAATAGAGGGGGTGTTTTTTGGTAGGAAGACCATGAAGAATCCACTTTAACTGAAGGGTGAACAAAATAAATAACATCCTAATAGGTTGGTTGTGTATATATATTTTTTGTTTGAAAATGAGAAAAAATACACAACCAACCTATAAGGTTATTTAATTTCATGGTTGGGTGTGTATATTGGAAAACACCTTTTTAATACAAGTCTTCTTAGTTTTTCATTCTCCAAATAAAAATCATCAGTGCAATATAAATTATATTAGTTCTTTATCTATCAATTTTGTGTTATTTACTATCAATGAATACTGTAGTGATTATCAAGGAATATTTTGCTCCTTTTAATTATCAATTAAGAAAAGCTTGTTGCATGCTTCCAGATGATGTTTAGCCCCGATATGCCAAATTTTCTTCATCCGCCGCTGCGTAAGTTAATTTTGTAAGAAATACTTAGGAAATGAGCACTTAGAGATGAGAGCTAGAGATGCTATTCTATTTCTTTTCTTATGTCTCCTTACTGCTGTAGTGTATTAAAGAAACTGTTGCTCAAGATATAAGCAATTCACATTAGGTGCCCCTTATGGTTTACTTTTCGTTGTCTTCTTTAGTTAACTGGCATGGTTATTGCTGATATTGGTTCAAATTGGCACTAGGCATGGAAGAGTGGTATCGAAATAATGAATTTTGGAAGAGAAGTGCTACTAACACAACACTTAGCACAACAATATGCACAACATGCTTATGTGGCACCGTATCATTGGGCAATGGATGAGATGCCATTTACATTGCCCAATGATACAGTGTCGCACAAGCATGTTGTGTGTGTTGTTGTGCAAAATGTTGTGTTACTAAACTTCCCATTTTGGAATAGAGGGGGAGGGAGAGTGGGAGAGGGAGGGACGTATACAAAAGGTGACGGGACCCGGTGTGTGGGGCAACCATTGCTGATAACATGTCATCAAATATATGATCTGATTTCATGATGGACAATTAGCTCGACACCAGAGGGATCTATGCTAAAGAATTTGATTTTGAATATGTAAAAGGGGTGTAATGGCCACATCCCGACACGTTGATGAATAGCATCATTGAGAGTAGTTTGTTTCTTTTGTTGCTAATTGCTATCCTTTTGTACAAAACCATTTGTCTTATATTGGATAGGCTTATAGTGGTAGGTGTTGGATGGTGATACTAGACATTAATTTCGCAGATGTTGGCTATTGTCAGCTGATGGCTATTGCCTTGATACGACAATAACCAATACCAGGAAGTAGTAAGTGACCAGTGATGTATTCGTCGCCATCTTGCCGATATACAACTTCTTTGTCCTTAGTGTGTAAATGTATATAGTTTTCTTAGTAGGTTTTTTTGGAGTAATACTTGCTTGCCTTCCTTTGTTTTATATGATGTTTTCCACACTTCTGCTGGCAGGCAATTCGCAATAGAAGGCCGTTCAATAAATTCGATCACCAGCCTCCAGATTTAGAATCTTACTATTTCCAGCATCGGATTATTTTATTATGTGTGCCTCTATTTGCGGAAAACTGCGAGATGATACTACAAGAACTTCTTTACCTGGCATACGAAGATACTGAACAGCCAGTTTACATGTACATCAATTCCACCGGGACAATGATGGTAACATTGCTACTCTTTTCTCAGATTTTCTTCATAAATTTCCCTCACCGTCTTCATTTCTATGAGTTGGATAACCGATATGTACATCAAATATTAGTCGCGAGGAATTTGAACTACTTTGTGTTGTTTGATGGTGTCAAAGTTTTTTTCAAGAAATCTTGGTAAGACTCCATGAAAGGCCTTATTTTCTGAGGGAACACAAAATATTTTTTTTTGTTGATGTTAAATGTTATACTATCGAAGTATAAATTATGAAGGGTCTTGCTAACCTTCACCCAGCATGAACACCGACGCGGATACGGACACTGATACAGATACGGACACGGGACACGTGAATTCTAAAAAATAGACACGGATACAGCAGGGGACACGGCAAAAATAAATAAATAAATAAATAATTATATGTATAAATAAATCAGTAACAATATATATACATAGATATATACACTTTTCTTTTGATATGTAAGATATCTGCACTGTTATTACTACTATATATACTCGTACACACATATATATACCAGTACATACACACATATATACACCCTCAACGGAAATATATATACATATACACAACGAGAGAGAGTGTATATGTGGGACACACGTGTCCATGCCGTGTCCCCCAAGTGTCCCCCTCCAAAATATAATTTAATTTATGTGGCATGTCCCTTGCGTGTCCCCGTGTCCGATACGTGGACACTTCGGTGCTTCATAGGCCAGAGGGTAATACGTACATAAAGACAAACGAATTCGGATTTCAATGCACATATCTCACGGATAATAATACACTTTCACAGATATTAATACACTTCTTTCGGATATCGATACAGCTTTTATGCATTATCCTCTGCCCTAAGGGCAGAATTTAGCATTTTCCAAATATGAAATAGAAGGAAACATTTAATGAAAAAGATTACCCTTGGTAGGGATGATTCAACAAATTCTGTTTGAAAACTATGTCCAATGAAACCTCCAAATTTCCAAAATAAAAGGGGGGAAAAATCCATCACATTGTCCAAATATAAATCGATTTGTTGTGGGAAACATAGGAAACAGGAATTCTTTCACCCATAGTATGCTTGTTGAGAAGTCTTTATTAGTTTTTTCATTAAAAAAACTGATGAGATTGAGGAGGTAACATGGTAAATAGTTTGCTTGTGTGTTTGTAGTTCATAGTTATAGTCTATCTAGGCATACCGTGGTTTATACCTTTCACAGATTCATGCTAGGTAACATTTCCCTCGTATGAATTTGGACATTATATGTTATGTAAAATTGGACTTGAAACTGAAAAAGTGAATTAGGTGCGGAATGCACCCGGGCTGCACGTGGGGGTACGGGTGGGGTGTCAATAGCCAAAACTCCCACAAACTATTCCTGTTATCCTTACCGTGGTTTCTGTAGTCAATCAGTCATAGCAATCAAGAGGCAGCCAACTATCCCTGTATTGGGAAACTAGCTATAGAGAATTAGAAAACACCTATTTTTGTTGGAAAAAAAGGTCCAAGCTTATTGAGAGTTTGCATGACCATGGTAGCAACATGAAGATTTCTTGTTGAGTCTCTCTCCCTAACTTGAGAGTTTGTTAGGGTTTTATCCCCACCCTTACCCTTCTTCCGCCGCCGCTTCCACCAAGTTACTCCTCCATGTTTCTTTGATTCTCTTCCTCTTCTCCACCTCTATACACCTCTCCACCTGGTTTTTTTGGGTTGCTGTTTTGGCGGTGGGGCTGTCGCCTATGCTCCCCACCCTTGCCTGACTCGCCTGCCCACTACCCATTTTCACCCTCCTTTGCAAGATCTGCTCTACCCACCACTATCCACCTCTATCCATCTCTACCCATATCCATCGCCATACGCCTCCGTCCACTGTTTCCACCACTGGCTGATTTGACTAAGGGTGAACTTGGGTGGTTTTGGCCCCCTCCAATGTAATAAAAGTTCCAGATTCCGCAGGCGACCAGCCATGGAGCTTGGGTTTTTCCGGGGTAGCGGCTGGATTGTGAACTCAGGTACACTCGGGTGACTCAATGGTGCAACTCAGTGAGCTGAATCAGTGCGGCAACTCAGTTTTTTTTGGGTTTCTTTTTGTTGTTTTTTTTTTCCCAGTATTATTTCCTGTTTTTGTTGTTGATTACATCTGCACGTCATTGTGTATTGTTCATAGTTGTCAAATCGCGAATCGAATCGAAAATCGGATTGACCTTTTTTCGAATCGTGAATCGTAACGATTCGGTCTAATTTTCAAAACTACTTGAAAAATGTGTCTATGCACTTGCATAATAATGATACATTGTAAAATCGACAAATTTAAGCTTAAATCAGTATTGAAGTTTTTTCTACCATAAACTGATGATTACATGGTCTAATAGGAAAGAGTAGATATTTGTACATGAAACTAAATACTATAATAAAGTGGATATATGCATATAGATCTAAATATTCATTGTAAAAATAAAAGCTTGGCCTTATGACAAATAACAATAAAAGTTTGTAGCCTAATAGGTACAAAACCAGTTCGTATGGCAAAATTAAGGTAAAACCGCTAAAGTGAAATCACAATAGTAGAATGTAATAATTGTGAGAAACCTCGATTCACTAATAGATCCGTATCGTTTTTGCAGGAATCGTCAATTGAATCGCGAATCGAATCGTGAATTGTATGATTCACTATCGATTCTAGATAAACCTTGATTCACCTATAGATTTGTATCATTTTTACTTGGATCGTGAATCGTGCGGTTCTGACAACTCAACTTTTTACACCTGAATGATGACAAATCATATTAGGTTTCTCTACCAGTCTAAGATTGAGGAGGTGGGGGGAACATAGAATAAGAAGCTTATTCCTAACTCTTGACAAAAACACCCTTAGACTCTTAGGTTCACTAGATTTAGCTTTGTTCTTACTAATAGGCTAGTTATGTTCAAAGCCTTGTCTAGGGTAGTACTTTGGATTAGAGGCTGACACAACGGGGGGTGGTGGTGCCCGTCACATCTCCAAATACTCTTTAGTCATACTAGTTTTTCAGGTTAATTTGAGAAAGTTCTATGGGATTGGACCCTGTAAGCCCCTCGATAAAAGTTCTTAAGAATTTTTTTGTTTCTCTCCTTGCTGTTCAAAGAAGTCGTTATGTGAATCTTGACGGATCCAAGCCATACATCAATTTAACTCCCTCTTCTATATCTTTTGGTTGTGCATGTAAAACTAAACGACGATTACATTTATACCCACAATTTCATCTCTTCGTCGGACCAAGACAGTGGCACAATTTATCCTTAAAAGTATATTTTTTGTTATTAATGCAGAAATAGATGTGGTTTGAGCTCCCGTTGAGTACAAATCCGGCGTCCGCTACTACTTAGGATATGACTCTATTTCGTGGTACCACTAGACATTGTTGCCTAGTTCAAGCACATCTCTCAACTATTCTAATTTCTATACTTTGGCTGGTCGAATATGTCTTGATGATGAAAAAAATCCAAGTTTTCATTTTTGGTCTCCTTCTCAACCCACAAGCTTCTCAACTTCTTGGGTTTTCTCACTCAAATCTTCCCTAAGGTAGCTTTCTCCTTTTCCAATGTTATGAAGTTAATGGCCAACCCTACCTCCTGTTTTCAAGATAAGACACTCTTCATGCATCTCGTCGTAGGCTTGTTAGACTCTCCATCTTCCTCATCCATGATTTTCACTGCAAGAACCACCTTTAGACTATTTTTTCATCTTGGACTCATGGTTACACTTACTATTGACATTTTATTTGGATTGCGAACCAAGCGGCTAGATCTTAGCCTTTACTGCAAAGTAATTGAGACTACCCTCTTTGGACACAATCGACTCCATGAATGCACCAACAAGTATCTTAGTCATTTGGTTAAATGTAATTGAGCAACCTTTCTCTATTACCTGTGGGAAAAGCGAAGCAGGTGCTGAATGCACTCTGGAAGGAAGGAGGGAGGGGGGAGAGTCCACAAACTAAATAATTAGACAAGACACAGATTTTCCGTGGACATTCTTCAGCATAAAATAACTTAGGGGCTAAAAACCGCAATTTACTGGTTTATTTATCATTGGACCAAAAAATTACAAGACTACAAACCATAGTTGTCTAAGGCGAGCCTTGGCACGCGCCTTGGTGAGTAGCGCATCAAGGTGCAAGGTTGGTGCCTTGACTGAAGTCAATCGGTCGTCTCTAATCTCTTTCGGTCTCCAACATACAAACAAGACAAGGTTCAACAGTCGCCTTGCCTTCAGTCGATCATCTCTCATCTCTCCCTCTCGATCATCTCTCGCTCTCTGTTTTCAGTCAACCATCTCCACCAGCCCTTAACAGTCGATCTCCTCTTCTCGACTCTAGCAAAGGAAACAAGCATTCCTCCTCTTCTTGTTCTTCTTCCTACACAACTAGCATGGAAGAGCAGACAACGCAATGTGGCACGGGTAGTTTGTCGGAGGGCACATACCAGTATTGGGACACTTGTTGGACACGGACAGCCTCCTAACAGTTGTTCTACACTCAAATCTGAAGTGTCCGATTTTTTCTAATCGTTTTGTGAATGATGTAATGCACATGTGTATGGTGTTACATTATTACAATTACGGCCTAGTTTTTTTTAGTTTTTATTCATATAATAGTATACAATTTTTTTCCATACATGTCCTCAACTTGTTGTGTCCTCAAATTTTTATTCATATAATAGTACACAAAAATTTATGTGTCGGGCTGTGTTGGTGCTACTGGACAAGCGGTTGGTAGCGCTTTCTGACAATGAGTAGCAGACTTCATGCAATGAAAATTTCCTCGGTTTTGTTGAATGTAACCTTTTGAACTCTTGAAGGGCTAGTGCTAATCAAAAGTGGGTAATGTTGTGCGGAAGTGCATGGCTCATGAGTCATACTCTATGGAAGTGGTGCAAAGGATCTAACAATCTTCACCTTATGTATATCTTGCAACTCCACAAGAATGACACTGTATCACTAACGAAAACACTCACCAAACCACAAAAGCACGGACTCCAGTTGTTTTCTCCTATATAAATCGCCAACAATATTAACAACAATAATAACAATAGGAGATTACATGTTGCTAATTGAAATTAATGAAGGTTATTACCATTAAAATAAATTAGTTTAGAATTTTGGGGCTCCCTGATACATGTAGCTGAATCAATATGATTCCAATTTCCAAGTGAAGGATAAAATGTAAATCATGAATTGTCATGTCATCGTCCTTCCCGCGAGTAAATTTCTCTTTCTTGTTGGATTGCTTGTAGAGGTTTTTCATTTAGTTTTCCTGAAAAGGATAAATATATTTTCAATAAGATGAATATTGCCCTTATATGAATTTGTCCCTTTTTACAGGGTGACTATAAGCTGGGTCATGAGCGCGAGGCATTGGTAATTCTTGATAATATGAGGTCAAAATCTCCCCCCTTTTCATTAACATGTATTGGGGTTTTTACCTAATTTGTCAAGTAGGCTATTTTATTAAACAAAACGAACGAGTTGTACTATCCTTGGAGTCTAGAGAGACCCTTTCCGACCCATGCCACCCCACATCACCTCACTCATTCTCGTTCTTGGCCTCTTTCCGAGTGTGATTTTGTTCACTCTCACTAAATAAGGGCTACCCTCACTCTGATTGGTGGAAAAGTGTGGGGTCCACTGCAAACTAACCCCACTATTACCAAAAAAATGTATCCAAAATGCAACATACACAACAAAAATGGACAACACACTTACATGGCGCACACCATGTGAGTGTGTTGTCCACTTTGTTGTCCATTTTTGTTGTGTACCTAGCATTGCTGAAAATGTATTGATTCCATAGAGAGAGAGATTCTCACCCACCATCTCAACATAGATCGAGAAGTATAGGCACAAAGATAGAGATAGATTGAGAAGTATAGGCACAGAGAGAGATGTGCTTGGGACACCCGACACAACAATTGTTAAAGAATCAAGATACAGATATGGTTTTGGGAATAGAAAAATTATTTATTCTTCTGCACTTGCTTTAATAGTTACATATGAATATCGTATCATCAAACAACCAATTTATGTAAACTACTAGTAACTCTACATAATAAATGAATGATCAAGAGAGTACTTGGGTGGAGCTAATCGGGATTGAATTTTGTTGCACGCGACAGAACAATAGTGTTGGAACACTGTCAACGCAAACTAGAGCTAAATTTTAGAGGATACAGAGAAGAGAAGACGACTGAGATTTTAGGGCTTTCGGTCATTTCACTGTACATAAATCAAATTTTTTTTGTTCAGATTTCACCACTCAGTTTTGAGGCAATTTCTGTCAGTTTTGTACATGTGCCATACCATGTCTTAATTGGGACAATTGTGTATCAGCTGTGTCCAATTGAGAAAAATTAGTAATGGTTTATTTACACGTGAAGTTGTTTGACTCATAGATATTTGGGTGTGTCCCATGCTTGACACGGATATGGTGATGAGCTAGGCCTTTCAGTGCTTTGTAGATAATAATATTGTGGATGTCCATCCTTGTATCTTTGTAGCCACTGCTTCTCATTGTATATATTTGTCCATGTGTTTGTGCTTAGCGGTATATGGATTGTACATACCCCCAATAGCCAGATATACAAGTTTCTATCAGAAAACATCCATTGTACATGGTTGTTGCAAAGAAATTAAAACACAAACACTTAAAGCAGGAAAGGGAAAACGATAAGGTTGATGTTCAACGGTGGTGCATGAATCAGTACTGACAAGTAAGGTCGTAGGTTTACAACATAGACAATGATCATCCTAGTTACTGCTCCCTATTCCCCACTGCCTGAATGGTAATGAGGTAGCTAGGCACAGTGATGTTTCAAGTCTTATCTGGTCCTGCCCCAGCCACGATTGATAACCTGCTCCTAATTGTATTTTGTCTCCCTTTACCAGTTGGGGCGGGGCGGGTTGCAAACCAGGGTACTTGGTCA
Organism: Vaccinium darrowii; assembly: GCA_020921065.1. NCBI lineage: Eukaryota > Viridiplantae > Streptophyta > Magnoliopsida > Ericales > Ericaceae > Vaccinium > Vaccinium darrowii. The sequence continues at coordinate 19,535,060 of CM037162.1, read as the reverse complement.
ATTTGTCATAAGCATCAAGGGCTATGAAGCATCGACACTTCTAGAGGACGCTGTGTCCACGTATCGGACACGGGGATACGCATATCCCACGCGGGGACACGTATTGGACACGCCACGTGGCGTGTCCCTTAAATTAAATCATTTTTTGGAGGGGGACATGCGGGGGACACGGTGCGGACATGCGTGTCTCACATATACATTCACGATCTCTCTCTCCCTCCCTCGCTCTCTCTCTTGTTGCATATATATCATTGTGTGTATGTGCACGCGTGCATGTGTGTGTGTATGCGTGTGTACTTGTATGTTAAATTTGGGGCCGGTTCTAGGGACACATAAAAACACACATAAAATCAAACCAAGGGTTGAGATTAAAACTTATCAAATCAATTTCTCTCTCCCAAAAAGATTCTCACATCCTAAAATTACTCATCTTCTTCTACAAAACATTCCCACACCAAACCCTAGATGCCGCTGGTACCACCACTGGTCCACCACTAGTCGTATGTATTCCTTATTATATGTAGAGAGATATCATTTCATGCCCTGATTTGGTGGATTAGAATGTTAGGAATTGAGGCATTCATGACTTAATGAGAGAATATAGATGCCTCATTCAAATCTCAAGCCCTAATCTTCATTTTCCAATTTCCAGAACATCTAATCAAAGCAAGCCCTAATCAATAGATGCCTCTTTCAAGATGGAATCAAACACACATCCCAAAAATTTTCGGAACTTAAATGAAAACTCAAAAAGAAAATATGAATTTTGGGCCCGATTAGCGGAAGATGGGCTGGGCAACCATCAAAGCTCCAGTGGGTCAGATACACCGGGTCGTCGGTCGCCTCTTTGTACATGTGCCCGCACAACCTGCACTCGTGTATACTCGTGTTCAGTACGTTTTTGCGTGGCGGTGGGGAGCTCACCAAGGTTCAAGGTGTTCGAGTTGGATTTTAGGTTTGGGAAGCCTGATATTTAGAGGAGTGGGTGCAATAACAAGTTTGATGGACATAGAGACGGAGAGAGAGAGAGAGAGAGTCGCCGGAGTGGGGAAGGGTGTCTCGAGGGGGGAGAGAATATGAGACGGAAAGGGGAGATGCCAGTGGGAGAGATCAGGTGATATGGGGAGTAAGGAGAGAGTGTGTACACTTCCAAATTCTAATCTCAGCCCTTGGTTTCAAGGGTTGCGATCTATGTAGCACGGACACGGATACAAATACGGACACGGACACGGATACAGACACGGATACGGCAATTTTGAAAAAAGGGACAAAACACGGTAATATATATATATATAATTATTATAAAAAAAATAAAAAAAAAATTTAAAGATTGATAATTACAGTTTGACCCCCAAAATTTTTTAAAAAATTACAATTTGACCCCTGAAAATTTGAAAAATTACAAATTGACCCCAAATTTTTTTAAAAAAATTACAATTTTCCCCCTGCCGTGTCCCCCACGTGTCCCCGCCGTGTCCCCCCCGTGTCCCCGCTGTGTCCCCGCCGTGTCCCCCTAAAAAAATTCAAAAAAATTGGGGGACACGCCACGTGGCGTGTCCCATACGTATTCCGCCATGTCCCCGCCGTGTCCCCATGTCCCATACAGCAATACGGCGCCTCCTAGGAGTGTCGGTGCTTCATAGGCTGCGATGGAGTGTCTTTTTATGTGTGTCCCCGGAACTAGCCCTTATAAATTTATAGGGTCTCCTTCTAATAAGGACCTATATATGCGGACTTTTGTGCGGACCTCACACTTCCGGACCAAATTTCGACGATCCGAACCGCTCAATTTTTTAAAACGTGTTTTTAAGGGTCCCCGTGAGAAATCATTAAAAAAAAAAAAAAAAAACCCCCGAAAAGGGCTTGATGTATCTCGTGGGGACCCTTGAAAACACGTTTTAAAAACATTGAGCGGTTCGGATCGTCGAAATTTGGTCTAGAAAGTCGAAAAAAGGGTCAAGTCCGCATGAAATTTTATATGAGGGATCCTTTATTGGAAGCTCACCGTGTGTGTATATATACACAATCATGATCCACTAAGGGATCCCTCAAAATGAGGTTGGTGCGGACTTCTAATTTTAGCCGTTGGATTAGATCCAATGGCTGTCAACAAGGGAGTCACTTAAATAGATCTCGCGGGTCACTGGACTGGGTTTAGGACGTTTGCGGGTCTAAATCTACACGGGTCAGAACCACTTTCCCCTCTTCCCTTTTCATCAGGCCCAAACACAAGAGAGAGAGAGAGAGAGAGAGAGAGAGAGAGAGAGAGAGAGAGAGAGAGAGAGAGAGAGAGAGACGATTCCAAAAAACCCGAAGAACAAATCGAAGTTCTTTTGTTCCTGTTTGATTCTCGGCTACTGCTTCTGGTTGTTACTTGGGTTTCCAATTGAAAGCCTGTGATGGAAAAGTCCGAGTAGTTGGACCCGCGAACGTCCAATTGTGAGCTTGCAGTGGAAAAGAACAAATCGAAGTTCTTTTGTTCGTTGTGGGTTTTGTTTGTTTGCTAAGAAAGTTGAACAGAGCATGATTAAAGAAGTATAAATAAAAAGTCTTATCCTTCTCCGTGGTTAAATTTCCTACATAAATCTTTAAGATTACACGGTTTCTTCTTTCTTCGTCGATGGAGCCGAAAATCTTCGAAGTGGTTTTGACCCGCGTATATTTTTCCACTTTCCGAACTGAATTCTGACGATCTGAATTGTTAGATGCGTTTAAAATGTGTTTTTAAGGTCCACCACAAGGATTCATCCAAAAAAAGTACCCGGAAGGGCTTCATCTGATCAGTCCGGGATCCCTAAGTCCGGGACTACTAGTTCCGGATCAAGCAATTTTAAATTTCATGAGGACCAAGCAATTTTTCCATTTTCCGAACTGAATTTCAACGATCCAAACCGTTAGATGTGTTTAAAATGTGTGTCCTGATATAGCGTTTTTAACAAAAACTGATTGGATGAAGCCCTTCTGGGCATTTTTTTTGGGATGAATCCTCACGGTGGACCTTAAAAACACATTTTAAACACATGTAACGGTTCGGATCGCCGAAATGTGGTCGGGAAGCATGAGGTCCTCACATTGGTCCTCATTAGAAGGTTCTAGTCAGGATCCCTGACTTTGCTTAAAGTCAGGACCTCACCTTTCCCGATTGAATTTTGATGATTCGAACCGTCCAATGTGTTTAGAATGTGATTTTAAAGGGTCCCCCCGAGGAATCATTAAAAAAAAAATGACCGGGAAGGGCTTGATCCGAGCAATTTTTGATAAAATTGTACATATGTGGTTTTTATCAAAAACTGCTAGGATCAGGCCTTTACTGGTCATTTTTTTTCATGATTCATCCTGGGGACCCTTAAGAACACATTCTAAACACATTGGACGGTTCGGATCATCAAAATTCAATCGAGAAGTGTGAGGTCCTGACTTTAAGCAAAGTCAGGATCCCTGTCTAGAAGATTTCCGTGTGTATATATATACATATATGTACAATCCTGATCCTCTAAGGGATCCCTCAAACCCAATTTCGTGCGGACTTCTAATCTTAACCGTTGGATTAGATCCAATGGCTGGCACATGGGAGATGTTAAAAAATGTTCGCAGGTCGGCGAATTGGGTAAATAAACGTTCGAGGGTCAATAGCACCCGGGTCAAAACCCCTTCCCCTCCCTTTTCATTACGCGTTACAGAAGAGAGAGAGAGAGAGAGAGAGAGAGAGAGAGAGAGAGAGGCGATTCAACCGAAGTACAAGAACAACTCGAAGAATGACTGCTACAAAGCAGAAATTGATCGATCGAAGAAGGGCGAAGAACTCTCGAATGGAAATTGAAGGTCTCTCTCTCTCGTTCGACTACTCTCAGTAATTACCCTTCTCATGGTATCTACATGTGTATCGAATGGATACTTTTGCAAAGTTGAAGATGAGTCCAGATTTTGTCAGTGGACTGTTTAGAGGGTATTCTGTCACTACCCTGTTCTTACTTGGTGCGAGGCAATTGTGGGTGCTTTTTTTTTCCCGAAAAGCTTTTATGTTGAGACCAGATTTGTTGAACATTGACAAGTTATTGTGTTTTCGTTTGTTAACTACTATTACACCAATTATAATATTATACCAATTCTGTTTGTGAAATTGATGAAGCATTGGAGTTGAATTTGTATTTGTATTTTTTGGGTAAACAGGACCGTGGTCTTTTTGGGTAAACAAATCGATCGTGGTCTTCTTGTTCGAATCGAATCGTCTCTCTCTTCGATCCAGATATTCGTCTTCGATCTGTTTGATTTCTTCTACGGCGATCATGGAATCTTCTTGTTCTTCTTCTCTTTGCTTCCCTCTCTCTCTCTCTCTCTGAGAAGAAAAAACGTTTTTACCTGCTGTTTGTATAACCTTGACCCGAAACACATTTAACCCGGTTTGAGTGCCTTTTAACCCTCAAATTTGCTTCTCTTTTTACGGTCGTTGGATCTAATCCAACGGCCTACGTTAGAAGCCCGCACCACCTCCATTTGAGGGCTCCCTTAGTAGATTGCCATTGTGTGTGTATATATATATAAATTCCGTGAGGGAGTCCTCATTAGATCATGATTATATATATATACATACATACATACATTTTTATTGAAAACTGCTCGGATGAAGTCCTTCCGGGTTTTTTTTTGGACGAATCCTCGCGTTGGCGGTTGGACCTTAAAAACACGTTTTAAACACATCTAACGGTTCGGATTGTCGAAATTTGATCCCAAACAAAAAAATCCCACACTATAGAGTTTAAGGGAGCCCTTATTGAATATTTGTTTTGTGTATATATATATATATAGGGGCCAGATCCGTGGACACACATTTTGCGCACACATTTTGACACCCCATCTCAGCCATAGAAACCAACGGCTGAGATTAGAATACTTTCTTTTCTCCCTTTTCCAACCCACTCATGTAATCTCTCTTCTCCTCTTTGTAACCTAAGGGTCTGTTTGGTTGGCGGATTTGTGGCCGGATTTGCGAAGCGGCCGGATTACAAATCCAGGGCCCACCTCAAATCCAGTGTTTGGGTAAAATTTTCTTCCCCCGGACTAATTTATTGTTGGGACTCCAAATCCACCCGCGGGTGGATTTGCGAAGCCCTGCCTTACCCCCGTCGTTAGCAAATCCGGGGGGATTTGGGTCGAAAATACCCCTCCAAATCCAGGGGCTTACAAGCAAAACAGAAGGTGAAGAAGAAGATATACAGCACAGTAAAACCGAAAACTATTTCATGGATAATTTGTCAATTTAATCAACAAACACCAGGTAATCAGTAAAAAATAACTCCTAAAACTAAGAAAAATGAGATCTCAACTTATTGTGTTACCCTAATTCTTGCCAGCAAAATCAGATCGGAAGCCTATTGAAATCTCCATCTTCATCTCTGGTGCCGGCGTGTAAACGTGGTTGATGAGATCAAAGTTTGGTTGAGGAGGTACCTGAGAAATCGATGTCGGAGCTGATCGGAAAATTTGGGGGTGGAGGTTTAGCTCTGATGCAGCTGTAGAGGTAGAGAAAATGATAGGAGGGGATTTGGATATGTATTGGAGAAGTATATATATTTATAATACATTGAAGACCCCAACATTTATAATACTTCACATTTTTTACCCCACATCCATTTTGTCAATTACATATATGTATATATTTACTTTAAAAGATTTCGATTTATTTATTTGTAGATATTCACTTCTAAAAAATTTCACGTTCTAATTATTTTTTTCAGAAATATTATTCTTTTAATATATAATATAGTTCACATATATTTATGTATTTATTTGTGTATTTATTATATTTATTATGTATTCATTGTAATTGTAATGAAATTAATCAATTTTATTTATTAAATTAATAAAGTGGGGGCAATTAAGTCATTTGTTCTCTTATCCTATCATATCCACCTTCCAAATCTCCATTCTCAAAAAACCATCCAAACACCTCATATACTAATCCACCCTTCTTAGGAGGTGGGCTCACCCTCCTTACAAATTCACCCTCAAATCCGCCCTCATTACAAATCCACCCAAAATCAAATCCACCAGGCAAACGCCCCGCAAAGTCAAGCTCCTCTCCAGGCTTCCCTGCATCTCCGGTTAACCAATTTCCAGCAAGTGTCCTCGTTAGCGAACCCATTTCAGGTGAGCTCGATATACTCACTCACTCTCTCTCTCTCTCTCTCTCTCTCTCTGCTCTTCCATCCCTCTATCTCTTTCACTTACGAACACAAACGCCCCTGTAAAAAAATTGGAGCTTTTTGGGGTCGCCGGAGATGGGGAAGAATTTGGGTTGTTTGTGTATGAGGCCATGGGTATTTAGCCCAATACGCCACCCTGATCTGCCTTTGGTTTTCAAGAACTCTGCTATAGCCAATCCCAAAAAAAAATCCGCTATCGTAAGGAAGTGTCTGGCCATGGAAACAAAGGAAAAGGAGATCTGAAAGCAAGACCAGAAATAGATTTCCAAAGTAATTAAATTCGAAGTTAGATAATTTGGCAGAACGACTTTTATACTTTATTCCAGTGTTCTAAAAATCGGTCAAGTCGGCCGACTAGTCGGCCACAAGTCGCTAGTCTGAGGTCCCCCGACTTGATCGAAACCCGACTAGTCAGCCAAAAGTCGGCGATTAGTCGGCAAAAAGTCGCTAGTCGGCAGCCAACCGACCTGGGACCGACTAGCGTCTTTTAGATGCTTTATTTTTGTTCAATTCACACTTCCATGGGCTCAGTTTGCCTTGGCCTTTTTCAAAACTTGATTGCTGATGGATCTGACTCTTGTTCTATGGAAATGGGAGAGAGTGATGTAGGTGTTTGTGGGAGGTGATGGACGGGGAGAAGAGAGAGAATTGGGGAGAGAGATAACAGAGGAAAGGGTAGAGAGAGAACACAAGAGAGTAAAGGGGAGAGAGAGAAGTTGTGTTAAATTTTAATCTCAGCCTTTGGTTTCTACCGCTGAGATGGAGTGTCAAAATGTGTGTGCAAAATGTGTCCACAGATCCGTGGACACACATTTTGGCACTCCATCTCAGCCCTTGAAACCAAGGGCTGAGATTAAAAATTTAAAAAACACTCCCCTTCTCACATGCCTCTCTCTCTCTCTCTCTCTCTCTCTCTCTCTCTCTCTCTCTCTCTCTCTCTCTCTCTCTCTCTCCACCGCTATTGCCGCTGCCCTTCTCTCAGGTCTACCCCACATCACACTCTCGGGTGTTACAATGGCTAAATCTATCCTTTTGCTATGATTGTACCTACATATACCATTCAACGCCGGCCAAATCTATACCTCCTCATGGCTCAAGAAACCCATCTCAAAATAAACCCATTCCACTCATCATCAGAAGACCCCAATAGCACAACCGATACCAAATTTCAGTCCATGTGTCTTTGTGATTTTCATTCTTAAGTACATAAATATACCTACGCCAATGCTTTTATCCATACACACTCAGATTTGGGTGCAATTGATTTTTTGTCTTTGTCGTGAAGTACTTTGCAAGAGAGATCCATGGGCCATGGGGTGGAAAGGGGAGGACGCAGTTTGTTATCGAAGATTTTGTCAATCAGCAAGTTTCGCTTATGGAGTTATCTAGCTAAAAATGGGTTCCGATTCCCTGCTTCAATCTTTATTTTTGTTCAATAAGTGTGTTCAAAAAGCACAGCAATCGGTTTATGGCGGAGGAAATGGAGGCGGAGGTGGGGCGGCTGTTGTTGTTTTCATCGTTTAGAATTGTGCTGGAATCGCTGTAGGAGGATCCGTCTTTGAAATCGGGGATAATTGGCGGTCCGCCGTTGAGGTGGTCGGACAAAGAGAGGGTTGTTAGCGCAAGGCTCTATTCGGTGGTTACTCTATTTTCGGGCAGTCCGAAGGGATTTGTTCCTCTTTGCCGGAAGATGAGCAGAGTGGTACGCAGGCAGCAGTGCAGCAGCGGGAGAGAAGGGAAGTGTTTTTTTAATTTTTAGTCTCAGCCCTTGGTTTCAAGGGCTGAGATGGAGTGTCAAAATGAGTGCGCAAAATGTGTGTATATATATATATCGGTCATTGTGTGTGTATTTCTTACGTATATATGTGTATGTGCTGGTATTTTTACCAATATACAACAATGTATATCAGTATATCTTATATTTCAAAAGGAAAATGTATGTAAACTGTTACTGCATATATGTCATATATACAGTTATTTATTTATTTTTTGCTGTGTCCCCCGCCCTGTCTGTGTCTATTTTTTTTAGAATTCCCATGTCCGTATTTGTGTCCGTGTCCATGTCTGTGCTACATAGATCAAGGGTGGTTTTTTTTTTTTTCCTTCTTTCTTGCTGTTTTCAAATAGAAACAGAAATTGTTGGTTGTATTATGGAAAATCTATAATTTTGTGGTTGCAGAAGAGTGATTAGGTCCGATCAACCCACTCTAGTACCATACTTGAGTATCCTGATACACACACAGACCATTAATCACTCTTTGCCTCCTGATGTTCAAGTTTCTTTGACCACTCTAATACAACATTCAAGATTGATTACTTCGTCTACCTGCATTTTTTTTAGAAGAGTTATCTTTTCCTTTCATACGTGAAATTGTTATTTTTGTCAACCACAGCTGGCTCGGACCACCTATTTTTACGCTGTGCGTTGGCCATGCTTGGGGAGAAGCAGCCTTAATCTTGGCTTCTGGTAAAAAAGGACATCGCACTGCATTGCCTTCATCAACCATTATGATAAGGGAGGTATGTTCTGAGCCCTTGGTGTCTGACGTCCTTAGCAATGGTGTATTCTCTGGTGACCGTAGCTAATTGTGTATTGTTGGATCTCTTGATTAGTTCTCCTTGCATGGCTGTGATTATTGTAGCTTGATGATCCTTCCCAAGTCATTGATGAGATAATAGCGTATAATTATTCATTGCTTTTGTCTATCTGCAGCCACTTGATAGATTTCAAGGCCAAGCATCGGTTGTGGAAACTAATAGGAATGAAATGAAGATTCTGAAGGAAGATTTGGTAATGTTAACACCCACTTAAGTTGCTCATTTTCTGCTGCTCTCTTTGGTCCATGCGTGCTGAGAGTGCGTGTGGGACATATAGGGCTTGGGGAGTTTTGTTTCCTAGCTTCTTTGATATTTATCTGTTACGTAAATTTGCATATGTGACCATCCCATCAATTTCCCCGACCAACTGTACTGTTTGAAATAGCTGTGTTAGACTCGACTGAAAGTTCGAAGCCTCAGTTTTGTAGCGGTATGTGTTTGCAACCATGGAAGAACTGTTCTATTTCTTCAGCAATAGTGCAATACCACTCTATTTCCTCTCACGTGCATGGTTTCATAAAAAATGGGTGTATGGAAGGAATTTACAATTGGACAGGGAATTCTTGAAAAATGCATTTCTGCTTACTTGAAAATGGGCAAAGGAACTTGTCGTGGTCTCTTTTGTTGGTATTTATGTATTACAATTTAAAGATGTTACTTGTGACCGTAGTCAACGTGTTATAGTATGACAAGAAGCCTCTGAATCAAGTCAATAAACAGTCCCCTGGAGAAAAATAAATGAAAAAATCTTGGCTCAGACCGGTTGACCACCCCCACTTGCCTTTCTTTCCCGGTACTTTGAACGGCATACAATTGCAATGAAATTAAAGATTGCAGCAATTTCAGTGTTAGCACTTGTTAAATGGTAAAAATCTGATTATATATATTTTTTGATCGGCAAAAAATCTGAATATATTGGTATATACCATATGCAGAAGGAAGCTCCAACTAAATGTAATTATTCTTTTTGTTTGTGTTGAAGGTTGAAGCCCTGACTCAGTGTACAGGGCATACAAAAGAGAAGATCGAAACAGACATCAGGCGCCCAAAATACTTTAGTGCTAATGAAGCGGTTGAATATGGCCTTATTGATAAGGTGCCTCCAGTTAAAAGACTGACTGTATTTGTTATCAGGCTTTCAGGTACTTGCGTGGGTATTTAAATGCCATTGTCTAAATTTCTGCAGGTTCTTGTCTCTGAGAGGGCCAAAAAAGGTAGAGCCCTTGTCGCTGAGATGGAAAGCGGAAAACCTGCAACTAGTGGTATCTAAAAATGTGAAGTGATTACGAGGAATATCCAGGTAAAGTCTTGAACGCTTGCTTATTGCCGTCTCTCTGTATAATTTGACTGTAAAAGCACTGTGTTGGTATCGATTCTCATGCAGCAAAACTTCTCTTACCTGCTAGTATTAGTTAGTGAAGGAGAGTATTGTTCTTTCCAGTTTTTAAAGTAACATAAGATTGTATCATCAGAGGTAAAAGGTTAGACAAAAGCAGACCATAAGATATGGGCAAGGTATTTTTACTTCTCTTGCTTTTGTTATTCGGGCTGCTAGTAGCATGTAATGTCAGATTAAGACGTTTCGCATTCAGGGCTTGAATGATTTGCTATTTCAGCTATCCGGTTTAGCTACTTAGCTATCGGATTTGCTATTTCACTTTTCTCCCGTAGTGAGCCAAGTCACTAAATCCCCGTAGCGACCTCAATTGTGGGCCCTCTGAAATCTACATTTGGACTCGGAACCGTTCTTTTTTTTTTTTTTTAGGAATGTTGAGCACATTGTGGGTACAAAAAATTATGATCATCGGAGATTGGTAAACACACAATTAAGACAAATTTGTCTTATCGTGTATGCTCCAAATGATATTGGCCATCCATATAAATGGTATCCGAATATATAGCTTCCAATATTCAATTAATTTGTTTTTTTACATGGATGATCTACTTAACATTCCCAACAAATTGTGCGGTTGCAATCCCAAATACAAATTATAGAGGGCTTACAATTGAGGTCACTACGGGTATGTAGTGACCCAAGTCACTATAAGTACCTCAAATCCCGAACCAATGGGCTCACGAATGGCATTTTGATATGATGTTTCTCTTCTGAAGACAATCAAGAAATACTAGTAGTTTTTACGGCATTGAAACAAGTTTTGAGAGATAATCTGCAACTTTTTATTGTCGAATTTTAGCTTAAGCTTGTCCCTCCACCTTGGGAGATGCTCGAATGAAATGCTGGAAAGGAAAGAGGGGCTCAAGACCAGATTTTGGAAAGAGCTACTCAGAGCGGAAACAAGCGCCACCCTCCCAAAATGGGGCATTCTGCCCAAGATAATATTGGTGTTTCTATTGGCAACCCGTTTTTCCTTTATACAACCCGATTAATATGTACAACCCAGTTGAGGTGGGAAATATACTTTTCTGGTACAAAAAAATCCAGTTGAGTTTCCAAAATACCTGAGTAATTTTTTTTTCCCAAATTTGAAGTCACTCTCCCTCTTTCCAAATTTGAAATTGAACTCGGAAACGAGAATTGAATCCTGTATTTGTTAGCCAAATTCGGTAATCAACTCCCAAAAAATGAACCATATTTCGGAAATTGCAAGTTGAAAACAATGAGAAGTTTTTTGCTATGACAGTTCAGGAATTGGCTCCCAAAATTGAAAATATTTTTGGGAATTAACTTCTGAATTTTAACTTAAGGGGCTAAATGGTCTTTTTGTATGGAAGGATTTGATATTTATTATTCCTGGGTTGTATCTAGCATTTCACGGGTTGCCATTAGAATCACCCTAATATTAGTACTTTCTTTTCTCTTCTTTTTTTGCTATAACTGTAGCTATATCTTGCTAAAATACCATTGCCACTAGCTTTTTGTTTTTTGTTTTTTTGTTTTTTTGTTTTTGAAAAGTGATTTTGGCACTCCTTTTGAAGTGCCAAAATTCCTTTATGGACACACTAATTATTAAGCGAAAATGCTACATACACTTCTGGGCAGGGGCGGACAAGGGGGGGTGCTAGGGGATGTTTGGCCCCTGCACTCCCCCCAATTTTCTTCATATTTTTAGTATACTTTTAGATTTTTTGGTAAAATTACTGAAGAGTGGTCCCAGCAAATTAGGTGAAAATTGCAATCCTGCGTCCGCCACTGCTTCTGGGTTACACTTTCGGGTACACAACCGGGTCCAAAACGTTCAAAACAACGTCGTCTTGGACCTGGTTTGCCAAAAAAAAGAAGAGAGAGAAGCGAAAATCCAAAACACTTCCCCTTCCCTTCCCAAATAGAAAGTCGTGCTGGGAGAAAGAGAGAGGAGAAAATCCAAACACCGCCGCTACCCACCGCCTCCACCGGCGATCACACAGACAAGGACGTCTTCCATTCCGGCGACCACCGACGGCAATAGATTCACGAGGCCATCAGCCACACCAAACAACAACAACAACAATGTGGTTATTATTAGATCGCCACCGAAAGCGGTGGCGGTGGTGCAATTGATCATCAGTACGAGATGAGTGGTGGTTCCTCTTTCAAAACAAAAGTGGACACAGAGCACATTGCAAGAAGCCCAAGCACATCAAGCTCAGGAGTTTGAATCTGGCAACCTCGAGAAATTTCAAAGCTGAGACATACTAATAATTAAGGAGGGAACAAATTCCTAAATCACTGGACTTGTCCGGTGGTGTAATTCCTTGGAGTTATAGTTGTGTTCTCTTTCTTCTTCTTTTATCCGATTGGCTAGATGGGAAGACTGAAGAGGAGAAGAGGTTGCTATATTCAAACTCCTGATCTTGATGTGCTTAGGCTTCGTGCAAATGGGCCATAAATTATACTGTAGTAACTTTAATGCTATCTATATTCTATCTAACTGTTTTAATGCAATTATGCAGACATGGAAGAGTGAGTGTCACTACTAGGACACATTTTTTATTCACAACTTGCGGGAGGAGATTGCAAAGTTGACCTTTTGCCGTATTTCTAAAGTAGAGCGGAAAGATGTCCAGTGCGCGCATCTTCTAGCCAAGTATGCGCTTACCTATTTTGTTGCTCACCCGGAAAGATGTCCCCTCTGCAGCTGTCGTTTCAACTTGCAAGAACTCTGTATTTGTATCAAGTTGTGTTTATTAATGATATTTCTACCTCTTTGTCGAAAAAAAAGAAGAAAATAAAATACATTTATAACTCCAAGGAATTAGCCTGGTGGATGAGGCTTTTGGATTTAGGGATTTATTCTCCTGTATGGTCTCAGATTTGAAATTTTTTCAAGTGTTATGAACTCCTTTGGAGCCAGACCATCGATAATTGTTTTAAATGGATTTAATTAGAGCTACCGCTAGTTGATGGTGAGATTAATCCTTCTACAGAAATAGTCGATATGTGCGTAAGTTGGCCCGGTGAGATATTAAAAAAATTATAGAAATAACTGTATCTCACTTTTTTTAGTTCCTAGCATGGGAGAGAAAAGGGAAGAAGTGAAAGGAATAGTAAAATTTTATTTTTCTTCTTGTTGAGAGTGGGTTTGGGAGTTTCGGAAAAAAGAAATAAGAAAAGGAAAGGAAAGAAGAAAAAATAATTTATTTCCTTTCCTTCTGGCTCCTTAACTTTTAAAAATGTAAGAAAGATTCCAGGGAAAACAAGCGGGAGGCCTATTTCCCTTCTCTTTTCTTTTTCTTTCCTTTTGTGTATCGTTAAGCTTGGAAAATATTATCTTTAAAATCCAACAAGGAACTTCTACTATAATTCTATTTTTTAAAAATCCAAAACCGAATAATGTCAACGACAAAGAAAAAAAAGAAGAAGAAGTAATATCATTAGAATTTCTTTTTTGCTTTCGGAAGTTTGCAGAGTCGTACCTTTTTTTCCTTAACAGGTGCAACGTTAAGGGTGTAATATTGCACCTGTTAGCATTTCCCAAATTAAATAACCAAAAGTTGTCATACCACTTTTTAATTATCCATTTAAGAGATTGTTAAGATTAACAATATAGATGTCCACAATCAAAATTGAATAATCAAAACTTGCCACATCATGTTTTCAAATAACAAAAAACTAAAAACTGTGAATATAGAAAATATTTTTTCAAAAATAGTTTTCAAACTTATAAAAACTCTTTATTAGAAATAGAGAATGTCTTTTCAAAAACCGATTTACAAAACAGTTTGTTGAAATCAGTTTTTGAAAAAAAAAAAAAAATTTCATATTTGTAGAAAAACAGTTTTTTTTTTTTTAACATAAACAGTTTTTTTTTAAAAAAATAGTAGTTTTTTTTGTGTGTGTAAATACAGCTTTTAGAAAAAAGTTTTCAAATTTTATTTTTAAATGACACTTTTTGTGTAAAAACAATTCTAAATTTTTTTTAAAAAGGTTTTGTGTAAATACAATTTTTTAAAATAGTTAAAAAAAACAGTTTTTAAAATTAATTTTTTGAAAACATTGTTGAGAGAGAGAGAGAAGGGGGGCGGCTGGAGAAGGTTTTTATATAATGATGGGTGTTTTTTATTAAGACCCACTAAATTTTGGTTATTAGCAAAATATTGTTGGTTTTGTTTATCAAATGGCTAAAATTTAGTTAGTGGCTAAGATGTTAAGTTTGTTTATTTCAATGTGAGCACTTTCTTAAACAAACATTGTCAACCTCAAAAACCTTTTAAATTTGATTAGGCCATTCTCGCTACCCTCTATTTTTGTTTTCAATACCTTCTAGTTTTCCGTTTGCTAATTTAGTGTTGTTTTATCACCCAACTCTCATTTATTAAAAGCACCAAGGTGATTTTAGCAACTTACTTTTAACCCAAAAAAAAAAAAGTATGTGAGAGAAAATTGACTTTTAACAATTTAACTTTTATTTAATGAGAACCAAAAGTGATTTTAGCAACATAACTAAAAATCAACTTTTATGGAATTTCTCATTTTAGCAAATGGGAAACCAACTAATCCAGCGGGCCTATAGTGAGTGGGCTCACAACAGGCGTGTAGTGAACTCTCTCGGCTGTCCGATCAGCGATCAACAGTTCGGATAAATTGGAGTTAAATAAATGTTAATTTGCCTTTTAAAGTGTAAGACGATCCAAACTGTTGACCGCTGATTGGAGGGCCGAGGGAGCTCACTATACGCGTGTAGTGAGCTCACTCACTACAAGGCTCCGAGTTTCGGAAACCAACGTACTTTGTCCTATATTGTTGGGTCTCTTTACCTTTTTTAACATCTCAAAGAATTGTTTGTATCTCATAATTTATGATGTCTTTTGTCATTCCAACAACTTCGTTTAATAAAACTAATTGAGATCTATCAAATAAGATTTATATTAAATATAATTTTTTTAATAAATTTAAAATTATAGATAATTTTTTGAGACATTCAAAAACGGAAAGATGCCTAACAATATAGGACGGAGGGCTTCTTCTTATAAGATTTATTTCTTAATTATTTGCCTATTCCTTAAGAATGTTCCCAAAAACACTCGCTCCTATAACAAAACCATTGAGTCTAGGCCAAGGTTCTGAATCTCGTACCGGACAGGGTACCGGTTTTCTTACTGGTACGGTATGGTACCAGGCTAGTACCTGTACCGTTTCGGATTTAGCGGTACTATCTGTGTGTATATATATATATCAAAAAAATTCTCATATAATTTCATTTATCATAAAAATTCATCATAAAATAAAATAACCCCCTTAACAAAAAAAATACATTTAATTAGCAAAATACAAATATTTTAATAGTAACAAAATGTAATTACAAGGACTAAAACCTTAGTTGTCAAACTTTATGGGTTACATGTGATATATTATTGATTTATAAGGGCTAATATGTAAAACCATAGAATATATACATATACGTATCTATCACGGTATCACCCCTTCGTTTCCAGTGAATCCAGTCGATCAAAATAAGCGCAGAGCCGCCGGAGTTCAACCCCGAAACTTTACATTAGCTCCGGCAGTCGATTAACTCCGGCCGATTCAGGTACTCCTCTCTCTCTCTCTCTCTCTCTCTCTCTCTCTCTCATATGTTCCTAGACTCTAGGCGACATCGTTTAGCGAGTCGCTCTTCTACTTCACCAATTCATCGCGTACCGTAGATTCAGAAAGGCGGGAACATCCCACAGAGAGAGAGAGAGAGAGAGCGCGCGCGGGAAACGCAGACGGAACCCTAGAAGCCGATATCTCAAACCTCCAAATCCAAACCCATTGATCCATTCCATTTCAGCAAATGGAAGAGCAAGACGACCCATTTGCCTTTCTCACCGAAAGATGCAAACCCACGGCTTCCCAAGAAGAAATCCTCCGTACCTGCCCTTTCTCCCGTCAATCGGAAATCTTCCCTGGCGACTCCGACGCCGATTCTCAGCCACCGGAGACCTTCGCCGGAATTCCAGTCGAGCCCACCGGCATCGTCATGGTCTCTCCCCCTGACGAGTTCCAGACCCCTCCAGAGGACTCTCTCCCTGCCGCCAGCTCTCAAGACCAGAGACCGCCAACCGCCGTCCACGTCGCCGGAGAGGAGAATATATCCTCAGCGGACGCCGAGAATTTATCCTGTGCGGACACCGAGAGAGCGGTTGATTTGGGTAAGGATTCTGATAATATAGGGTTTTCCGAGGTGAACTTGACGGAGGAGTTGGTTGACGGCCTTAGTTCCTCTAACGGCGTTCACGGACTTGTTGATGCTTGTGAGGTGTTCCAGTCTGAATTGGAGGAATTCATTGTTTTACCCAGAGAATCCAATTTGGCTGTAGACGACGTCGTTTCAATCGATTCTGTGCCCAAAAAATCGAAGCTTCCATTCATTAGTTTGGGGCCTTTTGATACTGCTATAGCTCGTAGTGGTACTGCCGAGAAGGAGCTGGTGGTTACCGATACAAATCGTGTTGATGATAATGCTGTGACTGAAGTTCTTGATCTTGAGGTTGAAGAAATTGGTGAACAATTGGGTGAGGACAACATGTTTGTTGATTTGCCTCTGAAAGAAACCGACGTCAACATAGGACTAAGTGAAGGCGATGAAGTGGTTAGAAATGGAAAAGGGGATATGGGTAGGAAGAATATAGAGGATCTTGACAAGTTCAGCTATGTTAATCCAAGTGGGGTTGTTAAACGGAAGATCACGAGTGCTTGTGGCCGGCGTGAACTACCGCCTTCGATTAGCAAAGGAGGGAAGGTTGCGGCAGAAGAAACAGGGCAGGGTAATTTGGCGGCTAAGGATAAGATTTTCAAGGGTCTTTTGGACGCGCTGAAAATGGTTGCAGGGCAGTTGGATGGTGGTGGTTCTGAGGAGGAAGGGGATGTTGATTTCTTGGAGACTGCCAAGAGGCGTGGCATGACTCTCCCTCGGCCTAGGTGGTGGCCACCCGAGGGCTATGATGACTAAGTGTGGATTATTTGGTTTGGTGTGCTTGGAAAATTCTGAGGAATCCTCCAGAAATATCGACTTTGAGGTACTTGTACATACTTTCGTAGGATTGATTGTCCATCACGTCCATAATTCCTTCACTTCTTGTCGCATTCAAACACCGGAAAGAAATAAGTCGACATTAATTTGATCTTATGCTCAATCCGACCAATCAAATGGACCTGGGTGTCCCCTTTTGTTCTTTTCAATGTGTTTGATCTAGTTTCTAGTACAGGCGAGCGAAGAATCTTAGAGCTTGTTAACTGTTAAGGAGTGTCTGGTTTTTGTGGTGGTTGGTTTCCATTACAGATCTCACTTGATACTTGGAAGGCATTTGTGTTGGTTGGATGCTAAGCAAGAATGCATGCTGACTAACTTGGTGTATAAAATGAATTTTGTCAACTTCTGTAAACAGATGAACGAGACTTGAGGCTCGGTTTTGTTTGATTTAGTTTGTAAAACAAATGAATTGTTGTTTCTCGCATAGCTCTTCAGTGTTTGTCTCTGTGTTTCCAAGAACCCCTGCGATTATAAGATGGACAAGGGGGAACTTGTATGAACATTTTATGCCCTGTTCAGCTTCATTTCAGTTCAAGCCTGTAGCTTACCAGTAGTCATGGCTTTCCTGTTCCTGGTTTACAGATCCAGTAATCATGTTTAAAGTTTTTAACGGAGTCGCTGCGCAGGCTAAATTCATAAAGGGAAGTTAAATAAAAGTGAATATGGTTTATTGTTTTACCACTTCAGTGAAAAAATAATAAATTAATCAATCATATTCACATGTCTTTTAAAAGAGGGTTATTTACACAGTGAATATGGTTTATTGTTTTATCACTTCGGTGATTTTACATAATAAACTTATAAACATAAGTATTCTAATTATGAATAAAGGGCCTCTTGGGTATTATTTAAAAGATATGATGTAATCATAAGTATTCAAACTCTGTAGGATGGAATCATAAAGATATTATTGATACAAGATGTCTAATTAACTCTCCATTTTGAAAAGTTATTGAGTAAAAATGTAATGATGATGTCTCCATCAAAGTGTTTGAAAATTAGAATTTCTAGAGTACAATGACGATGTCTCCATAAAAAAGTTGAATTTACGTAGTTTGACATTTAAAATGTGGCGGAGAGTGCCTTTTTTTTTTTTTTTGCGAGGGAGTAGGTGCACAGATAATCTGTGCACAATTCATTCTGTGTAATTTTTTTTAAAGTGCCCCATAAAAATCAACTCAATTGAAAATCTAAACTTGATCAATTCATTCAACTCTTAGCCCCTAACAAATTTAGGGACCAAAATTGAATTATTAAATAATGTGTTTCTGATATTGAATTGAGCTAATTTTTTGCATAAATATTTTAAGAATTGTTTTAGAAAAAATGAAAAACTCGGATAAAAAAAATAGAACCCAAAGATCGGTCCCATATATAATACGTGCACATAGTACTTTTGATTTTTTGGTTTTACCATGATTTATCCTTTGCCATGATCTTTCTTTTTTGCCTAGACCGTCCCCCCGCGGGCGTCCTTTTTAATAGTAGTTGAGTATTCTATTTTGCATTGTCCTCAAGAAATGTGTGTTTTAAAATGTTAATGGGTACAAGTTTATAGAATTATTGTTTCGTCTTTTTGAAAAGTTAATGGGTAAAGTATTAATGGATAAAGGTGGATGATACTTTTGGAAAGTGAGGGTAAAAATTGATGTGAAATGTGTAAAATAGAGGTAAAAGTTAATGTCAAAGAACTAATGAGGATGTTTCTTTTAATAAGTTGGATGTACAAAACAACACACTTAAAAATGGACAAAGGGAGTAGTGTTCTAAAGCAAAATGAAAATAAGGGCGTATAGAGCCATAAGCGCGGTGCGGGTTGACAGAGGAAGATAAGGGCAAATGATGAATCATGGTAAAAACAAAAAAGTAATTGATCTTGGTACTTTATTTTTTTGATAATCACACTTCAATATTTGTCCTTTAGTGTTCAAAAAATGTAAAAACTAAATGTCAACTCAAAGTGCAATTATCAAAATCTGGAGTCCTAAAGTCATTTCCCAAACAAAAAAAACAAATACACAATGTGTGCATGTGATATATGGGACCCATCTCGAGGTGGGGTACTATAAAAATGATCTAAGTCATTCATTTTTTGTAAAATAAGTTTTTAAGACTTTACAAAAAAAAAAAAAATCATCTCAATTTAATACTCTATCCGTCCCTTTTTAAGTGTTTAAATTTCCATTTTGGGATGTCCCTTAATAAGTGAGTGTTTTGAAAAGTTAATTGGTAAAAGTTGGTACAATTATCATTTTGCCCTTTTGAAAAGTTAGTGGATAAAAAGTTAATGGGTAAAAGTGGAGGATAATTTTGGAAAGTAAATGTAAAGTTGATGTAAAAAGTGTAAAGTAGAGGTAAAAGTTGATGTGAAAGGTGTACTGATGATGTTTTTTTAATAAGTTGGATTTACAAAGTAACATACTTAAATAGGGACGGAGGGAGTATCAGTAAGCGTATTATTTGATAATTCAATTTTGGTCCCTAAATTGGTAGGGACTAAAAGTTGAGTGAATTGATCAAGCCCTTAAAAGATTTTCGATTGAGTTGATTTTTGTAGGAAAACTTTAAAAATTGTTTTTTTTTTTTTTAAAAAAAAAATTGAATGGATTGGACTATTTACTATTTATTTTTATGGGACCCAACAGTGGGTTCCAAACATCGTCTGTGCATTGTGCACAGATTACCTATGAACCTGCCACCTAGTACATCTAAAAAATACTATTCCCTCTGTTCCTATAAAGTTAAGCCCTTATTCCTTTTTTGGCTGTTCCAAAATACGAACACGGGGTGGGTGCTGTCTGTTCGGGGACAGCATGGATGCTAGCCGACTTAGATCATATCTTGTCTGAACAAATCTGAACCGTCCATTGTTAAACAGATCGAGCAGTCCATGGCCAATCACGGATAGATGTGATCGGCCCAACATCCATGCTGTCTCCAAGGGTCAACACCATCCCCCGTTCCCCAAAATACATGTCTCTTTACGGAATTTAATGTCCAAAAGTTGATACATTTCCCATTTTGCCTTTTTTTTAAGCACTCAAACATAACCACAACCACATAATAAAATAATACTATGGTCAATTGTGGAAAGTATAAATTTGTACACTGCAATCATTATATGTCACAATAAAATGTTAGATTCTCAAAGATGGACTGACTTTTTGAGACGGAGGAGGGAGTACTGTTTCTGCAAAGAGAAAATGAAAATTAGAGTTAGCACCACTAATGACAGAAATAAAAGAAATAGGACAAGAAGCGAAAATTAGAGTTAGTGCCACTAAAAGTTTCATGGAAGTTTTCTGGCAAAGGATTTCTGGACCCTAATATTTTTGATTGGATAACTATAAATATTTGGTCCAATCTTTATATTTTAATAACTCTAAAACACTGAATAAAAAATTGGAAAATTGGATTAAGCATTTAGATAATTTTTTACTTAAAAAAAAATCACACTAATTTTTTGATTGACTTAAAAAAAGTTGGAAGATAGGCGTATTTTCTTGGGTCTCGATGCTTACGAAAGTGGTATATCCCAAATGAGCTAGAATACATATCTAGGCCATATTCAAACGTACATCACACTATAATTAGCAGTCTCTTGAAACACTCAAATAAAATCATCAGTATCAATGCATCAAAGCACATGCTTGTTTCAATTTCATTTACTTACATGCTTCCAACAGGTTTGATATCTTTTATTTGGGAGACCAAAAGAGAAAGTTCATTACCAATATAACCAACCAACAGAAGGGTTATCTGGAAGAAATCTTTGTAAGTCAACAGCTAAGCTGAATACAAAAACACTGTTACTTCACCACCTCTTCTGCATTTCAAAATATATTACAATCTTGTGCAACCTATACAAAAAGCTCATCCCGTAGCACCCCGAGATCGACATAGGCCAAGAAAAGTAGTAAAATGCATCCTTCACATCAGACCTCAGTCACATAATCTTTAGCATCCAAAATATATAACCCCCAACAAGCAAATTTTGACAGAGATGTACTAAAATAACCCAGAGAAAGTAGTGTCAGGGCCGAATGAGTTGTGGTTGTACTGAGCTACTACTAGTGCTTGCTTGGGCATGGAAGCTTGAAGCAGGGAGAAGAAGTTCCGCCTCGGGGAATGAGCAATTGGATGGCACATTCAGCAGGAGATCTTGATCAGAACTCTCATCCATAAACGGGAAAGAGTCCAACATCAGGGAGCTATTATCAGGAGGCAATGCAAATAGACTTCCTGGACTGAAGTAAGAGCTGTCATTGTCTATGAGTTCCTTGTGTTCATAGATACCCTTGGTTGCCCTTTTCGGGATCTTCATTGTTGTATTTTCGCCTGAAAGATGCATAGTGTTTCTTCAATGTATATAGTAAAAGCAAACAGGACTCATGCATGAAGCAAAGGTGAAATCATAAGTTTTCTTTTGGTTGTATGTAATAATTCTGATAAGCCGGGGGTTTATGGATTCGGATAATTCTTTTTATCCTCCAATCCAAACTTAAACATAGTTTCTGGTGTAAACTCATCATCCAAGTTTAGATTATTCTTTCCTTCTTGAAATATATTCTTGAGAAAACAAAGTTGGGATTGACAATGCACAAGACTCTAGAGCCGACTATGCTAATTCAATATATGTCCTTAATTTAATTTCCCTGGGACTTGACAGGCACAGAGATGTATAACGGTCATGATAATCCTGATAGTCATTTTCAAGGTTGTGTTCGGATCAAGGATTTTGCCCGAGGGCAGTTTTACAAGTCACAACTTCTTAAACGTGACTCCCAGATACCAATGAATAGTCATTTAACATGGAAAACCATGGGTATGGGATATGCAAAACACAAATAAGATAGGTGTATCCATTAAAGAGAGGGACACACTAAGATCTGTAAAGACATTCGTTCTCGTTATTGAAGGCCATTAAGGCATTAACATATCACGTCAATAACTAAGTCGCCTCATGTGTCTTACATGAATCTAAAACCTAGAAACTTGCTTACAACCAACACTTCTAATTAGTCTACCTAAGAGTATAAAATTTGTGTCAAGTGTGACTCACTCGAATCTATCCAGTACAGAAAATTTCTACGCAGCTAATTACAAGGAAGTACAGGAACACCGAAGCTTGTGTAAGATACTTTTGTCCTTTAGGTCCTGTTTGCTTATTTAAATGACAGAAGCCAAGCCTTGATGGTATTTTACTTTGTACCTCATTTTAAGGTTCAACTCTTGGCTTTTTCAACAGAAAGAAAACAGATCCAATGATTGACTACTAAAGGAACAAATGAGCTAACCTGGAGAATTTTGAATTTGACCATCACGCAATCTCTTTACATTTGTTGAATTACTATAGGCAATTGTATTAGGGCCTCCTTGAACTGATGACCCTTCATTAATACTTTTACATTTCCCGTCCTGCAGCCAGAATAGAACATTAACACTATACACTTGAACTCTCATTTCCAATAATAGACAATGACATTTAATGACGTAATATGCATTCTCCTCGAAAGAATTTCAAACCTTCAGCAGATGATATTGTTCCACCCACTTCGACTTTCTCAAATTGCCCAATGTGAGCCTCTTCAATGTCCTACAGTCTTCAGGCTTCACCTCTGACAAAGAGAGATCAAAAACCCCTTCCGCATGCAGCTTCTGGAATGAGGATATGTTCTCCTTGAACTGAGGGCTAGCAAACATGGTTTTAAGGCTGTGGATATTACCAACAGAAATCTCAGTTTTTGAAAATTTCCATGAAGGATTCAAATGATTTCCTTGCATGACCAGTCTTGCATTACTACTCAGAAAACACACTACCTCCGTCCCATATTCTTGGTTCTTCAATATTCCGAGGACATCTAAAAAAAATTATCTTTCCTATTTGATTACATTTTAGATGATTTAAAAAATCCTCTGGAAAACTAAGTGAGATCTGTTGGTAGGTGGAAAACGAATCAAGTTTTTTTTTTCACCGAAGACATTATATGTTAATCGATATAAAAGGCAGGACTGCCGAGAAAAGACCAAAATACAGGATGGAGGGAGTACTAGTAACTCCAGAGCTGATCAAAACTTGAACACTCTTTTTGATGGGTAAAATAAGAAGAACGCTATATCCACAGAACGGAACTCAAGTCAAAATTAGGGAATCAGGACCAAGCTATAAACCTATCAGGAACTCTGGCAGTATCAACAGAAGGGAGATACTTCAACAACCGTTGCTGCTCTTCATTTGTCAGGTTACTGGAAAACTGATCAAAGTTGAGAACATCCTGCAACAGACATGGAAAGTGATCAAGACTACTCTACACCAGTTCACAATCGAAGAGAGAACATATTTTGACAGTAGCAACAAGAGGTGTCAAACGGGATGGGCTGGCACAGGCACGGCAAGTTTAAGAGCGGCACGGCGCGGCTCGACACGGCATGATCCCTACAGGTGGGCTAGGCTGGGCCGGTGTTTTGTGGCACGTGACACGGGCACGGAAAAGCACGGGCACGAGTAAAAATTAGAAACACTTAATTTATAGTCGTAAACCAAAAATACTTAATTGCTACCAAAAAGACCAAAAAAAGTTTCGTGAAATCATGATGCGTAATACTTAATTTATAGTACTAAACTTCAACCACGTGACCACTTTAAGTGCCAAACTAGTTGAGATGCCAACCTACAAATGCAAATGATTGATAGTTGAGTAGGTGCCAACCTAGTTGATATTTACATAAACTATAGTGAGGCGACTCTTACCTATTTACATTCAGTGTATTATGAAATTTCAATTATCAATAAACTATAGTGATGCAAATTTTTCTGTCTAAAAGATTTTTTTTCTTCATTACAATGCTGATAAAAAAAGCCCAATTGAGCACAGGCAAGGCACGACGCGAGATTTAGCATGGGCATGGAGTTAGGTGTGCAGTGGGCTAGGCCGGGCAGAGCATATTCTAAAATGGTCCGGCACAGCACAAATAATAAATGGGCTGGGCTAGGCACAGCACGAAGCACGTTTGGCAAAGAACTTAACGGGCTGGACCAGCACGGCATGGTCCATTTGAAACCTTTAGCAGCAACAAAATTATAATTTCCAAATATATGCATGGATAACAGCAAGAAATCTGTATCTTCTGGTGATAAACAAAGGATAAAAATAAAGTTATCCAATTAGAAAGTAGAAGGTTGGGAAAAATTATTTCCAGGGGAGTTAAGAGCCTAGCGTTTCCAAGAAACCCCAATATATTAGTAGGGTACGCGTTTGCAATTTGAATTCAACGATAAAAGCTATCAAAGGAACAAACATTCCACAGGTCCTTCGAGATCATAGCTTCAATACCTTGACAAATGAGGCCACATTAAGCCCTTCAATGCAAAACTAGATGATACTATATTGTCATTCAGATTGTTTCTAAACATAATGTTGCAAAAAATGTAGAGAACAACTTACTTTCAGATCAACAGAACGAAGTGGAGAGTTATGATGATTCTGTAGATTTTCATGCTGAGCCTTGTCCCTACAACTCCAACAAGAAGCTAAGTAAACAGATAATACATTTATTTAAGTAATGAAGGAAAAGGTAACAAGTGAGTTATATTTTCATGTAGGCAAAAGTGTGGATTGACCAGTTATACAATTAGTAACCCAGGTAAAGTGGTACTCTGCCCTCTTTATACTGACTTCACAAATCAAGTCACAATTACTCACAAAAAATCAAAACAAAATGGAGTGTTGATGGGAAGCAGTATAACACACACTATTCACTTTTTGTAGCTATATTTAAGACCTTATAATCCCGTTGGGCAACTAAACAATATTCATAGCAGCACATCTTGAACTAATTGGAGGTCATTGTGACAGAGACCTCCATAATTAGGCAAAGAAAAAAAACATTGTTTTGTCTACATCGAAATGGAAAAAATATTTCTCTTTCTAAGGAGACTAAAACAAGACATAAGTGGAATCCCCAAAATACCAATGTCTCCACTAACACATACGGAATGCCCCGAAAGTGTCAAAATTCTGCAAAGCATGCTAGACCATTGAGTTGTTTCCAAAATCCAAACCTATTAGAAATATCCAACAATGAACTCTCCATACATTCCTAAATCCTTTAGCCATTTCCATTACATTCCAGCTACATTTTCAAGATGTTTCCGAAACTTTTCTTTTCCTACTTAGCCAAAATAACATAACCAAACCAAACCAAACCAAACCAAACCAAACTTAGCCATAAGTCCCAATCAATGGCTACATGAATCCATTGCCTCCATCAAGCGCTGTTGAGCGTTAGCCGAAACAACATATCGAAATTTTTTTTTGATCCTTGAGTCATGCCTCACTCAAAAAACCAGTACCATGAGCTTCATATTTGATGAGGAGTTTTACTTATTCACGGTTCACTTAGAAGACAGGTGGTACCTTTTAATCTGCAGATGTTGCAGCCCTTGTCCATTAGGTTTCTTGCATTTCTCGATCCCCAAACTTGAAAAGTTGGTACTCTTTTTCTTGTAAATATCAACAGGAAGGGCATCCAATTGTGAATAAACTTCGTTTGGTGGGTGTCTTTTGTTCTCAACTGAAAGAGAGCTAGCTTCAGATTCCTCTTCCCTAGCTATAGAGCTCGGATGTCGAATAAGAATACTTCCATGTCCTATCTCAACAGAGACCATAGGTGTGTCGCTCTCAAAAAGCAAATCCTCTTCAGAAGATACAGAGAAATGAGAGGACCTTTGTTCATGTAAGATCGTGTATAAATCTTTTGTAAGCTTCTCCACTGAAGATGGCTTTGGACGACCGACACATGTCCTCTTTCTTGATGGTACCATTGTGTCCCATACAACGGAATGAGCTGGATCTGCAGATACATGAAACGCATTAACAGAAGCATATCATGACAAATTTGTCAAATTCGAAAGGGGGACTGAAAATACTTGAACGTGTTCTGAACTCAGGGGAAAAAAATTGCCTGGTGAATAATGCTAAAAGAAAATGAAGGCACCCAATTTGTGAAACTAAACGTGCAGTTGAGATACTTAGAAGATAAAATCTAGGTTTCTATATATTTCATTTCATTGCAAAACAAATTTAGCGTTGGGCCAGGGATGCTATGATGACAGATATTGGTGAGACGGATTATAGTGCGATAAAAAATGACGCAACAGGCAGCAGCAAGCCAATAATAAAAAGAGAATCAGAAGACAAATATGTAGAAACTTATCAAAAGGATCAGTATTCTAGTCCTGCAGTCACATTATCGCCTATACTTCACTTCGATATTACATATAGAATTTGGGTTTTGACGGCATTTCAACTTGAACTGGAATATGACCCTTTCATTGGAAATTTGCAATTTATAAAATAGCTATATCAGCAGAGGTCACGATGATTTTGTACTTTGTACAGAACTAATATAAAACATGCAGATATAGGGGCTAACCAACCTGTCAAATCACTTGCATCAGCGCTACCAAACTGTACACAACTATCAGAGTTAGATATAGCAGAGCCAGAACTTGACCGGTTACTGGTATCTTCATCTAGAGCCTTCCGGAAACCGAGATTATAATCTGGATCAACACCTCCAACTACTGCATTGTTATGGTTTTGTTTTCTTTTTAGTACCTTAGCTTCTTTGTTCTTAATAGATATGCTCCTCACTTTTGAAACCTTGTGATCCTCAAATTCATCAGGTTCGGCCCTAGCATGCAAGGGGGTGTAGTTTACAAGTGTTCCTTTTGTTCTCCATCGTGATCCACAAGCATTACACAGTACTGGCTTCTCTGGAGGCCCATTACGCCAAAGAGGAGTGCCTATAGCACCATGCAAGTGTTTAGAGAAAAGTCAATGGACAAGAATGGCAACCTAAGAAAGATAGAAAAGCATCAAAGAAAGAGAGGGAACAGCTCATCTGAGATCAAATTCAGCCAAATATATAAACAAGACAGAAGCATTTACTCGTTTGGAACGATGGTGCAATTCAAAACATCATAGAATTTCCAAAACCAACACACGCACACACGTGCACGCACGCACATGTATGCATATATGCTTCTCATGGCAATGCTCATTATTATGGAAATGTAGGCTCTCATTTCTATGTACAAAAATATGTCCTTCAGAAGTACACGATGCCAGAAGAACTACATTCAATAAACCCTTACTTGCCAGGATACTTCTAGTTTGGACATACCTACTTCAAGCTGAGGAAAAATTGTGATAGATTCCAGTTGCTAATAATAATTGATCCTTTTCATTACTTATACTCCAACATAAGTCGAAAACTATTGAATACATCTTCCATCTGATAGACTGATAGAGATGTATTCAATTCCATTTGATAGAATCAAAGCAATGGGTAATTTTCAAGCTGAAGATACAAAATAGAGCAACCATGTTTTCAGGAAACGAAGCGTGGTTTCCTACTTTCTGTGGGTCAGCACACAGCTAGAGGCTAAGACTTGAAGCATGTCCTAAGACACTATTTGAGCTGAAAACAGAATAGGCCAGGTCCTTGGAAGTATGGCATAGGACGTTTCTCAAAACATTTTGCATTCTTAAATCGTCCTTCTAATTTTGAGCTATTGGTGAGAGAGAAAGCTTAAGAAATAACCAACTCAAAGACCACTAATTCTTGCCCAACCCACACTGACATTTGCCCAAGAAGTTAACAGACAAAAAAAGACAATGTGCATGTGAAAAACGATTTGAAGTTGCAGGCTTTGAAAAGAAATGAACTGCATAAACATGGCATTTTAGTAGGACTGAAAAGCAATGGAGTAAAAGGTCCTATCTAAATTTGAGATCGTACAAAGACACAATTCAATTCCTAGTATAATATAAACAGAATGATTGAACCCAAAAGGCAGTATAACAATCTCAGTCAAAGGAGATTGCAGAATGCGACTGCAAACAAACAATTTCTGGTGGTTGCAGAATCAATTCACAATGAACATAAGCGTAGTTATTAGAAGTAACACTAAGTTGAAGAGAAGATGGATAAATGAATTTGAACCATCACAAGAGACTTGTTTGGCACTATAAGTTTTGCAAGGGCTGAATACAACAGAACACTGAGCAGAAACCAACCCCGACATAAGTTTCACACCCAAATGGAATCAAAACATGGGCGTTGCAGATAAGTACATTCTCCAATAAATTTAAAAAGGTAGTCAGTGGTTTGACTCAATAGTGAGGTTCATTTTCAACACAAACACATCCAAGGCAACTGATGCAGCAAAGAGAACTAAATATAGACTGGGAAAATGCTCAGTCCTCAAAGTAATCCAAGCCAAATTTCACTGATGACATATGGTGAAAGAGAATCAAATGGGAATTCAAAACAACCAAAGAGGAATCAGAACTTTTGACGAACACAAAAAGGACAACCCAATTCCGTATAAAAAGCAAATCCTGTACTCAAATAAGCATTGATTTTCAGAAAATTCAAGGGAATCTGCGGTTCTGTTACAACCCAAACAAAAATGCAAACATAAACATACATGATTCCATTATTTCTTCTTTGCACAAGCAATCTACTGTGCAAGTAAACCAATATATGGCTATCCTTTTTTGTGATTAAACAATTAACAACGTGAATAGCAGTAAATATTATGAAAAAAAATGAGGCAAATAGCATAAAGGAACCCAATTTTCTTGAATATTACAAATATTAGGCGAAGTTATTGAGGGAATAAGAGCTCACTTGCAACACCACAGTGATGGCAAGGTCCGTGCTTTCCCATGTCTCTATTTCTTTATTTTCCTTAGTATTCAACGAGAAATTTGAAAGGAAATGGGGAAAAGAGCAAAAACTACAATTCCTTCTGAAAAAATTACCCAGGAAAAAAGTGAGAAAATAGAAACTACGATTATTCTACGCAACCTCTATAACAACTGGGTATAGCAAGCGTTTCTGCAAGAAACTCAGAGAAAGTTCTGTAGAAAAAACAAAAACCCAGGAAGACCCACAAGAGTTTGTATCTTAAGAGTCCTTGAAAAACCACTGAAAATAGCTAAAATCAACAAGAACAAAGAGATTGAGATGCGTATTTCAGTTCGGAATCTGTATCCAATTGGAAAGAGAGACCATTGGAGTAATCTATATAAAATGGTTGGGGAAGGAAGGTGAAATGGGAAAGGGGTTGTGCTGTGTATGACCTCTTCTTTGTATATGAAGTAAATGTTTCAGCTTACTTTTGCTTTATTTTGATGTTATTTAAATCTTTCAATTCCTTTCCATTATTTTACTTAACTCATTTATTTGGGATTAATGTTATTTTTAACCCCCGAAGCTTCAGCTAAATTCCAATTTCGTCCATCAATTGCATAACCAATTTATTTTTTTGGGTTGAATGATTAAACATGTGGAGTACGTTGATCCAGGATATTTGATGCCCAAGCGTCATGCCATAATAGTATAATATTATATATTATAATAACTAAGAATTGCATTACAAAGCCCCTCGATGGCTTGGAATGTTGAATTCGCAACAATTTTCATATATTTGTTTGGCTCATGGTACACGTGCTTGAATGTCATTCCCTTGATACCAAACGGTAGGTACTTACAGTCAGAGGTGATTATGAAGATTATGAAAATGGTCCTGCAAATCTTTGATGGGGGTGGATGAACAGCTGTGCATTTACTTCGACTTTTAATTTATTAAGCCTCATCAAAGTTCAGAGTTTGAACCCAATGCTCGACTGTGATCCTTGTATTGTGGCATATATTACTGTGGGAACAACTAACCATTGGCCCAAGTGATCATGAACTAATCCTCTTGTGGTCACTACTAGTACTACCTTTTGAATCTTCATCATTATTAAGCTTCACCCAACTTGGATAAGAATGGAATTTCTGGCTTGGTAGTGGTTCGCGTGTAGGAACTTGCATTAGGAAGCTTTAGCTGTGCAAAGTTGAGCCGTATCTGCAAATGGAGGAAAAGTTTCACACAACTCATGAAAATGGAGCTTGTTGTTTAGCCATAATGGCCAATACCTACACTAGTTTAAAAGTCTAATAATCTCCCCCTTTTTCATTTGTGCCGCCATTGCTACCATCCAACTAGAATGGTTTAATCCATCTCCTAATGTGCTTATTTGGGATCTCACACCTTAAGACGTTTTACCAGTCAATTTGCTTATCAAACACAATTTCCTTCCCTCCTAACCCCTATACATTAGTCTTAGGTTTGAAAGATCTCTGCATTCAAGATTCTTTTGTTGTTAGCCCTTCACTAATGTTTTAAATACCAACGACAATCTCATACTTCAATATATCACCCATAATGATTGTTGTACCAGCCACACCTATTCTATCATTCAAGTCTTTTGTGACTCTCACACAACCCATTCTTTTTGGAAAAACATTTGTATCCCATTACAAATGAATTACACATTCTTCTTGACCATCACATTTGGATTGAAAGAAATGCAAAAATGAATGATACTCATTTGTTAGGAAATTCTTGGGCCACGATTTTTCCTTTACATGACCCAACAATCCCAAACTCGAAGAATATGTCCTCCCAGCGGAGATCTTTCAATCAGAGATCTTAAGGCATTAAGCACAATCTACTTATCATGCCAGAAAAGAGTATCATGCCCACTCCAGACTAAGATTTTAAAGCCTTTTAAGAAGAGGTAGTGGCCTTCAGGAATTGTACCTTAATCCCTTAAATCTCATTTTCTCTATGTTTATTGCCATCTAAATAATTCATGAAAGTTCGTATGTTTATTGTCGAGATAAGTACTTAAAAAGGAAAAGCCTGGAAATAAAGCCTCTTCTAATTGCAATAACTAATACCATCACATACACCCCCATTTCTTTATGAAGACAATGGTTTCTACAGAAAAAATATATATTACATTGTATTGAGTGGGAATAGGTGTGAAGCGGGTTGTAGGTTGTTAAGGGTGATCGAATAGTGTGAGGCCATTAATGATTAACAATTTTGATAATTTGGTGGCTGATAGGGTTCGTCTATTACCCTTTTAGTTTTTCATATTCACTATCAACCACAACGACCCATGCTGATCACTTTCCTTTTCTTTTTGGTGTATATAATGTAGTTGTATGATGACCTGCACCAACTGACCTATAAACCCTTAGCCTAACCACATGGCTCATGAATTACAACTCAGTTTAATAGTAGCTAGTAGGCATCACCTTATATACCAATCAATATTCCCACATCTGGCCGACGTGGGACTAGGAAAGATTTCACAATCTGCTTGGCTTAAGATTGCAACGTCCGCCTTGTGCCTTGTGGTCTAACTTCCACCCACTAAGCGATGCGAGACAAGTAGCCGCTTAAGCACGTCAAGCTCCTAAAGCTCACCTCATATGAAACCCGCCCAAGCACAACCTCAAGCTCCTCCCTTGTCAGGCCCATCCAAGAACTTATCCTTCTTCCAGTTGCTAGAGGCTCTAATACCACTTGTAACGACCCACACCAGCTGATCTATTAACCATTTGCCCAACCACGAGGCTTAAAAGTTATAACTCAGGTTGATAGTAGTCAGTAGTCACCTTATATCCCACTACATATTCCCACATCTAGCCAATGTGGGACTAGGGAAGGATGACACAAGTTGCCTCTCTTTGACAAGTTGATTGACTACCACAACTCCATGGCCTTTCTCACTCTCCCTATTGATTGAACATAATCAGGGGAAGAGCAATAAAATGTTTCCATGTGTATGCGCAGGGAAGGATAACAAAGTGTGTTTGGGATGGCCTTTCTCACTTATAAAGCTTATGTGACACAGCGGCAAAGGGTCATGAAAAGGTGATTTGAAGAGCAAATGCAGAGGAGATGAAAGAAAAAGGAGAGAGTTGATTTCTTTGGTTACCCTTGAAAAGGTTGTGACATCAAATTGCAAAGGTCTTTCAATCACTTGGATGGAATCGAACGATAGATCCGCATCACCTTGGC
The DNA here is from genome assembly GCA_020921065.1 of Vaccinium darrowii. Taxonomy (NCBI): domain Eukaryota; kingdom Viridiplantae; phylum Streptophyta; class Magnoliopsida; order Ericales; family Ericaceae; genus Vaccinium; species Vaccinium darrowii. The sequence goes on along the minus strand of CM037162.1, from coordinate 19,502,871 downwards.
TAACATATGTAGACTTAACTATATTGGAAATCGATGGACTAAAATATAATTTACTTGAAACTTGAAGGTGTTAGAATTTAGAAGTGTAATTAACATATAATGGACTTAAGGGATAAGCAAAGATTATTTTATAAATCCAGTTGACTACAGATTTTGTTTTGGCTAGATGTGCATGATTTTTAGAAATCAATAAAAAAAGAAGAAAAAAAAGTCCAAAATATTTGTGGTTTTGAAATAGAAAAGCCTCAGCCATCAGTAAGAGAACAACTGAAATGGGAAAGATATAAAGAGAGTTTCCCTTGTAACCCCCACACTTCTCTCTCATGTAACTCCTTTTTGATTTTGTGAGATAAGAAAAATTATTCATATTCTTGCTTGTATATGGTGGCCTGATGTTGATCATTATAATTTGTTTACTGAGGTCTAGTTAGAAAGAACTGATCTAGTAAAGTCACATGCCTGTGGATCCACTTATTGTCACAGCCACACCCCTAACCCTTATCTGGCCTAATTGCTTTTGGGTCCCAACATGATGTGTCATGCACTAACGTTGGATTTCTAGTTAGTAAAACTTTACATGGGCTGTGACCAATTTGGAATCAACGCTTGTAATAATCAACACTTGTAATGGTTGAACGACTCTTGTACGAATGCAATTAGTATTTACAATGATGTACAGTATAAAAAAAGAAAAATAATACAATTAGTATTTAATGCGTAAGAGTCATTTACCTTACACAATGACGGAGCTAAGATTAAGATTTTGGGGGCTCGAGTTGCAACCGAAAAAAATTCAACATAAATATCTTTATACAGTATTCTTTACACAGCAAATAAATAGATAAAAAAACAATTACCAATGCATTTCATAGTCAAAGAAAAAGCAAAAATTCATATTCCCAAGGTTGATCATTCATCAAAACACAAAACAAGTAGCTTAAAAATTTATCAACGTGTAACCCGACGTGTTTTCAAATCTAAAAAATCATATAAGATTAGACTCTAAATTAAATTTCATTGCAATTTTCCTTTCGATGTATGTAATTGGAGGGAACCCACGTGATTTTTTTTTTTTTTGAAGTACGGGGGCCCCGGCCTTGGTTACCTCCGCCCTTGACCTTACACATGGTACAAGCCTTTTATGACACGAAGTTTTGGTATTAATAAAAACAGTTTTGGTATTATCACTAGCCTATTGGTAAAGCATAGATTTTATAATTTTGAGAAAATAAGTAAAACATATCAAATTGATGATTCAAAACAAAGAGTAAAATTGTGCATCGTGTGAAGTTTATATATACTGCACATGGTTTTCATAAAGCTTTGCATTTCTATTAAGTTCACTCACATAATAGAAAAGCAGAGCTTTATAAAATTGTGTGCAGTATATGTGTACTTCATATACTCATAGTACGCGCGCGCGCGCGAGAGAGAGAGAGAGTCTGGTGGTTGGTTTTCCACCGTCACCATGCCCCCCTCCCTTCTTCCCCTGCCTCTTGTTTCCCCCTCTGATCTCTTCCTTCTCCCTCTCCTCTCCGCCCCCTAGCTGATCCGACTTTCTCTCATTTCCTCTCCTCCCCTACCGCATGGTTGTGAGTGGTTGAGACCCTCTCCGCTCCTCATGGAGGGGAGATCTCCCCCCTCACCCATCATTTTTGGACTCAGGGATCCTAGGCCTAGCTGTGGGTTTTGGCTCTTAGATCTTATTGGCCTTGCCGACGGAGTGTTGGAGTTTTCAACGGCGACAATGGCGGATTCTGCAGTGGATTCCGTGGTGGTCTATGGTGGGAATGAGCTATAGAAGGTGTAGATCTAGTCACTCCATAAGTCCGTCCTTGACACTGATTTTTTTAATTTGCGGCTTTTTTTGTTTTTGTTGTTTTGTTTCTTTTTTTTTTTTCTTTTTCTCTTTGTAGTTCGGACCTTTTGAGTCTGGTGTAATCGTTTATTTGTTTAAACGAGGTTTATGATTTCCTTAAAAAAAAAAAAAAAAAGCTCACTCATATTGTGCGATGCAGTGTCTGTGGAATCATAAAACATGTGAGAGTATGCATATAAATTGTTTGTGTACCAAGCAAAAATTTTACTACTACCAATAATGTGCAAAATGTTTATGGTTAGGGTGTTCCTCCTCTTGTACTATTTTGATTGATCAATTTTTCAAATTGCATCATTAGAGTCGGCCTCAAGAAGATCACCTTTGCTTGGATTAAAACACTGTCGGACTGGGAATGCAGTAGTGTACCCCTACAGCGGTTTAGTGCGACAGAACAATCCTACCTAATCGCTTCCTTTTGAAGATAAAGGGCCACTGATAATTGATTTTAGGTTTTCAAATTATTGGCTTAAAAAAATTAAAATAAGATGTAAAACTGCTTTTATAGATTTTTATAAGTCGAAAAAAAAAAGTTTGACGTGTTTGTTTCAATAAGCTATCTTATAAATTACTCCCTCCGTCCCAAATTTCGTGTCCACTCGCACTATTCACAGCGCCTCAAAAATTGTTTATATTTTCAAATGCATAATGTTATATATATATATATATATATATATATATATATATATATATATATATATATATATATATATATATATATATAGGATAATGATCTAATAAGGGATCCCTTAACCAAATTTGGTGCGGACCTCACCTTTCCGAGCCAAATTTTGACGATCCGAACCGTTAGATGTGTTTAAAATGTGTTTTTTAGGTCCACCGCGAGGATTTGTCCAAAAAAAATACCCGGAAGGGCTTCATCCAATCGGTTTTTGTTAAAAACGCTACCTAAAAAACACATTTTAAACACATCTAACGGTTCGGATCGTCAAAATTTGGCTCGGAAAGGTGAAAAGAGGGGTGGTCCGCACCAAATTTTGGTTAAGGGATCCCTTATTAGATCATTATCCTATGTATATATATTCAATATGGATCTTGTTTGATAACTCTCGATGGGTTCTATTAAACAAAGTTTTCAAAATTGTAAAAAATGTTATAGATTGAAAAATATAAGCAATTGAAAAGTGGCGCGCATGCCCGTAAATGGACAACAAATTCGGGACGGAGGGAGTAAATGTCTAGATTGCTCTTTGTAGACACCCCAATTTTGGATACCCGTGCATGCCCAATGACGAATGAAACGTTTAAAACTACCTTGGAACTTGTCCGGAAAATTGGAAACTCAGCCTCACAAGCCGTGCGGCTCCTGTTTCAGGCCGTACGGTTCCCCTTTTCTCGTACAAGCCGCGCGGCTCCCTCATACAAGCCGCGCGGCTCCCTCATACAAGCCGCGCGGCTAGTGTTGTTATCCCCTGCAAATTCCTGATAGCCAGCTCAAGGAATATCATCATCTCGCCACCGCGGAATCTCATCATTTTTATTCTCTCATTTCGGTTATAAAAGGAGGCTCCCTCTTCACAAAACGGACAGACACAGAGAGACCGAAAATCATACCCCGAAAGAACACCGTTTGATTTTCCGGCAAAGCTTTCATTCAAAACCGCCAGTAAACTTCCCGAAACTTCACACCTTCCATTCCACCTCGATCCCTCCATACCATTCCCGTTCGTACTAAACCTTGATCACACGAGCTCAAACCCGAAAAATCCGAAGTTTCCGACTCCCGTTTCAAGTTCCAGAAAGGTATAAAATCGTTCCCGAGTTTCGACTTTCAAATCGTAGCTCTCCGAGGGCGTCCCCGGGTTAATAACGGTTTCAACAACCGTATATCGACTCGGTAAACCGTTTTCAAAACGAAAACCGGCTTTTCGGAGCCGTACCGGGCGATTTTTCTCGATAAACGCACGGTACGATTCGTACCGGAAATAAATTTCATTTCAATAATTTGTTCACAAACAAAAACGACCCATTTGGAGTGCATTCGAAGAAGAAAATCAAATTTTGAACAGGTTTTGGATTCACTGGTCCTAAAACAAATTTTTTTGAAAAAGGGTCACACACAAGCCGCGCGGCTCCCGTTAAAATCAGAAATTTTCCCCTGTTTCTCCTCTGTTCGTACTCTGTTTCTCTGATTTCTCTGCAACTTCTTTTCTGTTTATTACACTTTTCACCCTCTATTTTCTTGTTATTACTAATTAGTCGTTTTTGTTTAAGTTTTATTTCCGTTATGGTTTCAATTTATTTCTTTATTTACTTGTTTGATTGTCAAGGTTTTTAACAAAATATTTTCTATAAAAATCCCACAAATTATTTAGTAGAGACCGAGAACTTCTCGGGCGAGCGGGGTGCTTTTCAATAAAACCTTCCCCGCGCGTAACCTGGCTTCCGAATCCAAAAAGAATCTTTTCGCAGATCAAACCCTTTTTCCAAAATGGCATGAGAGTCAACGATTATTCTTAAAACGGTTTCTTGGGTACCAAACATTTTCCAAATTTAAACCCCGGGTGGCGACTCACATTTTTCTTTCATTTTCACATCCGAACTTCAAAAGAGCCACGTGGATTTTCACCGTCCACAAAATGGCGACTCTGCTGGGGAGACTTTTAAATTAATTTTTTATTTTTGGAATTTTACACTTGTAAAACGACCCCTGAAAGCTTGACAAAAACGAACACGCCCCGCGTGATCGAGAAAGGAATGGTGCAGTAACAGGGCTACGCCCGACCAATCCGGACTGGAGCTTTCCCGGTTGTTTGCTTGTGTAAAATTTCAAAATCAAAAATTGATTTATTGGTGAGCCAAACTTGAAAAATAATTTGTGGGATTTTTTTTGAAAATATTTTGTTATCAAAACTTTTGCATTGCACGTGCATCGATGCTGGATAAACCCCGCCGTTGCGTCTTGGTTACCCTACCCGACTTGCCGGTGTTAGGACATCCCAAGATTCTCGGCAACCCCGGACAATGATGAGTCAGCCTGGCGTTTGACCTTTGCCATGCAGTACACTTGGCACTGGGAGGCAAATATTGACTCTAGTCTAGGGAACCCCTTTAACCAAAACCCGGCCTTTGCATATAGTAAACCGTAGTACCTTCCAAATTAGGACAGGAATCCACAGGGTACGACTATCTGTTATATCCTGTTTACCTGATTATCTTGTTATCTGTTTATCTATTTACCTGTTAATTGTCCATCTTATTTGCTTATCAACTGTTCATCCATTTTGTATACATCACTCCATGTGTATATTGTCTCCGTCTTGCATACATGCATAGGATAACTTTGCCTTAGGTCATTGCATCATGTCTGCATACATAAGGATTGCCCTGACAGTCACACGCATTTTGTCGGATATACGATAATTCCTCATCAAAAAAAAAAATCACAAAACCAAAATCACAAAAAAAAAAAGGTGCTACGATCGGCTCTGTTTCCCAAAATGAAATGCGCATTTCCTTTATGGTAGAGTCATCATGTCTGGAGGACCTTACAAGCGATTTAAGTCTACCCTCACCACCCACCAAGGGGCGCCCGTGTGGATAATCGAGGAAGTTCTGCCCGAGCAACCTCCATGCAAACCAGAGGAGCCTCAGCAAGGGAAGCTCAACATAGAAGACCATATGGGGGAAGATCTCGATCAGAAACTCAGTTTCTCTCCAATGGGATGCAAATGAAGGATGGAAATTCTGCTTCCCGGAGGAGCCGAAGCCAATGCCGGAAAAGATCACCTTGATGATGGAGCAAGATGACGGGAGCCTCACAACCATGCCACCTGTGAAATACTTTGATGCCAACGGCCAACCCGTCTACTACTTTGAAGACCCAGTCATAGGCCACAAGTATTGGGACGAATGTGAATGTGATGTGTGCTTTGCAGACTGCCTTCTCAATAACGATGGCATGACCCCACTGCAGCTCAAGGATCAGGCTGAATGGGAGAAAAAGGAAGACCCCAAGGGAAAAGGAAAAGTTGATGAAACAGGATCCTCTGCAGGGTCAACATCTCCAAATCATCCATCCTCTTAAGAACGGCTTGTAAAGCCAGAAGTAGTCATGGAATGAACAAATCAAGCCAAAAAGGGGTTTCTTTTGAAGAATCAAGTCAGTCTGTGATTCTTGTCTGTTATCGAGTCTGTTGCTGTTTAATTATCGAGTCTGTTGCCAGATGTGAATATCCGCCGACTTAATCCAGCCAGCAGGCTTCTTTTGAAGAATCAAGCCAGCTTGTGATTCTTGGTACTTTGATTATCGAGTTGTTTGCTTATCGAGTCTGTTCAATCATCGAGTCTATTGTCGAGTCGGTAGTTGTACCAGTTTGTAAAAACTCCTTGCTTTTAATGAAAAGATCTTTTGGGAAAAAGAGCCAAATTGTAGTCCCGAACTACGTTATGGCCTGATTCCTCTCTATGGGGATACGTAGGCAACCTCCGGTCCGGCCGTTGTTTTCATAAATCATGGGAATTTAAATATATCCAACAAAATAAAAGGAAAATTGGGGCAATCCTTTCATGCATCATGCATCTTTCTTTTGTGCATAGACTCCCTTTCATTTTGCACATGCATTACGCACTGCATCCCTGAGTTCAATTTGTACATATTCATCAGTACTAACCATTGGCAAGAAGAAGAAGAACCTCACACCGGGTTGGACCCGAATCCCCGAACAGCGATTGGTTCGAACTGAGTCAGGAACAGAACAGTCAACCGGGGGTTTAGCCATGGCAGAAGAAAAGGATAAAATTCAGCTTCTCGAAGATGCTTTGGAGGAACAGAAAACCAACAGCGCCAAACAGATGGCCCAAATGATGCTCATGATCCAGAAATTAACTGCTCAACTCCCTCCACCGGCAGGGAGCTCAAACAGTCAGAACATGGAGTCAGTACTGACCAAATTAGCCAAACTCGAGGAGTCTGTTTAGAAACAGGAGAAGATAGCGACTACAGGGATTGATATGGAGAAGTTGTGCCTCTTCCCAGATGCAAAGCTCCCTGATAAGTTCAAACTGATAGATTGGGACAAGTTTGATGGCAGCGGTGACCCGAAAGCTCATCTGCAAAGGTATGTGGGCACTTTGTCCATGTATGACGTTGGAAAGGATGCGATGGGCCAGATGTTTCAGCAAACTCTGACTGGACCTGCACTTCGCTGGTTTCTGAATCTGGACATCTCCAAGAAAAGAACATGGGAAGATATTGGGGCAGCCTTTGTCGCCCAATACAATTACAACATTCAGCTTGAAATGATTGTCCGAGAACTGGAATCAACCAAGATAGGAAAGAATGAGTCCTTTGCTGACTTTGTTAAGAGATGGAGAGGGAAAGCCTCCCAGATGATGGAAAGGCCTTCAAAAAAGGAACAGATGAGAATTATTACGAGAAATCTGGAACCAGACTTTGCCAAGCACTTGGTGGTCTTTCAGACCACTGCTGACTTCAAAACCTTCTATGAAGCCGGCCTAGCAGTTAAAGATGCCCTCCGAAGCGGCATAGTTGAGAAAGGAGAATCTGTCCCTAAATCAAGACGAGTTTACTCTGGCAACAGCAACGCCTTGTTTGGACCCAACAACTACAATCAAAACCAAGCCAGCTCTTCCAATCCCAAACCAGCCAAAGCCGAACCAGTTAACCAAATTGCAACCCAGTCACAGTTCCAGCAAACAGCTCCCCCACCAAGAAGAGTATTCCATCCACTCCCCTTCCCTCTTGTCACAGTGGACAAAAAACTCCTCGACAAAAATCTCATCCAACCACTCGAGCCTCGGGAACCACCTAAAGAGCTTCCTCCTAACCATAACCCAAACACCTATTGTGCCTACCACCAGATGCCTGGCCATCATACCAATAACTGCATCCGTCTTAAGCATAAAGTCCAAGATCTTGTGGACGATGGAACCCTTCCACTTTCTAACCAAAAGCCTAACACCATTTCCAATCCTCTGCCTAATCATAAGCAAAACACCCAAGTCGGCCAGATATCCCTCATCCCCACTGCAAGAGACCTTACCTTCACCAAATTTGACCCTAGCCTCTACATCATCGCAGCTACTGAACCAAAACCTGTCGTCCCCCTACCAGAAAGTCTTGAGTCCATCTCCTTTCATATGCTAGTACAATGCAAAACCCCAGGTGGAGTGAAATTGCAGAAGAAGAAGAATGGTCCCTAGGCGATCAAGATTGGGAGGAATCCCGACAAGCATTGTTCGGTTCTTTGCTAGTCTCTGAGGACCCAAGCCAATTCATTGTCCCCGAATTCCTGGACAAGCCTATTGTTCATATACCAGAAAGTTCCCATGTCCGCCAGATTGATACAACAGGAGGCATGTCTGAAAAAGGGAAAGAAGAAAGAAATACAAATCCTTTAGGAGAAGTGTTGACTCCAGAAGGACATCCTGTGAATCATGTCTCACCACTCGCACATTTCAGAGAAGAAGGCCGTTCTGTCGTAGAAGCCGCCTACGGAAACCAAGATTGGCTCCCACAGGCATATATCAGTGACGGGTCTTCACCCCAATCGTCAGTACCTTTCCCGCAGTCACCCAATGTATCAGTACTAGTCACTGACCCCATGGCTACCCTCTGGGACGAAGAAGCAGTAGTTGATATCCGAGTAAGCAGTGATGAATTGTGGACTGTCAACAAAGCCATGTTGGATCCGTCCTTTTGGCAAGACTCCGAAGTAGACAACCTCCAGACAAAAATGGAAGTGGCTGAAATCAAGGAACAAAGGACCAGAAGTGATCTGATGAATTTCTGGACTGAAGATCAAGAAACCATGCAGAAAAGGGAAGCCATCAGGGCCGGCAAACGGAAAGTTAATGAAGAATACACAAATTTTTGGGGTGAAATCAAGGGTTATGGGAAGAAACGGTCAACCGAATAACCAGGAGCGGTCGAATCTACCAGCCAGCCCACCTCCAAGGTAGGAATCCCTCTAACCATGCCACAATAGGAGATTTCGCTTGGGATGATTTCATTCTCGAGGACACGATTTCTGACCATCCAGAAGTCATCATTCAGCAGAATTCCGCTGCTAGGCCTCCTCCGAAGAATCCCCCAGTAACAAATGATCTAATTCAAAAGCAACTTGAACGAACCCCAGCCACAGTGTCTATTTGGGGGTTACTCTCTTCATCTCTAGAACACCGTCAAAAGCTAATCAAGGCCTTGTCAAACATGGAAGTGCCACCAGACACTCCTCCTGAAACAATGGTAGCTCTGCTTACGCCAACCCGCGCGAAGCATGTCGTAGTCTTCACTGAAAAGGATCTGCCGCCAGAAGGAGCTGGTCACAACAAGCCATTGCACATCACGTTGAAATGCATGGAAAAATGGGTCCCGGTTGTGCTACTAGATAATGGATCTGCCTTGAATGTCTGTCCCCTGCGTACAGCTTATTGTTTGGGTTTCAAGAACAAGGATTTTCAACCATCAAACCTTGGAGTGCGTGCCTATGACAATACTCGTCGAGACGTGATTGGGACAATTCAGATGGAGATAATGATCGAAGATTTTGAGACCAATGTTGAGTTTCATGTGCTCGACATTCCCTCCTCATTCAACTTGCTGCTAGGAAGACCATGGCTCCACCGATCAGACATCATGGCTGTACCTTCCTCTCTACATCAAAAAGTCCAACTCGGACTAGCCACAGGAACCTTAACCATCTATGGGGATTCTGGAATCCGCCCGCATGTCCCTGACAATGCTCCCCTACTTGAAATTGCCCACGGAGAGGAAGACATCACTCTTGGAGGATTTTCCTTTGATACTTCTGACAGTGTATTTACCATCAAAATGGACGAGGATTTCTCGATAAGTTCAACCGCTCTCGACATGATGCTAAAAATGGAGTATCTTCCTGGTCTATGGCTGGGTAACAATAATCAGGGGGTAGCAGAATTCCCTGAGTTTTTGGCAAACAATCACCGTTTCGGTCTTGGTTATGAATTGACTGGCAACAGATCCAGTCATGGCAGGAAAGAACGAGCTTGTGCCAAGAAAGGGCCTATCCAATTCATAAAAGCTCCAGAAGCTATTTATCAGGGGGACCCAGAGCCATTCTGGGACATGGAAACAAAAGCCAAGCTGCCAGGATTCGAAATCTTTGTTGACAACACCTGGGAGAGCGATGATGAGACAGAAGAATGGAAAGCGCCGGCTAAGATGCCCCATGTTGACTGGATTGAGGTTCTTGACTCAGGGAATCTTTTATCGCTGTTTAGGGAGGAGAATCCGCTAGGTATAAGAAAGGACGAACCTGCTGCAACGTTCGTTGGTTTAAAGCCTATTGAGGATGTGGAGCTGATGATGCTGGGTCAAGAAGTTCTGGAGGATGTCACTGCACTCATCATTGATGCATATGGAACTTATAAAAATTGCACATTTGTACCTAAGATCATTTACACTGGCACTAATTCTGAGTTTGAGTCTGAGTCTGGCACTAAGTCTGAGTCCAGCATTGAGTCGGAACATGAGTCTGTCATCATTCCGCGTCATCACTTCTCTTTTAAGTTTGAGTCTACACTCATGTATCGTGCCCCTGGGGCCCCCTTCTTGGCAATAAATGAAATCAACTTTGCTTACCTTGCTGTATCTGAAATAAATTGTGTTGACCCTGACGATGAAGAGATTGAGTTTGAGGAAGAAATTCCGAAAGAACTCTGATCCCTAATCGAAAGGGAAAACGAAAGGCATGCTCAGCCTATAAAATAAGAAGTAATTGCAATAAACTTGAAAAATGAGAATAATCCGCACATGGTTCAAATCGGCTCTGGATTGTCTCCAGAAGAATTTAAGGCCCACTCGGATCTCCTGAAAGAATTCGAAGATGTCTTTGCATGGTCGCACGCAGATATGCCTGGTATTGATCCCGAAATTGTGGAGCACCGAATCCCGTTATACCCTGATGCAAAGCCTGTCAAGCAGAAGCTGAGGAAGATGCGGCCAGATTGGGTGTTGGAAATCAAGAAAGAGGTTCAGCGGCAGATAGATGCAGGTTTTCTTATGGTAACAGAATACCCCCAGTGGGTTGCAAATATTGTTCCCGTCCCTAAAAAGAATGGAAAAATCAGAGTCTGTGTGGATTTCAGGGATTTAAACAAAGCCAGTTCGCAGGGAAAATGCTTGGATTCATGATCACCACACGGGGAATCGAAGTGGATCCGTCGAAAATCAAAGCCATCTTGGAAATGGAACCGCCTCGAACGGAGAAGGAAATACGTAGCTTCCTGGGAAAGATTCAGTTTATCAGCAGATTCATCGCCAAGTTAACCTCAACTTGCGAGCCGATGTTTCGTTTATTAAAGAAGGGTGTACCATTCAGATGGGATGATAAGTGCCAGAAAGCTTTCGATGCCATCAAAAAGTATCTTCAGAACCCTCCAGTATTGATGCCGCCCATCCTGGGGCAACCTCTTATTCTGTACTTATCTGTCACTTCGTCAGCCATGGGATGCATGCTAGCACAGGAAGGAGAAGGGGGAAGCGAAAAAGCCGTATACTACATCAGCAAGAAAATGATGGGGTGTGAGGAACGCTACACTTCATTAGAAAAAGTTTGTTGGGCACTGGTTTGGGCTTCCAAAAAGCTTAGACACTACATGCTAGCTTATTCTGTAAAGCTGATCTCCCGGATGGATCCTCTTAAATACTTGTTTGAGAAACCAGCACTCACTGGCAAGTTGGCACGGTGGTTACTCATGCTGGCTGAATTCGATATCAAGCACGTCACCCGTAAGTCAGTAAAGGGGAAGGCAGTTGCAGAATTCCTAGCAGACCATCCTGTGGAAGGGCCAGATGATGTGGAGTTTGAATTCCCAGATGAGAATGTAATGATAGCAACCGACGACGTCTGGGTGTTGTATTTTGACGGAGCCGCCAATCAGAAAGGGTTCGGAATTGGAGTATTGCTAGTCTCGCCAGAAGGGTCGCACATCCCCCTTGCTTTCAAATTGAATTTTGAGGTCACTAACAGTCAGGCAGAATATGAGGCATGTTTCGTCGGAATGGAGGTTGCCCTAGAAATCGGAGTCAAAGGACTGGAGGTAGTCGGTGATTCTAATTTGGTTGTATCTCAAGCCAACGGAGAGTGGAAGGTAAGAGAAGACAAGCTCAAACCTTATCATAAAGATCTCGAGGATCTAATTCCACAATTTCAAACGGTCACATTCACTCATGTACCAAGGTTGAAGAACCGGTTTGCAGATGCTCTGGCTACCCTAGCCTCGATGGTGGAGATACCAGATGGAATTAAACTGAGACCAATCACAATCGAGCAAAGGGATAAGCCTGTCTTCGAATACGTCATGGCAATTGATGAACCAAATGACGGTATGCCGTGGTACCATGACATTTGGAATTTTATCGAAAGAGGCGAATATCCAACAGAGACGGATAAGAAGGATCAAATCGCTCTTCGAAGATTGGCCTCTCAGTACATCATCTGTGGAGGGAAGTTGTATCGGCGATCGCACTGCGGAGTGCATAAACTATGCGTGCACGGTGGAGAAGCCACCACGATTATGGAAGAAATCCATGAAGGAGTCTGTGGTCCTCACATGAATGGGATGATGCTTGCTAAGAAAATTCTCCGTCAGGGGTACTACTGGTCAACCATGGAAACTGAGTGCGTCCAGTATGTAAGACAGTGTCACAAGTGCCAAATTCACGCTAATCTCATGCATGTACCACCATCTGAGCTGCACTCCATGACCTCGCCTTGGCCTTTCTCTACCTAGGGTATTGATGTTATCGGCAAAATTACACCGGCTGCGTCAAACGGGAACAAGTTCATCTTGGTCGCCATCGACTATTTCACTAAATGGGTCGAGGCTACCTCGTACACTACTCTCACAGCAGTCCAGGTCGCTCACTTCATCAAGCAAAACATCATTTACCGGTACGGTGTCCCTCAAGCTTTTGTATCCGACAATGGGGTTCACTTCAAGGGAAGAGCAGCGGAAGTGCTTGAGGAATTTGGTATTCAAGTCCATAAATCAACTGTCTACCGGCCACAGACTAATGGAGCTGTCGAAGCAGCGAACAAGACCCTCAAGACAATACTCGAGAGAACCGCTCAATCTGCAAGAAATTGGCACGAACAGTTGCCATTAGCCTTGTGGGGATATCGGACGTCCATTCGCACTCCGACAAGGGCAACACCGTACTCTTTGGTTTATGGCATGGAGGTCGTCCTCCCAATCGAGCTTGAGGTACCATCTCTAAGGTCATGATCGAATCAGAGATCAATGAAGCAGAATGGCAAAACGCAAGCTTTGAAGAGCTCATGTTGTTTGACGAAAGGCGGCTTAAGGCTTTGTATCATGTTCAGGGGTATCAGCGCCGAATTGCGCGGGCATTCAATAAAAAGGTCAAATCCAGGAACTTACAAGAAGGAGACATGGTTTTGAAGGAAATCCGAGCTCCAGTTTTTGATCCTCGAGGGAAATTCTAACCGAAATGGGCAGGGCCATATATCATCAAGAAAGTTCTATCCGGAGGCGCAACTCAGCTTATCGATCTTGACGGTAACGAATTCTCCACTTTGGTCAACATGGACCAGCTCAAGAGATATTACCCATGAGAGAAGCTCGCTGGACTGAAAACCTCAAGGGCGGGCAGTGCAAGGCAAAATTCAGAGCAAGCCTGCTAGATCGAAAACCCACATTGGGCGGTCTAGGCAAAAGATAAGGCAAAAATATTCAAATAAGCTCGCTAGACCGAAAACCCGAAAGGGCGGTACTAGGCAAAACTAAGAGCATTAAAAGGAGAGTGTTAATACACGAGTGAACCCTAGCCAAATTTGTTGGCCTGAACTACGTCATGACCTGATTCCTTTTTCAAGGATACGCAGGCATCCTCACCTTGAGGACCGGTCACAACTTTTCAAATCTCTTAAGTTGGTCCAAAGCTATCATTTGCATGCACAATCATTGAGAATCAAAGCGGAAGAACTCTCATAATTCAGTTTATTAAACTTTTTCGATTACAAGGCTGAGCATGAAGCTTTCATAAACAAAACAAGCATTGGCCCCCACGGGTCCACAATTTATTTCAGACACATTAAGGTTAAGTCAAAGTCAGTTTTGGTGTCCATTTTCTCTTTCTTCAATATCTTTCAGCAGCCATTTTATGTATCGCCTCGTGAGCAGAACAGTGGGATAGTCATCTCTTGGAATGGTCACTCGCTCCCTCCAAGTGTTTTGATAAGCTCGAACAGTCGCATGATTGAAGTTTGGCATGATGAAGTTTTCAGAATTAGCCGGTGGAACTATCTGACGAACACCGAGTTGGCGGAGAATGCGGTAGGGGATGTAAAAGGTCCAACCAGTCAGACCAACCAGAACCATTCGCCGGCGTCCCATATTGCTCAAAGCCATGGTCGGACGGTCAAGCCAAGACAGACGCCAAGAAATCATCTCCTCAGTGAGCCGGGAAAACACCTGAACCCAACCTTGAGCGTTCCCATAAAACTCCTGAAAATCCCTTTGAACAAAGCCCTGTGTTTCGTGAATGCTATTTCTCGGTACTGCTTCCAACAGATTAGCCTTGTCACAAATCCAAGTCTGCAAGAGAGAGAAAACAAGTCAGCAACTATAGAAAGCCTAAACCCGAGCGTTGAGGTAAAATAAGAACGAGAGATAAACCAGAAAAAGGAGAGCTGAGTGAGAAGCCTACCTGTAGGAGCAAAGCACTTCCTTCAAAAATGTTTGTCTGGCCGGCCTGAACTCTGTCTAATCCAATCAAAGTCTCAGCAAGAACCATGGGAGCTACGTCCTTGCGTTCTTCAATTTGCATAGCCACCCCAACAAGTGCAGAGTTGGCTTGACTGTCCGTTCGAACAAACAAGAATGCCGCAAGAATGCTAAGGCACAGTGCAAAACCCTCGGGACGAAACTGGCTGATAAGACGTGGGATGTTCAACACACCTCCGTTCATCATGGACCTTGCAGCGTTATTACTCAAGCCGAGTTTTCGGGACAAGATTTCAGCATAACCTACCCCGTAGACAGGAACCACGGGGATGTCCAAGTCAAAACCGCCAAGGTATGCATGAAATTCTTCCACCGTCGGGCATAATTCATGAAAACCGAAGCCGAACACATGCACTTCAGGATCCCAGAATTGAACAACCGCGTGTAACAACTCCAGACGTATGGTTACATCTCGAACATAGCGCAATGAATGAAGCCTGTGATCCCGAAAGTTTAACCAACCCATACCGTCAAGTTCGTCAAGCCATGGTCGAATTAAGGCTGAAATGCTAATTGCCATAAGAAAAATATGGAAGCAAAGAAGTATTGGATTTTGGCACTATAAAAAGAAGCTTAAGGTTTGTACGAACAAGGAACATGCAACAAAGGCCCGCCTTTGTAAAGAGAAAAGATTGCCTCAGGATGCGTGCCATCATTGGACGATGTGAAGATTGCACAGCATTGATGAAAAACTACGAAATAGGCCTTCCCTAGGCCTATCAAGTCTGAAGTATGCTCAGGTGCAAGCAAAAAGCCAAACGGAGGTCCAGAAGCCAGAAGCCAGAGCCAGAACTGTAGCATTTGCATACATGAACCGCACCGTCCATGCATACAAGCCGCATGGCTTGCATATAGGAGCCGCACGGCTCCGCCCTTTGAGGTTTTCAAAAGACAAATTCCAGATTAGCACTCCCCGGACCACTTCAGGCATATTTTTGGCACTTTTCTTGCTCATTCAAGTCACAATGGATGTTTCAAGGTTATTGAAACAATCATTTGAGATTTTTGGTCGAATTTGGGCGGTTGGGCATTCCGAGATCTCAGATACGGCAAAACCAGCAAAAAAAAAAAAAAAAAATAGCGAACTGGGCACCTGTCGATTCTATTTTTGGGGCACCAACGACTCCCGCGAGTCACAATACGTGTTTGCAACATTGCCGCAAGGTTGTTGGGAGGATTTGGTGTGAAGGGTGAAATTCAGGCATTCCGAGGCACGAGATTTGCGAAAACGGGGCGTCAACGAGTCGAAATCTGTTCGAGTAACATTTTCTCTGTCTCATCGGTTTAAGCAAGTTACAAGATGCACTTATGACTTGTCAGAAGTATCATTTGGTATTCATCTAGCGAATTGCAAGTTCGAGCATGTCAGGCCCTGTGTCGCTCGATCTCTTTTTCATTTCACATGCAAAATTCAAATCTATCGAGTCAGTTTGTATTTTCACTCCACAGTCATATATTCTCATAGCCCCAGAGGCGTTTGCCATATTTGTCAGTTTCAGTCATTTGTGCATCAAATTCAGACTTTGAACTCAGAAAATGCCAAAATAAAAGACGACATGTACAAAAAGTAACATATGCATCATGAAAAGTGAAAGTACATCTATCCGGGGCAAACAGGCCCAACATCTACAGCTAACTCGGCACGCAAGTTGTATCCATGAATAAAAAGCAGAAAAAAGGGAAGGGCAAACAGGCGCCCGAACCAAAAATCAAGCACGCAGGCTCGTCCTAAATAAAAATCTATCTCCTATACATAAACTGTCAAGTGCTGCTACTCATCAGAGGAACTCAGGTGGCCGCTCTCAGTCTGGTCCTCATCATGGTCACTGCTACCCTCTGAATCTCCTACTCGCAAGCGCCAACTCCCGGGTCCCTCCACCGAAAAGCGGCTACTCCGCAAAACCTTGCCTAGAATTGGGGCTGAAGGCTGAATGTGCACTGGACCACCACCGGCATTCTTCATCAAAGGCCTGGTACGACGCGGTGGAGAAGAAAGCACGTCCTGCACAAGGAGAAAATTCATTAACAAACAAGTTCAAGCATTCAAGTCTCAAAAGCCACAGCACAAAGCATACCTGGTCTGCCTCACTGCCAGCTGAACTACCTCGCCTCGGCCTCCGGCGACGCCCCGACTGGTCTATCTCACTACCTGCAGAACGGTCACGTCGCGGCCTACGGCGACTCCCAGACGCGCCACCAGCGCCACGACTACTACTGGCCCCACGGCCACCAACTCCAGCCCCGCCGCCCCTGCGCTCACCTCCGCGGTCACCTCTCGCTCTACCTCCTGAGCCACGCCCACCTCTACGGGCACCTCCGCCTCTGCGCCCGCCTCCAGCTCCGGCATCTCCACCATCACCACCGCCGTCATCACCAGCCTGCGGCACAATGCCGGGCTCTGCTCTAGGTCGCACCTCCGGTATACTGCCTATCATGAGGCGACGGACCAAGGCCTCTAAGTCACGTACCAGCTCAACCTGGGACGTGACCCACTCAACAGGAAACTGCAAACAAAAAGCATTAGCAGGTAACAGAGCAAGAAATTCAAATTTGAAATAAAAGACTGACTATTGCTATTTTGTCATTTCAGGTTACCTCTCTCGCTGTCAACACAACTGGGGCAGTCACTCAGGGAACATCTATCACCCCCATAACCCCGCCAGCCGTCATCACCTCTATCTCTTTCCTCGCCATAGGTAGAGCAGCGTCCGCCGCTGGAGCAGGACCAGCCAACCGAGCCTCCATACGCAAGTCATGGGCGAGCGTGGTCGTCACGTAGTGGTCATAAGCCACAGAAGGGTGAAAAGTCCAGGACGTGTCCAGCACAGTGAACGCCTCTATCTCAGCCAGAGTATACTCGTGCGTACGCAAAACACGCGGCGGAAGTGAAGCAGGTACTCTGAAGTGGCCCAACCCCCAGGACTGACGAGCCACTCTGTCTCCTAGGTACCACTGCCAGCCAAAAGGGGACTCTAATAGTATACGCCCCTGTGTCACCGTCCGGCTCCTGGCCAAGAAAGGACGATCCAGCCTGTCCCACACGTCCCAGCGCACCTGCAAACAACTTTGGGTCATTCTTGGAAAACCAACAAAAAAGTTTGAAATAAAGTTTCAGAAAGTTTGTAATGTCATACCGTCTCACCCATAGATCGGTCAAAGAAGAGGCGACAGAACCTTAAGTCCCTGTTCTCTGCTTGCTTTCCCAGAGAGGCTTTTCCCCACCTCATCGCGCGAGGGAGCACTCGGTCGTCGTGGTAAGAATTCTCCGGGCCTGGAACTCCGAACACCTCGTAAGCCCATATCTGCATTTCCAAAGAAACTCATCAGTAACAGAAGCAGAAACAACCAAACACAGTGCAAAGGGGTATGAAGCAAGGGTATGTGATGTTTTACCTCCAGTATCCTCCAGTAACCAGCAATGGTGTTCGCCGCACCGCGAACCACTGAACCCAGGAAACAGTAAAGTGAGCACAAGGCAGAGCCACCCCAGTCAAACCGCCCAGCCGTCTCCAACTCTCCCAAAGCAGGCAACCAACCTAAGTGAACCGTGTGCCGACGGTTCGGAAATAGAGACTGTCCGAACATGTATAACAAGTAGGCTCTGGCCATCTGACGTGCCTCCAGATCAGACTCAGGCACATGGTCCCAAAGGACTGGCAAGTGGTCGCATCTCACCATCGGCTCATCCCCCATCTCTCTCCCCAAGTAGTACCGAATCGCTGCTCTGTCCAAGTACAAACCTGAGTCGAAAGGGATCAGATCTCCTCCAACTCTCAAACCCGTGGTCGCTGCAAAGTCCAGTGGAGTGATCGTCATCTCCCCAAACCTGAAGTGGAAACTGTTGGTGGTGTCCCACCAACGCTCCACCAGAGCTCTCACCAACTGTCTGTTCCCCCGAGTCTCCATCAAAGTCCGGATAAACGGAGTAAAACCTGAGGCGTCCACGAACCACCTCACTCTCTCAGGCAACATGCCATACTGCTCCAAGCAATCTGAAGAACCACCGTATGCGAACAGTCCCCTGTTCACCTGTTTCAAGCACAAACTCACTCAATCAGTACAAGCAAACAGGAATTGCAATAAACAGAGAGCAAAATCAGAAGGAAACAAACTCAAATTCAAGTTCAAGTACATACCAGAGTCCTGTTCGACATGTGTGTCGCTGAATCCCAAAGAACCTGGTCCTCAGGGTAAAACGGTAACTGCGGCTCGTAAGTCTCACACCCCAGCGGTATGATGAAGTGAAGCCGAAACACGTAAGTCTCAGGAGTAAAAGGTGGCCTGTCCCTCAGAGCCTGTCGAACCTCCTCAACAATAGTCACATGGACCATCTCCTCTGCCTGTCCCTCCTCTCTCTCGGCGTCCTGGACAATCGCCGGTGGGGTCTGACCAACCAAAACACTCTCCAGCTCCGGAAAGTCCTGCACGCTCCTAGCTAAGGACTCATCGGTAGCCGCCTCCAAAGTATCTCCTAAGGTAGCTCCCGGAGCTCGTGAAGAACTAACCCGCGAAGGAAACAAAACCGGGTCAGAAGGCTCCCCAGTGTCAGCACTCTCCTCTACAGCCCTACCAGTACCAAGTACCCGAGTCAAGCTCCTAAAAACACGGGCAACGGGTATAGCAGGGGCCGTCCCCTCAGCCTGTACCCTCTCAGTCTCCACTCTCTCAACGGGTGCATCCTCAGTGCAAGTACTCTCTCTCTGCCGCAACTCACCACTATCTCTCCCCTCGCCATCACTATTGCCCGTCGCACCTAGATCCTCCATCTCCACATCCTCGGGCTCAACAATAGTCTCTGGAACACCAGTCGGGGGCAAATCCCCGCCCACTGGCGTATCACCACCTAACACCGCACTCATAATGTCCTGAGGGACCTCAACCTCACCAACTACAGTGCCCTCCACGGCTCTCTGATCAACCAAACAGTCCACACCCCCACAGTCATCTCAATCTCAGAAATGGAAACATTTAAATCTAAGGCCATGGGTATTGAAATACTGGGAATAATCGTGGTACTTACCCGAACATCAACAATGCTCTGATCATCACCCATGTCGCCATGCAACTCAACCCGGTCAACCACTGTGCTCTTCGGATCATGAACAAAGCTACCATCGCCCTCCAAGGGAGTACCAACAACCGAGCCTACGTGGGTTTGAGCCAAATCAACCCCGGATGCTCCCCCTGCCGCGGCACCACCGCCGCCGGCCGCATGGCCCTCGCCGCCAGCCGCACGGCTCCCCTCAGCCGCACGGGCCCCCTCATCATCGGCCAATAATAGATCTTGCTCGATATCAGTGGGGACGGTCGCGGTCGAAACTTCCTCACTCGGAATGATCGTGACCGGATCACCCACGATCAGATCTGCCGCCCTCTGGCTCTCCTCCACCGCCGCCGGCGATGCACAGTCACTCGGGGAAAGAATACTCGCTTGTGGCTCACCGGAATCAAACCCCTGTTCGTCGAGAGAAGTCCTTGGATCGCCGGAACCCGCCATGACCGAAAGCTCCAAGAGTTTGGTTTTGGGTTTTGAGATTTTCAGAAAAGAATCAAACAAAGGGAGCAAGAGAATCGTTAAATCGGTCCTCTATGGGAATAAAGAAACTGAAGTTTTGAGCAAAGAAGCATAATATTCGGGATATGAAGCGGTTACCAGAAACAAAAAGAATCGATTTTAAAGGGAACAGGAGCCGTGCGACTCGTACTCCATACCGTGCGGCTTCAATGCATGAACCGCACGGTCTCTCTCTCCTTTAACAGATTTTTCTTTTATCACACTTACCCCCCGGGTTCAGTTACACTTTCAAAAGTAACCCCAGCGCGTCCTAGTCACAGCTTTTTCAAAACTCCCGCGTTTAAAAGCCCTCAACGACATTCACTAACTTTCAAAAGTGTTTATTTTGATAAGCATTTTCAAAAATCATTTTAAAGTCCGTCAGGCACGATTCTGATTTTCAAAAAACATTTTAAAGTCCGTCAGGCACAACTTTGATTTTCTAAAAATCATTTTAAAGTCCATCAGGCACGATTCTGATTTTCAAAAATCATTTTAAAGTCCGTCAGGCACAACTCTGATTTTCTAAAAATCATTTTAAAGTCCGTCAGGCACAACTCTGATTTTCTAAAAATCATTTTAAAGTCCGTCAGGCACGGTTCTGATTTTCTAAAAATCATTGTTTTTAAAATCCGTCAGGTATCATTATGATTTTCTAAAAATCATTGTTTTTAAAATCCGTCAGGTATTATTATGATTTTCTAAAAAATCATTGTTTTTAAAGTCCGTCAGGTATCATTGTTTTTAAAATCCGTCAGGTATCATTATGATTTTCTAAAAATCATTGTTTTTAAAATCCGTCAGGTATCATTATGATTTTCTAAAAATCATTTTCATTTTTTAAAATCCGTCAGGTATCATTCTAATTTTCTGAGTATCATCTGACGGCGATCCAAGTTTTTCCAAAATCCCTCTGCGGTATTTCTCAAATTTGTTAGCCCCGAACTACGATCGGTCTGATCCCTACAAACAGGGTACGTAGGAAGCTCCTTGCTCGACCATGTTTTTGAATCATTTTTCTCTTTTCTTGCACTTGGGCGTTCAAAATTGGGACGTCTATATCTTTGACGTGACTTGCATCTCAGAATGATGACCAAGTCTCGCCAAAGAAGGGCAACTGTAGACACCCCAATTTTGGATACCCATGCATGCCCAATGACGAATGAAACGTTTAAAACTACCTTGGAACTTGTCCGGAAAATTGGAAACTCAGCCTCACAAGCCGTGCGGCTCCTGTTTCAGGCCGTACGGTTCCCCTTTTCTCGTACAAGCCGCGCGGCTCCCTCATACAAGCCGCGCGGCTAGTGTTGTTATCCCCTGCAAATTCCTGACAGCCAACTCAAGGAATATCATCATCTCGCCACCGCCGAATCTCATCATTTTTATTCTCTCATTTCGGTTATAAAAGGAGGCTCCCTCCTCACAAAACGGACAGACACAGAGAGACCGAAAATCATACCCCGAAAGAATTCCGTTTGATTTTCTGGCAAAGCTTTCATTCAAAACCGCCAGTAAACTTCCCGAAACTTCACACCTTCCACACCTCGATCCCTCCATACCATTCCCGTTCATACTAAACCTTGATCACACGAGCTCAAACCCGAAAATCCGAAGTTTCCGACCCCCGTTTCAAGTTCCAGAAAGGTATAAAATCGTTCCCGAGTTTCGACTTTCAAATCGTAGCTCTCCGAGGGCGTCCCCGAGTTAATAACGGTTTCAACAACCGTATATCGACTCGGTAAACCGTTTTCAAAACAAAAACCGGCTTTTCGGAGCCGTATCGGGCGATTTTTCTCGATAAACGCACGGTACGATCCGTACCGGAAATAAATTTCATTTCAATAATTTGTTCACAAACAAAAACGACCCATTTGGAGTGCATTCGAAGAAGAAAATCAAATTTTGAACAGGTTTTGGATTCACTGGTCCTAAAACAAAATTTTTTGAAAAAGGGTCACACACAAGCCGCGCGGCTTGTGTTGTAGGCCGCACGGCTCCCGTTAAAATCAAAAATTTTTCCCTGTTTCTCCTCTGTTCGTACTCTGTTTCTCTGATTTCTCTGCAACTTCTTTTCTGTTTATTACACTTTTCACCCTCTATTTTCTTGTTATTACTAATTAGTCGTTTTTGTTTAAGTTTTATTTCCGTAATGGTTTCAATTTATTTCTTTATTTACTTGTTTGATTGTCAAGGTTTTTAACAAAATATTTTCTATAAAAATCCCACAAATTATTTAGTAGAGACCGAGAACTTCTCGGGCGAGCGGGGTGCTTTTCAATAAAACCTTCCCCGCGCGTAACCTGGCTTCCGAATCCAAAAAGAATCTTTTCGCAGATCAAACCCTTTTTCCAAAATGGCATGAGAGTCAACGATTATTCTTAAAACGGTTTCTCGGGTACCAAACATTTTCCAAATTTAAACCCCGGGTGGCGACTCACATTTTTCTTTCATTTTCACATCCGAACTTCAAAAGAGCCGCGTGGATTTTCACCGTCCACACTCTTAAAACTTAAATAAGAATAACTTATTCCTTAAAGTTCTTTTGTTCATTCATGTTTTAGCAGCTTAAAATAAGCAAAAAAAAGCTTCAAATAAGTGATTATCCATAATTGTCTACAATACCATTCATTAGCTTTTTTTTAAGTAAATAAACAAAATAAGTTGGATTATAATTAGTACTAACAAACGGAGCCAACATACGAGTACAATATCACATCTGTATTAAAAGAATGAAAAGTCTACATTTCCAAAATTTTACTTGCCGTCCATTTTGCGGCAGCAGCGGCAGTTTAGGGATCAGGTAGCTATCGATAACCAATTTATTTAACTTTTTGTGATCTCTAATCAAGTCCTAAAAAAATGGTTTTCATTTCACATCAATGAATTTATAGAGTCATCCCATTTTGAAGGCAATAAAGCCACGCCAAATCACAAAGAGAGAAGTCGCAAGCGTACTCCAAATTGGTCTTCATAAAAGATCAAACAGAAAAAAACAAAAAAGGGTTTCAAAGTAGTCTTGATAAAAAAGAAAAATTGAAACAGAAAAAACAAAAAAGGGTTTCCAAATTGGACGGCTAAAAGCCTAAAAGCATCATCCAGTAGGTGGGCTTCACTTATTGATTGTTTTTTTTTTTTTTTCCAAAGTCGTGGCAAGTGGCTCGTGTAAAATGTAAAAAAGAGCAACAAAAAATAAAAAATAT
This sequence comes from Vaccinium darrowii, assembly GCA_020921065.1. NCBI lineage: Eukaryota > Viridiplantae > Streptophyta > Magnoliopsida > Ericales > Ericaceae > Vaccinium > Vaccinium darrowii. The sequence continues at coordinate 19,479,467 of CM037162.1, read as the reverse complement.
TATTCATAAATATTTTCTTTGGAGGCTAATAATGCCAAAACCCATTTTATTCCTGCGAATTTTGAGATATGAATAATTATTTTGATAAAATAATTGTGAGTTATTTTATGAATTTTTGTGACCTGAGACGTGAATTTTGTGGTAATTTATTTTACTAATTTTCGTGGTGGTAGTTTGACTTTTGTGGTCTTGCTAATGAATTTTGTAGTTAAAAAAGAAGGCTCAATTTTTTGAATTTTTCTGGTGTTGTGTAAGAATTTTTGTGGTCCCATATCCAATTTTGTTCATATTCAATTACTAGATTTTGTAGTGGTTTACAAATTTTTATGACTCAAAATACAAAAAAGGCATACCGTAAACAAATATTTAGGTGTGTTCACTCATGCCGGATTAAATAAATAATATTTAAATAATTAAACGGGGCTAAAATTACTCTTGAACTCTTTTGTACTTTTTGCAACGCGTAGTTTTTTTTTTTCTTTTTCATGTCAACTTCACAATTATTGTCCTTTTTTATATGCTTATAAAACACTCAATATCGGATCCACATTTTTACTGCCCTGCCAATAAATGAACTTACATGAGCGCCTCGAGAAGTTGAATTCACGTCCGAACACACTTTTCCGGAATGTTGGTCTAATAACACCCTTGCTGCTTAAAATTTTTGGCATCCACATTTTCCTTGAAAATCAAGATTAGTTACCGCAATTTCTACGGCACAAGATAGGATAGTGTAGTGAGCCGAATATGCGTGGTCCAGCTCATTGGTGGACTGGCAGGGGCTGGATGACCACGTAGGGAACCACTAACCGCTGTGATAGTGCCTAACATTATTAGGGCCGTAAGTCCTAATGGGTAGCCCAGTGATGCTTGAGATGGCCTAGCGCCGAAGGTGCAAAGAACCAAAGGTTATTTGCCTACGTAGATCTTCGTAAGTGCATATGGCCGTAGGAACCTAATGCCGAAGGCTAAACGAAGGTCATACCAGGATCTAGGCAGTAACTACCCAGGTTCGGTGGTATCGGGGCGGGCAATGTGGCACAAGGTGGGAAGCTTCTAGAAGCTCCTAGACTACTACGTGGCAGCACATTACAGGCCGTGTCACGTGACTATATTGGCCACAACTCACATATGATGTCATGAGACTAGGAGAGCAAGTACATAGATGCTTATAAATACCAAGGGATAAATCCTAGAGGTACACACTCAATCTGACATCTAAATTTATTTTGTACTCTCCTTCTCCGTTGAATAACTTGATTGTCAGAGTGTCCTGAGGCAATTGGCTTGAGTGACACTAACTAGTGTTGTCTAGTTGTACGTCTGAGTAAGAGAAGGAGCCCCACCACTGTGAAGAGGAGAACACCACCTTGAATCACCCCCCAACAGTTGGTGCTTTTTAAGAGGAGCCATGGTTGTGAGCAGAAATAGTTTAACTTGTACTCCCTTCGTTCCAAGATAATAGTCTACTATGAAAAAACGTGCAATTTTCAGATCGAAAAATAAAATGTTTCCATCTGAAAATTGCATATTTCTTCGTAGTGGATTATTATCCTAAAACAGAGGGAGTAATGTTTTTCTTAGTAGTATTTGTTTGTTAAAAATATATACCGAGTAAACTTGTTTATTCACAATTTTCAAATTCATTTATTGGAATTCTTTTTAAGGATAACTATTTTTTCGAAGCCATCAAAAACTCAAAAAAGAAAAAGGAAAAATCCAAGTAATTTGAAAGATGAAATTCAATAGGTCGTTCCGCAACTAATGAGTTAAACCAAAATCGCTTTAGCTCTTTAAGTCAGTAAGCTAAAATTATGATAATATTGCCCTTATTTTGGTCGGCTGTCTAATTTAACCCTAATAAGGGTCAAAGGGCAAATGTGTCATTTCACATTCCCACCCAATCTAAGTATGGGAAAATTGCTTGGAACGATGTGTGCACCCGTTGTGGAACAACCTGTCTTTGTGCGTCTTTACAAACTTTAAGTCAGGTATTGCGAAATGGGGTATTTTATTTTGCAATAATGGTTTCTAAAAAGTTGATAATTTTGGAAACAGTAATCACTCAGGGTGAGCATCATATTTCCTCGGTCCTTTTTAAGTGCCCCATATAAAAAGATGCTTAATTTTCACGTAAAAAAATAAAGTACTTGCATACATGATAATTGGAAAATTCCAAAATCAACCCACAGGATTGTCATTAACGTTTAAAAAATGTATTTCCTCAATCCTTTTTTTTTTTTTTTACTTATTGTTAGCCCAATAGGCTGATAATAGGACCCTATTTATTTTTATTTTTTCAATTTCTTTGCACTTGGTGCAATTAACATCTTTAATTTGGTACAAAGAAATTGAAAAATTAAAATTAATGCAAGTACATTAATTTTTATTCAAAAATTACCCATCTTTTCGTGTGAGACATTTAAAAATGGACAAAGCTGAGTACGATTTGTCAGGTATTTATCTGCCACGTGTATGGATGAGAGGCAATTAAGTTGCATTATTAGAGTTAAGTGATAAGTCACGGGGCCGGGGATTCTAATTTGTACATTTCATTATTTATTAGGGTAGAAATATCTGATCTCCCGTACCGACAATGAACCATATACGATAATATATTCAAATACAATGCATTGACTTGCATTAGTAAACAAGATGGAATGTCCAAAATACCCTTTTTGTGTGTTTCCTAAACAAATCCCTTCAACAAACCCCACATTAGAATTTAGACATGCATATGTTTTTTTTTTAGATGAATAAAATTTCTCTTCAGATCAGTTAGACATGCATGTTACTATCGTGTAGTCATAAGAAAAATCATATATAACTAATTTTTGTGCTAATAGATGAAATGAATATGTTAATTTAGAAGAACAAACAAAAAAAAAAAAGTCATATGTTAATTTTTGTGCTGATTTGGGTTTATATATCCACAAGATGACCATTGCCATATCCCCCCCCAAAAAAAAAGTCATTGAAAGATGCTAAGTTATTTAATACAAGTGTATGCGAGTCGCCCAAATGTTTCACTTCTCTCCCGATAAAAAAAAATGTTTACTTCTCAGGATATATATATATATTTTTTTTGCCAAATCTTCGCGTTGGACCTTAAAATCACGTTTTAAACACATCTAACGGTTCGGATCGTCGAAATTTGGTCCGGAAAGTCGAAAATACCCCTAGGTCCGTAACTTAATAAGTTAAGGTAGTTTGGATGTGAAGTTTATTGTATATATATATATATATATATATATATATATATATATATATATATATATATATATATATATATATATATATATATCCAAATCAAGTAAATACATGTTTAAGAGAAGCAATAAATTTCTTGGATAGAATTTCGATTGTATTACAAAATAAGAGATCTACGATAAACAAGTTGATGGGATGTCAAAGTTATGCTACTCATACACAAACATCAACCGAGGAACAAGTCCTCAAATAGAATTTTCGTATGAGAAATCCATCCTTCGTAAGTGGTATGTGTTTGCTATCCATACACATAAAAAGATGTCGGGGATGTCTATCTGTATTAAAAGTGTCTAGACAATGGTCGGAGCGGCTCATGCTGTGGCAAAGTCTGTAATGGTTGATTTTAGTTGTGGAATTAAAGCATTATGCTTTTGATTACAAGCCCAGACCATTCATTATGTAGAACTCAGTTTTTCTCCCTGATCCTCTTGTGCAACTCCTAGGAAGAATTCAAACTTCATTTGTAGTTATTTCCCACCTAGGTCACATAATTTTTTAGTAGGACCATTCGTTTTCCGTATCCATTACCGCTTTATGCTTCTGCTTCTAATTCTCATGCGCTCTTGCGAATATTTGTAGTTCGAGATGTTTTCAGAAGACGCTTTGACGCTTGTGCCAGCTCACACACGCGCATACGTATTAATGCGACTTAGCTGTCAACTTCTAATTTGAATTTTTGATTTTTTTTTTTTATGTCATTTGGTTGAAATAGCAAATGCACAAGACTTCTACTAATGACAATTGTGCTACGGACTCACAAATTTTACATTGCATATATTGGATGGGAACAAACGGTTATTAGTCCATTTTGTTCCCTAGCTTATTTGCTTATTATCTAAAGCAAGCAAATAAGCAAAACATGAAGGCTGTGTTTGGTTAGATAGTTTAGTTTAGTTTTGATGATGTTAGCAGGTGTAATGAGTGGAAAGAGATAGAGAGAGAAATGAGGGAAATGATGATGTCATCAAAACTAAAACCAAAACTAAATAGGAAAACGAACAAGGCCGAAATAACTTAGATTTGTTGGCTAAGAGCATCCACATGAACTTCAACAAAATTTGGATCAAATTTAACCTTTAAATCACTTTTTTCGTAACAAGTCATTGTTTTTAAATGAAGACTTCATCAAACGCTCCATTCTAATTTTACTCTTTTAATATATTCCCTTTTTTTTTTTAATCTTTTCATTTAAATACTCTTTGGACTCTTCGATTTGTGGTGAGAGAGAACAGAATTTAACTCAACGAAAACAATAAAAAAAAATTGAGTAATGGATGAAGAGTGGAGCGAGTTTAATGCATTAATACAATTGTTGGGGTTTCACTCGCTTGTTTGGCTAAAAAGTGGATGGTGGCGAAGTTGATAAAAGATGCTCTAATACATGATCAATTACTTGCGTATTTGCTTTGATTCATGTTGGTGGTGGTTTAAATAAAAAAATTAAGGCGATTAACTTGCCAAACTATTTTTTACACTTAAAATAACTAAAACTAAGTAAGATGACAGAACAAACGAGCCTTTAACGTGTGGCTACATTCTTGCTCAAAACCAATCAGGGTCCCACCCTGAAGCTTTGACTTCAACTCCAACGTTAGTGTAAGTGGGGTGGTAGTCAAGTCGGTAGACACTGCATATCCCTATGTACAAGACTCAAAGGGTCAAATTTCATTAGCAATATTTAACAACTAACACTTCTTGCTTATCCTAAAAAACTCCAACATTAAATCATATGAACTCCTAAAATGGGTGGCATTAGTAGAGGCAAATCTAGTGTAGGCACAGAGTGGTCACGTGGCTCTAGAAATTAGGGCTCCAAAGTAAGGTCAACAAGGCAAATAAAGTGCTATATACTATTAAATAGCCCGAAATCTATAGGATTATGTTACGTTCTTGATTTTCAACGTAGGCCTCCTTTGGCTAAATTTAAAAAAATTAGTTTTTTGTTGTCTTTATTCAATTTTTTTTTTCATTTGCTAGTTTTGCGTCAAGATTTTGTGGTTTCTGGATTTATCTCGTCGAAAAGAATACAAAGAGTATAAAATTATGGTAAAAAATAATAGTTTTTTGAATAAAGCCGAAAATAAACTAAAATAAACTAGTTTTTTGGATTATTTTTCGTCTTTATTCACAAAACTTTAAGTTTGGATAATAATTTTATACTTTTTAGATTTCTCTCGCCAAGGCAAGCCAAGAAACCACAAAAAATTGACCGAAAACTAACAAATGCAAAAAAAAATTGAATAAAGACAACAAAAAAAAAAAACAAAAAACCAGTTTTTTCTTTTTAGCCAAAGGAGACCATAATTAGTAGACATTTCTCGAAATAGTAACTCAATAATACCATACACATTCACCCAAAAGAGGTTTCGCGTCTTAAACAAATCTAAACCGGGTACCCGTACCCATGCTAATATATGTTAAAGGAGTTAAAGTTTACATTTCCCTTAATAAGTCAAAGACAAATGAATAAAGTTACAAGTTCATCTTTCAAAATATAGAGTTCACAAGATGACCAAATACCTCTTTTCCGGTAAGCTTTCAAAACAATGCAACACATTTCACACATTCCACTTCATGGTCCTTGATGAGTACCTGAAAATGATAGGGTGATCTATACTAGCCCAATAGAAAAATCTTCTACTATCGCTAAATGCAAGTGGAATGATATGAGCATGGAGGATGTAACGAATTACAAGACACGAAACGAATAAGAAACACCAATTTATAATCAAGTGAGGGTCAAAGTGTTCGTGTATTCAGAAAGACCTATTTGTGAAGCGAAGTCCCACATCGCCTGGTTACCAAAGTAATATGAAATATATAAACGTGAGGGCACCTTCACTTCACGAGCTAGCTTTTGGGGTTGAGTTCTACGCAAGACTGTGTAAACACTCTTTTCGTCCATGATACCCCTTTTGAAAATTCCGATCCACGTAAATATTTTATCCGTTTTTCCTCGTTCAGTACAAGAATCCACTGCTTTCAATAGTTTTAACAATTGGAACCTTTGGGATCCGCAATCTCCTACTGAGATTCATGGGCCTCGTCACCCTTGTCGAGATTCACGGTTCTCGTTATTCATGCCTAGGGATACACCGATGGTGGCCCTAGTATCCACAATACAACTATCAATCAAACTCTTCTCATTTTCTCAAAAATGTTCAAGTGTCCTTTACACAATTTCAAGCGTGTCCACGTGTTCATCACCCAACATTAGGATATGCCAATGAATTTACGAAACTTTGGTTCCATTCCACATTGATATCAGACGGCGATCCAATTCCATAATTCAAATCTAAAAGCCCAACAATCAAAATATACATCGGGAGAGAGAGATTTTCAAGCAAACCAAGGAAATCAATGAACTAAGCTCAAAATCATCATAGATTCAAATCAAACTCTAGAAGGAGATGGGTTTTCAACACAACCAAGAGAGAGAAGATTAAGCTAGGGATTTATGCAACAAATCAATCAGTAACACTTAGAAAAAGGAGAAGGAGATCCCTACCTCAAAGTTAAGAAGTAGAACCGTAGCTCACCCACCAAGCCTCAGCCTCCAAAGTACACCAAGAACAAGCTTCCACAAACATAGAAATCATACCAAAGCTCCAAATCAAGTAAAGATTGAAAAATAAGAGTGTGGTTTCACTCAAAACCAGAGAGAGAGAGAGAGAGAGAGAGAGAGAGAGAGAGAACTCATTAAAAGAGGCTCGCACCCCCCTTCCTATGAGGGATCCCATATTTTAGCCAAAATGCGGGACTCTGTTTATGGCCGTTGGATCTCCTCCAATGGTTGTGGAAGGAGAACTCATTAAAAGAAGCTCGCACGTCGGTTAACGGTCAGTTACCTCAGTGCAACCCCTCAATAATCTAGTAATTCGTTTCAATTACCTCAATGCGACCCTTTGTTTTACCTCGGTATGTTTTTTCTTACTATTGTCGTAAATTTTGCACTCTATTTGAAAGATTTTTATTATAAATTTGCCACTTCAATAAGAGTAGAAATTTATCATAACTTACTATGAATTTACTTTATAAAATTAAGCAGATAATAAAAGAACTTTACATAAAGTACAACAAATATTGAACACAATATATGTATAAAATTAGTTGTTCCACAGCTGATATGAATAAATCTTCTAGACTGATTTTCTACTTATTAGGATTTCCTTTTAGTTCTAATTGTCTGATTTCTTTCTTTCTCCTTACAATTCCTACTCTATCAAAACATAACATGCTAACATATATATAGACATAAGAGCATTAATTCATGTACTATTTCATCCATAAAACTGTTCGAGTGTTGAAAACAATCTTCCCTGACTACTTCTCTTTTCTTGGATCGGCACACCTTTATTGACATATGTGGGAATCCATTTATTTCACAACATTTACCACAATTTCTGTGAACATGCAAATGAATGGACACATTTTATTTTATGTGAAAGTGATAAATTTATCATGATAAATTTTAAAAAAAATGATGAATTCATCACAATAGACCATAAAAGGAAAACAAATTTAAAAAATTATCATATAAATTTACAATAAAAAAGCTTATACAATAAATTTACCATAAATGCAAAGTAAAAATAAACCAAGTAAATATAATATAAAAAAATCATATATAATAAATTTACCATAAAACGCAAACATAAATATGACATATTTATCATGTATTTTGGATTAATGGTGAAACCAAACCAAACCAATTACTTGGGTTCAGCTACATGAACCTTAGCCTATTTTCCCTCAACTTCTCTTCTATAGGTGTTCCACTTACCATCTCACAAACCATTTCATATCTAATCCTATCTCGTCTAGTCTTACTACACATCCACATCAACATTCTCATTTCTACTACACTCATCTTGCTCACCTGTTGTTTTTAACAGGCCAACATTCTATCACATAATGCATCGTTGGTCATATGACAGTTCTATAGAATTTTTCCTTCAATTTTGTGGGTACCCTCTTGTCACATAGTACACCAGTAGTGCTTCTCCACTTGAGCCACCCCACTTAGATCCTATTGGTCACATCATCTGCAATCTCTCCATCTTTACTTATAATTGAGCCTAAATATTTAAAGTGGTCACTCCTTTGTGAAAGTTAGCATTTAAAGGTTAGGCTAAAATTAGCTATTCAGACAATCATAGGATGTAAACATAAATCATGATGATGTTATGGATGTGAACATAAGTAAGGGCTAGATTTAGGACAACTTAATTTTCTCTTATGTTAAGTTCTTGATTTGATGACTAGATCAAGACAATCTTTTTGAGAAGGAGAACATGTTAAGTCTTTTTTTTTTTTTTTTGAAAGAACCGGAGGAGGGCATTATTTTCATCTTTAACTTGAAGCATTCTTGGTTTATTACTCACGCAAATTTGAAGAGCTCTTAGGTCCAAAAGAGGTGATGTCATGTATGAGTGCTTGACCTAAAATTCACCTAAAAATCTCTACAACCAAGTAAACTGACACGTCGAGGGTTGCCATAAGTCTCGTACCACCCATGGAGTTTACTATGTAATGACATATCTAAAAGAGCAACCACATGTGATCGGCGATTGCCCCAAAGTTAAAAAAATCTCATTATTATAACACTATTTGTTTTAAATTTAAATAGATTCACATCCCAAATTTTTACCCAAAAAAACTCTACAAGATCATTGGATCATATTTAAGTTAAAATTATGTATGCGTCAGTCCGATTAGTCAGTATCTCCCCATGACCAAAGCCCAATTTTTCAGCTTTTTGTTGCATCATGGTTCATGCCGTCCAACCACCCATTAGCACAAGTACTATAAATCGTAGTATATTACAAGCTTAATATGATATAATATAATGTGTGTGTGTGGACAAAATGGCAGACAAGTAGAAATGTGTATTATGCTTTTCCAAGCTAAAGTCTTTGGATTCACTTCCCTTCTCTCCTTTTGCCCATTTGTTGTGAGAGAAGACATTTGCCAAAATATGGGGTGGCTGAGATTCAGGTCAGATAAAGCCATAAATAAATAAAGATATGAGATTGAAGAGAGATGCAGCTCAAACAGAAACTAAAAATAGATGGGGATTACACCAGGATTGCATTTGATCATATATAAACAAGTTTGGACAAACTAATATGCTAGAATTATATACCCTTCCTTATCAAGCAAAGAAGCCATTACGATCAAGGATGGAGTTAGGAAATGGATAGTGATGGCGGCCGCTACTGTATGGCATATATAAATGTTCACATTTTAGTTTATCTTTATGTTTTTACTTTTTGCTTATGACACTAATTCGGTTAAAATCTTGAATCCTTTCCCTAATTATGATATACCTCTTTGCAATGTGTATGCCATATGAGCTACTCATATCAAAGTGTTCATGATAATGAACTCAAAGGATTAGTTCTAGTTGTCTTGCAAGCACAAGTCCGTGAGAGTTTGAAAGGATGAACTCAAAGTAACAGATAAATTGTCTTGCAATCAGAACTCTCCAGTTGAGAGCATAGTCTTTTGGGCCAAACCGTGAGAACTTCTCCCGGGAATTTAATTTGTATTCTTATATGCCTTAACCAAATCGGAGGGAGAATGAGTCGAGATTTGTGTAAGCTTTACTACTAATCAAAGTGATCTTGATTATGAAAAAAAAAATGCTGGTCAAATTGGAAGCGGATTCGCTATTCCGAACTTCCTGTCCCAACTCTCTGTCCCGTCCATCCGAGCAATCAACGGCTCAGATTCCATCTCACCCCAAACAAATCTGAGCCATACACATTCATCTGCGAATCTGAGCCATTGAGTACTCAGATGGATGGCTTGGATGAACGGGACACGGAGTCGGGACAGGGTTTTCGGGACAGCAGATCCGCAACCGGTCAAAATTTGAGTAGAGCTGACATACGTTCAGATGAAAATGGGACCTAATTACCTTTCTGTACTGTTGCCTTTCCTGTTATTTCTTACAATGTGGCTCACCAGAAATGCTATGCAAGATTCAACTGATCAGCATCAACATGAGAGCTGAAATTAATTGTGCATTCAAAAACCCCATTTGCAATTGAAATTAGGTCATGATAAAGAACTAACTTGAACAAAAAATATTCTCTTCATATATCTCCATAGCTAACAAAAAAAGCATTTAAACATTTATCTCTCACAATCGATCCCATCGTCTGAAATCAATCACGGATGTATATTTATATTTAGTGGGAGTTATCGTCACCCTTATGACTTTCTCCCTAGCTAGTTTACAATTGTAGTGCCCAATACTATATGGATCAGAAAATGTTACACATCAAAGGTCCTAAATAGTACATACATATATGTACCGGTACCGATATCTTTTTTAAGTATCGATCATTTGTGTTATATTAGCGCTATTTTTCTAAGTGTTACTAAACTATTCCAACACACCTTTTATGAGTTTTGTACATAGATAGGAGTATATTCTTGTCGAATATCCAGTATGATGTAATTTCGTACTTTTATATAAAAAAAAACTCGTACCGAAAGCAAAGAAAAAAAAACAGTTTCGAATTAAATGTCAATTGTTTTTACAGTCTAGATTATATTTGCCTGCCAAATTGGAATCCTTGATTGGTTACTAGTTGAAATACTCAAAACCCACAAGCCTAGTCAATCAACTAGGTGAATTGATAAAGCCTATGCATTGGACTTTGTCTCAGATGTAAATCAAAAGGGACACATAATAATTCTCTCTGATGGGGCCTTTTTATCACAAATTCCCATGGCTATTGTTGACGATAAGATACTCCTTCCGTCTCAATTTAAATGTCCTCTACGGGAAATCGAGCTTTTTAAGAAGTTCAAATTTTTTCTCTAAAATTCCAAAAGTAACCTTAAAAACTGTGAAGTCAATATTAAATGTATTTAAATTGATTATATCCTTCAATATGGATCTCAAAAAATGTCATATGGATCTTGTTTGATAGATTTCAATTAATTTTGGAGTATTATACAAAATTTTCAAAATCATGAAAAATATTATATGTTGAAAGATATTGTCAATTTAAGAATGATATAAATATCAAAAACTATTAAATCAATGAGTACTTTTTAGGGGTAGAATTGAAAGTTCGGTATGTTTTGATGGTTATTTATAGAAAGTGGACACTTATTTTGAGACATCCCAAAATAGAAAGCTGGATACTTAAAATGGGACGGAGGGAATAATAAATTACTCAAATCTCTAACAGTTTAAGATTTTAAATTAGTTGCTGATTAACATCTAACAAGATATTAGAGCAGATAATTGATCGGGTGTTTGAAACTCTAGAACCGTCCACCTATAATTAAAATACTTGCACTCATTTAACCCGTTTATAGAGGAGAGTCTCGGCCACATGTGAGAGGTGTGCTGCAGACACGAATAATAAAATTACTTCTCCCTCTTACAACTTAAAATCTTAAGTGGGTTGGTGGTAAAAGTATGCTTCATTTGTCCCAAGTAATTATTCCTTCTCTACTATGAATGATTTTTTTTTTTGAACCAAGTGTTGATCTTTATCAATGTTCATCTCCTTTTCCCAACATGCTATACAATTTTCAATTTCTTCTACTTTTTTCAGTGTTAGAAGTATAAAGTATTACAATATCTTACTATGCCATACCATTTTTGGGTATATGTTTAACCATTTTCTTGCTTTTCCGGATGGGCGAATTTTTTACGCTTTTTCTAATGGGCAAATAGGGGGCTATCAAAACTTCCTAGTGGTTGTAGTTCTATCTTCTTGTTAACCCTTTCCAATTCCATGTGCAAATTGTGCACATCTAGTCAATCCAACAAAGGATGATCTCCACCCACCTAATCCTCCTTTTTGCAACAATAACTTAGCACCTCTGCTTTTTGGTTTGCCAGTCAAGGTGTCCGGACCAGCTTGCTTGTTCCTTATCGAGATTTCATTTTGTCCGATCAAAGACAAACCATTAACACTGAGACTAGGGAATCCTCTCTCTCTCTCTCTCACTCATGTGTGAGCCTATTAGGGCTGTCAAAAAAAACTCGCGCACCGTGAATCCGAACCGGACCGAACTGAACTGTAGGTTTTGGATTAGGTCCGTGGATTAATGGTCCGGACACGGCTTGAAAAATTAGATAACCGTGTTTCGCGGTTCGGTCCATGGATTTTCATAAAAGAACCATGGATAAACCGAACAGCACTGTGAGAATTTAATCAATAAAAAAATAATATATATATATATATATAATATTGGGATAATAATTATAATTAAACATATTATTTTTAATTTATACCCTAAATAGGTGGATGTGCTATAACTAAAAAGTAAAGGTGCAAACTGTAACGAACAATTGTAATTTTATTTTTACTTGCACGTATATTAGCTACTTATATATATATATATATATATATTGGGATAATAATTATAATTAAACATATTATTTTTAATTTTATACCCTAAATAGGTGGATGTGCTATAACTAAAAAGTAAAGGTGCAAACTGTAACGAACAATTGTAATTTTATTTTTACTTGCACGTATATTAGCTACTTATTGTATCGGGACTGGACTGGTTGTGGTGAAGACTTTTGTTTACTCGCTTTATTTTATGCTGTTTTTGCATCTTTTTGCTACTGCTAGTGGTACTCTCTTGAATGTGAATCTCTTTGAATCATTTTAAAAAACTATTGTTGTGACTTGGTGTTGTTTATTAAAGCATAAAAGCTACTGATGATGAATGGGTTCCAAAAGTTACAATGAGAATGTGAATGTGGAATATGAAATCTGTTTTTATTTTATTTTGTGGAATGTAATAATCCGTGAATAAACCATGAATTGAACCGTGATTTTTTTGATTGATTCGGAACCGGAATGTAGACTTTTGGTTTGGACACGGATTGCCTTACATTGGACCGTAGACTTTTGGTTCGGTCCTCGGATTCATACCAGTCTGCACCAAACCGGACCGTTGACACCCCTAGAGCCTATATGTGGGTCTGTGACTGAATATCATTATTGGATTCTGAGCCAAGGTTTGCTTAGATCAAGCCTAAAATTTTTGCTTGAGCTAATTAAGTTGTTAACAGATGACTCAACTCTCAAGCTTAAATTAATTTGAAGTAATCCGAAGCTATTCATAAAGAGTCACCAAATCCGCATTTCACGGTACGGATAAGTTGCTAAAAGGACCTTGGAGGCTTGGATATTAGAAATTTGACTTCCAATAACAACAGTTTTTTTTTTTTTGATAACCAGATGTTCGGACTAACTTGCGCGCACCTCGACTAATTTCGGAACCATGGAAGTAACGACCAGGCATAACCCCCATTGGCCCCAAGAGTTTTGCGGGAAAAAAGAATCGAACTTGAGACTTTAAATGAGAGCAAACGCCCCAGTTCCAAGGCAAGACCACGTTGTCAAACCCTTCTGTTTTTCCAATGACAACAGTTGATTGGAACCATGAGACTAAAAAGGGATTGGCGTGACAAAATGAAGAAAACTACAGTTGATTGACTTGCATATGGATCCTCACCCACACACACACAGACAAATTTAAAAGAAAAAAGTTTTACAAGATATATATATATATATACAATACCCTTCCCATAAGGGTCCCTTATGGGAGCTCTTGTGCGGACCTCGAATCTATGCCGTTGGATTTCATCCAACGGCTCTGGTAAGAGAACTCATTTAAGTGCCACGCGGGTCGGAATCCGGGTAAAAAAAGACTCGCGGGTCATCTAATTCGGGTTACTACTTAAGGGTCCCTAACCCACCCCTCCTCATTTTTCACGTTCAAAGTTGAGAGAAGAGAGAGAAAGTAGATCGAGAACCACCGACCGACGAAGAAGATATCCACATCCACCACCGGCCGATCGATCCCTCTCTCTCGAACATCGATCGGCCGGTGGTGGATGTGGATATCTTCTTCGTCGGTCGGTGGTTCTCGATCTACTTTCTCTCTCTTCTCTCAACTTTGAACGTGAAAAATGAGGAGGGGTGGGTTAGGGACCCTTAAGTAGTAACCCGAATTAGATGACCCGCGAGTCTTTTTTTACCCGGATTCCGACCCGCGTGGCACTTAAATGAGTTCTCTTACCAGAGCCGTTGGATGAAATCCAACGGCATAGATTCGAGGTCCGCACAAGAGCTCCCATAAGGGACCCTTATGGGAAGGGTATTGTATATATATATATATATATATATATATATATATATATATATATATATATATATATATATATATATGGAGGCGGTTCCGTTAACACAACGAATAACATAACATTTGATACAAAAAAAATTTTGTGAACCCCTCACGAATGATCGGAACCGTTCAATTTATTTAAAATATGTTTTTAAGATTACCTGTAAAAAGTCAACTCATTTGAATATTGGTAAGAGCTTGATCAGTTCATTTAGTTAGTTCCTGTCAGATTTTACAGAATAAATTTGAATGAACCGATCAAACCTTTACCGATATCCAAATGAGTTGATTTTTTACAGGTAATCTTAAAAACATTTACAGGTAATCTTAAAAACATATTTTAATCAACTTGAACGGGTCTGATTGTAAGCGTGGGGCTTCAGTTATTGTTTTGTGTGTGTGTGTGTGTGTGGGGCTTCAGTTATTGTTTTGTGTGTGTGTGTGTGTGTGTGTGTGTGTGTGTGTGTGTGTGTACATATGTAGGATCCCTAATCCGGGACTCATAGTTCCGGATCAAATTTTCATGATCCAAACCGTCCAATGTGTTTAAAACATGTTTTAAGGGTCCCCGCGAGAAATCATAAAAAAAAAAATACCATGAAGGGCTTGATCCAAGTAGTTTTTCATAAAACTGTATATGTACAATTTTTGTGAAAAACTGCTCGGATCAAGCCCTTCTCAGTCGTTTTTTTTTTTTTTCTGATTTCTCGCGGCGGCCATTGCAAACACGTTTTGAACACATTGGACAGTTCGGATTATGCAAAAGCACGTTTTAAAACCTTAAAAACACCCATTTTTCTTCAATCTGGAATCCTTCACTATATAGATATATATATTGGAAGTTACTAGACCTATAATTCAACGAAAAGGATAAAGGGACCGACGGAATAGTACCGATGGGGTACCGACGGCGTCGTCGACGCCGGTGTGGGCCCCGAACGGCCGATCCGAGCCGTTCATCGTTCTCAGAATCGAATTCCGAGTGGGCTAACGCGGAAATCGAGGAAATCGGACAGCTTTATGAGCTCGATCCAAAATCACCCCATTTCATTCAATTTTTTTTGAATGAAATGGGGTGATTTTGGATCGAGCTCATAAAGCCGTCCGATTGAATGAAATGGGGTGATTTTGGATCGAGCTCATAAAGCCGTCCGATTGCCTCGATTCCCGCGTAGGCCCACTCGGAATTCGATTCTGAGAACGATGAACCGTTCGGATCGGCCGTTTGGGGCCCACACCGGCGTCGGCGACGCCGTCGGTACCCCATCGGTACTATTCCGTCGGTCCCAATAGAAGGGTTCATAATTCAATGCATCGACTACCCAAGTGCGACTGGGTTAAGCAATATGAAATTATCGAAAGGAGGAGAATTCAGGAAATATAGTGTGCGTAGAGAAGGTAAAAGACCCTTTCAGAGGGCATAAATACCATTGATAATGGTCTCCCAGAAAATATTTTCCCATAACCTTGGCATGCCTTAGACCATAGAAGAATTGTTTTACTTTTGCATGGATTCATGCATAGGGGAATGGTCATTGGGCCAACAAAACAACCATGCAAAAGGATGTTCATAACACTTCCTAAATGCATTTAAGTTTGCAACAGCAACACCAGTCACCAATGCAAAGTTGATGCAAATTGGTAAATAGGAGTAGTACTTGCAATCGCATATTACAACCTTGCAAAAAATTTAGTCCTTTAATTGTGAAGTATAAAATGTTATTCATCTCTACAAATGAAGAAACAAGAAAAGGCCTTATTGAAGGGCTAAATGGTTTCATATAGTGTGGGACTGCCAAAATCATATCAAATTTCAACAACGCCAAGAGGATGAGTAGAAGAGTGACGAACCATTAAGTGCAATCTTGTGTATGTTGCCGTCAATTTTATGTGGAACGTCTCACTTCAGCTTGGTTAGTGGAAGCGGATGGCTTTCCCTGGATATGTCGGTTTGCCTCTGCAATTTTTGCAGTCACTATTCTATCTACTTCAGCACTTTTTGCAGTCGCAATTCTATCTTCTTCAGCTTTCTCAAGCAAAGCCTGTGCTTGCATGGCTTTCATCATCTCCCTCATTGTCTTCTCCTCTCCATCAAGCTGGGTTTTCATTATGATCTCAGCCTCCTTGTCGAGTGGCTTGAAATATTCGTTAATTGCCGCCTCCTGGACACAAAGATATCAACAAAATCAAAACAGATGGATTCCGAATGAAAGCACACCCTTGATCAAGGCATAAAAGAGCCCCTCCGTTTGGAATGCTATGGGGGGAATAAGAGGAAAGCCGCAGCATTGCTTTCTGAATCGCTTTATTATAGGAGGCGTGTAAGTACAGAGCACTAGCTACGAGAGCACTAGCTGTGATAACAGGTTTGCATTAAATCATTAATAATGGCAAGCATCAACCGCGGAATTTTAACTGGTGAAGAGTTATAAAGATGTTTACACAACCAATCACCACGATTTCCAATCTCCAAATGGAATATCAGACACTGTTTATCTTAACACTGGATCTTTATCAGAATCAAGAGGTTGGTCTTTGCCTTTCTAGGGTGATCCAAACGAAAATACTAGGCTTCATTAAATTTTTAGAAAAAGAATGTCCAATTCTTCCAGTTGTCAAACAAAGATGGAGAAAAAGTCGATAAAAAACATCTGGTTGAAAATGGAGTGAGAAGGGCAAGAAGCAAACAAGTGGTCAAACCTCTACCATGACTTGAAATGGCCAGCTGACAAGCAAAAATGACAAAAAAGGATCATCGTCTAAAACTGGATAAAGTCTAGACTCCAATAAGTTTGTCACTTCCACAAGAAAAAAGGACAAAAATGTTAGGTAGGCAAGCTATACGAAGGACAAAAATGGGATAGGACTAGTTGGGCTGCTGGCCATGCCTCACAGCCATCAAAGATTGACATGTCAAATGAAGAGTAGGCAGAGGCAGGACTTTTTCTTTTACTTTCTCTGCCAGTCGGCAGATGATATATATTTTCCCCCATTCATACATTGCAATACGCTGGGGATCCCCTACAAACTCTACATGTAACGGGAGAGAAATTTGCAATCAGTACCAATCACTGCCAATGTTAAGTAAAAGAGTAGAACGGAAGGCAGTGCTAAGTAGGGGTGGAATTTTCAACCTGACACGAAGTTAGCAGGTTAGGGTCAGCTATTTCTTACACGAAACAAGAATATGACACGACAGGATAACACGAAAAGTTAAACAGGTTGGTTAGGATTGAGATAATTCTGACACGAACACGACACGAAGATAGTGGGTTAGGGTAGGCTATTTCTGACACGACACGATAACACAGTTAAATAGGTCGGGTTAGGGTTGAGAGAATTCTGACACGAACAAGACACAATGCCCACCCCTAGTGCTAAGTTGATCTTCTTCTTATTTGTCTATAAGCATGTGAGATAACATACGTAATGTTGAATCACATTCCAGATCCTTCACCAGAGCCCAATGAGTGGACCACTAATTAGGCATAGACTTTTCCAAACCTAATTATGAGTTGTGCCAACAAAAACAATGACGCACAGGCACAACAACTTCCTGTTTCCCACCCAGAGTCAAGCCACTACCAAAGCTCCCCCAGCACTTGTATCCACCATCAAAATGCAAGATCACCATTTTCCGACTTGAATTTCACATTGCGTTAAACATTTTAACACAAGTATAGATATCAGGTGTTAAAGTTACCAACTCTCCAAAAGCTTAAGCTGTTAGAAAATGGGCCCAACAATGTATATCAAGCTATCTAACACCCTCCCTCGCGTGCAACTCCGTCCAGCACGGGGAGATACAAATTTTCAGAGATAGACTGGAACAGAATATGAATGGGAGACAAAGAATGCAAACGAAAAACGAATGCAAATAGAGAGACTTGAACCCAAGACCTCTTGCAACTAGAATCAGAGCTTTGATACCAGGTTACACAGTATTGGGTAGAACTCAACCTCAAAAGCTAGCTCATGAAGTAAGGGTGCCCTCACGCTTATATATTTCATATTACTTTGGTACCTAGGCGATGTGGGACTTCGCTTCACACACCCCTCACACGCAATGTGCTCATTCGGCAGCATCTATCGCATGCAGGCTAGAGATACGCACCCTACCTAGCTGTAATAGCATGTTAAGTTACCAACTTTCCACTCTAAATACCAGTGGCTGAATAATAGTATGAAGATAAGTTAGAATGAAAGCAAAGCTTACCGTCTCTTCTAACTTTTTGTTCATCGCTTGCATATCCTCAACCATGCGGCGAACCTCTGTTAAAATGATTTGTTCAGGGATCCTTCGTACGGCCGCCTTCCTTTCTTCCGACTGGAGAGAGAGAGAGAGAGAGAGAGAGAGAGAGAGAGAGAGAGAGAGAGAGAGAGAGAGAGCCATTAAGACAACTGTAAAAGGAAATATCGAAATCACAGGAATCTGAATGGAATAAAAATACTAACCAAGAGGACAAAAAAAATAAAACAAGAATCAATATTAGAAATGACATTAAGTTCTGTAAAGTGCATAACATAGTTTTCTGAGTAGTTAATCAGCTTGTCAGATATTTGTCAACATCAATTGCACAACCACAAACTTGCATACCATCTTTCATTTGCATAGCACATCATAATTGACAAGAAAGAAGCAAAAGACATTTAACCACAATATATAAAAACAGTTGTTGGGAATAATTAACCTCACTAAAGTTTAAAACTCAAAACCTTAAGCCCCCTCAAAATGTAGGAAAGTGTAGATGTCAAAGATGGCATCAAAGGAAAATAACAACTTCCATGGAGACCCCCTTATCCATGCCTCATAGACACGGAGAGCCCCTAACGTTTAAAAGCATCCAAGCACACCCCTTATCTATGACTGTTACCCAGCTTAACCCCTTCTGTTACATTGCTGTTAAGTATCAATGAAGAATGTTACGAATTGGACAAAAATACCCTTGTTGTTCAATACATACACACATACTTAAATTAAATTAAATTAATTACCATTGTTTTGAAACCCCCATCTCATCTCTCTCTATCTTCTCTCCATCTAGGCTAACCCAAATAAAGCCAAGTTCTTTATTTCCCCAATCCGCCAACAAATTAAAACAATCTTTCAAACACTTTATGAGCAACCAAATACACTATTAACATCAATCGCCAATAAATAAAAAGAAAATTTTCGGTTGAGTTTTCACCTCAGAATTAAAGCACCTCCAACACATACAAACACATGCAAATGAAATTTTGTTGCCAAGAGTTAAAACTAATACAATAGTTAAACAAGAAAATAAACCATACAAACATAGTTTAACTAGCTTAGTTTTATTTCCAAACTTTTTACAAATTGTGTACGTATTCTTGTTTTTCATTCATCCTATCCCAGCAAAATTTATTATTAATGTCTTTTCAATATAATTTCTAAAGATAGGAAGAAAGTAATTGTGAGTCATTTGCATGCCCTAACTTTTGACTTCTAATTACCTCCTTTATACGTACTTTTAAAACTTTTCTAATTTTGAGTCAAAATATTGTTGTAATTCAATTCGTGTCATCCAAAAGAATACAAAACATGAATTTTTTTGACAAAAAGATAAATTTTTTTTCCTAAAGATGAAAAAAAAAGTAAAAAAACAACTATTTGGCCTTCTTTTTTGGAATTGTTTTTTTAAGTTAGGTTTCTTTTTTCTAATCTTCTAATTCTTCTCATCCAAACATATAATATTAATGAATTCTATTTTGATCAAGAAATATATTATGAATTTTATCTGCACAAAAATTTTAAAAAATTGAACAGGTTTTTTTTTTTTTTTAGATGAGGGGCCTGTCTGGACGATTCTCATAGATGAGGGGGTTAGTGTAGGCGATTTTAAAGGGGTAAAATCGTCATTTTTCTTATTCCGCTAACTAAGTTAGTCATTTTTCAATTCATATAGGTGACGGGGTGTGTTTGGGCGGTTTTAAACGTTAGAGGGTCTCCATGTCCAAGAGACATAGATCAGGGGATCTCCATAGAATTTCACCTTCTTTTAACCTTAATTTTCAGCCATTACCTCCTAAAAACCACATGTTGAGCTTTAAACTTAAGGGAGGTTTAGTGAAAATGGGTCATATGGGGTTTATGTAATTTACCCAACAAAAAAGCTGTATCTACTTGCCCTTCACACAAAGTCTTCACCATCTAACTCACCTGCATAAATCATGCGGTTGTAAATACATACTTCTTCAGAATTATACATCAATATTTGTTTTTGTATCATACAGATCATGCATGTGCTCGAAAACTGTTTGCGATTGTTCATTAATATAGGACAATTGAAAGGATCCCCACAAACTGCACTCTTTTCAACATTCAAAGTGCAAGCATTTTCCTTCTCCCCATAAACTACAACATGTTCTGATTCCCGTTCTATGTATGTATCAAAGAATAAGCAGTTCAACCTTATTTTTTATTTTATTTTTTTATGAGTGAACAAAAACAGCAATATGCACTGCTTATTATCTTAATAGTCACAAGCATTAAGTTTAAGGTCAACAGATAATTTATAACAAAAAAGGTTAGCAAGCAACATGAGCAAATTGCTTCGGCTCTAGGACTATAAGGTTGCATTATGGATAAGCCAAACATCAAGGGAGGCTTAAGGGAAGCCCTAAGGTCGGAGACAGAAAATTCTGTGAATATTACCACATTCATGAGAATTAAATAAGACGAAGTGAATGGAATTTGTATCGGACATGTGTTTAAGCAAAGTTGTGAGAGAGAGTTTAGACCACCCTTTAAATCTTAAACAGAACTGAAATGACAAATGATTCCCAGGAAGATTAGAAGCCAGACAAAAGATAATGATTAGAAAGTAGTGGGTTATAAATTTCATTCAAACATTTAGCATGAATTTGGAACTCAGAATGAGTTCTATGCTGCACTTACAATTTTGAATATGTCATTTAGTATTTGTTTCAAAGCTACAGTAACTATGAAGAACCAAGTTATAAGTAACGCCAGGCCTGGCTGCCCCCACTACAACCGACGAAACCGTAGGGGCCGAGCATCTTGTTTGAGCCGAGAAGTCTATGACAGTATCTACAGATGTCACGGATTGACCTGGAAATCTCCATGATGCCACGCTGAGAGGTGACAACAGAAGGACTAGTCAACGGACATAGGTAGTCCGGCCCTCGAAGATAACATCGACAATTTGGTATTAGGTCTCGGTACCGCACCAACATCTTGACCGGCTATATTTCAAATCCATTCTACTAAGATCTCTCAGATATACCACGGTTCGGCAAAACAGGCCAGAACCATTTGAGCCGAGAGGAGTATCAACGCCGAAGGGTGATTACCTAGGCGCACTTAGGGCTGACTCAGCACAGGCACAGTGCATGTGAATCACAGAGTATGTGCCAGTAACCGTTTCCAATCATGACAGTGACATCAGCCAAACGGCCAACTACACATGTCGCTATTCTAGTGG
This sequence comes from Vaccinium darrowii, assembly GCA_020921065.1. NCBI lineage: Eukaryota > Viridiplantae > Streptophyta > Magnoliopsida > Ericales > Ericaceae > Vaccinium > Vaccinium darrowii. The sequence continues at coordinate 19,457,553 of CM037162.1, read as the reverse complement.
TGGCATGTGCTCGTAACCAACTAGCTCACATTCGTCATAGTGACATCAGCGGAGCAGTCATCTCGCGCACAAGACACGAGCGTACTTGGAGAGCAAGTTACTTACTCCCTATATGACGTAAAGGACAACCAGTAGGAGCTACACACAATCTACTCTCTCAACCCAAGGTCTGAGTTCTTGTTTCTCCTTCTTCCTCACATACTTACTTGTCCATCAAAGTGCTGTTCTGGACTCAACGGTTTAGTCCAGTGCTAACGAGGGTGCTAAGTGTGCAGGCGAGGAGCTCAAGTGAAGGGAAGATCATTCATCAATTCAATTGGTACAAGGAAGGCTGATCAAAGAAGTTGTAGTCCCCCAAAAACTACCTCTTAAGAAGCTAAACAAAGCCTAAGACTTGCAAGAGATGACTTTTGAACAATTAGACCACCAGGTATTGGTGAGGACTTAACAAACAGAAATAGTCAGATTGAAACTAGAAAGCACTGCATCAAAAAGGCAGTAGCATGGGACTTGGGAGAGTAACACACAGAGTAAATGCCGTCTAATAGACAGCTCTTTGTATCTTGCCTTATCCTGTTCTTTTGACACTTTTAATTTGGATGCTGGATTCTATTACTGAAGAGCATAAATATGTTTATTAGGTAGATTCAGCAAGTTTGTTGATCAAGAACGACAAATGAAGGAAACGTATGACAAAAATCAACCAATCCACTAGAGAATTGACCAAAAAGGATGCAACTAGGTGGGGTTACACCGAAGCAAGGGCTCATAATCAATGCCGAAAATTGCCTTTGATTTAACTTGGAGCTGCACAAGAGCCCTGTTTGATAAAGCTCAAAAATACATGCCTAGCTCCTTCCAATCATTATTATCTTGACAAGTGGAGTAACTTAGATGGCCCTTTCAACGTCCAAATTAAGTTTACATAAACCAGAAAGAAAGATAGCTCAGTTGGTATTGTAGTAATCTCTCTACAATCAAATTTTCAAAGTTTTCAAGTGATTACTGATTATCAACTATCAAGTAAGTGAGTTGGATTAAATCATTTTCAGTGAAATATTACCTGCTGATAAGTTTGTATTCAAATTCGAACTCACTAACCTCACGAACACTGCAACTCTCAAATATTTCCCGCACTGACAAATCTACTGCTTAATTTGTGGTAACAGAGTCTTAATAACCAAAGATACATACAGGCCCATTTGCTAGCAATTATAAGTTGGCTTTTTAGATTATAGCTTTTTAAATTATTGGCTTAAAAAAATTAAAATAAGTGGTAAAACTGTTTGTTATAGCTTTTTTTAAGTTTTACAGTAAAAAGAACCTAACCTGTTTGCTTGAATAAACTGTCAAATAGCTTTTTATAGACTAAATATCTAGATTATCCATAAAACTCAGCAACAACAAACAAAACAACAAAAACAGAACCCATCTAGTCCCCAATTATTAGGGATATGGGCGGGGGGTGATTGGAAACAAACCTAACCTTTGGCAATATATGCACAAAGTGGCTTCTCTCAGAATACTACTGAAATAGTGGCACCCCTAAACCTCCAAGAACCGAGGAGCTAAGGGACGTTTTGTTGCGGAACCATGCCCCTAAATCAAAGCCGAAAGGCATCAGAGAGGGAAGGCCTAGAGACCCAAATCATAAAACTCGAGTAAAAATAACTTAGACTGAATTTCCACTAAGCTATTTTTGGTGTTTTTTGTATTCTTGAATTACAAGTTGCCAAATCAACAAGTCATTCTCATCACATACATCAACTGATTTGACAACTTATCAAAGCCGACTTTGGGCTAAAGCCCGTAAAGCCATCACTTTAAACCCCCAAATTTTGACAAATTTTTGGGACCTCCAACTTTATAGGCCCACGTATGAGTAGGCCTGTATAAAAATTAAGTTAACCTGCTTACAGAACTTAAGGGCCCAATTTGAAGTAAGGCCTAAGTGAAAATAATTTGCTTTTGTAACAATTATTGATTTTTCCCTTTGGTTTACTCATCTATAGTGGATGCTATTTTGGTTGGAGTGTGGATTATTCATAATATGAGATTCCCGTACCTGTAACCCTCCACAAAATAAAAGTTTTGATCCTTATGTAACTTCACTTGAACCTTGGATTTTCTAACTTTGGGATTGTTACTGGATCTTTCTCATTGGATTGTTAATTGAGTTGTGTTTTCGAATTGCACATGTCTCCTACATCAATCAGTGTACGAGGGGAAAAAACCTTTTTCTTCTAATCATTTCAAACAATGCAAAGTATATAGAGATTTAAGGACCCCATATGAAAAGTATGTTTAAGCCCCACAAGTCAGAGAGCCGGCCCTGCAACTTATAGTCCAAGAATACTGAAAATATTGTAGTGGAAGCTCAGCCTTATTCTCTTTAGGATTCTTTTGTCCATCATGGTTTAACAACTTCAAATAAGGACGAAAAAAAAACCCTTCAAAATATAGCCTAAAATAATCTAGTTTTTTTGGGTCAAATAAGCTAGAAAAACCAAATAAGTGATTATTCATAATTGTTAACAAACACCTTTCATTTACTTTTTTTAAAAAGAAAATAAGCTAAATAAGTTAGATTATAAATGCTAGCAAACAGGACCACAATCTCAATCCAAGATTTCGGCAGTTCACATCTGAATTGTAACCTTAAACCCAAAAAAGCAAACACCCTCAAGAAAACTTACCCCTAAAAGAAACCCACTTCCCGAAAATCTAAAAAACCTCATATTTCCAGTTGGGTGGTAATAAAACCCAATTCAAGAATACACAAAATTTGGTCCAGAAAAATAAGAATGTGTAGATAGTCACATACGGGTAGATTGGGATACCTGTTGAAGACGCTTTTGAAGCTGCAATCTGTAAGATCGGATTCGACGTTCCTCGTACCCGGACAGAACCCTGACGTAGAACATTGCTTTCCTCCCAAACTCCAATAACTTATTCATCGTCTCAAATTACCCGATTAGGAATTGTTATCTCTCTCTCTCTCTCTCTCTCTCTCTCGAACGATATAAATGAACACCACGACGCATTGATGCAATTTGAGAGTGTCCTTCAGTAGCTTGAATCCTTGATGATTTCTTGATTCGGATTTGAAAGGGGCAGGTGAGGACATTGCTGGGTCGGGTTGTTATTGACCCATGTTTAATTTCACTGTTCACCTTTTGCTCAATTGCTGAAATGGGGACAGGGGGCGCTGCTGTCCCCGGAGATTCCAGGGAGTTCCGGTCTTATTTCGATGATCGAAAACGTTCACGTCGAAGAGCTCGCTGAGTAGAACAAGTGTACCAAAAATTAGCTCAATTGGATATCATTTAGTACCGAATCGGAACATTTTTATCTTGAAAAGAATGCATCTAAAACACTAGATCATACCCACTCAAATCCATTATTGCCGAGTTACATGTGTACTGATCAGGTACTAAATGATATCCGATTGAGCTAATTTTTAGTACCCTTGTCCTTCTCGGCGAGCTCTTCGACGTGAACGTTTCCGATCATCGAAACGAGACTGGAACTCCCCAGAATTGCCAGGGGCAGCAGCGCCCCTCTTTCGTTGAAATGGTGAGCATAGAACTTGGTAAGTAAATAGACTTGTCGGGTGCCTTGGAGCATCTCCACTGCTTACCCAAATTTTTACTCAAATTTGAGTAAAAATTTAGGTAAAAACTTGATTTGGTATCACTTCTTCCAATGGGAAACCACTTTTTTTACCAAATTCTAGTTAAAACAATTTTTTTCATTTTGGCTCCAAAATTTTCCCAACATTTTGTCAAAACAATTCTTTTTCATTTTGGCTCCAAAATTTTCTCACTTTCTACTTTCCCAATTTCTTTTCCCTCCATTCCCCTTCTTTACTTTCCCAAATACATAGTACTAGTTGAATTGAATACCAAGCAGAAGCTTTTCTGCCGAAAAAATGTTTTCAACGGCATAATAGTAAATATCAGTGAGCAAAGGAAGCTTTTCTGTAGAAAAATGTCTTCAATGGCAGAACTGTAAATACCTTTGAACAAGAATAGAGCCGTTGGATATTTGATGTTGGATTTGGTGTTGAGCAAATTTGGTGAAGAATTTGAGTAAAATCAAATTTGGTGAAAGAGTGGAGTGGGAATTTTGGTGATTTTTACTCAAATTCAAATTTGGTGAAACATTTGGTGTAGGAGTGGAGATGCTCTTAGCTCATGTTGTCCCTTTAGTCATCCTTAGCTTATTTTTTAATTTTTCTTTAGATTTGTTTTAGTAATTTTTTTTAGAGATACTACATACACAATCATCTAACCACAAATTCATAATCTCTCACATACACGTGGGGCCTACCTCAATTATGAGGTGAGCCCCACTTGTATGTAAGGGGTTAAGTTGTGGTTGGATGATTGTTTATATAGTATTTTTATTATTTTTTTGGGAGCTTTGGCGAGAAGGACGTAGTTTAGGGGTTATTCATGCAATTAGGAAATCAACTTTTCCCTTAATGTCAATAGGACATTTGTACAATAGGTGACAAAAATAACCTCCGGCAAGGGCCTTATTTGGCTAATTGAGGTAGGCCCCACGTGTATGTGAGAGATTATGAATTTGTGGTTGGATGATTGTGTGTAGTATCTCTAAAAAAAATTACTAAAACAAATCTAAAGAAAAATTAAAAAAAATAAGCTGAGGATGACTAAAGGGACGGCATGACCTAAGGCACCTAACAAATCTAGAGGTTATGGATTAAATTGTGGTTAGATGATTGTGTACATAGTATTTATATATATATATTTTTTGCCATTCTTGGTTTTTTTTGGGCTGGAGGCCACTTTTAGTGTCTTAAAGGGCTTTTGGCCCAACCTAGATATTTTAAATGAGCGTAGTATATTGGATTGAAAATATTCCTGCCTTAGGTCCAAGCATGGACAAAATTGCCCATTGTCCTAGGTACATGTTCTTCCCACACAGTGCTCCCCAGACAAACCCCTCAAAGCACTTGGCGTCGGTAGAATAGTGCTCGGCAGTGGAGTAGACGCAATATGTCTCCACATGTATGAGCTATAGGTATTTCTATGATCATTGATCCCCCCGCTCCAATATCACATGGGGCTGGAAATGGAATGAAGACAAAGGAAGAATCATAATATAGTACACTTCATACATTACATTAGATATTATAATATATATATGTGGCATTATTAGATTTTTCTATCAGACAAAGCCTTAAATGGCCGAAAATGTAGATGGCCTGCTCAATCTACTTTTTTTGTATATTTGTCTATAAAAAAAGAGAAGACATTGTTTGTATAGGGATGAAAAGAAAAATCCTTGAAGCTCTGAGTCACTCTCCCAAATTCTCTCAGTACTCTGTCTATCTCATTTTCCTTTCACATCTGAGATACCAATGAAACCAAACAAAGAAAAACTCTCTGAGCTCCCTGATCCAAAATAAAAAGCTCCAAAAAAAGGAAAAGACCTCTGTCAAAATCGGGGCACGACAACGTGGACCCAACTACCTCTTCTATTGTAATGTATGCTTTTTTGGAAGCGGTGGGGTGACTCGTAAGTTGTAAGAAAGAAAACAATAGGGGCCAATGGGGTATGGTAGCTGATTTTTTAAGAAAAAACTATAGAGTAGGTGCAAGTGGTGTCTTAATTTTTATTTTATTTTTTGTATTTTTTGCATTTTCTTCTTTGTATTTTTTAAAAAATAATAAAGATAATTGTATTAGTGTCCACTACGAAAAGACATACAATTTTCGGATAAAAAATAAAATGCTTGCGAGCATAATTTTTAAAATTTATTGACACCAAATTAAAGTGCTTAATTAGTTCTTTAATTTGGGTGTCAATACCTTAAAAAATTATATTTGAAAATATTTTAATTTTTTATCCGAAATAAAATAGATTTTGAAAAATAATACTAGACTACCACAGATTACCATATATGTCTACTTTGCTGGCATGATGCAAGTACAAATCTACACATATTTAGTAATCTGTTACTGTATTAGCATGAAACAGAGGCCAAATTGTATCAAATCACCATATATGTTTCTTTTGCTGGCATGATGCAATGTACAGATCTACACATATTTGGTTATTTGTTGTTATTATTGATATAAAATAGAGGTCAGATTATCATATATGTCTATTTTTTAAGAGTTAAAGTACTTTTAGGCTCTTTTCATATAGTGATTTTTGTGCAAAAAATAAAATAAAATGATAATGGTATCTGTTCTAATCAATCCTATCCATATTCCCTAAAAAAAAAGCTAATAAGGGTATTTATGCTAGTCAATTCTCTATATATTCCAAGGTTGTGAATCTCATACTGTACCGGCCGGTACGTACCGGATTTGAACAAAAACGATAAGCTCACCTTATAATACCGCCCCGTCCTCAATTCCGGCCAATACCGGTCGATTTCGGTCATTCCGAACGGTACGCAGGTACCGGCTGTTCCGGCCGAGAAATTGCAGATGGCAAATTTGTAATTTTCTCGAAAACAACTTCATATAAAACCTCTCTTCTTCATGTTTTCCCCTTTCTGTAAACCCTACTGCAGCTGCTGTGAGTTTGATCCGATCAAAGATGGCTGCCGATCTGTGCTTCGATTTGTGCCTCGGTTGACCGGCCACCTCTCCGGTGAACGTCAATTTGTGCTTCGGTTGACCGATTTGTGCTTCGATTTGTGATTTCTTCTTTTTTGGTTGCAAAGCAAAGTGTGATTTCTTCATTATAACATCCTCTCTCTATCTCTATTTTTTCTTCTTTTTTGGTTGCAAAGTAAAGTGGGAGTTAAAGCTCTGCTTTGGAAGAAGGGCAAGAGGAAAGTCTAAAAAATGATTTCGTTTTTCTATTTTTCTTTTTGGAGGAACGCGTGGAGTGATGGGGTTTGTGTAAAAATTGGTGCTTTGTTGGGTTTTGATTGAGATTTTGTTGGTTCTTTGTTGGGTAGTGAAATAGGCAGATTTTCAGAGACGTCTTGAGACCAACTCATTCCCTGTTTCACAGCCAAGTGGGTTTCTAGTAAAATGGCAGTTTTTGGGCAAAGATTTAGAGACACCCATTTGGAGAACATTGCATTTGTATTATGCACTTGGAACATTTATTTGTTACTTTGAAGGTCGTTTTTATGATATTTGTTGTCTAATTATAGTTCATTGGATGATATAATTTACCAAAAAAAAAGGGTGATACTAGGAAAAATTTCAATTATATATATACAGATAGTACCACTAAATCCGAAACGGTACCGGTATTCGTCTGGTACCGGTACCAGTAAGAAAACCGGTACCCTGTCCGGTACGAGATTCAAAACCTTGATATATTCCCATAAAAAGTCAACAGATAATGGTATTTGTGCCAATTAATTCTTTGTATATTAGAAAGAGTCAACAAATAATGGTATATATGCTCCTTGGGGAAAAAAAATAAGAAAAAGACATATTTTGTGCTAACAGATAACTCTATCTGCGCAACCAGATCTGAAAAAAAATGAAAAATTCAATTTCTATGTTAGTCAAACAAGGCCCTTCCCGAAGCTTCAACAGATAACGTTATATACGCAACTAGATTTTTAAAAAAATGAAAATTTTATTTTTTGTGTTAGCCAAATAAGGTCCTTGCTGGAGGGTATTTTTGTCACTTACTGCACAAATGTCCTATTGGCATTAAGGGAAAAATTAATGTCCTAATTGCATGAATAACCCCTAAACTATGTCCTTCCCGCCAAAGCTCCCAGCATATGAGATGTTGCTAACTTCGATGGAAACACTGATCACTAGTGAGCAGCAGGAACCACCAGGTCAACGAACAAAAGCCAAACCAGATGAGCAATATCAAATCCAAGGCCTCAACCTTGGACGGGCAGTGTAAATTACCAAGTTGAGTGCAGAGAAATTCGTTGGAGCCGCAAAATGTAAAGATAGCGAAAGAAACACCCACCATTTTTTTCCCGAGAGAAACAAGCTAGAATGATCATGAACTAGCAACTTTCCTACCAAAAGCAATTTCATGATTCTAAAACGTATATAGAGCTCGGTTGCCACAACTAATCTAAAGTCACACACAGGAGAATCTCATATAAGTGGAATGGAAATTCAACATGTCACGTTCAGGATAAGAAATCGAAAACATGAGGGCGCCATCCATCTAATGTTGCCAAAACTTCTTTTGATCAGTTCTCATAAAGTGTTCCCAAACTAAACCCACAATCGAAAATTTCTGACTACTAACACCTCATTAACAATTCTTAACTTCTGGAAAAAGGTCCCCAAAACACTTGCTATATAGACAGCCGAATAAGATCTATTTTGGCCGTGTTTAGACAATCTTCTTCGGTTATGCAGCTACTTGGCCAAGTTCATCAGCTTCTCTTTTTCTTTTTCTTTTCCTCATCATTTTGAGAGTTCTTCAGCTGGACAACAAAAATACAAGTGAAAACGTCATTTGTTCAAAAGAGAACTTTGGGAGAGACTTCAGTACACCACTGATTAGCACAAAAAACCTCGTAATGGTAGCAGGCTAGCAGCACTTCGGTAGTTCCAAATAAACACAAACTTTGCAGGTAAGCAGAACTCACCATGATAATAAGCATTCGGACGAAAACAGCGACAAAATCAGTGAAAAGGGTCAGCGCATGCTTTACGTAGTCCAGATCCCCAAGGTGAGCCTTCTCAACTATATCCTGGGTGTCGAATACAATGTAGCCCACAAACACCAAGAGCCCAAAATACAACTGCAAAAAGAGTCAACAAAGCAAGCAGGAATAAAATATCAGAACCCTATCAATCGATTTTTTCTGACTAAGAGAACAAAGTCTAGAAGACTAGCAGAGTGAAAACTTTACACATACGTCAAACTTGAAGAGGGCAGCAGAACCTCCAAAGAAAGAGGATGCAAACTGCAACCAAAAAAGTAGGGAGATCGAAGACGAAAGAATGCCTCCAAGGTAAAGGTACTCTGCACGCCTCGCCAACAATGCTGCCACTGAGAAACAACCGAAAGCTACAGCACATCCCACAAAAGCACTGAGCAGAATGCTACAAGGTGGTAGAAGACTTGCGTCAATAGGGTTATTCAGATATGATACCATTGAGTAACAGACACAACAACCTGCCTGAAATCAAAGTAATGGGCATACAAAGATTGCAAATGCACCAACTTTACTTTGAATAACCGAGAAAAATAGCCTGGGTTTCCCATTTGCTAAAAGCAAAACATTTTGGCAGTCCCAGCTCCCATTTTTTTTAGCAACTAAGCTTTTAGTACTGGTATGAAAAATTGGCTTTTAGCAACTTAGCTTTTAGCACTTTTATAGAAAGTAAATTGACTTGTAGCAAATTAGTTTTTAGCTAATGGGAAATAAATTGGCTTTTAGCAACTTAGCTTATAGCACTTTTATGAAAAATTGACTTTTAGAAATTGGTGCTAGAAACAAAAAACTACTCTAAGGGTCTACAGTTCGACGTTGGAAAACGAAATCATTCCCGACTTTCAAACAAGTGTTAAACCCCACAAAAATGTAAGAAAAGAATAGCTACAATGAATACTCACCTTGGATCAACATGAAGAGCCAAGTCAATCAAGGGACCAATTGTAGCCCCTTCAAAAAGAGCAGACGCCATCAAGAGGGAAACCCTCTTATGCTGCTTACCAAGAAACAACAGTAAAGCAACATCAATTGAACAAAAAATGCATCCAAAAGGATAAAAGGAAAGCAAAACCATGAAAATGGAAAAAGAAAAAGCACAACGATGACTACCTCTTGGTGCGGAGGGGTCGAGAGTAGCCAAATCATACTTCCGACACAAGCTAGGGCCGTAAGGAACCCTCCGATATTCCCGAGGATATGAAGATAAGCTCCAACAGCCGAAGCAATTAGAGAACAACATAGTAAGAGATAAACCTGCAAACCAACAACATACTTGAGAAAATATTTAACGAAAAATGACACTGAAAAAGGAAGGACATTATCATTTGCTTTACTCATCCATCAATCAGAGCTTAAAGCTCTATAAACAAAATGATGAACTTCTCTCTCAACACACGGCTAAAATCACATCTCAATTCTCTCTATCACACTCGTTAGAAACTATAAGAATACGATAAAGCTACCGCAAAGAATCATAATCATAATTAGAAGAAGAAACTGCCTTTAATAGAAAAAATTAAATTAGCTGATATGGTAGGTCACGTCCACAACAGCCCTTAAATTTTAAATTAGCTGATACAGGAATTGAATAATGTGTAGACCACAAAATCACAGTAATTGAATAATGTGTAGACCACAAAATCAAACAACCATTAAAGGAAAACACAAACACTTTTTTTAATTCCTTATTTTTCAATTCCAGTGCATAACAAAATATTCGGCTTAGAAATGGGAACTTCCTAATTTTGCACATCACAATTGACTGTATCATCACATAGGAAACTCAAAGCCAACAGCTTTTTTATTTTTCATCGTCCACCATTTTCTTAGTAACGCGAGCAGAGATATCGAAAATCCGTGCAAAAAATGTATCCAATAAAGAACAGCATATCAAATTGGAACAAACCTACACCATAACAAAATTAAAAAGAGAACACTATTTCCGCAACATTCTCAAATAGGCGGAGACGAACAGAGAATTTTTAAGATTGGGTTGGTGAACATTTTTAAAAAGTACTAGGATATGAAAGGCTATATTAATTATGTCATTACGATTTTGTTAAAATATCACCGAAAAGATTATCAACATCCAACCTATATTTTCAATCTATGTATTCAATTATCAATATTTGTTCAGCTATAATTACAATTTCATACAATCTTTTGTATTCAATTATCATGATTTTCCTCAAAACTCTTCTTCTTGGACGAGTATTGGATTGTTAAAAAGCATTTCGTGCGAGCAAACTTAAATAAGTTTCAAGTTTTTGAGAAACAATAAAAACCTACGATAACTCTAATAAATAAAAAAATTCGGTAAACTACTCTAATAAAAATTAGAAATGCGGGCAGGGCGGTTGCCTGGCTCATCCGCCTCTCCGTCCGTCCTGGAACCCTAATTTCCATCGAAAGCATAAACACAACATCAGCATTGCGAAATCACGAACCGAATCCCTGATTTTCCAACAATTTCTCCCGACATATGCTAATCCCGTCTTCCCCACGACTATAATCAAGAAAAAAACATAAAATTGGCAACTTCTTCGTATCATCGAAAAGAAAAACAAAAACAACAAATGGAGAGAGAGAGACCTGTTTGAGATGAGATTGAACGGCGGGAGAGATCAGACGTAAGTTTTTCAGAGAGGCCGAGGCCGAGGCCGATTGAGAATTGAAGAAGGACGAGAACGCATCCATTTTCCTGTAGGAGAGAGAATCAACGATAAGTATTTTCTTATCCGTCTCTGTGGCTCGACATTGGTTTGTTTATATAGTGGGGGTTTTCGTGGCATAGTTTTAGCGAAATTCACGTTGTCAAACCGACTTGGCGACTTGGCCGTAGTGTTGGTTGCAAAAACCACGAGTTTCTTGGCCCAAGAAGAAAAGAGGAACGTTGCCTTGTGGATTTCGTTATGGGTTCATAGCTAGTTTTGGGATTTGTTTGTAACATGTGGAATGGAAAGGAAAAGAAGAGAAAATAAAATGGGAGGAAAGTGAAAAAAAAGTGGGAGAAAAATTACACTATTCACAGTATTTAAATTTTTTATTCTCTCTTCCTTCTCTCCAAACCAAATAAGAGGAGGGACATCAATTATCCAAAAAAAAAAAAAGAGGAGGGACAAATTTTAACTTTTTTCTCTTTTGTCTCACTTTCCTCAAGTTCCAAACATACCATTAGGCTTTGTTTAAAAGTTAGGGAAAGAAAGAGAAAATAAAATTAATTAATTAAAAGGGACATAGGAGGGAAACTAACGAGAAAATGAGAGGAAAGTTAAATAGAAGTTTGAAAATTTTCCTCTCTTTCTTAAGAACCAAACAAAGGAAAAATTCCTTTCAAAAAAAAAAAAAACAAAGGAAAAATTTAAAAATTCTATCTTCTTTTCCACCTCTTTCCCTAAGGTGTGTGTTTGAAACTTAAGGAAAGTGAGGGAAAAGAAAGGAAAATTAAAATTTTTAGCTCTTTTTGTCTAGTTTGGAGAGAGAGAGAGAGAGAGAAGAGAGAAGAGAGAAAATAAAAAAATCTAAGTATTATGAATAGTGAAATTTTCCTTCTAGTTTTCTCACTTTCTCCTTGTTTTATTTTCTCATTTTCCATCCCTTTCCACAATTTTCAAACATACCCTAAGATCCAAACAGAGCCTTAAGGCCCCAATTAGATGTGGGATAAGATATAAGGGTGTATTTGATAACAGTTACAAGTATTAGGGGATTGGTAATGAGTTATGATTAGGATTATGATTGGTAATAAGGTGTGATTGGTAAAGAGGTAGGATTAGTAAATTGAGTGTTTGTTTGGCACCGGATTAAAAGATAGGATTGGATTGGAAGTATACAATTTCAATTTTACCCTTATCATCAAGTGTCATAAAATGCTCCATTAGAATGTTTAGACGCATCTGGAAAATGCCCAGCCACTAATTTAAATGAAATTGAAGTTTCCATTAACCAACTGGACTGAAAAGGAGGGTGGGTGTACCGAGAATAAATGGGTGTGCATCTCGAACTCTTCTGTAAATCTATGGTTCCCAATTGATCTCTCTGTAAATCGTTTCTTCGCTCACTGGAGATCGAGAAATCAAGACAAATAGCCAGAGAGAGAACGAGATTATTATTCTACCTACGTAATGCATCAGAAGAAACCAGTGGCATCTGATCATTTTCATCCATAAACCATAGTTCAGTGGCGTCTGGAATTTTACCGGGGTTCAGATCGGAAAAAAGAAAAAGAAAAAGTGGAGTCGATAACGCTGCCTCGTCGCCCACCTCCTACAAATCTGGGGCAATTTGGTTAGTAGATCGAAAAATGGAAGTTTTATTGGTCTTTCCTTCTCACGCACTCCCGGGGGGGCAGCTGCACATTGGGATATGGATGGTCACATGACCACCCAAACAAACAAAAAATCCTTTAGGCTTTGTTCTCCAATAGATTTTAGATAGGTTTTATGAAAATCTAATAAAATGAGCATATTTTATGGAGAAGTGATAAAATGAAATTGTTTTCCCAATGGATAAAATGTAGTAGTTTTCCTATAGATTTTAGGAGGATTTTATGAAAATCTCATAAAATGACTTTTACATTTTATGTGTTGAGATTGAAGTGTCATAAAATATGAGATTTTATGTACCTAAAATCTATTAGAGAACAAGGCCTAATACGTGTAGAAATTTTTGGATAGTCCATTGTTGAACACTCTACCCAAACTAAATTGAACACCCAAGCCCTAAAAAATTGAACGTCTTGCCCAATAAAAAGGACCAAGTATTGAACACTTCTGCCAATAAAAAAGCCCAAGTTCAATTCAAATTGAAACCCAAAAAACTATTGGGAGTTTGTTTGTCTCTACACACTTATCAAGCTTTGCCATAAAAAGTAAGACCATTAACTCTCTCTTAATCTATTCCTTGTTATTTTAAGTGATTAGGCAATTTCGATTGTAGATTTGTAATTTTATATGTGCTACTCTATTGGTTTTTGAGAAAGATTGATTACATTTACAATAGAGGATGATATGGACAGTAGAATGCTTGTTGTTGCTTTTTAATTTTTTGATAACAAGACTATTATGCAACGGTTTCAAAGTATGAAAACTCGTCGAGGGCAATTGCAATATACTTTATCTGTTGTTTTTTGGTGGCATTGTCGATATTAATGGAAAACTTTTTGTCTACATTTTGTTGTGGTTTATAGAGGTAGAGAATTTATTAACACCCTTAGAAAAATTCTTAGTTCGATTGTTTTGGGGGATTGGCAATCCCTTGGGACTGTTAGTCCAGCCCATAAAAATAAAACCAAACATGAACTTTGCAAGGTCTCCCACCTTCACAATTCTATCCCATTGTTGAACCCGTTTATCAAACACGCCTTAAGGTTGTGTTTGGATGACCAGAATCTTGAGTAAGAATAGAAATAGTAATATGATTATCGGGAATCAAATTCCATGAATTTTCTTGGATAGGAATAGGAATATGATTACTGGGAATCGAATTTCTGGGAATTTGATACCTGAAGGAATGATATTTTGGTGTTTGGATTAATTCAGTAATCTTACGCGGGAAATAATTATTTTGGAAATTTATTAAAGTCAATATTTCCTTTTCTTAATGAATGAGTCAGGAATCTGAGATTCTCATGGGGTATGGGAGGGATTAGATTCCCACTCAATCTAGGAATGGGATTCCTGGTTGAATATGTCATCAGGAATTACATTCATATTCTTGTCTCTACCAAACATTGGAATTAGAAAAGCCAGGCATCACATTCATGTTCCTGTCTGTTCCAAACGTTAGAATCATGAGTAGAAGACATCACATTCCTATTCCCTCTTGAGATTACTGCCATCAAAACATAGCCTAAGGCTCAGTTTGGATGACAGCAATCTTGAGGGAGAATGGGAATGTGATGCATTCTTTTCAAGATTCCAATGTTTGGATCAAACAGGAATAGGAATGTGATTCCATGCTTTTCTGATTCCGGTGTTTGGAATAGTCAGGAACAGGAATGTGATTCCTGATGACACATTCAACTAGGAATCACATTCCCAAACTAAGTGGGAATCTGATTCCTCTTTTACCCCATGGGAATCTTAGATTCCTGGTTCATTCAATAAGAAAAGGAAATGTTGATTTCAACAAATTTCCAAAATAATTGTTTCCTACGTAAGATTACTCAATTAATCCAAACACCGTAATGAAATTACTCCAGGTATCAAATTTCTGGGAATTAGATTCCCAGTAATTACATTCCTATTCCTACCTAAGGAAATTCCCAGGAATTTGATTCCCGGTAATCACATTCCTAATCTCACTCAAGATTTTGGTCATCCAAACACAGCCTAAGGGTATTATTAGTAAAGGTGAATAAGATAGTAAAGGCTATTATTAGTAAGGGTGAATTCATATTGATGTGACATTTATGGAAAGAAGATTAAATAGTACTTGATTTGGGTTAATTTGTGATAAAGGTGGATAAGGTTGTGTGGAAGATGTAAAAACCTAGCAAATGACTTATTTGCCCTTATGCATAGGTCATATTAGATTTTACATTAAAATAAATACATAAATGTAAGAATAATTAAATTAATTATACTTGTCAACAAATATGATATAATAATTCCTTTTATTAATTATATCTAAAATTAAAAGATTTAATTATTCTTTTTTTAATTATTAATTTTAATAATTATGCATACCACCTAATGTTTTGCTATTGTTTCAAATTTAATTATGCATACCACCTAATTTTTTTTCGATTTTTTCTAATTATGCTTTTTTGGAATATACCACATAATATGTTTCAATTATTTGTAATTTACATATTAATTTACTAATTTCTACTTTGTATATGCCAACAATGTCAAATTTTAAAGTATAAAAATTTTCAAATTTTTTGTATCGAATTAAAGATCTCGATTATTAGTTTAATTTAGTGCAAAAAAACAAACATTTATCCGCTAAAGCACTTTATCTTTTGATTCGGAGGATATTGCAAAGTAACTCAACAGGCCAACAATATAAAATTCCAAAGAATAGAATTTTTAAATTTTTTTGTATCAAATTAAAGATCTTTACTAGTAGTTTAATTTGGTGCAAAAATAAAAATAAAAAATTATGCGCGCAAGTACTTTGTTTTTTTATCCGAAGAGAATTTCAAGGATTCGTAAAACATGGGGAACGGTTTCCTTACACACAGCGAGAGGGTAAAGAGGGATGAGTGGGGGTAGGATGGTCTTTTTTTTTTTTTTTTTTTTGGGGGGGGGGGGGGGGTGTATTAGTTATAACACTACCTTTTCCTGTTAGTAATTAGTACCCCTGAAGGGGTATTGAGGAGTATTAATCCGGGAGGGGTATAACTCATACCCCTTCACAAAAAACTTGCCAAACCTAGGATGAGAGGTGGGACAGGGTGATAAGCCCCTAATATTGTAGATATCCGGGCTTATCTAGCTCAATTTTATCACACACACTTGCATATTTTGGCTTTATATGAGTGATTTTGCGCGAGGTGGTTTTTTTATGAGTTTCAGGAAATAGGAGCTAAAAGGCGTGTCTAAAACTCCAAATAATCTCCGGTTGTATCCGGAAGGACCCAAGGTCCCTCAACACCGTGGAGGACAATCAACGGAGCTTAGAAGTCGATGTAAGCAGCTTTGGAAGGTTCAAGGAAGGCCCGAAACAAAGGAACAAGAAATTTGGAGTTATGAGCCTCAAAGAAATTCGACACACTGATAGGAAAAGGCTCATTTCTCTCAAGATAAAAAGGTTATGAAGATGATGTCAATTGGGTTTGAAAGTAGACTCATAGAGCTTTCTAACAGTTCAAGAATCGCCTCATTTCGAGTTCGGACGAAGCCGGGGCGTGCCAGCCAAGTTGGGTAAAAAATCTTCCTGAACAGACACTTCTGGATCGATCCAGAGTTAATGTGGATTGATCCGCTTACCATCAAAAGTCCATCAGAGCCTTTTGGATCAATCCACTTATGTCTGGGGAGCATTTTTTAGCCACTTTTTGGACTTTCCTTTTATGGCATGTTTTGGCTCTTTGATAGAGCTTTTAACATATTTTGTTAGAGAGAAAATATGGATGATATAGCCTCTCTCCTCTCTCTCTTCTCCCCCACTTTTCATTTTTCCTTTTAGTCTATTTTGCTCCTCCCTCTCTCCTTCATTGAAGAGAGTTCAAGGTCTCTCTCTCTAGATTTCTCGTGTAAGACTTCATTTCCCGTTAATTTGTTATGTACTAAACTTGTTCCGCGCACTTAGATCTTTATATAAATCTAGTTTATTTTTGGTTATCTCATGTTTTGCATTTCCTTCAAGTTTGTAGTCTTATCTCCTACTATGGTTTGTGAGTCGTTTAAATAGGCTTAGTCATGGGGTGATTAACACTCTATGACTTGGGTTTAATCCGTCTATCTCGACAAATAGCATACATTGCTTGTTTATCAAATATTCGGGGTTTCAATTTTATGTACCAAAGGTTGGGTTTGTTAACCCCTTTGATCCCACGTAGCCAAGGGTTTCACCACTTGGCACGTGGGATGCTTTGGGAGATGTCAATTCAACCGTTTGCAAAATGACCCGAAAACCCCTAATCTTTGTTAAGCACTTTTTTCTAGTAAACGGTTTTAAATTCTAAATCTTCCGTTCAGGGGCATTTAACAATGCCCCGAGTCGGTTATCAAGAGGGGATGGATTAACCCGAGTCATGGTTGTTAAATACCCCTAGACTTTGCCTTAGTTTAATTAGTAGTTTTTAAACTTCCAGGTCATTCTCGAAGTCAAGAGAATTCCACCAAACAAAACTACAAAATCAGTTTGCCGCTTTAAGGCTAAAAACCTCACTCACAAGTCAACCATCACGCAAGGTGCATTCGATCCATGTGGATTCGACCCGGTCTTATCGGTTATTATGCTACGCGATACCTAGCCCTACGCTTGGGGCGACACCATCTACGATACAATCAAAGGTCGCAAGCACCGAAATAAAGGGAAGGGGGATGAGTTATACCCCCTCCTCATCCCCAAGCCAAACGAGCCCTAAGTGTTTCTAAATCACCTACACGTGGTGCTCCAAAGCTCTTCCACCATATATTGGTATGGACTATAATCAATGTGGCAATGTTTTTACAATAATGTGTAGTAGAAAAATGCCTTAAAACACCACGTGCTTGAAACCTAAATAATAGTTGTTGTGTTTGGTTAGATAGTTTAGTTTAGTTTTGATGATGTAATCAGGTGTAATGAGTGGAGAGAGATAGATAGAGAAATGAAGAAAATGATGATGTTATCAAAACTAAAACTAAAACTAAATAGGGAAACGAACAAGGCCAGTAACTCCTTATATTCATGGGGGTATTTTTATAAATCAAATATTCGGTCTAACAATTTCAGGACGCTTCAAGGAGAAATTCGACCGCCTTCTATTTTCAACATAAATGAGTAACGTAGCGATATCGACCAACTTGAATTTTTGCAGCAATGATCTACTCCCTCCGTCCCATTTTAAGTGGTCACTTTCACTTTTTGACTTTATTTTTAAATTGTCTATAACTTTCAATTTATAATGTATTATTTAATTTTGAAAATATTTTATTTTAGAACTCATTGATTTCTATCAAACAAGATCCATATTGCATATTTTTTGTATTATAGATTGAAAATTATAGACAACTTTGGAATCTAGCTAGAATAGAAACATGACCACTTAAAATGGGACGGAGGGAGTACATATTATTGTTTACACAATAGATGATTTGGATGATTAACGTGGAGCTAAGATGAGCTCCACATGCCTTATTAGTTTTTTTTTTTTTTTAAGTGTAGGTATTAAGAAAAGAGGGGGTGTTTATGGAATTTCTCTACTGCACTTACACTTCTTTGGCAAATAATCCATAATCCGGATTATTGGATTATTCATTTTGTCTTTATTCAAAAAAAATTTGCATTTGTTAATTTTGCGTCAAGATTTTGTGGTTTCTGGATTTATATCGACGAGATGAATCGAACAAGTATAAAATTATGGTCAAAACTCAATTTTTTTAATAAAGCCAAAATTAATAAACTAATCCAAGTATTTTCGGTTTTATTCAAAAAAATATTTGGTTTGACCATAAATTTATACTTGTTAGATTCATCTCGTCGAGATAACAAACCACAAAATCTTAACACAAAACTAACAAATGCAAAAAAAATTGAATAAGGACAAAACAAAAAAGCTAAAAAATTGAATTAAGTTTTTTTGCCAAAGGAATAAATGTTTGAGAAGCACGAAATTGGCAATTAATTACTCCTTTCATGCTTTTAATGCTAAGCAATAATATCTGATTGGATGTCCCGACACGTCATGCCACCACTTAAAAAAATACCACGTTACACAAAGAGTTGTTAAGTTGTCCGTAACAATAATACTGATATATAAAGTGTTTGTTCTATTATTATTAATCCTACAATGTCACGCATGGACAAGGGGTCTCTACTGGGATCCGGAGACCCTGTAGTGCCCGGATCCCAGTAGAGACTCAAAGCACTATAAAGTTATAGTCCCCCAATCACAACCGTCCGTTTACCAATCAATGGTTCGGATTATCTTCACACTATCTTCACGTAAAGATAAGTATTTGCCTACAGAATAATCCGAGCCTTTGATTGGCAAACGGATGGCACAACAAGGTCCTCGGACCCTCTTTACTGTGCACTAGGTGCATAGCACCATGCCATGCACTCCATCTGGCTATCTGTTGTGAAAATGCACGGCTCGAATCAAATCCAAGCGATGGCTCTTACATGGAGTTGGATTTGATCCGAGCCGTGCATTTTTTGACGGACGGTCGGATTGGTACATGGCACGGTGTCATGCACCTAATGCACAGCAAGACCGCCAAATCCACCACATGATGTTTGTGTATGTAGCATTATTCTTTTTCATAAAATCATTTTGTATTTATTTTTATTAATTGTTAGGAAGTGAGTAATGGTAGATGTCATTAGTGAAATTAGTAGTTATTTCTAAGTTGTAGTGTAGTGGGCATAGGTGGATTAGGGATGGGCATGGGGACGGATCGGGGCCGGAGACCACTATCTCCACCCCCAATCCCCAAACCCCTTACTCATATCCATCCCCTATCCAATCTCCAACGGGGATTTATTTCCATCCTCCATCCCCACTCCAAATGGGGAACGGGGAACCCCGCGGGGATTCGGGGATCCAATTATTTTACCTAGAGTTGAAATATTGTTCAGGCAATTCTATAAAAAAATTTAATAAAGAGGCATCATCCCAGAAACTTGATCTGCATAAGGCTTCACATTGAAGATTGGTTTCAAACAATCCCATCCACATTTTTTTGCGTAGAAATATTGTTCAGGCAATTCTATGGAAAATTTTAATAAAGAGGCATCATCCCAGAAACTTGATCTGCATAAGGCTTCACATTGAAGATTGGTTTCAAACAATCCCATCCACATTTTTTTGCGTAGAAATATATTTAACCTAGAGTTAAAAGTAAATAGCAGTAGAAGCCAATTACAAATCATTTTCCCGAAAATCCAATCACTAGGCAACCCCTAGATAGCATACACACCAGCCATGACAATGAAACGAAATATATAGCAGCAAATGATAAGTATTCCAGGAACAACATTGACTGTCATTACAAGAAAACTAAAACATAATTAAAATTCAACTAAATTTCAACAAAATAGCAACAACTAAGGTTTCATTCGGCAACGGCGTAACGAAAATTCCAAAATGAAGGCTGCACTTGACCCCAAGAATAACTCCACACTCGCATTTCTATTTATCTGTGATACAAAAAAGACAACAAGTGCAAAGGCAGTAAGTATTTTGCAAGTGCAAAGTGCAAGTGCAAGTGCAATATGCAAGTGCAAAGGCAGTAAAGTAACGAATTAAGGCTAGGTAAGGACATGATCAGCTTGGTTAGCACCTTAAGTGTTTTGCTTCATTGACTTAGATGCTGATATTGTAATGGACTCTAGCTAATCTGCAAACCCATGGGAATTTTGAAAATTTGGGCAGCATTTCGTTTGAAAAAATGGCATCCCAGTACAGATAACAACAACACACCATGACACCAACACTGCAAACCCATGCGGCCAATGTTCACTCCTTAAATTACTTTGTGACAAAATTTCATCACCTTCAGAAGTGTACTCCTTCGGTTCATTAGCGGGAATTGGGACTTCTTCTGAAATTGAATTCGATTCGACTTGAGTTGACATAGAGTGAGATTCCCGAGTCGGCAAACTGCATGTTAAAAAAAAAAAAAAATCACTCGGCTTGATTGAAACAACTGTATTGTTTAAACTGACTAAACAACAAACTGGAACAGAGAGTAATTACCTTGACGACCGCGAGGATCTTGAGGGTGGGGATCTCATATCCATTTTAGGCTTCTCTGAAACAATAACAAGAGGGATGGAGATATTGAGAGTAGAGACAATCAGCCAAATGAGAGATTGAGAGAAATATAACAATAACAAGATGCAGATGTCCAAGGAACTGAAAATGTCCATGGAACTTAAAGTTCACAACAGAAGAATAGAAGAATAGAATGTCATCCAAAAGCAAAATTATAACTAAGTAACCCTATACCTTTTCGGAATAATAGATCTGAAAATGTCCATGAATCAGCGTCATTGTTCATGAATAAACTAATACTATCACTTAGTTCGCCACTCTAATGAATATTCCAGCAACAATAATCATTCATTGAAATCACTCGTGACAGTTGAAGAAAATATCCGAGCCCTAGAAATTAGAATGCTTCTCTACTTTACTCACATAGAGAGAGAGAGAGAGAGAGAGAGAGAGCGAACAACTTACACACGGTGAGAGTTGAGATTCTGATATCCGAATCGGTAGCAAGTGGCCAGTCGCCGGAGATAGAGGCTGATCACGACAGTCGGGTTTGGAGATTGGCAGAGAGAGAGAGAGAGAGAGAGAGAGAGAGCGAACAACAACTTCGTGTGTGCGGCTGCTTCCAAATGAAATACAGTAAACGATGAACAATACGTAGATTTAATAAACCCTAGAACAAAATTACAGTGAGACCCCATGAGTTCGGAAAAAAATTAGTTTGACCCTATATGTTTGGAGAAAATTCAATGAAACTCTAAAGTTTCATAATTCATGCATAGACCCCTATATTTCGGGGATTCGGGGACGGGGCGGAGCGGGGACGGGGCGGGGATGGATCGGGGAACGAATTCGGAGCGGATTCGGGGCGGGGACATACCTATCTCCACCCCCTACCCGATCCCCAAACATTTTTAAAAAAAATCCCCATATCCTATCCAATCTCCAAACAGATCTCCATATTGCCGATCCGTTCGGATCGGGGATCGGATCGGATCGGATTCGGATGGGTTGGATGAAATGCCCATCCCTAAGGTGGATCCAGTGAAGGCACAGAAGAGTCACATGACTATATTGAATTTAAGGTCTCAAATTAGAACTCCCATATAAAATTATAGACAACTTTGGAAATTTTCATCTTTTCGAGTAGATTTGAAAATTATATATATTAAAATTGCCCAAATTCAATCAAATTTACGCTAGTATTCTCGTGGTAAGCCATTTGGCCTCCACTCGTGACCCAGTTTTGAGTCTTGGCTCCTTCATTCTCATTGTGTTTAAATAGTTAAAAAAAACCTCTCCGTGAAATATTTAGTGTGTTTATATAGCAATGGTATCATAAAAGCCATTTATAATAATGTTATTTCTTATACAAATCTATTAATAAATTTCATGTTAAAACACAAGAATATTAAATTTTTTTTTGTGAAGGATGACACCTTTCTAGGAAATTCCTGAATTCCGCCGCTAGTAGGGAGTTATTGGAGTTTGGAGAGCTATCCTTGGTCGTATATGAAACATGACATTTATGTATCAAAGGGGAAGTTGAATGTTATCAGAAGTCTTCAATTGTGAACAAAGGCCCACTTTCCTTGATCTATAGAACACAATTTATCAACCCTAACCACTAATCTTCTCAGTCCCTGTTGCTGGTCAACAGGAACTACTCATTTTACAACATTACGGAATGGACATGCACAAAGAAAAAAGAAAAAAAAAAATGAAACCGATTGGAAAGCTGAACCAGCTCATGATAATAAACCTTCACAACTCTCTAACTGTCTATTCAATATATGGTTACTAGTCCCAGAGTCCAAGCTCAGCCCCTTCCTGAGCATCTTCCCCTTCCTGATGCCCTCATGGCACGACCCAAAGAACTCGTGCCTGAGTGCTTCCTCTGCGCTTATCCTCGCTCTCGGGTTCACTGTCAAACACTTGTCCACAAGATCAAACAGTGATCTTGGGATCAATTCGAAGAATTCTGGTCTTTTTGTGTTTTGTTTGCACCAATCTCTCAGTTTCGTAGATGGCAAGAATTGTACATCATAAAGATCCTATGACAAAACAATTGACTTTAAATATGGTGGAAAGAATTGGAAGTTGTAGTTTATTGTTTAAATGGAGAATGGGTGATAGATACCGCGGGAAATGAAGATTCGCAGTTGTGTAGCTTGGCTACTTCCCAGAGATCTTCACTGCCCCTCAACTTTGCAATTTCTTTTATGTTCCTGCAAATGAGAGGAGTAAGCTTACAAGGTTGGTAACATAAATACTTGGATGCAGATTGTTTTTTCTGTTAAGAGCATGGATCCTCACTGTTCGGGTTCGCCAGTAAAGGGTGATCTTCCGACAATCAAGTAAAGTAAGGTGACACCAGCAGACCAGATGTCTACTTTGGGGCCTTGATATGGTGATCTGAACAGTACCTGCACAATCACACAGTGTTAGACTCTCATTTCAGTTAACAAACTGTATCCCAAACGAAAAAAGAACCGATTTGAGTTGAACTCTCAACATTTGAGGGGTCAGAACACACTGTAAGCAATAGAAAATGCTAAAACTTCTGGGATATGATAGAACAATTATTGTTACCATTCCTCAATTTGGGTTGCTGTTTTGTCGACCCATTTCAACTCCTACCACAATTAACAGCAGCACACTGCTTAGCAATTTACGGAATTATTTGTTCAGGTATGGAACTATGCAAAGAAGAAATGTGACTTGTTGAGGAAGGACAAATGCAATTTGCAAAAATTGTGTCCAGAATGGGTACTATTTTGAAGACCTAGCCTACTGATTCACTGGACTATAGACAACAAATGTTTCTCACCTCTGGAGCGCGAAAGCCCTTGGTTCCAACACAAGGGCCTTCTCTCTTTGGCTTTCCACCACCTACAAATAATCAGAACATGAGCAATCATTGGAAAATGAAAAAGAGAACAGATATCAAGTCTTCAAATTCACTTATTGGTCAACCCACCTTTGCTCTTTATCGGACCAGCACCAGCAACACCAATGCCAGTTGAGTATAGTGGCATTGGAGTTGGGTAAACTAGCTTTCTAGCTATTTTACTTGGAATCGCAGCTACCCTCTTTCTCTTTGAAGATGGAATGCTTTGCGCTTCATAATTTGGACTCCGCATTGCTTTATGCACCAGGTTGATCAGCTCCTTTCTACCTTGGCATGGAATGGGTTCCCTCAACCTTTCTGTTGAAGGAGTTCTATTGCTGGTTACATCCTTTGAAGTTATCCCAGAGCCGTCTGCTCCTTGGCTTTTCATCACATTCCTGGTGCCCAAATCAATTAAGGCTTTTGTTTGGTCCACGACCTTCTTTTTCGGGTTCAATAAAAGTGGCCTGGAAACTTTTCCTGCATCTTTATCGATTGCTTCCAGAGATTTTCCAAGCAGAAACTTATGATTGTTAGGGGGCAGAGTTTTGGCGTGGACAAGCGGAGCATGAGTGAAACTCGTATCATAGCCCACCTTTGATTTGTCTGTGAAGTTGTATAAAGTAGATCCATTAATACAACCGTTCAATCCACATGACAGTGAGCCAGATAAACTCCACAAGAACATAAGAAATTGAAGAAAACAAACTAAGGAGGCTATGTACTGGCAAACTTCATTACAAAGATGTATTTGTTGTATTTATTGAAACAGTCTATCCAGTAACACCAAACTCTACAGGTCAAAACGCTCAGTATTTTCGCTATGTAACCGATAATAGAAGCATATGTCCGACCATTATCGAGTCAAATAGGATTGGAAGGGTCTGGCCTTTGACTCGTGGTATTGTAGAATTTGGGCTTGGTCCAGACTCTAGACCTTTGGTCATTTGTAGCCTAGCAGAAGATTGATGAACATGGAAAACAAGAAGAAAAAGCTTACCAATAGTTCCGTACTTTTGATGCATATCCTGTGTAGAAGGTAAATTGAAAAGAACTTAATTCAGCATGATGAGAAACAGTAGAAAACATTTTTTGCTAAACAGTAGAAAACATTAGAAACACTGAGTGGATATGCCAGAAGGAATTATCGCTCACCATGGCAAGATTAAAATCGATTAGATAACCTTTATTGACATTACGAGAGAAGAGGAAGTTGCCAGGTTTAACATCTCTGTGAACTATTCCCTGGACAGTGAAGAATTAAAAGTTCAATAACTCTGATAAATCATTACAAAACCGTAAACAATTTATTTTTTCAGGTAGCCAACTAAGCCAAGTATCACACCTGTTTATGTAAACCTGCAAGTGCTCTGAACATGCAATAGCCATACCACTGGAGCTGGGAAACATCTATTTCTCTCTTCAAGACCTAATCATTTAATAAAAGAACTGAAGTCAGAAAAAGAGCAGACAGAAAAGAGCTGCTGAAGTTCCACATATTTACCTCAGGTCTGTCGTGCTCCACATGCTCTAAAACGAGGCATTCCGCATTCTCATTCTTGAAAGACCCTTCATACTTTATGACATAGTTCTTACCCCTGGGATTAGAAGTATCGTTTCAGCTTGAATAACAATTTTGATTGAAAAAATACAACTGATTCCTGAATTTAACTCTTTCAGTGTCTTACCCAAATCGCTCCAGCATCTTCAGCTCATTATGGACATGGTGTCTATTAGCATTTGCATGAGGACCTGCAAAACCAAAAGCATACAATTTATCAGGAGGTAACCTAATCCAGCTTAAATTATGTCAGTGTTCTTTTCAAAAGTGAGGCTATATTGAAAGCTAATATATGAAACGAAGGAACAAGAAAGAACATAACATACGCATGCTGAAAGGATTCAATAAAATCAACAGCTCCAAACACCTTAGCACTGGAGGTTCATCAGTGCAGAGCTAGGCAAAGGAAGATTCTAAAGCAATTTCATATTGATATAGAATAGGGCCATTAGATCACGTCCAATTTTCTAACTGACAGCAGCATGGAGTTGGTTGTATTTTTTGCTGTAATAGTGTAAACACGGTACGAAGCTATGAATGTGCCTACATAAGCCAGTGTTAAGGTACAGAATATGTGAATGACACGACTTGCTTCATAGCTCCATTCTCAAAGGATATTACTCCACTCTTCCAACACTCAAAAGTACCAGTGTTATGGTACAGAATATGTTGTCTAGGACATTGCACCCTTGCTTATCACTGTGTCTAAAGTAAAAACCAAAAATATACTCCTGTTTTCATGTGATTCATATAGAGTTCTGAATTTGATTTCCAAGATTTGTTGGAAAGGGGAGAGAGTACACTGACTCATCCTAGAAACAGCTTAACTAATCATGCTATAGAATTCCAGGAGCTTTTCGTGTTAAGTCTCCACAATCAAACTTCTGGCTAATCAGTAAGCTAGTAATGCAGTCAACTACCATGGGGAGGAAACAGCTATTGCCACATTGCATAACTAGCCTTGAAACTCATTGAATTTTTTTTTTTATCAAATTAGCAAAAGGAATAAAGTATTTGCCATACATTTTATAGCAAATGTTGTTCCATCATTCTTCCTCTGCGCCCTGTAGACCGTGCCATAACCACCTGCACATTTTTGTTGCCAAAAGGAGTTTGTTGGATTCAGATGATGAAAAAAGGGCGGTCAAGGCTGCAGCAGGAAACCAACAGTAATTTACAATCTAATACCCGAGCCTTCTTCCTCCTCTATAATAAATTGCTCAAATTTTGGTAGCAGTTTTGGCTCCTGTTGATTCTGCAAAGAAAGCATCAAAAGCTTTCATTGTTAAGCCAGATCATCTATGATAAAAAAATAGTTGGTGAAACTTTCATCATGAACTATGACAAGGGTGGTAATGGAGAATCTTACATTGAGGGCAATGGCGATTGGCTTGTCCCTTTTATCTTTACAATATTCCCCCTTTTTCCTTGTGTTCACCTTTTGGTCACAGTTCTGCTTTAACTTCTGCTTCATGGACATTGAGTTTCTATCTCTTGCACTCTGCATATGCTCTATAGGGGAACCAACACCTTTACTATTGCCCAAAACCTTGCGGAGAGCTTGCTGTTTAGGGTTTATTGCATCCTTTTGAGGAGTCCTTGATTTGGCAAAGGATTTCATAAGCTGCTTCTGAGGAATAGAGAGCTCAGCTGCTAAGAGAATAGTCTTACTCTCTACATCTAATGTTGTTTCCTCTACATCCGGGGATGGACTCATATCAATTCTCTCTACCACCTTCATTCTGTTGGCATCATGTGATATCAGTGTTTGTGTGGCAGTGACTGCTGGGCCAATGGTTTCCACTTCACCTTCATGGCAAATAGGACCAGCTAATGGTTCTTCCTCTTTTTCTGGAGGAATTATGCATTTTTCTTCTACTTCTGCGCATGCTATGGCACTGAAACTCGTTCCATTTCTCAAGCTTATCTCACCCATCGTAATTTCACTCCAGGCAGTTGTATTTTCGATTGGATTAGTAGTGATGGATTGTTCTGGGTGAAGCATACATCCATTAAATTTTTGTTCTGTTACAAGATGAGGAATACACGAAGATCTTTCAAAATTAAGAAAGCTATGCTGAAAATCTGAGGCATATGAATGTTGAATCTCCATCATATGCTCCAAAAGACTTGTTTGTTCACCACTTCCAAGATCAATGTTCTCTAATCCATAACTTGACAATCCAGTATTGAGATCGAATGAGAATGGAGTGCCACTAAAATTTGCTGATTCAAGATTCGTGATTGAAATATCATCTGTCTGTGCATCAAACCTTCTGGTCGTATATGCAAGCACTGGATTATGTAACTGCATGATTGATAGGTTTGAGGAACTATGCAAAACTGTAATTTGCTAATCAAAAAAATGGTTAAGCAGGAAATTTCAAAAAGCAGCAATTTCAGATTCTTAAAAAACAAGGTATATACTTCCTTAAGATTTAGTTACAATCTGACAGGCATTAGCTATGAGTCCATAATATCATACTCTAGTGGTGTGCAAATCAGCAGTGGGTCAAAAATGCTAACAGGCATAATTATGTATTTCTTGAGCGCATACAGATACACAAGGTTGAAGCTAGGAGCCTAGGAGTCCGATAAACATCATTAGTCTCCGTCTAAAGTTTGGCAATCACTTAAGTTGAAAACAATTCTCAATTAGCTTGAGAAAACTACTCGTTTTGCGTCCCATACAACATAACTAGTTCCAAATTGCCAAGAGTCAACAAAGGAAAAAATTACACAACTTGGTTTAGCAAAATTACATGTATCCTTGTGTAGCAGAAGAAAGATTGTACTGTCTTCACATCTATTGCCTCTAAAGGAAGAAAACTAGTAAAAAAGAAGCTTCATGTTTTCTTTGCGCACAATTTTTTTTTTTTTCTGTTTCGAATCTAGTTCATATATTTCATTGCTTTGGCTTGCTGCTGGCACAACTCTTCTTAATATTGTCAATTTTGCTTCTAAAACAATCGTTTTATGAGTAACAATTTTACAAGTTTCTTTCAAGTCCTCCCATTATTACTATTGGTACCATTTTGATGAGTTTCAATTGCTTCGAACAAGAGAGGTTTGATACTTCTGAATGCATTGTACTAAATCCAGTCAAAATTTACATCGGCCAAAAAATCAAATGATAACTGAAAACATAGTAGCTCACAACGCAACTAGATACAAAAGACTCTACCTCCGTGCGATCAACGGCAGTTCCAGTAGGTGAAATCGACGCGATCCGGTTTTCTTCATTCTCTGCAATTCACCACCATAATTACCACAAAATGAAAAAATTCACTCTAATAAAAGCAAAAAATATCAAAATCAAAATTCGAGAGCATGCACTCATCTTACCATCAATATCCTGCAAAACAACTCTCTTTTTCGAAACAGGCATAACTTCAGACTCCAGTCCGAGCCTCTTCCGCCTCCTAGAATACGTTCTCAAAACATCTTCCAAAGCTCTCTTCGGTCTAAAAACTCCAAACTCAACACGATTCAAATTCGACATGAACTTCTGAAAAATTACGAAAGCGAAGGGCGGCGACGGAGAGACGAAACGGCTGTCTTCGGTGAGTAAGATTGGGAGGATGGAACAGAGGTACTCGATACAGTGGATCGGGTCTAGGCATTTGGAGGCGAGTTCGGTGAGGAGAGATCGACGGTTGAGTGAGAGGAGGAGGAGAGAGAGGAGGTGCCAGGCTTGGTGGAGTTGAGTGGTGGTTGATGCGGTTGGAGTTGTGGTAATTTTTAGGGTTGAAATTGGGAGGTCAGGTTCCATGGAGGTCCAGATCTGGAGCAAAAAATTGTCTGAGTGAAAATGAGGAGAGAGAGAGAGGAGCGGGAAGGGGATTCGTGAGGGTTTTGAAGAAGAATCAAATTAGCGGTGTTCCCGCCAATGCACTCGAAAGCAATTTTACCCTTTTTTTTTCTATTGATTTCTCATTAAATATAATAGGAACGTTTCACTGACACCCCCGAGGTTTGCTTTAATGACATTTTGTACGTATGAGAAATGACCGTAAATTTGTGATTTCAATGTTCGTTTCACCGACACTCATCCAATAACCTTCAGATTACAAATTTGATGGAATTAGCCAAAGTGGGTTGTATTCAATAATAACATACATAATTAAAAAAATTGCTTAATTATCAAATTTTGTGACCCAAAAGTAATAAATTTGTTCTTTTTTTACACACAAAAAAGGGTTCTTTTGAACAGTAAAAATATATAGATGTTACTCCCTCCGTCCCAATTTTATAGTCCCTTTTGGGGATTCCAACTTAATAAGGGAACATAATCATTGTACTTTTGAAAACATGTTTTTCTTATTTTACCCTTCAATCATTACACTTTCTTACTTTTTCATTATTTTTAATTTGAAAATATAAGGGTATAAGAGGAAATTCCTTGATAATTACCCATTTAGTTTTGAAGTGGGACAATTTTTTTGGGACAACAAAAAGTATCAATTGGGACCATAAAATTGGGACGGAGGGAGTAATAAATTTTACTCTTTTCAATCAAAACAGCTGCTCCAATAAGTTGCTTTTGATTCATTCCATCACGTGTTTGCATAGACAATCATCGATTGGGGGTGTCGATGAAAACAACTAGGGTTTATTGTTATTTATCATACATGAGGGGCTATCTGTTATTAAGGAAAACCTCAAGGGGTGTCAATGAAATTTACCCAAAATTTTCAATTGTATGACAGTCTCTTGAATTTAGGTATATTTCAAGAAGTAAAATAAATTATTCCCACCGTGTGTTATAACCAGCAAAAACTTGCACGACATGGACAAAAATATAAGGAGACATAAAAAGATAAGAACTTAATTAGGGAAAAATAGATCATAAGTAGATTGTCAAACTAAAACCACATGACCTTCGAAAATGATTATTGTTCCCTATAAAAATAAAGCATTCAAAAATTATCAATTATTGTTAATAGATTTACCAG
This sequence comes from Vaccinium darrowii, assembly GCA_020921065.1. Taxonomy (NCBI): domain Eukaryota; kingdom Viridiplantae; phylum Streptophyta; class Magnoliopsida; order Ericales; family Ericaceae; genus Vaccinium; species Vaccinium darrowii. Next base: position 19,427,130 of record CM037162.1, on the reverse strand, counting down.
CCAATAAAGAAGTGAATTGAGAAAGTGAAAGGGTGAAGAAAGAAGTAAAATGAGATGAAAGAAGTAGAGAGTGTAATGCAGATTTTTTAATGATTTTAAATTTCTTTAGGAAAAAAATGATGGCTTCAAGTGGAATGCATCTCTTGAGTTCATTGAAGTTTTAGATTTGAATAAGCATATAATATTCATTTTTACATGGATGACCAACCGCTAAAATATAGAAGTAACAACTTTGGCACATCTCATTTTACGATTTTTGATGCAAATTTAATTTTCTCAAATTGCTAATAGTATATGAATAATTTGCCTAGATTATCAGGGTATAGAAACGGTTACGATCTTGTGAGTTTGGAAAACACACTTGCACATCATAAACCTGGAATTCTATACCTAATTTTTCAATGAATTCAAACACTTTTTTTTTTTTTTATTGATACTTCGGAAATATTTTTGGGTACGAGTACCCGGGAGTCCTGGAGAGCACCCCTGGATATCGGCTAGATACCAGCCCCATAATCGCTCAATCATTAACTTAAGAATCCTAGAAGCACCCAAAAAATCCCTTGCGATATGAAGTCCATGAGTCAAGTCATCGAGACAAGTGCCGCTTCGCAATGAACTCACGTTGAATACCAAAAATTCTCAAGTTGCAAGTTATAGTAGTGCCATTCCCATGCCAGAGACATCTCACCCCAACTCCTCCACCTCTCCTGCCTCATCTCCTCATCCTACAACATCACTGTCCACTACACCACCACCACCACTACCACCACCACCACCGCCGCCGCTGCCGCCCACCTCCGCTTGGCCAAACTCCATTTCAGTTCCCAAACCCGCCTCGAAAGTTCCCAAATCCACTTCCATGAACTTCCCGCCCCTCATTTCCTCTCCCCTCCCCCCAACCCCAATTCCTCCAAATTTCCTTCCCATCTCCAACCTTCCTTTGATGCTTCTATACAGCTTCGCCACCCCATGGCGGCACTCCTCCGTGACATCTCTGTATCAGGCGCATGCAGCACCCATCAACCTTCATTTTGTGTTTTACCTTTACAGTTAGAATATAAAAGGGCTTTGCCAACAGGCCGCATTGGCAAATCTGCCATTAGGGGGGGAAAAAAAATTGAACCTGGGTAGTACAAAGAGGTAGGATTTAACGAGTTATGAGGTAAACTACTAAAAAACAGAACTGCGGGATCACAAGCCCATTATGTACAAGCAAAATACAACCAAAAACAAAATCTATGTAGGTAAAAGAAAAGGCAGTAGTATTACAGTCCACTAGATTACTCAAACCAGCCGACGAACAAACAAATGATAGATTTACAAAGAAAAGGTAACACAAGGCATACGTTCCATTCTCGGTGAAGAAAATAACTTATACAGTCAAATAAAGACGAAGAAACTGTATCCTAGAAATGCTACACAGCAGAAATTACTCTGTTGAAGGCGAAGACAGGGAAAGATTTAAAAGGAAGCCAACCATGATTCCAATGAGTCCAGCGAAAAGTGCGAATTTGAAGGAGAAACCAATGTCACTTTTCCGATTCCTCCTCCTCTTCAGCATTTCCTGGGAAAGGATCAGAAAGTAAGTAAATTAGCAGCCGTACATTCTGGTATAACCTTTTCTTGTCAAGTACCACCTTGTAAGTGCAACTTTCAAAAACCGATCACAAAATAACATCAATCTTCCTCTTGACAATCAAAAAGAGCGTTGATGAATGAAAACAAGCAGTGGAAGTTCCCTGAAGGATCCACCTGATCCAAACTTCCAAATTGGTTCCAATCACTGGCCCAATAACTTGTTGGATCATCACATGATGGCCCAAAATGCTCAAGCCTAAATCATTTGGTAGCAAGGGATGGTCCCTTACATTGGAACTTCTTCTGACCCACCAATGTGGGACAAACATTGAGTTAATCCAATCTCCCCCACTTAGTACACAACGTACTTGTTTCAACAACACGCATGACCCAACAACCTTCCTGGTGACCAAGGTGTAGAGCACTCAGCTTGATCCATCATGCCCCATATGCCATGCAAAGTAACTTAACGTATATTTATGCAGAATATCCTAACTACTAAGAAATACAGGTCTGCATTAAACAAGTCAACAAGAAAAATCTTCAAAATTCTCATACTCCGAGGAGACTTTGGCAGTAATCCACATCTAGTTATGTGTGCAGTGTGCTTGTGGGATCTAGTCCGTTGCTATTAAGTTACCAATTTAACAGTTGGGTGTCCAAAATAACTCGAATAGTAACTATCAAAAATCGTCTTTCCTAAGTTCTCTAACTCCACGGTGACTTAGGTAGGTATCCATGTCAGGTTATGTACTTCAGATTGAAATAGTTAATGGATTGAAATACGATGACCGAAGTGGGAAAAAGAGACAGAGCAACTAAGCAGGATTGAAATAGGATGACCGAAGTGGGAAAAAGAGACAGAGCAACTAAATAACAAACCAGTTCCTGCTGCAGCTGCTGTGTTTGTCGAATAGCTGTATCCCTTTCATCCTTGAACCGCTGCAAAACCTGATTCTGTATAGAAGCAATAACAACATTAAAGTGTGCACATAATCTCAAAGACCAGCAAGAATTAGGATTTCATAGATATATAAACTGGGGACCAAAAGCTAGTGGACATGATATGAAAAAGTACATAATGATGCATTTCGTTACTTAAAAGGTCAAAACTTTTATCCTTCCTCAGTCCTTACAAAGACTTTTGCTCAAACAATGATGCATTCCTGTTGAATGAAAGAACAACATATTAAGAACTAAAGTTGAATTTTTAATATGCACAAGATGCACTCTTTTTAGGAATTTCGCCAGGTGAAGGTTTACTATCAATTTGCAAGTGGAGTGGTAGCCTGATGGTAGGCACCAAAACTCCCATACATCTGCCTAGCGTTCAAATCTCACTGACTACAATTAACACTACAGAATTTTGCCGAGCAAAAAAAAGCACCAATTTTATGCAAGAAGTGAGGAAACGAGTATTTGCAAAACTGTAATGCCTTTGAATGGCACTTGAAGGATACACTTTGGCAAACAATGAAGAGAGAGATATGATAGATTTATAACTTCAAAGATATTTTGTACTCTATAATCAGTTTTAAGTAACCAGGAAATCTGAGAACGGGGAGGAGTATTGTTGGAATTATACAGCCCTTTAGGCGTGAATGTTGACATTCATAAACTTCAGAGCAGTTGACATGACTGGGAGCGTTTCATAAATGGATCCTATCTGGTCACATTGACCAGTAAACCTAAGATTTAGAAAACAGAAACAAATTGTGACGACCAATGCTACAGGCACTAACATCAATGCATTATTGAAAACATGGATAGACTCATCCAGTGAAAGAGTGCACACATTTAGCGTAATTTGTATACTAGTTAGTGCCTGTAGCATTTCTGCTCTATCCAACTCAGCAAAACTTCTACAATTTACAATATATATTACTATGTCAAAGGCTTCACTTAAACTGAAGGCTGTTGCAAAATAGAAGGGAAAAGAAAACCAATCATAGAACTAATGAGGAAAGAATATCTCGTCGAGATACTCACATCATCAACGCCTGAGGAGCTGTGCATCTGCAATTGACAAAAATAAAGAGGATTTATGGCCAAATGGAACCAAAATAGCTCTTCCTCGATTGGAAAATGTGAAGCAGAAAAGGGATATCCCTAAATTCTAACAAAAAAACACAAGTACTCACAGAGCTGTTATCAGAACTTCGTTTGGAGCCCTTTAATGCTTCGTCTTCCATGTCTCCAAGGGCAGCTTGAGGATAGATATAGACAACCCTCAGTTTGCGTTCTTCTATCGTCTTTCCACTGTCCCTGTTGAACTGGGTGCAACAAGATCCATCATTTGCAGGTGAAAAAGATTTTTGTTTACAATTATTATTTCTTTCTAAAATTCCAAAGTGATGTAATCAAGCCCAAGAAAATAATTTACAGCTACAAATTCTTACAGTATCTTGTGGAAGCTCATCAATTTCAGTCTGTGGGGGCACAATTGTACTCTGCAGGAGAAATTTATCCTTGCACTCTGTGTCCAGAGGGTATTCTTTTTGAGCTTGAAGGGTGACTGCATATGACCATTGAGTTGAAAGTTTAAAAAAAAAAAAAGCTTTAGAAATGAAAATAGTGATGCAGTAGAATTAAGGGTAGTTGTGTCATTTTAGCGTCCTCTGCGTAGGGTCTTGAGGCTATAAATAGGCATCTAGACTCTACAGCTTTCGTTAGGTAGTATTTGATATTTGAAGAATCATATTTTGAGAGCTTTTGCTCCTTGTATCCCGAGTTTAGGGATTTCTCTCTCTATTATATCTAGTTCTAGATTTGATTGTATTTCGGTTTGCATCATTTGGTATCAAAGCACCTAGCTCGATCCTCGCCCTTTATCTTGCCTGAAACTTCGCCCAAAACCTAAATATCACTAGAAAACTCGCTGGAGACCTAAAATGGAGCTGGAGCCCTAAAACACCTTAGTTTATTTCGAAATTCAAGGATCTTTTCATATTCAAACCTTTCAGCCCCAAATCGAACCTATTCGTCCTCTACAAAGCTGAATCGCACCAGTTCGACCCCGAAAACCCTAGGTCTAGCCTATCGACCTCGAACAGACCTCTAAACACTCAAAACCGCACCGGTTCGACCTTCAATCCTTCCTCAAAGCACTCAAAATCGCACCAGTTCAACCTTCAATCCTTCTGAATCAACTTGTTTCGAACCCTCATCTTTCTGCTGGACCCATTCGAACCTCGTTTTTGCTTGAATCAGAGACCTGGACATGCGATGTGCAATTTCCTCGCTCTTATCATTGTTTCAAATCTCGTTTCAGTGTTTTTTGTAGGCAAATTGATGGTTTCGAGCTTGACCCAGTGATTTCAGCCTCTTTTATTGGATTTACAGGTTTTGATTTCATCTGGTTTTGTCTCATTTGGTGTGATGTGCGTTGGTTTACTGGCGATTTGTTTTGGGTTGTCACTATGTGGAGTCGTTACTTTGCTTGCAATTTCGTGGTGGTTTGGAGTCCCGAGTTGACTGGGTGTTGGTTATTTGGGTTGATTTGCTTGTTTAGAGTTGATTTTTGGGTGTTGTAATGGCTCATAAAGTAGGTAGATGTAGAGGTAGAAAATTGGTGGTGAGCAATGGTGATGGAATTGAGAATGATTGCAATTTGAAATGAAAATCAGAATGAGATTAAAGAGCTTAGTGAACATGTTACCTTGTATGACAAAGTGCGGCGTCCGACCAAAAGTATGGATTGCATTCTATTGGGGAATTGTTCTAGTGCTCCGCATTGGCATAGAGCAAATTTGGTTAGATTTGAACACACATTGGTGAACAATGGTGGTAATGAACTTCCCAAGTTTTGTGGAAGCTCACAAGACTTCGTTGATTGCTTGAACTCTCACGGCTGAACTCCATTGAGAGGGTTTTCGATTATTGTCATGTTACCGAAGAAAACAAGGGGAAATTGGTATCTAGTTGCCTTAAGGGAAGAGCTTCAGATTGTTGGACACAGCTCAAAATTAGTCAACAAAAGAGAGGCAAAGAAAATATTAGAGATTGGGATAAGATGAAAAAGAAGCTCAAGGACGGAGAACCATATCTCGAGTTGGAAGTTGGTGAAAAGGCTAGTGAGAATCTTCTTAATGCCCTCTTTGTTAAGGAGGTGAGTGAACCATGTTGTGACTTGTGATGATGAATATGAGAATAATAACATTCCAATCTTTGATGAGTATCCAAGTGAAGAACTTGAATGTATTCATGAAAGTAATTATATCTTTGAGATTGAAGATGACTTTGAAGATTTGCCTATCTTTGATGAGTCTTGGAGAGAAGACTATGGAGGTGACTTTCAAGACGTTCTCATGTTTGAGGAGTTTCCAAATGAGGACATTGATGATGATGATGTTATTCCTAAATTTGATGAATTCCCACATGAAGAGTTTGAAGATGATTCCGTCTTTGAGACTCGTGGTGAATTAAACAACATTCCCATTTATGACGAGTTTGAAGATGAGTTGGGGGATGAAGAAGAAAAAGGACTTAACTTATCGATCAATGAGTCTTTCTTGACACCTTGGGAAGATAGTTGACAAGTTTTGGAGGCAAGCGGTGAGGTAGAGGAAATCTATGACTTTGACTTAGATGATTGCTCTCAACACTTGCCTTCAAAGTTGTCCATGGAGCAAGGGATGCAAGATGTTCAAGTTTATGCAGCATTCGTGTCAGAAACAACTTTAGTTCCTAAACCTTCGCATATGGAGGTCCCAATAGAGGGCAACAACTATATTGAACTTGAAGATCTTTTGGGACAGTGTTCACTTGAGAAAGTCTTGGGCATGATCTTGGACACGACGTGAAATTGAAATTCCTTTATGCTAGGGTTGATGATTCCTGTGATGTTTTGGAACCAAATGTAATCACATATGCCGACGAAGTGTTGACCGTAAGAGACACAACAAATGGACGATTTCTTGGCATATAAGCATTGATGCAGTGGATGTACACAAACGGAAGCTCATATTGAAGATGGGTTATTGCAATAGGGTGACGTGATCAATAAATTGCAGCCACAAGCCTAATCCGAAGCTGCATGCGTTTATATTTCTTTATTTAGTTATTTTGTATCTTCTTGTCCAACTTGAGGACAAGTTTGTTTCCATTAGAGGGAAAGTCGTGATGCAGTAGAATTAAGGGTAGTTGTGTCATTTTAACATCGTCTTAGTGTGTGTAGCTTAGTTGCAGGATCCTTCTAAAATGGGTGCGCTCCCCAGATGGGAGCTCGACGGGAGCTTGCTCACATCTAGATGGGAACCCGCTCCTAAATTGGATGGGAGCTTCCACACTAATTTTAAGGACGAAATTCTCACTTCTCTTTTCAAATATACGCACGGAAGAGGAAAAAGAAAAAAGAAGCAAGAGAGATTTAGGACTCTCTCTTTCTCATCTTGTATTCTACTAATTATCTACGTATTAAGACCATATATCTGGCATAATTTTTTTTATTAGGATGTCATCACTCACTCATGTTTATATATATAAAATGTTTATAGGCACACTCTTTTTGCAACTAAGACATATGTACAATACGTACAAATATATATAAATTTATCCAAGTATATTTATTTATTTATTTATTTATTCATTAAGTATTACCTCGCCGCTCCCAACCTAGGGACCTTCTACATATTGTCATATTCCCGCTCCCGCTCCTTGCAACTTAGGTGTGTAGGGTCTTGAGTCTATAAATAGTAGTTCCATTGTCACTTGGCTATTTGATGCAAACCGAAATACAATCAAATCTAGAAAAATATTAGAGATAGGATCCCTAAACTTGAGATACAAGGAGTAAAAGCTCTCAAATATAGTTCTTCAAATATCAAAAACTACTAGCAATGACAAAGTGGTACTCAACAAGTAGCTGACATGTAATTAGTCAAATCTAGCAAAGTATCACAAACAACAAACCCCAGTCTAGGAGGTCACCTGAAAGGCTAACAGATGCTCAATTTTTAGCCGACCATGCAGCAAGAAGATTTCTTAAAAGGACCAGTGTTCATGATGGATACAGAGCCCAATATTTGTAAGTATAGACATGGCATTTCTCTTGCCCATCAGAAATATGCTGAGGGCTGAGCACATCCTAATCATAATGTCTAGTTTCATAGTTAATATAACTATATGTTTCTCTAAAACCATTGACAAGGCCCAGAGTGGTCAGTCTAGCACCATTTTGACATGAGAAAAAGAAGGCTGTACACAAATGACCCATCCAGGAAAGTATTTATTGGTAACTATGTGTCTATTCGATAAGCTATGCCATGCCTACAATAAAAATGATACTACCCAGATATCGAAGTAGTAATTTGTCACGTGCAAAGTTCCTTGATCGTTGTTTATGCCGCACACATGACGATGAGTTCCAGCATTAAAAAATCAGAAAATTTCTTTAACGGTCAACTGCATTTCCAACCAAAAGATCTTATCAAAATAAAAAGTAGCACCTCTTATGACAGATGAGTCCCACGGCTGGATAACACCAGAGTTTGGTCGCACAAAGTACTTTTTCGGAGAAGTAGTTTTGACCTAGTCATCAAAACATGGATACCGTAATTAACTCATACCTAGTTAACTCCATACCGAAGTAGCTTGAAAAAAAAAAAGAGAGATTCAATGAGAAGCAATTATATACATATCTGATAAGAGTAGTACCTTGAAGGCAACATAATGTTCTGTGTTGTTTGCAACTTTAAGATCACAATAGCTTTGTTTTTCCAACTCAACTGATCAATGAACACATAGGTCAGAAGTCAAAGCTTTCAAGCAACGTGGTTTAAAGACTACAACTAGGAATGAAACAAGTATTAAATTCACAATAATGAAGCAAAGTAACTATTGAGGGAGCCATTTTAACATGAAAAACCACCTGGTTGGATGCAGCATACAGCCCAATAAGAGGCAGAAATACTCAATTTCCGCCAATTGAAACCCACCCTATGAAGAGCACTAAATAAATATATCACATAACACCAAGAGAACAACTAGAACCATTTCAGATTACTGCTTACTTTCTGCCAAAGTTAGCATTGGTCCTAACTCCAGTGAGTCAGTGACTGTTCAAACATGCTCTAAAACACGGGCAAATACGTTACGCTCATGCCCAAAAAGATTCTTTTAACAGCGGCCATGACGTTGATAACAAACAATTTCGATCAAATTTAAATGCACCATGTTACGACTGAAAACGATGTCCAATTTTGCAACACAGCTCTCTAGGGATACAACTTCAGCTAAATCACATTTTACCTCTCCTTGCCCATGACTGCAGCCCCATTATCTGATCCTAGATTCCTACCTCTCCCTTGGCTTGTCTTGGCTTAGCAAAATGCTGCTTGGCCCTTCAAGAACCATTGTTTCCTCCTATTCTTCACATAATATTTGGTTTATCAAAACCATTCAAGTATCAGGACTAAACCATTTTGCAACGGCACCAAACTCCACAAATAACACAGGTCAAAAAGATGTTTCTCATAAGTAGCAAAGAAAGATCTTAATTTTTAAGGGGTACAAAGCCCAACCTGAGCCATTAATTTACCAACTTGCAACAGAAATGTATAGTGATCAATAAGAAAGTACCAGAGTTCCATTTCTTCATGCTCATGTAAAATTGCTTTCTACCCGTTTTGTTTATGTAAAGGATATAGTAGGTTGGGTAGCTCTTGCTATCTTTTTGGGCATCCAACAATAATATACCCGCTAATTGGATGTCCACAGGATTGAGACTTAAGGCCAGGTTTGTTTTGGTAATCCGATGTCCACCTAGCCTAATATTGCATGGAGTGGGACTTGTACTTCCTACAGATCTATCCCATTCTTGGTTGTACAACTCAAAAATCGGGAAAACCTAAACTGACAATCTTCAATTTGTTTGCCACATAACCGTATTTCTTTCAAATTGGACAGCCACTCTTCCTGATTAACCATGAAACGCTCATGATGGGATCTCGAGATTGAAGCCTACGATAGTTTTAGAGTATCTCATGATGGGATCTCGGGATTGAACTATAGTTTTAAGAATATCGTTCGTTTTCCTATTCTCAATCATAGCCTATGCACCATCATTTGAGCCTTCAGACATCAAGTATGGTGGAAGTCGACAATAAGTCAAATCTGTAGGAAAGGTCAGCGCGTAGGGTGACGAGGCAGTTAACCATCCTATATAAGCTCGCCACGTGGCTCGGAAAGCCCCAAAAGACACGTCATAACTCGGTAGCTAACGATGGCTAGGGGAAAACCCCACCGCGAGGGTAACCACCTCGAGGAAGGAACGTGACAGAATTGCAGGTGCCCTGAATAAGGGAAACACCACTTAGAAGGAAGCTCACCCCTCGCGAGGTCCTCAGCGAAGAGGGTTGCCGCGACGGGGAAGAACGAATGCTCACGCGAATACGCGAACCAAGCTCGCGACAGTACCTGGTCAAAAGGCAGGGGTAGGGAAGTCGATACGAGCTCGAATTATGTCTTGGCGCGAGCCAAAAGGCTCACGACCATGCCCAACACCGCGGGAATTGGGGAGATACAAGTGGCTTGGTGGCTTTAAAGGGTTAGGGGTCGCTGCGAGGGAAATGATGCACTAGAATGACCCAAAGGAAGCTTCCTAACGGCCAATAACATCACCCACGTCGCCCAGGTATACGGAAGGAGTACGTGTCATCATATTATTGGGGAAGTGTCTGCAACCCAATGATGGGGTACAGATCCCTATAAATATGGGGCATTCATTCACAAATTAAAAAAGAGAGAGAGATTCTGATTCATCCTTGGAGCACAGAAATCCTAGAGAGAGAAAGTGACTCAGAGCCCTGGAATCAAGAACATTGTTCTTGCTGGTGCTCGCGAGCCCGTCTAATCTCTAGAACTGTGGTTTGAGGACGATGATGATTCAAAGAGGAATGAAATGAATACTGATGCCTTCTCTTTCTGTATACTTGGCTTAATCCTTCACCCCTTTACACACTCTCCTATTCCTATTCATTTTTTATTAACCATTAGTTATTGTTTGCCTCTCCAAATTTAAAGATTATTTGAATTAACGAAGAACCTATCCTACAAAATCTAATCACCGCTACCTCATGCATACACATTAAGTCATAACACCAAATTAGATTGGGCTTTTGAGTAATGACTGATTCCCAAACGATTTCCCCTAACATAAATCTTCCATCACATACTTACGAAAAAAAATCTGCCCATAACTTTTGCTGCGAAATACAAAATGTAAGGAGAAATTCATGCACTTTTACCCGGTGTCCGGTGATATCCCCATTTGTTCGAAGTAATCAAATAAATTTCCTAAAACCAATCTTATTTAGAAAAAATTCTGAACTCCCAGAGCAGGTGCGAGTGAAAGACAATACATAGCTGAAGATATATAGAAGATACATGCAGAGAGAGAGAGAGAGCGTACATTGGAACTTGAGCTCTTCTGGATGAACAGAGATCAACTGGCCCGTATCAGTCATGGTGAAGCCACAAACAAACAATCAGATCAAACCTTAGAGCAACCAACACAACCTGCCAAACGTACAACGAAACCAAAATGGAAACAAAACCCTAAGTCCGTAATTCCGTAGCGCTCTCTCTCTCTCTCTCACATACACAAACAGAGAGAGAGAGAAGAAAACAAAGAGTATAAGAAAGAACCTGACGGAAGTTTAGGATCGAATCGATACTAGAATGTAGTGTGAAATTGGTTCGAAGATTCAACCGCCCGAGATCGGGTCCCTGTTCCGAACCAAATACTGCTTCCAATTTATGCCACAGAATTTTGTATCTAGAGAGAGAGAGAGAGGTCTCTTTCAAATTTTTCACACACAGCGAGAGATGAGAGAGAGAGGGGGGAGAGAGAGAACGGGGAAAAGGGCAGCTGAGTGGGTGACGCGTGGGGTGGGTTTTAAGGACGCAGATGGTGACGTGAGCTTCACAATAGGAAGGAGGTGGGGCCTGATGACGTGTCACTGGCAATTTTTTTTTTTTGGGTAAATGTCGCTGGCATTAAAACTTTGAAGAGAGTCGTTACGTGTCTTAAAAGTTTATTTATTATTAAGAATTCAAGCAAGTTGATTATCGCCTTATCGGGCTATTTAAAAAAGGGTAAACCTGGGCGTACAGAAAACGTACAAATCGCGTTCGGGGACCCATTTTTGGGTCCCACAAGAGTGATCCGAACCGTTCATTTTTCTTAAAAAAAAATTTCGAGTGGGCCCACCAAAAATCAGCTCAATCGGACGGTTAGAAGTGCTTAAACCAAAGTCCCACCATTTCATTTGATTTGAAACGGTGGGACTTTGGTTCAAGCACTTCTAACCGTCCGATTGAGCTGATTTTTGGTGGGCCCACTCGAAAAAATGTTTTAAGAAAAATGAACGGTTCGGATCACTTGTGTGGGACCCAAAAGTGGGTCCCCAAACACGATTTGTACATTTTCTGTACCAATTTTTCTGTACCCCAGCAGGGTCCTTTAAAAAAAGAGAGACTTGGGCCATGTTCTACTGACTTGTTTTTTGGTTTTTGTTTTTTTTTTATTTTTTATTTTTAGTTTTACAAAAAAAACAACTAGTTCTATTAACTAGTTTTTTTGGTTTTTTGAGTTGTGTTATCAAACTACCAAGCTACCTTTGTACCCAAAGGATAAAGGATTTGAATGGGGTAGATTCGTAATTTTACATGATTAAAGTGATTTGGTTTTTTTTAGCTTAATAGAATTAAGTGGTTTTTTTGTTAGTTTTTTGTGGGATTTTTTTAGTGGAATGGGGTAGTTTTTTAGTTAAAACAAAACTAATTTTTTTTAGTGGAACATGGCCTTAGGCTTCCTTCTTCAACAGATTTTTGTTTCATAAAATCTCACATTTTATAACACTCCAATCTTAACACATAAAATGTAAAAGTGATTTTATGAGATTTTCATAAAATCCTCCTAAAATCTATAGGAAAATCACTATATTTTATCAGTTGGGAAAACAATTCCATTTTATCACCCCTCCATAAAATATTCATTTTATAATATTTTCATAAAATGTACCTAAAATCTATTGAAAAACAAGGCCTTAAGGCAATAATTCAAAATATTTGACATTTTTAAAAGTAAAGACAATAAACTTTTATAACCGAACATAAAGACAAAAAATATTTGACATTTTAAAGAAAAAGACAATGAACTTTTGCGATCAAACCTAAAGAAAAAATGAATTAGTGAAATGTTACTAAATTTTAAAAGTTCTAATTTCGTACAGAAAATTTAAAAAAAAAAATCAAATCCGGTCTCCTAGCCGACCCCCACCCCTCCGTCCGACTACTTCTGTCGACCCAAAAAAATAGTGACATTTTATTAATTTTTAAAAGTTCTAATTTCCTACAGGAAAAAAAAAATCAATTGCTACTTCCACTGACCACCACCCCATGCCCCACAATCCTCATCTTCGGCCGACCACTTCTGTTGACCCAAAAAATTAGTAATATTTCACTAATATTTAAAAGTTATAATTTCATGCGAAAAATTTTAAAAATTGACCAACTAGTCAACTAACAACTCCTAAAACTGGTGAAAGTTCACTAATCATCCTAAAATGGAGTATAATAATATATCAAACTTCATAGTTAGTGAAACCTCACTAATCATCATAAATCATCATAAGATGCATACAAAAATCCAATCTTCATCACATACCCAAAAATTACGTCTCCAATCCAAGCATTCACAATATTCGAACTTAATTGCCCGAATCACAATAATTTTTAACAAGAATCTAGTGACAACTCGCTAAACTCATACTTGATTTTTTGTAGATGCAAAACGAACCCGCCGAAAAATTTCCCAACTTTCGAATCAAAATCTAAATCGTGAAAAGATACAAAAAGCATCATTATACACAGAGAGAGAGAGAGAGAGAGAGATTTCACTGTTTGGAATATATTTGTAGATTTTCCCACATTGATACATATTGCAGCATTGCTACATACCCAAAATCCATACCCAGAAAGTGTCCAGAATTTGAAATTTAATGGTCCAGATTCTGGGCACTTTTCTGGGTAATGAGACTTTCCGTACATATAGACGTTAATATGTGTGATTCTTTTCTTCACTCAAATCCCTTTTCTCATTGATCAGTCACCAAAACCTTGGTTTTCTGATCTTGATAGACTCGTTTGATCAATCTCCTGCTGTTTAATGTTCCTTTGCAAAAAAGGGAGGGAGTATTTTTTAGCTATTGTGTCCGCACCGGATGTACATCGTATTGTGTATCCTCCGCATTATCCAGTGGTCTACAGTCTACTGCTTGATGTTTGGTTATGTACTCCATCTTTTTAGTTTTGAGGTTTTTTTTTTTTTTTTTTAATCAAGCTTGAGAAATCCACATTGTATCAAGCTTGAGAAATCCACATTGGCCGTCTGGCTCAAGGATAGTAAAACTTAAAGGACCCTCTCTTAAAATGAGAATATGTGCCATCCTTCCAGTCAATTGAGACAATTTTGATGTATTTATGGCTAATTTATTCTTTTAAAAAGGGATTGGATAATATAGAAATAAAGATGGGGATAGAAGGGACAAGCGTCGGGGTTCACAGAATATGAATGGATTATATGACAATCGAAATTGGTAGGACTGTGTTTGGTTAAAGTAGGATAAGATAAGATAATTAGGAGGAGAGGACTAGCTACTACCACCCCCTCAACCCTAGTATTAACTAGGGTGAATTTCCACTACGGTATTTTTCGGTGTTTTTGGGATTCTTGGACTACAAGTTGTCAAATCAATTAATGTGTTAATGTATGTGAGGAGAATGACTTATAGAGATGACAACTTGTAACTAAGAATACCAAAACTACCGAAAATACATTAGTGGAAACTCAGCCTTAGCCCTTATATGGGATACTAAATGGACAAATAGTCTCATTTTATCCGGTCTCGCGGCTAATCCCGAGTTCAGCAGACGCAGGATTAAAAAATAATGGGAGATATGAAGACCCGATCGTGTGAGTGTCCGATCTCATCCCATCCCTTCTTTCTAATCCCATATAATCAAACAAAATGATGTGGACAGTAACCTATACCAACATTAACGTATGACTTGCGTAAAATGGGCTGTACTAAAATACTTACGTGTTAGTGACACGAAAATGTATAAACTTCATTCAATTATTCTCATCATCATCGATGTAATCGGCAGGGCAGATTCATGAATTCAAGAGGAGTCGAATCAGGAGCAGAAAAAAAATTGTAAAAGGATTTCCAAGTTTGTAGAGAAGACTTTCTTATTAGAATATAAATAGCGTTGCATTAAGAAATTGTCAATAACACTTCATCAACCACGTGTGATGTTAAATCACAAGGGGTTGGCAAAGTGGTTTTACTTGACACTTGGAGTTTGCTCTCACCTAAGATTTCAGGTTCGATTTCCCTTGTCAGCAATCTCTTGGGACTACTGGGGGTTACGCCCGGCCGGTTGTTACGTTCAGGGTCCCGAAATTAGTCAAGATGCACGTAAACTGACTCGGACATCCGATTATAAAAAAACGACGTGTAATAAAATATTAAGTAGTAGCATTCAATGATAAATTGCGATACAAAATATATGGTAGGTATATGGTAGGTCCCAGAAAGGAGAAAAAAAAAATGTAGGTAGTGGTGGGTTAATGTATTGATATATGGACTTCATTAGTTATCCGCATAAAGCCATAAATAATGATCACGTATTGATTTGTTCGAGTCTTTTTTTTTTTTTTTGCCAGATGATTAGCGGGACAAGGGAATTAGTAGTATTAGTAAGTTAGACAAACCACGCCTCTCGTGGGGCTTGAACCTCCGCCTCCACCGAAGAGTCATATTCTTATTTAGAGAGCATATGTTTGCGAGATAAAAAAAATGGTTGGATAGATTAATTCGCGGGTTCAATTGCTATATAGTTACAGGATTTGACAATGAAAATAGACTATCCTACGAGATTTTGTGATCGATCTAGTTGATCAGATAAAATGTTGCACAAAAATGCATGCCATCTTGTGCATTGATGCCTATCCAGTTTCAGGCAATAAAAAGTTTATTACCACTGAGGTCAGAAAATAAGGGGGTGTTTGGGAGCCTACTTTTTAGCTTTTGATTTTTGACTTTTTGGTTTTTTGGTTTTTTGGCTTTTGGTCAGAATGAGTTTTGGATGTGAGAGGAGTGTTTGGGAGAAATGTGCAGAATGTGTTTTGGAAAGGGAAAATGAGAAGTAGAAATCAAAAAAGAGCTCCAAAGCTCTTTTTGATTTCTGGCCCAGATTGTTCAAAATGGAAAAACTGTTTTTGGAAAAACTATTTCTCCCCTTGGTTGCCAAACATCCATAAACCAAAAAAGAGAAACCAAAAAATCAAAAAAGAGGGGGCCAAACACCCTCTAAATATTTATTACCATTAACATCAGTCACTCTTTTTTAAACACCATTAAAGTCAATTTGACACTTAGGGTGTCATACAATTTCATAGGATTTTAGAAATTAGGCACTTTCATATGATTTTGAGGGTTCAGACACTTTCATTAGGGCACTCTAAGGTTTAGGTTTAGGCATTTTCATAGGGTATCCTAGCTAGGGTTTAGGTTTTGGCGCACTTTTCTATTATAGGGTTTTTAGTGGTTTATGCACTTTCCTAGGGTACCCTAGGATTTTAGCCACTTTCATAGGGTATCATAAGGTTTAGGTTTAGACACTTTCACAAGGTACCATGCCTAAACCTAAACTCTAGGGTACCCTATGAAAGTGTCTAAACCACTAAAACTTTATAATAAGAAAGTGCACCCTGAACCTAAACCCTAGGATTTAGACACTTTCATACGATTTGAAGAGTTGAAGAGAAAGAGAAATTGCCTATAGGGGATGAGGAGAGAGGGAGAGAGAGAGAGAGAGGGAGAGAGAGACAGCAATAGGAGTTGGTGGTGCATTTTTGGGGAAAAAGTGGCGCTGGGCGTGCATGGTATGGGAAAAATGGACTGGCCTGTACTTTCCCTGACAATAAAAATGTGAGAGGATGGTAAACTTTTACAACACCCAAGTGTAAAAGAAAGCAAATGATATTATATGCGACAATCTAAATTTGGACAATTCATTTGTTGCAATTAATAGCTTGTATTTGTTCAAAAACTCTTCTTGACAAAATTTTTTAGAACAAATCCGAACTATTAATTATAGGGAATTAATATCGGCACTCCCCATTTTTGTCTCTATTAGGTGAAGTTACTAAACCGTCCTTACACTTTGATAGCAAGAGATAAATGTAATTATAAAGTAAAAGGACAGTTTAGTAACTTTACCTAATAAAGACAAAAAAAAAAGGGCGTGTCAATATCAAAATGGGAAGTGCCCATGTAATTATATTCATGTATGATCCAGATAATTTAGACCATCTATCAAACTTAGACCAAAGAGTAGGAGAATATGAGCCCATACATGCATGGCATTCCTCTTCCAAATACGAGCATGAACGTATTTTTCAAACGTATTTCAAACAATTAAAATTCGCGAGTTCAAAGATTGAAGGCAAAATGCGTATAAAAATGATTGAAAGAAGGGGCAAAGAGCCTTATCAGAGGATTATGTACCTACTAGTCGTATTCCACCCATGCTTCGCACGGTATTAGACTACTATGATCTGTGAGACCAGAACTCGCAAAATTATGACCATCAAACGAAAATGTAGTAAGCCGATGTAGAGGCCAACTCAAAACAACACAAGAAAGAATTGTAATTTACATTCATCAGGAAAGGGTAAAAACAAATTCAGTTCTTTCAATTTGCAAGGGAAGCTAATGACAAAGGCTTTTCAAAGGTAGTAGAAAAATACACTGACAAGAAGATGCATTGAGGGTTTTTCATTTGAAAGTCGAAAGCCTGGGCAGCTTATGTCTCAAATAGTATAGCTTTGCTCTCCTGACTTTCCTGTGCTTGATCACTTTTATCTCTTTAAGGATTGGTGAGTACCTGCACATAAAAAAATGGAAGACAGATTCAGGTACCATCGCCTCTTTACATGCTTTAGAAGTTATAGCAGAACAGATCATACAATAACAAGGTCTTCAAAAGGAAAACTTCAGCTTATGGATATTTCTTCAACGGAATAAGTAAATCGATTCCAGTCATCTTTCCAATCTATAGACATTACCGAGGTCAAATGTTGGGAACATGAAGATAACTAAACAAAAAACTACATCACGTGCACATAAGATTTCCATATTGCAGACGGGAGATCACAGTGCGTTATCTATGTGCTACATTCTTTCTGAAGTAGTCAAGAGGGGAGACAGAGAGAGAGACAGAGAGAGGTATATCCTTCATTTTGCGGAGAAATTTGAAAAAGCATTGTTGAATCATACTTGACTGCAGTGGCGGCGCAAAATTTTGTAGTACGGTACTCAAAATCTACATTTCTATTAATCAGCAATATGTACGCAAATTATACAAACACATGGGATTTTACCAACATCCTTAAGTTTTCATATTTTGAGCCAAGCCTTATTAAAACAGCCCATTAATACAATAATATGTTTTTGAAGGAAATTGTATTGAATAGGTAGGCATGGACTGTTTTGGAGACATGCTCTTCTTATTCGTCCTAATCACTACGATGATATGACAAGATTTCTAGTCGTAGTCCTGGCCCCGAAGAAAGATTATTCGAGACTACTAAACTTGAGTGTTGTTCTCAACAGAAGTCTTGTAGATGAAGCTTGAAACGTAGTTGAATTTCTTTTAAGAATTTTGTTCACAAATTCATAAAATAAACAACCAAAAAATCTAAAACAGTTAGATCTTATGAATACAAAACCAGTACAGCTAGACCATAGGACATTGAGCCGACCATCGAGATATAAGACTGAGCACAATGTTTATACAAATATTTTTTCATACTTTTGTCATTATAAGCGTGAACTTTGCTTGAGTTAATATAGTAAGTGTTCAATTATGAGCTACCTAGGTCAATGGTTGTTGATGACAGACTAGACGCCTAGACGGAGTGTTCGAATAATGCCTGAAAAAATTCCAACTAATAAAATCTCAAATACAAATAAAATCAGGTTGTTCCACTGCACACCCATTATTGAGTGTGCATCTGTGACTGCTAACTTGCACAAACGATACAAGAACACAGAACACCAAAAGCATAAGTAACCAAAACGAAAACATGAAACAGAATCATCAATTGAATGAAGCATCTAGCCAGCCAGGCAGCCACTAAATTCTGAGCCTTGATACCACAGAACATTCTAATGTTTTGCGAGTTCATCCCAAAGAAAGCGAATCCCTTCAGGTCGGGAAGATGCAGATAAAACGCTAATAGCCTGATGTCAGCTTCTACGGCAAAAGCTTTTAAGAAGAGAAGTATCAACGCTAAAAGTAAACTTTTCAAAAGAAAATCTTTTTTTTTTTTAATAAAAAATGTATAGATGAAATTCTATGCGTAACATTCAGATGGTGTTCAACATTTGTGATTTTGGATCCGAGGGTTAATTAAAAATTACAAATTAGAATTGAGAACTTTTTAACAGAATTCACTTTCATGCTTGACTGCATCTCTCTCTCCTACATTCACTCTGGTGACTAGCCCACTATTTCTGATTTTGACGAGATAATTGTTTGATTTTATGCTGGTATCAGGTTACGTCATACGCTAGGATACATATAGTCTTCTTCATGTTGGAGTGTCGGACGCAGCAAAAGGTAACCACACCCACCTACAAATGGTTCCCAATAGGTTAAGATAACTGCTACCCAGATTTTAATGGGCTATAAGCATGTAGATTGGACCTAGCTCAGCGCATACGTAGATGGCCTGCACTTTGGTTAAAGGGAGGCTACTAGTTCACCATGGAGTAACACCAAACATATTCATATTCCCTCCCCTGGCAGATTCTCCCTTCTTCTTCACTAACATGATCCCTTTCCAATGACTTAGAAATGAAGTAAGCTCCTTCATCCCACCTAACAGGCTTTTTGTAATATCATTGAATACTCTCTGTATCTAAAAGACTTCCTATAATATACACGAGTACTGTTTTGCTTTCCCCAAGAGAAATGTTGTTAAGTTACTTCACCGAAGTAGCATCACACCTGCTAGAACTTCCAGAGTGGAGAAAAAGTTGTCAAAATTTTTCTTTTCTCCAGGAAGTGCCAGTTGGAAACTTGGACCCATAGTCAATCATAAGTTTTTTCAAGCTCAACCTAATTTAAGTGGGGGAAAGGCACCCTCTGACTTGAAGATAGGAGGAGAAGGTCATTAACTTGGGTGTACATTACAGTGTGTCTATGTACATCCTTCTGCACCTGGCAAAGTGATGGTGTCAACTGTCAACCCTCAGTAACCAAACAAGTTGAATTACCGGAAAACCATAATCCAGAGGGAGATCCAGCAAACAGTTCATTCACCATATTTCTTAGATGTTACAGGTGTACCAAGAAAATATAACCATTTCCAGTAGCAAGAACACTTTTTAGCTTGAAAAGGCAAATATTTAGGACAACGAATAAAGGCATCATTTCAAACTTCCAACAAGAGATCGAGACCTTTATATCGCATATCATAATATTGTAGTTTCATATTGATCGGTAACAGAAAAGGGTATACTTACAGAGGGAATACAATCTCGACTCCGACGCCTGCAATTATCCTCCGAACCCTGATGGTTGTGTGGATACCAGCATTTTGCCTCCCTATGATTATACCTTTATATACGGACAATCTACGCCTAGTTTCTTGAACTTTCTACAATCACATAAACACACCATCATAGAACTTCACATGAAGCAAAAAAAACAAGCTCTACAATAATCAGAGACATAAATACCATCTTCAATTCCACAACATCTCCAGTCCTGAGGTCTGGAATTGGCCTTTCATTGTCACACGCCTCAACTGCTCTCTTATTCAAGATCTACGCACACACACAAGAAAACAAAAAGAAACTACAAGCTGTTAAATCTTCAAAACCGACCAATATCCATTTTGGTTGCCTAGAAAATGCAGGAAAATAAATTAAATAAACATTAACCAAAACCAAACATACCAAAGTACCAAACTGAGCCTTAAGTCTCCATCAATTAGGGTTGGCTACATGAATCAGTTTTTTCATTGAGCTTTGTCAAGGATATCATGTTTCGCTATATTCAAAAAAACTTAGATCCTTTCAAATTACGACCTCTAAGGTCAATTTTGGTCTAGCCCTCCCCTTACTGTACCCTCTAGCGTAGCTATATCACTCCTCCTAATTACCAGATATGAACCTACTTAATCTATTTTCTTTCACCTTATCTTCCATTGGAGCATCCCTACCATGCCACAAAAGTTAGCTTTCTGAACAAAAAGTGATTTGTTCTTAGTGACCTGAGAAAACCCAAAATATGCAAAAACACTCAACGTCTCATCTACTTCGCAGCTTCAAATTGGCTCCAGTGTATACTGACACATACAATACATGAAGTTATTTCGTTTCATAATCATTACAATCAACACTGGTTACATATAGCCTTGAATAAAAACTACAAGATCTTGGGCATCTCATAGGTTCTTCCCAATGATTTCAATCATTTGGTATCATAGCCAGGATCCACCACTCGGAGGCATCTATATGAGTATGGGATCACACAAGGCTTGCAGCTTTGTGGTACCTACTAAAGGAGATACTTATAGACTACAAAAAGACATTGCAACATAAAGTGTGGGCATAGTTTGGTGTTGAATATTCCAAGGTGAGTGAATCTGAGAAAGGATACCATCGGGACAGTGTCCACAGAGCCGATTGGCCACCATGGATGTTGGCTGCGTAGGCCTGGAGGGTGATGCTATATAACAATCCCGTCATTTGGAAATGACCATGGACAGGAGGATATTTTCCAAAACTTTAGATTCTGTAAAGTCAACTCTTAACCAGACTACAAAAGCATCAAAACTGACACTTCTCACAATCAACTTTGAAGTTGTTTTTCGCCCAAAAGTAGAATCTACCACAACGTCCACAAGCACTCTGACAAAGCTTCTGATGCGCCACAATGTACTATCAACACCTCGAAAGCTACTGCAACCCCACACTCTAAGCTCTTACCTCTTAGCTGGTTTCTAAGGTTAAGTTCTACCCAAGGTTATCCTAATTCCTCACAATTTCTTCCAACTAAATTTGATCACAAGAATAATAGTAACAGCTAAAAGCCTAATGCTGAAGTAAACTTACCCCCATTATATCTCCAAGCTTTATCCGAGGCTTTCTCGGCTCTTTAACCACCGCCGCAACCTCAGCTTCCGCTTCCGCCTCCGCCTCCGCCTCCGCCTCCGCCTCCGCTACCACTACTGCTACAGGGGCCTCAGAATCAACAACAACTTCACTCTCCTCAGAATTCCCACTTACTTCTGCCTCCCCTTCGGAATTCGGCTCCGCCCTAACGACAAAAGACCGATTCCTGCTCGTTTTCGCAACGAAGGGGTCGAAGCTCGACCGGAACTCGATCGCTGAAACCCTAGACGTCGAAACTCGTGTCGAATTGAGCGGAGAGGGACGGCACGAGACGAATGCCGAAAATCCTACCGTCTTCGGATGGCATAGGTTAGGGTTTCTACCGATCGTACACAAGGCCTGCATTCATACATAGTTTGATAGTAAATGATATGTTCATTGTTCAAAATCAAAATCAACGAAACAAGCAGAAAACAGGAATGCACAGAGCGTACGCGTAGAGGGAGAGAGTGTGTGCGCGCCTGAGGAAGAACATTAGCGGTCATGATTTGAGAAGAGTTGAAGTCTTGGAGTGAGAGTGAGAAGTGGTGCTGTATGGAAATGGCTGTGTGCAAAACAGCCTTATCCGTTTTCAGCGGGTAGTCAGGACAGGCTTCCGGGAAGAGTTGAATTTTACTTGTAACCCTCGAATTATCCACCATTTTTCTAAGCGTCCTCGAATTACCAAATTCACCCATTTCATCATCAAACTATCCAATTTTATCCTACTGGGTCCAATTCCTAATTGCCATTAGAAAATTGGATGGAAAGTCTCGGCACGTGCTACTCACAGGTGTTTCCTTAAATCATGTGAAGGGGTAGAATTGGCATTCCCTGTCATTGTTCTCCTCCACAAGAGAATTGGCGCCAAAACTGGTGGATTTCCCTCAATTTCCTTACATAACCCATTGTATATATTAGATAAAGAGAAAAAAAAAAAAAATAGAGTACGGAAAATCCAGCTCTCTCTCTCTCTCTCTCTCTCTCTCTCTCTCTCTCTCTCTCCCCCTACTGTTTCCATGGCTTCTTCTTTCTCTGCAAGCAGCCACATGAGCACCCTCCTTACCCTACTTGCATTTGTGGGAAACCAAACCCCCTTCTGATAAGCACACAAATATGTAAATATTAGTGGGCTTAAGTCTTCAAGTTTGATATTATTATTATGTTTATTATTAATTCTTAACAGATATTATGTATAAAGTGTGTTTTGAGTATTTCAGGAGAAAACGGTGTAAATATGGTGCATCTAATGCTGCAGGGAGCATGCATGATCAATGATCACGTCACACCGGATCATTGTCAAGTCACCACATGGGAAAAGGAAAAAAAGAAAGCTGGCAAAGAAAAAAATAATAAACAAAAAAGGAAAGAAAGGCAAGTGGATTGATTTTTTAATCAATCAGTGGATGGGCGGCTGGGAATTGCAAATATCGCGGAGTCCGGATGATATCTTGTTTCGCCCCACAAAACATATGCCAAGGACAAAAATTACAAGATTTATACCGTTTTATTCCCGGTATTAAAATAAGGAAGTCGACTGTTCCGGCGCTCGAATCGGACTTTATTTTAAACATCAGTCGAGAGCGTCGCGGACCAAGACAGTGCCAAGTGCCCAATAAGTGATCATTTGCCGTTTCTTTTTCCTTTACTTTTCCTTAGTTTTTTATTCTTTTTCCATTCCGTTGGCTGCCTATATAAGGCATGAATGTTGCATAACAAAAGGGGGATCGGAAGTAGGAATCCGAAATAGAAACTAGGAAATCAGTCTCTTTCTTTCTTGTTCTTTTTCTTTCTGTCATCTTCTTTATTTCAATCTTTCTGTTTTCTTGTCCAGAAGCCTTAAGCTTTCTATTGCCCAATATAATTTCCCTACCAAGTTCTTAATTTGCTGTTTAAGAGTTTAGTTTTGCAACTTTATTTCTGAGTTCACTTTAATTTACTTGTCAATTTAATTCTCAATTTAAATTCGCTTAATCAAGAGATTAAGGTTTGGTTGTGAGAGTTCGCAAACTTACTGGCTGTTTCTCACACCGGACCCGAATCTAAGTTTAGTCTTATTTGTGGAAACCCTTGAGATTGAAAGGAGGACACCTTTGGTCTACCCTCCTGTACACATCTCATCGGTACATACTTAAGACCGATCTTCTTTAATCACTTTTCAAAGTTATTGGTCATGTTTAAAACTTCCTTAATTAAATTAATTAGTCTTTGCCTAATGAGTGAGTAGTCAATTAGGTAGGGTCATGGGGTAATTAGCACTCCATGACTTAGGTTCAGTTCGTTCTTCTCGCCAAATTGCAAACACTTCTTGTTTAATAAAGTCACGGGTTCATCTTTATGTATCGAAATTTGGATTTGTTAATCTCTTTGATCACACGTAGCCAAGGGCTTGACCACTTGGCACGTGTGATGCTTTGGGCGATGTCAATCTAAATGTTTGTCTAAATGGCACAAGAATCCTAGACTTTATCGAACACCATTTCTAGTTCAAAGAGTTAGGATCGATTTTATGTATCGAAGTCTAGGTTTGTTAACCTTTTTGATCTCTCGTAGTTAAGGGTTGATTCTCCTTTTCACGTGTGATGCTTGGAGCGATGTCAACCTAGATGTTTGCCGAATGGTTACAAGAATCTTAATCTCAACAAGAGAGGAACGAATTAGCCTAAGTTATGGTTGTTAAAATCCCCTAGACTTTGCCTTAGTTTAATTAGTCTTTTTAATCTTCCGAGTCGTTCTCAAAGTCGAGAGAATTCCACCAATCAAACTCCAAAAGCCAAGTTTGCCGCTTTAAGGCTAAAAACCTACACTTGCAAGACAACTCTCACGCCGGGTGCATTTGGTCTCTGTGGATTCGACCCGGACTTACCGGTTATCATGCTTTGCGACACCTAAACCCTACGCTTGGGGAAACATCATTTGAAGTACAATCAAAGGACGCAAGCATTGGGTCCCCGGCAACGGCGCCAAAAATGCTTGCCTCCTAGCGTAGGGTTTAGGTGTATTTGGCGCCGTTGCCGGGGACCCAATGTGTGTGAAGAAACCTCACATAGAAATTCACCAACCTTGAAAACAGTTCTCACACCATTGATAGCTCGGTATTTCTTTAAGCACACCCCTTCCCTTTATTCAAATGAATTTTTTTATGTGATCGTGCAATGCCCGGACCTCTCGGGCTTTCTAGTTGACCCCTTTAACGAGCGTTAGGTCGGCCATCCCCAAGCCAAATGGCCTTAGGGCGCCAGGTTTTGAGAGACCCCTCAGACTTAATTGCTCGAGTCAAAAAGGCTTTATGGTGAGATCCAAGCTAACCACATTCAACAATGCCTTCACAAGGTCTATCCATCTTTTGACGCGAACAATACGGTGGGAGCAAACCCCGATCGTCCGGTTACTCAATGAACGCCTGGATAAACATTAACAACAAAGCATACATCATCTTTTTTTTCTTTTTCTTTTTCAAGGAAAGGGGCTCCAAATACTCCACATACAAGTAGTTCACACCGAGGGATCAATGACACGTGAACCAATTTCGAAGCCAGTGAATGCTCAAGTGGGACAGTGCGCATACAACAATATGAATTTAAGTGAGCATACGCTATCCAACTATAGGTAATACGGTTTAATCAAGTGTATCCCTTTAATGTCATGTTCACAAGCTTAATTCTATCCATGAAATCGTATCAAGACTCCGTCTCACACAACAAACATCATAGCACCAATTAGAAGCCATCAATTAAGAGTAAGCGCACACAAGTATCTAAATTCCTTGATTTACCAATTTTTTTCAATTTTTTTCAAGACTCTTAATATAAACAATGCAACAAAACAAGAAACAATGCAACAAAACAAGAAGTAAACCCTCCCCCCAACTTAAAATGTTATGTGCACTGAAATCACAATTTTTCTAATCTTAAATCTATGGCAGAAAAAAGGAAAAAAGATGCAAATACTTCTTTTGGGTTGATCCATCATCTAGAGAAAAAGAGTTGGAGGAAAAAAATAGTGCATTACAAATGAAGTTGGACTACATTGAGAAAATGACCCAAGACCTAAGCAAAGAGAAGAAAAAGTTGAACAAGAAGTTGATGGCACTAGAGGAAAAACTAATTTCTTACAAGATCTGCTGTTGTATTCTAATTGTTGCATGCATTAGTTTGTGGTTCATGAGGAAAAATGTAATGGTTTGAAGTGTGAAGTACCTGACATGAATGGACCTTATGTAATGAATGTCTAATGAATGGAATGGTTTTGTAATGGACCCTATGTAATGGTTATGTTATGAATGAAAATCTACTATTCCATGCAATGAACTTTAGCCTTACTTTACTGAGTCAAACTTCATGTAATGGACCTGTGGACGGTCGACCTCCACTCGGTTCGGGCAATGGTTTTCGAAACGGTTCGAAAAACAAGGATTTTAGAGTCGCCACCCAGGTTTTGGGAAAACAGTTTGGGACCCGAGAAACCAATTTGAAAATGATGATTTGAGAGAATGACTCATAAAACCAATTGAAAACCAGAGATTCGTTTCGGATTCGGGAGCCAGGTTACAAACGGGGAAGGGTTTTAATGCACCCCGTTTGCCCGATTAAAAATCGGTCTTTACTAAACATTTGTGGGATTTTATTAGAAAACAATATATTGCTGAACCTCAACAGATAAACATTTAATTTAAACAAATCAGACGATAATAATAAGAAAAGCAAATGACTAATATGTAAGTAACAGAAATCAAACGAAAATCCAAACTTCAAATTGTTCCTGCAGGGGGAAGGTTCAAATTTAATATTTTACGAGAAAACTGTGCCGTGCGGCCTACTTGATGTACCGTGCGGTACAAAAAGTGTACCGTGCGACACTGTTCTTCAAATTAACGGTCAGATTTTCAAATGGGTGCCGTACGGCACTCAAAGTGTACCGTGCGGCACAGTAAGAGTGCCGTGCGGCACACCTGGCTGCAAAAACAGTTTGAAACTTTGGCTCTTCGAAATGATTGATCAGAGGCACATACAAGGTATGAAATGCATTCGAAATGAACTACTTTCAAGGGAGAAGGCAGTGTATTGAGTATGAGATGTCCCTCCTCGTTGAATCACTCCGTACGAGGCGATGTTTTCACCGTACGACGCGACCGGGAGGTGTGAAATAAAACTGAACTTGCTGTAATTTGGGCATACCAAGCATGGAAATGATACAAGGGATCATTCCACCCTTGGTACCCTTCCCCTCAGGGTACCAAACTCAAGGAATTTGGCGAAACGGGTTTATACCTTCGGTTTCGAACTCTCGGATTGAGCGTCGGATTGAACTTCCGAATACTGCTTGAACCTTCTTTGGACCTCACTTTCACTCTAGTATATTGGTAAGTGGGATTGAGGGTTTCAACTTTGGTCAATTTGGAATCATTAACTTACGGCTTTGGAGCCAAAAACAAGGGATGGGTCCCTGCTTTGGGTTTGGCTTTGGCAGAGAGAATGATATTGGATTGATTATGGTGGAGATGGTAGCTAAGAGGTTTTGGCAATGAAAATGATATCCAAGAACGGAGTTTCGTGATCTTTCTTACACAGAAATCGTATGGGGTCCGGCCATCCCCCTTCCCATTGGGTTTGAACTGTTTATATAGAGGTGAGGGAGCCGAATGCCAACCCCTTCTTGATTCTTGTTCATGGAGACAATGGCATGGGGAGTAGCATATCCCTTTCGGCCATGATCTTCTCTTTCGGCCACGACCAGCAGGGCGGGGGAACCAATCTCGTCCGTGTTTTCTGCTGCTGGGAATTTGCAAAAACTGGGAACCCGTAAACAGTACCGTACGGTACACAAACTGTGCCGTGTGGCACAACTTGTGTACCGTGCGGCACAATTGGCCGCCAAAATTTTGACAATCTGCCGTACGTGACTCTGGCTGTCCCGTGCGTTGAGAGATGAGTACCGTGCGGTATTGTTGACTGAGTTGACTTGGAGAATTTCAATCCGAGAGTTCTTTCGGGTGTTTCCGTTCATCATTGGGGATTAAAAAGTACGTGAACGCTCATTTTGGGGTGTCTACAGTTGCCCCTCTTTGACGTGACTTACAATCATTGTGTCGTCGGAAGTCGCGTCAAAGATAGAAGACACCCCTTGATGTGGACGTCCTCGTATGAAAACAAATAGCTAAACATGATGCGTGTGGTCGCGCTCGTAAGAGCTGCCTACGTACCCCGTTGTAGGGATCAGACCGGCGTAGTTCATTGGGGCTGAATGCAATGCAAGGGTTGATAGGAAACATACCTTGATCGGTTTGCGGGAATTGTCACTCTGCTTTTCAACGAGGGAAAAACGAATGATGTTAATGCCGGAGAGGACTTACGAAACCGTCGGAATGCTTGAATACTTGCTGTTAATACCGGAGAGGACTTGCGAAACCACCTGAGTGTTGACGAAGATCTGTTAATGCCGCTGAGGACTTATGAAATCATCGGAGTGAAAACCCGTCTGAGTGCTGATTAAAACTGCTGTTAATGCCGCTGAGGACATCGCGAAACTGTTCTAATGGAAACCATCGGATGCTCGAAATTGTTGTTAATGCCGGAGAGGACTTACGAAACCACCTGAGTGTTGACGAAGATCTGTTAATGCCGCTGAGGACTTATGAAATCATCGGAGTGAAAACCCGTCTGAGTGCTGATTAAAACTGCTGTTAATGCCGCTGAGGACATCGCGAAACTGTTCTAATGGAAACCATCGGATGCTCGAAATTGTTGTTAATGCCGGAGAGGACTTACGAAACCACCTGAGTGTTGACGAAGATCTGTTAATGCCGCTGAGGACTTATGAAATCATCGGAGTGAAAACCCGTCTGAGTGCTGATTAAAACTGCTGTTAATGCCGCTGAGGACATCGCGAAACTGTTCTAATGGAAACCATCGGATGCTCGAAATTGTTGTTAATGCCGGAGAGGACTTACGAAACCACTTTGATGTTGGGGATATAACCGCCTGTTAATGCCGGGAAGGACTTACGAAACCATCGGAGTGTTAATGAAGATCTGTTTAGTGCCGTTGAGGACTTACGAAATCATCGGTGCTGCTAACGTCGTAGAGGACTTACAAAATCACTTGAGTGCTGATAAAATTGTCGTTAATGCCGGTGAGGACTTACGAAATCACCTGATGCTGATAAAAACGTCGTTAATGCCGGAGAGGACTTACGAAACCACCTGATGCTGATAAAAACGTCGTTAATGCCGGAGAGGACTTACAAAACCATCTGAGTGTTGACGAAGATCTGTTAATGCCGCTGAGGACTTATGAAATCATCGGAGTGAAAACCCGTCTGAGTGCTGATTAAAACTGCTGTTAATGCCGCTGAGGACATCGCGAAACTGTTCTAATGGAAACCATCGGATGCTCGAAATTGTTGTTAATGCCGGAGAGGACTTACGAAACCACTTTGATGTTGGTAAAACTGTCGTTAATGCCGGTGAGGACTTACGAAACCTTGTTTGACGCTGATCGAAATTGTTGTTGTAGATGCCATTGAGGACTTACGAAATCGTTCGATGTTTTTTTGAAATAATTGTTGTTGATGCCGTAGAGGGCTTACGAAACCACTATCGATACTGATAGAAGTTGTTGGTAATGCCTTTGAGGACTTACAAATCCAATCGTTGCTTGAATACTTGTGATGGGACCGATGAGTGCTCACGCGAAGCCGATGTGGGGCAAAATCGAGGATTAGCCTGAGTGAGATTGCTGGAAATCTTGGCTTAGAAAGCCCTTGGGAAGGTTGAATCTGGTGCAAAAAATCATTAAGAACCCAGATGTGTGCCGTGTGGCATCAATACTGTACCGTGCGGCAGAGATGGAGTGCCGTGCGGTGAAACTGGCAAAAGGGTGTGCCGTGCGGTGCACAGGGTGTGCCGTGCGGTAGAGTGGGTGTGCCGTACGGCACAAGTGGCTATTAAAATCGCCCGAAACCGTTTTGTTTTCTCCCACTCTTTCAAACACATTCAAAACTTTCTCAGTCGGTTATTACGAGAGAGTAAAAGTCCGAAAATCCTCATCTCCTTCAATCTTCTTACTTCCCTCAAATCTTCTTTAATCTTCTGATCGAAAATCTCCCAACACCCACATTTTCATTTCCGAAATACACTGGTATGGCCGATTCCGGGGAGGCACCGAGCGGTTCCACCATGTCCGCCGCCGATACATCGTCGTCAGCGTTTGATAGGGTGAGCACGTCGTCCGGCGAGACTTGGAGTGACTCGTCCGTGGGCATTCCGGCCGATATTGATCCGGGTTCTATAGATCCGGTTCGTGAGGCATCAATAGGGGTTGAAACCACATCTTCCACACCGGCAACGGGATCGACGGGGCCTAGTGAGGCTCGTACCGACAGGGCCTCAACTCCGGCAGTGGTACAGGAGACCACGGGCGCCTCTTCGGGGGGCGGCAATGGTGCTGGCGAAGATTTGGGTGCCGCACGGCACACTGAGAGTGCCGTGGGTGCTACTGGGAATGCCGTGACTGGGGGTCCGAGTACCGTGGGTGGTGGTGATACTCTTGGTGATGATCCGAGTGTCGGGGCTAGCCACGGAGGTCCGGAGGCTATGGATGTTGATCCCGTAGGTACGGGTGTTTCTCCCTCGGATATTGCTATGAGTTTGAGTGGGACAGACGTTGTCGTAGGGAGAGCCCGTGCTCAGGCGAGTGGGTCTCAGGCTGAGGGTATCCCGAGGGATGTTTTGGTTGAGGATGTGACGGGGGGTAGTAGTACTGAGAGTGAGGAGGTGCCGTTAGTGAGGCGCATAGCTCCAGGTCCGGCTATTGCGATTGGTACCGCCAGAGTGCCAGAGGAGAGTGCTGAGATAGAGACAGAGCCTTCAGAGCCTCCGTTGTTTACACCTGCTGTTGGTTCTTCCCGTGGGTCTGGTTTGACTTTGGCAGACACTTTGGAGGGAGCGAGAGACGAGGATATAACAGCGACCTTATAGGAGTTTCCCAGGTTTGAGAATGTCCTGGTTCAGGAGGGGATGGCATCCATTGTCAGGGATGCTGAGCAGGAGGAGAGACAGAGAGAGGCTGAGGTGGCTGCAGGGGAGGAGCGTTTGACCATAGTCCGAGAGGTCGAGCTGTCTTTGGACCACAGAGCTCCGTTTACACCGGCTACCTATGTGCCATGGGTGCACTTCTTCGTTCCCCAGGGGTGCGATACATATACACCTTTGTTGCCTACGTACCTAGATACGAGTGTGATTCGAGACCGTTCGACCCACATTGCTTATAGGAATCCTTTGGTACGTATCCTCTGCTTATTCTTGTGCTTGTTTGCTTGTCTTGCTTGTACATTCCTGTTGATAATACTGACTGAAATTTTTGCCATGCCTTTGTTTAACAGACTCAGAGGTCCTTGGGTGGTTATGGAGGTTCTGCGCATTCTTTGGAATACTACCGTGCGTTGCCATCACGAGTGAGGGCTTTGGTCGATGCCTCTGGGTTCACCATTTTTATCCGGCTTCTGACAGTGACTAGGACGGATCGCAAGCTGATACGAGCCCTGGTGGAGAGGTGGTGGGATGCCACCAACACCTTCCACTTCAGATTCGGGGAGATGACCATCACTCCCCTTGACTTTGCTGCGATCACTGGTCTGAGAGTTGGAGGTGAGCCCATCCCGTTTGACTCAGAGCTATACTTGGACCCTGCTGCCGTTGAGCACTACCTGGGGAGGAGGCTTGGAGGTATTGATCCGGGGGTGAGGTATACTGTCTTGGTGGGTTTCTGGGACCACGAGCCAGAGTCAGAGGAGGAGGCCAGGCAGATGGCGAGGGCCTATTTGTTATACCTCTTTGGTGCCTCCCTGTTTCCGAACAGGCAGGACATGGTGCACTTGGGTTGGTTGCCTGCACTGGAGAGTTTGGAGACTGCTGGGAGGTTTGACTGGGGTGGCGCCGGCCTGTGTACTGTGTACTGCTTCCTTGGTTGTGTGTGCCGTGG
This sequence comes from Vaccinium darrowii, assembly GCA_020921065.1. Classification (NCBI taxonomy): domain Eukaryota; kingdom Viridiplantae; phylum Streptophyta; class Magnoliopsida; order Ericales; family Ericaceae; genus Vaccinium; species Vaccinium darrowii. Next base: position 19,395,332 of record CM037162.1, on the reverse strand, counting down.
TGTAGGCACGAGCCTTGGTGGTTACTGGAGGGTGCTAGAGGTAAAACTTTTGCTTGTATTCCTCTTTCAATGATCATGATAATGCTTTCATCCATGTTTCATGACTTGGCGATTTTCTGAACATGCAGGTGTGGGCCTATGAGGTGCTGGGTGTATTTGCCCCGGCCAATTCGCATAGCAATGAGGATGTGCTCCCGCGTGCCGAGAAGTGGGGGTCAGAGTACACAGGAGGTGGTGACCATAAGGGAGATTTGAGGACTTTTCGGCTCTTTCTGGACACTACTACAGGAGATAGGGTAAGCCTTTTCTATGATTTCAGATATTCATGCTTTATTGTCTTCCTTTATCCTTGAAACTGACAAACCTTTCTTTCTTGTAGGTGAGATGGAATGTTTGGCATAGGATGCGCAGGGATTACTTGGTTAGGAGCAGGGAGCTGACACGGAGTCGAGTGCTGCTGGAGTGCCCTTACGGTTGGCGATGGTACTTGGGTGACAGGGTTTCCCGTCAGTCCCTCGGGATTGACCATTTCAGAGTGCCTTCGCCGTTGCCTCCACTCGTTCAGAGGACTGAGGAGTACACCCGAGCTGAGATAGAGAGATACACGGTGCCGACAGAGGTGGTCTTCGGTCTTTCGATGGATTATGAGGGTTACTTGAGCACACATTTGGCATATGACCTGGACATGGAGAACCGTTTGAGGGCCGGTGTTGCTTTACCTGAGTTGAGGAGAGAGATTGAGGTGGTGACCGCTGACGGAGCACTTGGAGTGGTGACGGTGCCTCATATCACTCCTACAGTTACTCTTGCCACGACAGAGGTGACTTTTGATTATTATGCTTGCTTCTATTACTTGTTTATACCAGTATCTCATGTATTGCTGACGCCCCTTTTGAATTTCAGATTCCTGTTGAGTGGGCGGCGGCGTCGTACCAGCTGGCGCAGGACTTGCAGGCCATGGTCCGTCAGTTTGTGATGGGCATGGCCCCAGAGGTGCGCCCGCGGGCTGAGCCAGGAGTTGTACTTGGTCGTGGCCGGAGAGCTACTAGAGGGAGGGCACCGGCCCGTGGTGTTGGAGAGGCTAGCAGAGGTAGAGAGACCAGCCGAGGCACTCGCAGGAGGAGGGAGAGTACTAGCAGTGAGAGAGGAGCTAGCCGAGGGGCCACCCCTAGTGCCGGGGCTGCTGAGGTATACATTGGACTTGTCTTTCTTTTCTGTTTGATCATGCATGCCTTTCATTGTATTCTGACAAATTTTGTTGCTTGTGTAGGGAGCGTCAGGCTCCGGGAGTGCCAGGCGTTCCACGCCTCGAGTTACTTCGGTGACTCCACCTTCAGGCCGAGTGCTCCGTTCTTCTGAGAGACGGAGAGAGAGTGTACAGCAGAGGGAGGAGCCTGCGGAGAGCAGTAGTACTGATGACGACCATGCTACGCCAGAGGAGCATAGACCTCAGGGGTCTGCGCCTCCGAAGCGTCCTCGTACCTGAGACAGTAGTTAGTGATAGCATTCTACTAGGTGGGGCCTGCGTGCCTTGTTTTGATTTGGGCACTTGTTTAGCCCTTCATATAGATGGCCTGCGAGCCGTAGTAGTTGATGATGCATTGGGCTTGTTTGCCCCTGGATATGGTTTCATTCATCATGTGGATATTTTGATCTTGGTTTTATAAAAATTTGCATTTTAGTTAATGTTGTCATTCATATTGGCAATGAATTTGGAAAGTCGAAGTTTGCATGTGAGTATTTAACTTAAAGCAACTGGATTCGAGACCAACAAACTTGTATATGGAAAGCTCGGTTTGCATTTATGGTTGTGACTCATAGGACTCAATGAAATGGAACTAAGCTTTTGACCTCATATGTGCAATGTATGGACCAACGACGAGAGAATGACGCTTGTTGCGTACCCACGCCGGCATTGCCGTTGACAAATGAACGGAATGACTCATGGATATGACGTATTACACATGAATTGACCACGCTCGTGGGGTGATAGTATAGCTCGTCGATACTTCTATTCCTTGGTATTCAAGTCTTCGAGACCTTTGATCATTGATTCTCGGTGGAGGTTGCCAACCGACTCTTTCGATAGGTCATATGTGCGTGCCATGGCTTGCATGCATAAGCTTTGTGCCAAAGAAAAGCACGGAGTGAGTCCCGGAGGCTCAAAACTGAATTTTGCTTGGAATCTGGCCAGTTGTGCCGTGCGGCACTATTAGTGTGCCGTACGGTACAGGCCTGATAATGCCAAAAAAATCTGCCACTTGCAGCGGATTTCTGGTCCTCTTTTTCGGCGTTTCATCACTTCAACGCACGTCCTAGGGACTTGAAGAGCCATTGTGGGGCATGTTTTGAGGGAACTTATCATTTTTAACATGATTCCTTGCGGTCTTCGAGTTGGCGCGTCTTTCGAGGTGACCGTTGGAACTTGAAATTTCGTATTGTTCCTCATGCATGGTGGCTATAAAAAGCTTGTTCATTTCCCCCCTTATTTGCACTCCAAATTCATAAACTCTTTCCTTGTTAACCCCCCCCCCCTTTTCTTGCACAATGGTGGTGAGCTTCTCGGCCTTGATGCGCCCCTGGCTCGATGATCTCGATGGCTTGGATTGGCTGCACTTTCGGGGTCATAGGCTGACTTCCCTTCGTTATATTCGAGACGTGTCCATACGTCCGGAGTTGTTGCGAGCTGCAACACAATTCTGGGACCCTGAGGTGCATGTCTTCCGCTTTGGTCTCCACGAGTTATGCCCCACTGTGGAAGAATTCTTCGCATACCTTGGAGGTTTTGATTTGGCGGAGCCCATCGTTCCTCTCTACGGAGTTGGTTTTGCCCCAGTGTTGTCTTCCAAGCTAGGGATAAGTAACAATGCTGCTAAGTCCCTAATTCGTGGAGGCTTTCTGAATATCCCACGCTTGATTGAAGGATTTCGTTCCGACGACTTTGCTCTGTGCTTGTGTTTACTGGCTGCATTCTTGTTCGTGCAATCTGATGGTCAAGCAAGCCCTTCCCTGGTTGGTGTGGCTATGCAAATTGAGGAGCGTAAGGATGTAGCTCCGATGGTTCTGGCTGAAACTTTGATGGGTCTGGATGGGGTTCATGCCGGTAGGACCGACGTCTTCGAGGGTAGTCCGCTGCTCCTACAGGTAGGCTTCTCACTCAGCTCTCCTTTTTCCGGCTTTTCACTCGTTCTCATTTTACCTCAGCGCTCAGTTCAAAGCTGTCTAAGGTTTCTTACTTGTTTTTCTCTCTTTCAAACAGCTGTGGTTATGCGACAAGGCTAATCTGCTGGAGCCTGTGCCAAGAAACCGGGTTCATGAAACTCAAGGGTTCGTTATCAGGAATTTCAGGGAGGTTCTTGATGATGTGGGAGGTTGGACTCGGGTTCTTTCCCAGCTCACAGAAGAGGTGATCTCTTGGCGTTTGACTTGGATTGACCTTCCTGACATGGCTATTAGCAACATGGGGCGTCAGCGAGTGATTCTGGCAGGTTTGACTCGATGGACCTTCTACGTTCCAAATCGCATCCTCCGTCAACTTGGAGCTCGTCAAGTACCGCCGCCTGCGGGTCCTGAGGATTTCGTCATGCCGAATTTCAATGTCGCCACCTTCAGGGCTTACCAGAGCAATTGGAGGGAGCGTACGACCATTCCAAGAGACCTATATCCCAGTGTTCTTCTTCCGGCACGCTATAAGAGATGGTTGACGAGAGATATTGAAGCAAGAGACTAAGACAGACTTTGGACTCGATCTTAATGTGCCTGAAATAAGTTGTGCACCCAGTGCTATGGATGTTTTTATTTCTTTTGTTTGAAAGTTTCATGCTCAGCCATGTAATCGAAGAAGCTTTGTTTGAATAAAACTTTGAGTTTTGAGAATTTTCCACTCTTGATTCTTACTGGTTCTGCCTGCGAAATGTGTATGAGGACTTTGGAATCAACTCGAAAGATTGTGACCGAACCTCGGGATGAGGCTGCCTACGTATCCCTTGTAGAAAGGAATCAGGTCATGACGTAGTTCAGGACTACAATTGTTCGGTTAGGGTTCGCTCGGGTATTTACACTTTCCTTTTTGCGCTCTGAATTTTGCCTAGCACCGCCTTTTCAGGTTTTCGGTCTAGCGAGCCTTTGATTGTTTTTGGCCTTATCTTTTGCCTAGGCCGCCCTTTCAGGTTTTCGACCCAGCAGGCTTTTGCTCTAATTTTTGCCTGGAACTGCCCGCCCTTGCGGTTTTCAGTCCAGCGAGCTTCTCTCAGGGGTAATATCTCTTGAGTTGATCTAGGTTGACCAAAGTAGAAAACTCGTTGCCGTCAAGATCGATGAGTTGTGTTGCACCTCCGGACAAGATCTTCTTGATAATGTAGGGCCCGGCCCATTTTGGTCGAAATTTCCCGCGCGGATCGAACACTGGAGCCCGAATTTCCTTCAAAACCATGTCGCCTTCCTGTAAATCTCTGGACTTCACCTTCTTGTTAAAAGCACGGGCTATTCGGCGCTGATATCCCTGAACATGATATAAAGCTTTAAGTCTCCTTTCATCGAACAACATGAGCTCTTCAAACCTTGCGTTTCGCCATTCAGCTTCATCAATTCTTGACTCCGCCATGATCCTTAAAGACGGGATTTCGAGTTCGATGGGAAGAACAGCCTCCATGCCGTAAACCAAAGAGTAGGGTGTTGCCCCTGTCGGAGTTCGAATGGACGTCCGGTATCCCCATAATGCCAAAGGCAGCTCTTCGTGCCAATCTCGTGCAGACTCGATGGTTCTCCCTAGTATAGACTTGATGGTCTTGTTGGCCGCTTCCACGGCTCCATTGGTTTGTGGTCGATAAACAGTTGACTTATGAACCTGAATCCCGAATTCTTCAAGAGTCTCTGCTGCTCTCCCCTTGAAATGAACCCCGTTGTCTGATACGAAAGCCTGAGGGACCCCGTATCTGTAGATGACGTTCTGCTTGATGAAATGAGCAACCTGGACCGCAGTGAGGGTCGTGTAGGAAGCGGCTTCAACCCACTTGGTGAAGTAATCGATTGCAACTAGGATGAACTTGTTCCCATTTGACGCTGCTGGCGTGATTCTGCCGATAACATCTATGCCCCAGACAGAAAAGGGCCAAGGTGAGGTCATGGAATGCAATTCTGATGGTGGAACATGCATAAGATTGGCGTGAATCTGACACTTGTGACATCGCCTCACGTACTCAACACACTGAGTCTCCATGGTTGACCAATAATAACCTTGTCTTAAGACTTTCTTGGCAAGCATCATGCCATTCATATGAGGGCCGCAAACTCCTTTATGGATTTCTTCCATAATCCGGCTGGCTTCTTCTCCGTGTACACACAGTTTGTGCGTCCCACAATAAGATCTCCGATATAGCTGTCCTCCGCAAATGATGTACTGAGATGCCCACCTCCGAAGAGCTATTTGGTCTTTCTTGTCTGCTCCTGCTGGATACTCGCCTCTTTCGATGAAGTTCCAAATGTCGTGAAACCACGGCAAGCCATCGTTCGGCTCGTCAATGGCCATGACGTACTCATAAACAGGCTTGTCTCTTTGTTCAATTATAACTGGCCGGAGTCTGACTCCGTTTGGTATCTCAACCATGGAGGCTAGCGTTGCAAGGGCATCGGCGAACCGATTCTTCAACCTTGGCACATGCGTGAAGGTGACCATCTGAAATCGCGGGATCAAATCATCTAGGTCTTGATGGTAAGGTTTCAACTTATCTTCCTTGACCTTCCATTCACCGTTTGCTTGCGACACCACCAAGTTCGAGTCTCCGACGACTTCTAGTCTTTTGACTCCAATTTCTAAGGCAGCTTCCATCCCTACAATGCAGGCTTCATATTCTGACTGGTTGTTGGTGACCTCAAAGTTTAATTTGAAAGCCAGAGGGATATGTGATCCTTCTGGGGAAATTAACAGTACTCCGATTCTAAATCCTTTCTGATTGGCTGCTCCATCAAAATACAACGTCCAGACATCGTTGGTGGTCGTCATCACATTCTCATCTGGGAATTCAAATTCCACATCTTCTGGACCTTCTACCGGGTAATTGGCAAGAAATTCGGCGACAACCCTTCCTTTTACTGACTTTCTGGTAACATACTTGATGTCGAATTCTGCTAGTAAAAGCAACCATCGTGCTAACTTGCCTGTAAGCGCAGGTTTCTCAAACAGATATTTGAGAGGGTCCATTCGAGAAATCAGCACAACAGAGTAAGCCAACATATAGTGTCTCAACTTCTTGGAAGCCCAGACCAAGGCCCAACAAGTCTTCTCCAGGGGAGTATATCGTTCTTCGCATCCAACCATTTTCTTGCTAATGTAATATACGGCTTTCTCAGATCCGCCTTCACCTTCTTGTGCTAACATGCATCCCATAGCTGATGGAGTGACCGACAGATATAGAATTAAAGGTTGCCCCGGTACTGGTGGCATTAGTACTGGAGGATTCTGCAAGTATTTCTTGACTGCTTCAAAGGCTTTCTGACACCTGTCGTCCCACTTGAATGTCACGCCTTTCTTGAGAAGGTGAAACATCGGCTCGCAAGTTGTGGTTAACTTGGCGATGAATCTGCTGATGAACTGAATCTTGCCGAGGAAACTTCGTACTTCTTTCTCCGTCTGTGGTGGTTCCATTTCAAGGATGGCTTTGATTTTGGATGGATCCACTTCAATTCCTCGGGTTGTGATCATGAAACCCAACATCTTTCCTGCTGTAACTCCGAATGTGCATTTCTCGGGATTGAGACGCAATCTGTACTTGCGAATTCTTTCAAAGAACTTCCTCAGGGCGTGCAGGTGTCCCTCTCTTTCCTTGGATTTGACGATCATGTCGTCCACATATACCTCGACTTCTTTGTGAATCATATCATGCAATAGAGTTGTAGCAGCCCTCTGGTAAGTAGATCCGGCATTCTTTAACCCAAATGGCATAACCTTGTAACAGTAGGTGCCCCACTCCGTGGTGAAAGTTGTCTTCTCTCGATCCTCAGGGGCCATGAGAATCTGATTGTAGCCTGAAAAACCATCCATGAATGACAACAATGCGTGCCCCGCAGTGTTGTCCACGAGTACATCTATATGTGGCAGCGGGAAGTCATCCTTGGGGCTGGCTTTGTTTAAATCTCTGAAGTCCACACAGACTCTGATCTTCCCGTTCTTTTTGGGAACAGGTACAATGTTGGCGACCCACTGAGGGTACTCCGTGACCATCAAGAACCCTGCGTCTAACTGCTTCTGAACTTCCTTCTTGATTTCCAATACCCAGTCTGGTCTCATCTTCCTTAACTTCTGCTTGACAGGTTTTGCATCTGGATACAGCGGGATTCGATGCTCCACAATTTCTGGATCAATTCCGGGCATGTCCGCATGAGACCATGCAAAAACATCTTGAAATTCTTTTAGAAGATTCGAGTGAGCTTTAAATTCCTCCGGAGATAGCCCAGAACCAATTTGAACCATTCGCAGATCACTCTCTCCTCTCAGATTTATCGAAATTACTTCTTCTTTTAGAGGCTGAGCATGCCTTTCATTTTCTCGTTCGATTAGGGATCGGAGTTCTTTTGGAATTTCTTCCTCAAACTCAATCCCATCATCGTCCGGGTCAACACAATTTATTTCAGACACAGCAAGATAAGCAAAGTCAACTTCATTCATTGCAAAAGAGGTGGCCCCAGGGGCGTGATACATGAGAGTGGACTCAAATTCAAAAGAAAAATGATGACGCGGAGGACCGACAGACACATGCATTGACTCAGAAGTGGACCCGAACTCAGTGCTAAACTCAGACTCAATGCTAGATTCTGACTTAGACTCAAATTCGGTGCCAATGTAAACAATCTTAGGTAGAAAAGTGCAGTTTTTATAAATTCCGTTGGCATCCACAATGAGTGAGGTCACATCTCCAGGGGCTTCTTGGCTTAGCATCATCAGCTCCATGTCTCCAACAGGTTCCAAATCAATTATTATGGCAGCAGACCCGTCCTCGACCGTACCTGTCAGACTTTCATCCTCAAACAACGATATCAGATTCCCTGAGTCAAATACTTCGATCCAGTCAGATTCGCATTGCTCGACCGATTCTTCTAGCTTTGCTGATTCATTATCACTGTCCCATGAGTCGTTGGCGAAGATTTCGAACCCTGGCAGCTTGGTTTTCTTCTTCACATCCCAAAACAGTTCCGGCTCTCCTTGGTAGATAGCCTCTTTTCCTTTGATAAAACGAATGGGACCTTTCTTCGGTTGAACGCGAGTTCGGGCTTTCCATCCGCTTCCTTTCTCATCTCCACTGGGTTGATACCCAAGGCCGAAGTGGTTACTGTTTACAGGGAACTCCGGGAATTCAGCTATTCCTTGATTGTTGCGGCCTAATCCCAGACCGGGCATGTAAGCCATTTTTCTCATCATTTCAATAGCCGTTGAGCTGATCGAGAAGTCTTCATCCATTTTGATAGTGAGAACTGCCCCAGCGGTGTCAAAAGAGAAACCTCCAAGGGTGACGTCTTCTTCTCCATGCATAATCTCGAGCAGAGGGGCGTTATCAGAAACATGAGGATGAATCCCAGATTCTCCATAAATAGTTAGAGTTCCTGTGGCTAAACCAAGCTGAACTTTCTGATGCAGCAAAGATGGTACTGCCATGATGTCTGGGTGGTGAAGCCATGGTCTACCCAGCAGTAGGTTGAAAGACGAAGGAATGTCGAGTACGTGGAACTCGACTTTAGATTTGAAATCTTCGACTGACATTTCCAGTTGGACAACTCCAACTACATCTCTGCGCGTATTATCATAAGCACGCACTCCGAGGCTCGATGGTTGGAAATCCTTAGTCGTGAATCCCAGACAGTAGGCTGTGCGCAGTGGACAGACATTTAAAGCAGATCCATTATCTAGGAGGATAACAGGGACCCATTTCCCTACACACTTCATGGTGATGTGTAATGGCTTGTTGTGGCCGGCTCCTTCCGGCGGCAGATCTTTCTCAGTGAATGTTACTACATGTTTTGCCTTGTTTGGTGCAAGCAAGGCCACTAGAGCTTCGGGGGGAATGTCGGGCGGCACCTCCATGTTTGACAGAGTTTTGATCAGCTTCTGACGGTGTTCCCTGGATGAGGAAAGTAGCCCCCAGATGGATATAGACGCTGGAGTTCTTTCAAGTTGCTTCCGGATGGGGTTTTCCACTGGCATGGGATTCCTCTGTGGTGGTTGAATGATAACTTCTGGTGTTTGAGTGACACCTTCTGGGTTACTTGGAATTGAGCCGTGTTGGACGGGATCGTCCCAAACAAATGCCCCAGCTTGAGCGTGGTTAGAGGTGTGGCTTCTTTGCAGGTCGGCAGGTTGATAGATTCGTCCGCTTCGCGTTATTCGGTTGACCGACGGTGGCTTTTCATCCCAAAAGTCTGAAAATTCATTGACCTTTCGCTTCCCAGCCTTGATGGATTCCAGCTTCTGCTGAGTATCAAAATACTCGGTCCAAAAACCTGCGACATTGCTCTCGGCTTTCTGTTTCTCGATTTTAATATCTCCCATCTTCTTTTCCAGATTTTCCACCGCCCGATCATGCCAAAATGAATGATCCAGCATGGTTTTGTTGACAGTCCACATTTCACCGTTATCAGACAGGATATCAATCACGTCTTCTTCATTCCAAAATGGATCCGCGGAGTCCTCCGCCAGAGCGGAAACATTTGACTGAGGATGAAATGGCACGGATGGCCGAGACAAAGATTCGTTGATAATGTAAGCTTGAGGAAACCATTCATGATCCCCAAAGATGGTTTCTATGGCAGAATGTCCTTCAATTCCAGGAAGTGGAGGTGGCAACGAATTATCTGGAAGATTGCTGCTAGGGACCCAATGATAAACCTCTCCGAGTGTCCGGTTCCATATGTCTCCGGGTTCTTCAAACAGAGTAGGGAGTGAAACTGCATCAAGTGGATCAGCACAAATTGCCTCCCATCTTTCCCGCCAATCTTCTTGTTCATTAGGCTCCACATATGCGAGAGTATGTACCATGTCGGCAATGCATACAACTTTGTCAATCCTACAGATGCTGGAATCTGTTGGTATGGAGACAACTGGTTTGTTATGAGAGTCGGGGATGATGAACCGGCTTGGATCCCACTCCTGGTGGAACTCTTCCCAGTCTCGATCATTCATAGCCCATTCTTCACTTTCTGTGATGTCCGCCCATCTTGGTTTTGACCTTGATTTGATGCTTGTGAGGGAGCAAACTTCCGAATCCTCCGATATGGGAACAACTGGTTTAGGTTCGGTGGCCGGTATGATGTAAAGGTTCGGGTTTAATTTAGTGGAGCTTGGGTTATCTAGAGTGGAGCTGAAGGAGATTTGGTTGATTCGGGTATTGGGTTGGTGTTCCGGCATGGGGTTAGAGACGGTGTTTGGCTTTTTATGGGGGGGTGGAATTGTTCCATCTTCAATGAGATCCTGAATCTTGTGTTTAAGACGGATACAATTGTTGGTGTGATGGCCGGACATTTGGTGGTAGGAACAGAAGGCGTTCGGGTTATGGTTTGGAGGAAGCACTTTGGGTGGCTCGCGAGGCTCTAGTGGTTTGATGACGTCCTTTTCAAGGAGCTTTTGGTAAACTGTTGTCAAGGGAAAAGGGAATTGGTAGAAATTTCTTGCTTGCCGGGCTGGCTGGGCTGCTATTTGGTTAATAGGCTCGGTTTTGGTTGGTTTGGGGTTTGAGGAGCTGGCCTGAGCATGATTGTACTGGTTGGTTCCAAACAGGGTATTGCTGTTGCCAGAGTAAACTCGCCTGGGTTTGACAGATTCTCCTTTTTCAAATATACCAGTTCTGAGTGCATCTTCTACTGCGAGGCCGGCCTCGTAGAAAGTTTTGAAGTCAGCGGTGGTTTGAAAAACCACCAAGTGCTTTGCAAAGTCGGGTGCCAAGTTCTTCGTGATAATTCTCATCTGCTCCTTCTCCGAGGGTCGATCCATCATCTGAGATGCTTTCCCTCTCCACCTTCTGATAAAGTCCGCAAAGGACTCATTGGCTCCCATCCTGGTTGCATCCAATTCTCGGATAGTCATCTCAAGCTAAACGTTGTAATTGTACTAGGCCATGAAAGCTGTCCCAATATCCTCCCAACTTCCTTTCTTTGAAATGTCAAGATTTAAGAACCATCGCAGTGCTGGCCCTGTTAATGTTTGCTGAAACATTTGACCCATAGCATTATTTTCAATGTTGTACATGTCACATCCCACTCCGGCAAGACCTGACCTGCCCAAAGTGGTAAGACCACCCAACAAAACCTGTACACATCTCGGGATACCCGCAACCAAAGAGATAATATAAAATAAAAATAACTACAACCCTCAAAACATTTATACAAGTCCAAAGTACTGGACCACAACACAACCACACCATCGTCGCAATCCAATATGTACAAAGCACCCCAGACAGACAAATGCTACAAACAACTACTAGAAACTCCTGACTGGCACTGTAGTTGGACCGACATCTAGCTCATCCAGGTATCTGCAACCAAAAAGGTTACAGGAGGATGTACGTTAGCAACACAATAAAAAGAAATGTCCAAGCTCCTGAGATGGATTGTAGCTTAAAAATCAACCACAGTATAAATATTTCAACCAACTTTCTTTCCCACAAAACTCATATCAACAACACATCAAAAATAAATGGATTTTCAATAAACCATATTTCCACCCATTCCTCATAACAGAAATCACATAAATTTTTACCAAGTGCGCCAACGAGTCGTCTACCTCACGACCGGGAGTTATGACGGTACCGTTACCTCGCTCACAGGCTCACATATAGTGGCGGTGACGAGGGCCATTCTTAATCACCAATGGTAGGTGCAATCCACACAGTAAACAAGAACTAAGCTTGCACTGCTCACATTTGGCACAGCCCACGAATGCAAGTTGCCAACCTTGCAAACTAAATATTGGCACAGCCCACGAATGCAAGATGCCAACCTTGCAAACTAAATATTGGCACAGCCCACGAATGCAAGATGCCAACCTTGCAAACTAAACATTGGCACAAAAGGCGTAAAAATTCTCTTCTCACTCACCAAAAATCATTTGATCCATCCAACCAAAAACGTTGCCATCATATTCTAAAAATAATCATCAAAGGAGCTTTCAGAAACAGTAATAATCACACGACAAATTTGATAAAAACAAAACAAAACATTTCTTATTTATTATAGAAGCTGTACATCCTCACCTGACAAAAGACCAACTGCTAAAACCTCTATCCTCTACGGTCTGGAGACGTAACCGTGATCCTCCTCCTCACCTAACAATATAGTTTATAAGACATCTATAAGTCTCTCGTTCAACCCCCATGCTTAAATGCAAATGAAATGTTTAAATATGCACAAAAATACATAACAGCCTCACGGTCTCCGAATTTACAGAATTAATCTACAAATCCTTTTCTCACGAAATTTTTACCACAAATACTAGACACATGTAGGAACAACATATCAAAAATTCAGAATTTTCTGAGCTCGATAGCTATTTTAAACCAACGCCAAACAGACCAGTCACTTGCTGTAAAATTACAAAAACAGAATTTTTCTTCAAATTTAAACCAAAACCTGCTATATCTCAGAAATAATTGGGCTATGTGGCTTATAGATTCTGAAAGCCCTATGTGTCTAGTTTCTAACAAAACAAGGAGAATGAAAATTAGAGTTTTCTAGGCCAAGTTATGCCCGTTTTCGCGAAGCATGGCAGAACTGCCAGGAACTAATTCCCACAGACAGCAGCCCGGTAAAACATTTTTAATAAATTCTATAATTCACGAAAAATTCTGAAAATTTTACACGGTCAAGATAACACATAAATACAACTACGGTTAAAATATCATAATTTTTGGAGTTGAAATAATATAGTAGAAAATTCGTACCTTTCTCCAGAAATTACAAGCTTCTCACTTCTTCCTCCCTCTCTCTCTCTCTCTCTCTCTCTCTCTCTCTCTACGAAATAATTGAGCAGAAAAGTGGAAGTCTGGGTCTTCCCAAAGTCTTCCAAACTCATCCTTTAAGAGGTGAGGTGTCCCCTCCACTAAACTTCTTCTTTTCTTTCTTTTTTTTTACAAACCACACACATAATTGGAACACAACATAATAGGTGTATGCATTTAAGCTATGCATGAACTATTAATAACATGACATGTCACGCACCGAATGGCTTATGAAATGAATGTGTGCACGAAATGCGCTATCACGTGAAATACACATGTATGTGTAGGAACGGATGTCACAGTACATGGACAGAGTGCCCACGTATGCTTGTAGATGAGCTCTCGGGTCTCCGTTCCCATCAAATTTCTCCCAGGTTATGGGCTTGAATCCCTCGGGGAGTTTGGCGCCGGGGAATAGACACAACTTGTCCATGTCAATACCTGTGGCGGCTATCTTCTCTTGTTTCTGGACAGATTCCTCGAGTTTGGCGACTTTTGCCATCATTGCTTCCAAATTCGGATGCTCTTGCGGAGGTGGTTGCTCCCCTGGTGGTTTGTTCTGAAAAGTTAAACCTTGTATTAGGAGTAACATCTCAGCCATTTGATTATCACTGCGTTCCCGCTGTTCTTCGAATGCTAGCCTGAGAGCCTCGATTTCACTTTTGCCCGCCATATCTGTAGGATGTGCTGAATCTGACTGGACCGCTTTTGACTCAGTTCGAATTAATCGTTGTTTGGGAGTTCTGGTCCAACTAGGTACAGTATTCTTCTTGCTCTTACCAATGATTGAAACTGATAGCGGAAAAATGAACTTAGTGACTGGTGCCCAAGAAATGCTATGTGCAGGAATTCATGTATAAATGAAAGGATGATGCATGATGTGCAATGCAACCACAGCTTTGGAAAGGATTGCCCCAATTTTCAGTGCTTTGTTCAATATATCTGAATTTTTAATTTTCGTTTTGCAAAATGAAGGCCGAACCTTTAAGGGTTGCCTACGTATCCTCATTTCGGAGGAATCAGGCCATGACGTAGTTCGGGACTACGATCGGCTCTTTTCTTTAACATAGGAAAAGTACTAACTCCATAAAGCAAAGTACAAACTGACTCAATAAAGCAAAATACAGACTCGATAAACAAAATACAGACTTGGCATCCTCAAAAAGGGCCTTGTTGGCTTGATCTGCTGACTACTGGCTGGCTGCTGATTCTTAGTCCGACTCAGTTGTTGGACTTGCTCGGGGAGCATTCCGGACTTGGTTTTTCCTTGAGTTGCTTGGGAGACAGGTTTTCATTCAGAAGGAGACCATTTTCAATGCAGCCTTCACAATTACACTCATCCCAGTATTTGTGTCCCGTCACTGGGTCTTGGAAGTAGTAGACTGGTGTGCCATCTGGTTGGAAGTTTTTGACCGGCGGCATGATGTCCACTTCTTTATTATCACTTCCTTGCTCCATCCTGACAGTGATTTTGTCGGGGATGTCCTTGGCTCCGTTGTCTGCAGGGAGGTGGAATTTCCAACTTTGATCATTCGCATGTTCAGAGTTGTCCCATTGAAGAGTTAAACCTGGCTGATCAGATGTGACTAGTTGGTGAAGCAACCCTTCAAGCTTGTCTTTATCTGGCACCTCATTCCCTATCTCTTTATTATCTATCTCTTCAAGTATCCACACCGGTGCCCCATGATGGGTGGTAAAGGTGGATTTGAGCTTTTTGCTTCCGGATTGATTGCTCATTTTTGGTTACAGACTCTGATAAAAGAAATACAACATTCTAATTACCGCGAGGAAGAGAGCCAATCGCAGAACTTTCTTTAAAAAGAGTTTATTTTATTAGACAGAGCCTTTGATTATCAGGATAATCCTTCTTATTGCTGTGGAAGTGAGGATGTGACAACCTTGGGTAAAAGCTATCATGTATGCGCATGCAAGACAGGTAAACGACAAGCAGTTAAACAGTTAACAAGGCATATCACATAATCTTAACCTGTGGGTTCCTGTCCTAGGTTGGAAAGTTTTAGGTTAATTATATGCAAAGGCCGGTTTTGGTTTAGGGGGTTCCCCAGACTAGAGCCAATATTTGCCTCCCAGTGCCAAGTGTACTGCATGGCAAAGGTCAAGCGGCAGGCTGACTCATCACGGTCCAAGGTTGCTGAGCATCCGGGGATGTCCTAACACCAGCGAGCTGGGTAGGGTAACCAAGACGCAGCAGCGGGGTTTATCCAACATCGATGCAAGTGATGCAAAAGTTCAGCAATAAAATTGTTTTCAAAAATCCCACAAATGTTTTTCAAGCTTGGCTCGCTCTTTAAATTAATCAAAATTTTGAAATTCTACTCATGCGAACAACCGAGAAAGCTCCAGTCCAGACTGATCGGGCTTTCACCCTGACATCAATCCTTTCTAGTACAGCGTAAAGCACGTACTTGGTGTCAAGCCTTCGAATGGTCATTTTACAAGTGTAAAACTTCAAAATAAAGATTAACTTAAAATTTCCCCAGCAGAGTCGCCATTTTGTGGACGGTCGACCTCCACTCGGTTCGGGCAATGGTTTTCGAAACGGTTCGAAAAACAAGGATTTTAGAGTCGCCACCCGGGTTTTGGGAAAACAGTTTGGGACCCGAGAAACCAATTTGAAAATGATGATTTGAGAGAATGACTCATAAAACCAATTGAAAACCAGAGATTCGTTTCGGATTCGGGAGCCAGGTTACAAACGGGGAAGGGTTTTAATGCACCCCGTTTGCCCGATTAAAAATCGGTCTTTACTAAACATTTGTGGGATTTTATTAGAAAACAATATATTGCTGAACCTCAACAGATAAACATTTAATTTAAACAAATCAGACGATAATAATAAGAAAAGCAAATGACTAATATGTAAGTAACAGAAATCAAACGAAAATCCAAACTTCAAACTGTTCCTGCAGGGGGAAGGTTCAAATTTAATATTTTACGAGAAAACTGTGCCGTGCGGCCTACTTGATGTACCGTGCGGTACAAAAAGTGTACCGTGCGACACTGTTCTTCAAATTAACGGTCAGATTTTCAAATGGGTGCCGTACGGCACTCAAAGTGTACCGTGCGGCACAGTAAGAGTGCCGTGCGGCACACCTGGCTGCAAAAACAGTTTGAAACTTTGGCTCTTCGAAATGATTGATCAGAGGCACATACAAGGTATGAAATGCATTCGAAATGAACTACTTTCAAGGGAGAAGGCAGTGTATTGAGTATGAGATGTCCCTCCTCGTTGAATCACTCCGTACGAGGCGATGTTTTCACCGTACGACGCGACCGGGAGGTGTGAAATAAAACTGAACTTGCTGTAATTTGGGCATACCAAGCATGGAAATGATACAAGGGATCATTCCACCCTTGGTACCCTTCCCCTCAGGGTACCAAACTCAAGGAATTTGGCGAAACGGGTTTATACCTTCGGTTTCGAACTCTCGGATTGAGCGTCGGATTGAACTTCCGAATACTGCTTGAACCTTCTTTGGACCTCACTTTCACTCTAGTATATTGGTAAGTGGGATTGAGGGTTTCAACTTTGGTCAATTTGGAATCATTAACTTACGGCTTTGGAGCCAAAAACAGGGGATGGGTCCCTGCTTTGGGTTTGGCTTTGGCAGAGAGAATGATATTGGATTGATTATGGTGGAGATGGTAGCTAAGAGGTTTTGGCAATGAAAATGATATCCAAGAACGGAGTTTCGTGATCTTTCTTACACAGAAATCGTATGGGGTCCGGCCGTCCCCCTTCCCATTGGGTTTGAACGGTTTATATAGAGGTGAGGGAGCCGAATGCCAACCCCTTCTTGATTCTTGTTCATGGAGACAATGGCATGGGGAGTAGCATATCCCTTTCGGCCATGATCTTCTCTTTCGGCCACGACCAGCAGGGCGGGGGAACCAATCTCGTCCGTGTTTTCTGCTGCTGGGAATTCGCAAAAACTGGGAACCCGTAAACAGTACCGTACGGTACACAAACTGTGCCGTGCGGCACAACTTGTGTACCGTGCGGCACAATTGGCCGCCAAAATTTTGACAATCTGCCGTACGTGACTCTGGCTGTCCCGTGCGTTGAGAGATGAGTACCGTGCGGTATTGTTGACTGAGTTGACTTGGAGAATTTCAATCCGAGAGTTCTTTCGGGTGTTTCCGTTCATCATTGGGGATTAAAAAGTACGTGAACGCTCATTTTGGGGTGTCTACAGGACCCTATGTAATGAATGCTACAATGAATGAAACAGACAACCCAAGATCCTAAAATTGCAGCACATTACAATTCATAATACAGCAAAACAGAGCTTAATAAATAGTTATTCCAACAATACTTAGCAGTAAACAAAAAGGGCCACAAGTACCCAGCAATACCCACAAGTTCAGTAAATGACTTGTTCAGTCAACAAAAAGGGTCACAAGTACCCAACAGCACCCACAAGTTCAGATTAGTTACAGTAGATTCGCAAGTTCATAAAACAAAAGGGCATAAATACAAAAGTGCCCAACAGCATATTTAATTCAAAAGTGCCTAGCAGCAAATAACTCCTACTCCTACTTACTGTGTCAAACTTAGCCTCATTTGAGATGGCCTAAATGTCCTCCTGGGAGGTTCTTATGAAGTGGTGGCAATCCTGGAGTTATTCCTTTTCTTGGTGTTGTGAAGTGGTGGCAACCTTGTAATTGAAGTTGAAAGGGCATTGACTGGGGCTTCACATGTCTTTGTGTTGTGACCCTGTTTCCCTCACCTTCTACAACTCATTTTGACTCCTACTTTACTAAGCCTAAATGGGGTTTTTTGGAGATTTATTTGCTTCCTTTCTATTTAATTTTCTAGGCCTTCTAGTTTGCTTCTTATATTTTGGTGGTTTGATTGGAGGCTTATCTGATTTCTCCCACCTTTTAGCACCATTCATGGGGTGCATAATGTGCATATAAGAGGTAATGAAACTATTCTTGTGGTACCACTCATTTACATAGTCCTCTGGCTGTACACCATTTTCAGCTATGACCATTGCACCATTCTCACATGGAATTCCAGTGAGGTCCCACCTCCTACAAGAGCAACTTTGCATTGGTTGATTTACAATGTGCTAAAGGCCATGGAAGCCTCTTGCTTCAAACTCTCCATTATCACATGGGACTATGAAATAGTCACCAAACCTCTGCTTCACTTTCTCTATCTTTTTATGTATCTTAGGACCCAGGTCATCCACCCATGTAAATGCAAATGCCCTTCTTTTAACTAACCTATCCGTGAGGTATAATCTCAATCTTTCAAGCATGGTTAGGATTGGTTTGTCCCTAGCAAACAATATGACTTTATTGAATGGTTCACATAGATTGTTAAGTAAAATATCACACTTGGGGGTAACAATAAAGTGAGACCTAGACCAGTGGCAATGGTTTCTATCAGGGTGAGATAGCCAAACATATGCTCCTGGGTCCTCTTTATGTAGCTCCTCCATTAAAGCATTAAACCTACCCACATAACTAGCCCTAGCTAAGTTCCAAATCTTATCCTTTAAGGGCTGACCTCCAAATCCAGCACTTTTGAAGTTGTGTAAATGTTTGACACAATGCCTGTGCTCAATTACTGACAACAGTTCCTTAATTGCATTCTCTAATCCCTGACACATAGTAGAATGAGTTACAAATTATGATAAAAGAAGATTGTCCAACTAGGTTCAAATTATTAGTTATAGTAGGTACAATAGTTAAAGATGATAAAAAGAAGAAAAAAGTTACAGTAGTTATAAGGTTCAGATTATGAGTTAAAGTATGACAAAAGAAGAATATTATAAGTTATAGTAGATTGATTAACAAGATGAAAGAAGATAAATTTGCCTTTTGCTTGTTATGATTGTCCAAGTAGGTTCATTGACAATTTGTATGTCCTTAATCAAATGCCGCAAAAAAACAAGTTCATGTGCTTATGTTCTTAATCTCCACAACTGCATATGCCACTGGAAAAATTTGGTCATTTGCATCTATACCCACAACTGTCAGTAATTAACCAGAACAACCACCTTTCAAGTGACACCCATCAACTCCCACAAATGGTCTATAACCCTTTATGAATCCTTTTTTCAGTGCTTCCCAACAAATGTAGAACCTTTGGAAAGTATTGGTAGGCATTCCATCTTGGTCTGACTTCAAATGAATGTACACACTGGTACCTGGATTGCTTCTCACTATCTCACGGCAGTAATCGCACAATTCTGCATACTGCTCTTCCTCACTACCTTCAATCTTCTTTAAAATCTTGTCTTTGCCCTATAGCACTGACTTTGGGATACTTTACATTTCAATTGTTCCTTACATTTTTTCATTAGGTCTGACATCTTTAAAGAAGGAGTGATCCTAATATTATCAAAGAACATCTTGGCCACGAAACTACTATTCATCAACTTATTATGCCAAATTCTACCACAATTATGGTTTGGGTTATAGACCTTAATCTGTTTTGTCTTCTTTGGTTTATCAGAAGCAGATAGCTCCTAAGGACAACCAACATTGCCTTGTTTTTGCTATTCTGTAGTGTATTTCTTATAACAACATTTGGCCCTCACCCTCCCTGTTTCATTTTTTAAGTAAAGTTACATCTTTCCCTTGCAAAATGTCATGTTGCCTAAGAGCATCAGCCAGCTGGCGCTTGCTTATGAAGATCATACCATTACAGAAAGTAGGATCTTCTCTCCCTGTCAATGGCCTAAAGACAACTGATTTATTAAGTGATGGATCATCTCCCTTTTCCTCAGCCAAACTAGAGAAACCTCCATTAGAATCTGAATCTTCTCCCTCACCCTCTTCCTGATACATCATATCATGTCCCTTATCAGTGTTTCTTGGTGATGGATCCTTGGTTTTATATTCAGCCCATCCGGAGTTTGAATCCATAGTTTGAGTATACAACATGCCATCTTCCTTAATCATGCCATCAGAATTTGAGTCATCCCTTTCCATCCCCTCATCTATACTGCCACATACCCCCTCATCTAAACAGCTAGCTATCCCCTCTACCATATTACAATTTTCAATGGTAATTCCACTCTTTGGGACAGTCCCAAAATTCCATTCCCAATTACCAACATTGACATCTTCCAAATCATCAAGACTAGAATTGGGGATGACAAAAAAAATGTCAACTCCATTACAAGGGACCTTGTAGTAGAACTCTGCAGTTTCAGTAAACCCTACCCTTTTACCAATTTAATCCAAATCAAGTAAGGTAAGGAAACTTTGTCTTTATCCTCATAGTCACTGTAGCTAACTTGTCCACCCACATAACACTTTCTACCCCTATCAACAACAAAAATACCCCCATGGTGGACCTTAAATGTGAACAAAGCACGGTTGACATCTGCATAGATACAAGCAATAAAATTTTTACTCGGAAACATGTATATACTAATTACAAATGTTGGACCCAACAACAAACGTTAAACAACTGGTGGTCCAAGTCCAAAGGGGTATAAAAAATGGATTATGAGGGCTCCACATTGTAGACAAAAACACATATAAAATGTACACAAAGCAACATGCAAAATTTTTATTTGAAAAAGGAACCATTTCTGCCTATATAATACGAAAAAGAGACAAATTTCAGTTAGATTAAACACTTAAATATGAGTCCCAATAACGATTACTGAAACCCATGCAGATCACAAACCCTAGTGTAAAACACCAAAAAAAAAAAAAAAAATCATTTTCGAAGTGAGAGCAACTTACAGTAAGGGATTGGCTCCTCTCTTTGCATCAACGGATCATCCATCCCAAGATTCGAGACGTATGAGCCCTAGATTTATTGTGGCAGAGCAGCTATGGCGATCAATTGGTTTTTGCGATCAGTTGCCCCCCCCCCCCCCCCCCCCCCCCCCCCCCCCTCCGTCTCTATCTATCTGTGTGTGTGTGTTCTCTCGAATGGTGGAATGGGAGTACAGTAGTTGAGAATGACAATACTACCCTTAAGAGGGTTTAAGGAAGCACGTGTAACTCACGTGTTGTGACTTTCCATCCAATTTTCTAACAAAAGTTAGGAATTGGACCCAATAGGATAAAATTGGATAGTTTGAGGACGAAATGGGTGAATTTGAGGACGACGTAGAAAAATGGTGGATAGTTTGAGGGTTATAAGTAAAATTCATTCTTCCGGGAACAACAATGATACATGTACAACAAAAGTCTCCAACACTTTATGGCTTGTTTCTCATCCGATGATTTTTTCAAAATCTTTCTCTATTTGTTAAAATTCATCAAGTGATTTTATCAATCCTTCTTAATGCTCTTACACATTCAAGTGATTTTATCTAATAAGAAAACAAAATAATTGTATCAATCCTCTAATTTTATAAAGTTTCCCATAGAATCAAATAAGAAATCCACCCTAATTATTCGCCCTAAACCCTAGTAATATAAATCTTCGTTTATAATTGTTATGAATACTCATGTTTTCAATACATAAAAAAACCCTCAATAATATCCATATTAATTGAGAATTTAATTAAATTACAATTACCTATCTATTTTCAGCCTCCCATTTATCAGGCAACATTTATTTAATGTGAATGTGATAAATATGTAAATATGATAAATTTATCATGATCGACAGTGATAAATAATTGAAAATTTTAAATAGGCATTCTAAATCCAACCCCTACTTATGTTTTAGTCGATTACATTATCACGAGTTATCTTTTCATGAGCTAAATGCATAATTCTTGTTCGTTACATCAACATGAGTTATATTTTCATTAGCTAAATGTAATTATACCCTTACTAATTAAGAAATCAACTAAATTTCAACTATCCCTCTCCAACATCTCGTTATTAGCTTTCATTTATTACATCACATTTATTACCTTACATACCAATTCCCAAATATGGTAAATTTAAGGGGCACTTAAATATTAGTCCTCGAACTACCTTGCACATATGTTATCATCTTGTCCTTTATTTAGAGTTATGTTTTCATCCCAAAATTCAAATAAATCCAAAATTGCCCTTTATTTCATATATGTATGTATGTATGTATGTATGTATGTATGTATGTATGTATGTATGTATGTATACACACACACACCCCTTATTGGGCGGGGATATTAGGACGAATTTCAAATTTTTAAGGACCAACCTTGTAATTAAGGGATTGGGGGATAAAATCCAATCCCACATTTTACGTTTAGTTGTCATTCTCATTTTAAAACCTAGAAAGAAAAATTTGTACTGCCATAATTCAGGACCAAATCTTCACCCCATCGGTCCTTGCTCCCAACTAACCTGATGTCATCTTCTCGGCATCCCAAATCATTGCCCTCTTTGTCCCAAATCATTGTCTCAAGTCGAAGTCGAGAAAATTCCAAAGGTTATTTTAGAACAAACCTCTGGTGCAAGCAAGAGGTAATAAATTTGAGTTCGCATTTTTTCTTTCGGGTTTTAAATTTGGGTTTGATTTGGGTTTCTATGATCTTGATCTACAATTTGAAAGATCAATAATGCTAACCCTCGCCATCCCAAATCGACGTCGACGCCCTGTTCCATAGACTTCTCCGTCGCGTTTCTCATTGTGTCTCGTCGAATTGCTTTATTGTTTGATAAACTCTATCCGTTTCCACTTTGCTCTTCTCCGAGGTAGCGAAAGATTTGATTTTTCTGTTATACAGAGAAGAACATAACAACAAGAATCAATTGGGTCTCTTTCTCATATTTGATTTTGGTCAGAGACTCTTTTTTTTTCCTGTTTTGAAGGTGATGGATTTAATTGATCATATTTACCATGATTTTTATTAGACATTTTTTTTTACAATGATTCAAAGGTGATGGATCTAATTGATCATATTTACCATGATTCTTATTCTTATTATGTAATATTGTAAATTTTGTTCGATAGGTTTTGGATCAAGTGTCAATTGATATTTTTACCATGTTTACAAGTCATTATGTTTTTTTACCATAAACACTATTATAAGTTTTAATATTTTTACCATGGCTTGAGTTCAAATTGAATTCTATGTTTACCATGATTTTTGTTCTTTATTTAATTTTTACCATGACATCTGGATTATATTGATGACATTTTCTTACCATGATTCGAATAGTTTATTCAACTGATATTTCCATGTTTACCATAAACACTATGATATTTTAATATTTTTACCATGATCATTGGAAGATGTTGTGAACATATATTTTACCATGACTATACGAAATTAGGAAAATGTTTTTGTGTTCGTTTTGGTAAGAATAAATAAAGATTTGAAGTTTCTCTTTTTTCCTTTTCAAATTTTCAACCAAATCCCACTTAATTAGGAAACTACATCCCATCTAATTTGGCAACAATATTTATGTGTCTTAATACTTATCACCAAAAAGGGGCAGACAAGGTATTTTGCAAGTGAAAAGGATGAAAACATAACTATTTAAAATCCATTTTATGATAAATTTGTTACATTTGTTTGTGCTTTTATGATAAATTCATCACGTAAATTCTAAAGGAAAACTTAATTGTTGGTACTAAATCTTAGTAATACTTAAGTCTTCATTCTAGTTGGTTTCAATACTTAAGTTTTCATCCTTATTTTAAAAAAAAAGCCAATAATACCGTGTAAATTAAGGATTTAATTAAATTCAATTATCTATCTCTAAAAACTCCCATTTATTAAGACACATTTTTATCTTACCCCACCAATTCCTGAATATGATAAATTTATTGTAGTTTTATGGTAAAATTGTCATATATATGATTTGTTATTTTTGTTTGCGGTTTTATGATATATCATAGCATGAATTATAAATTATGGTCAATTGTGATAAATTAGTTGAATATAGAAATGTAGACACATTTTATTTTATGTGAATGTGATAAGTTATGTAAGAATTATTATTTTTATCTTTTTATTTGCTGCTAATTTTGTAGTATCAATTTTTTGAATTAATTATTCTTTACAAGAGTATTTCGTTATCTCCACTGCAGTCTCTGTTGATCTCAGTGCTCTAGCAACAGTCACTGTCATAATTGATGGGACTAGATCTGCTAGTGTATCTCTGTGCCCACTTCTTACTGGATTCCTTTCAACCAAGGGATGAGATGCCGTTTTTTTTATGTTGATGATTTGTGCTCTTATTCCCGCAAAGTTTATGATTTTTGTCCTCTTGCTTTTTCTCCCTCTTACGTATGGGTGAAAGAAGCTCTTGATAGTGAATCTGAATGCCTTTTTCTCAATGATATACAATTAGCCAGACCAACGCAATCTTGTCTAAATGCCTTTTCCAATCTTTCTTTTACCAATATGTTACCAGCTTAGCGAATCCTTTTGTAGAAGAACTCGACTATTGACAAGTATTGATGTTGATTGTGAGAGTTTAAATTTGTTGCATATTTCACGCAAGCACATGCAATAGCACGACGAATGAATCGAGGAAGAACACACAAAGATACGATACCGAATATTTGTGTTTCCCCTATTTTGAAAGTACGAATATACATGGTTGGCACTAGTTTCTATTATTTACCAATAAAAGAACATCGGCCGTTGCGTACAATATAAATTTAACTATAATTTAGGTGTATTGAAATGATGAAATGTACCGTGAATCGGTTGATTTTCATGTTGTTGCAATTCTCTCCATGTGGATACAAATCAATAGCGTGGAGTATCGCATCCAATCGAACTCATGAATCATATGGTTCTGGTGAGATATCACCTACCACCCACATAGGGATGGCAATAGGGAGGATCGGGGACGGATTTGGCCATCTCCGCCTCCAATCCCCGAACCTCATATCTACCTCCGTCCTCGCCCCAATTCTCGAATGTGGAACCATCTCCACCCTCCATCCCCACTCCTAACGAGGATCGGGTCCCCGCCTCGATCCAAAAGTTACCAAACTAATAAAAAATAAAAAATAAATCTGGGTTATTTACCGAGACACCCCCTGTAAGTTAACATTTTTCACCAAACACCCCCTGCAAGAAAAAAACCTACGATAAACCCCCTCTATCTTTCAAAACTTTACCCCAAGATCCCTTCTGTCACCCTTCCGTCTAAAATCGTCTAGAACCATCAGTTTTTTTTATGATCCAAACCATTCAATTTGTTTAAAACATGGTTTTAAGTGTACCGTGAAGAAATTGGCTCAAAATATGATCAAGAAGTGCTTGATCCAATGAAAAATTGTTTGGATCAAGCACTCCCCGGTCATATTTTTAGCCGATTTCTCGCATGAAAAATTGTTTAGATCAAGCACTTTCCGATCCTATTTTGAGCCGATTTCTCGCGAGTACCCTTAAAACCATGTTTTAAACAACTTGAATGGGTTGGATTATCAAAACATGACCCAGAACTTTGAGATTTGAGACGGAAAGGGGTCTTGGGGTAAAGTTTTGGACGATAGAGGGGGTTCGCCATAGGTTTTTTTTCTTGCAAGGGGTGTTTGGTGAAAAACATTAACTTACAGGGGATGTCCCGGTAAATAACCCAAAAAATCTAGAAAAATACCCTATAGACTTTACCAACATATTTGATATCTAAACCACCAAATAATGAAAAACATCGCAACAATTTGCAATTTTTCACCAAAAATCCCAACCAATCAAATAAAACTATATAATAGTAAAGGATTCCAACTTTGAAGACTGGAATTACCAACTAAATTATGTTTGATTGTGTTTGAGAATGTGAAGAATGAAGTGTATTTATGTATAAACTAATAGTATATATATTGAGGAAACCCTACCAATTAACAATAATTCAACGAGTCTAAATGTGAATAACGTATTAGATAATTTTAAACAACGGGTTGTGGACGGGTCGGGGAACGGATCTGGGATATGTAGAACCGCCTTCAACCCAATCCCCGGTTTTACTTTTATTTTTTCCTCCAAATCCAACCCAATCCCCAAAAAATCCCCAAAATTCCAACCTGAATAGAGCGGGATGAATCGGAGCAGATCGGATCGGCCGGAATTGTCATTTCTACACCCACACAATGTGCGTACAAATATGACTAGGTAATTTTACACATAAGCCAGGAAAAGACTGGCAGTAAATGCGTGAGTGGATTGATGAATGAATGGCCCATTATTGTTGTGCTTTCCTTCTCTTATCCCAGCCACTCTGCCATTTGCCAACCCCCAAAAGAACAAGGTAGCTGGAACGAAAATTACTATAATACCCCGAGATTCGGTAACTTTGGTATTTGCAGCCGGTGAACTGGGAGTGACAAAAACCACAGGCAATGGTCAAATAGTATTTGGGTCAACTTACGCATACTTTAACTAATCTTTTATCTAGCCCGTTCAAAGACAAGCATTCACACCAGAATTGGAGAAATTACAAGAAATTACTCTATTGCGACTTGACTCCTAGAATCCAACCTGATCAATTGAGTAAAAAGCAAACCTACCAACCGTGGAGGAGCCTTTTGTACGAGCTTTCACTAATATACACCAGTTGGCAATTCTTGACACCAAAACCAGAGAACGACTGCTTGATTTTTCCTGAGCCACCCTTTGGTACACTCTAAGGTTAACTACCTCCTCTTGCCAACAAAACGGTAGATACCTAACGTGTTATTTGAATCAGTCTCACAGACTCACAGTTGAGATTTCTACAGCTTTTCTCTCCATATATTTGAACCCATTTTTTTTATGAAACTAAAACAACTCATCTTTCTTTTGTGCACAATAGACGGTAATGGGCACCACCAAGGGTGAATCCTTAAGCACCAACCCCCAACTCAGACACACAGAGAGAGAGAGAGAGAGAGAGAGAGTTGGTGGTCCATTAACTTTGAAACCAAGAGTTTAATTGGTTTATGTGCTGGTCCATTAACTTTAATTTAAGAAAGTCAACTACAAAAGGGAGAAAGAGATGGAAACAATCACAACCACGGAGTAATATGATTCACTATGTTGAAAAAGTGCTTGTACAACTATCTTAGGCATGACGGAAGTTTTCATGCTTCCTTGAACGGAATTTGAACTCTTAAATGGAAAAACGCTAAGTACGTAGAAAATTATCCAGAAAGTGTAATTGATGACCTGGATTATCACTGCTGCACTTAATTAAATAATAGAAATCGCTTCCTCCCATCTTTTAGATTCTAACATAGCAAAGAGAAGAAATTCAATCACCCTTCATTTACCTAGATTAATTTACTTACCACGCACCAAAAGGCAAAAAAAAAAAGGAGTACTGCGAGTGATGCTTTTGCAAGAAATGATGTCAGAAAGTTGAATCATCATACAGTTTTGCACTGTGAATGAACTTTTATATATGTTGGTATTAAAGCGGGGTTTCTGCTAGAGGGTTGTTTATAAAAATTTGAGAGTCTATTTTTGTAGGCGTAAAGAGGCTTGTTTCTAAAAATTTGAGAGTTTATTTTTTGTCAGCGACTCAGCGTAAAAACTAACCATTAGGTTACATATGAATCTCTTGTTGCCCTTATAAACGGGAGATTAGGACTATCCGTGCATCCTATTAATTACCTTTCACATTTAAATTTTTGAGTTTTAATTATTTTTACATGTAAAATCTTGCGTCTCATAAATCATAGGACATTTGAAGCATCTTGTACTGTGCCACAACCACGTCAAATGGTATTAGAGATTCCTGCCACCCGTGTTGCACGAAAGCCCCATTTTATAAGTAAATCTGCCAAAGTATCCTCTTCTTTCCTACATATATACTCCCTCCGTCCCAAAATCAATGTTCACACATCTCAAAAGATTATTTATATTTTTCAATTTATAATGATTTCTATATGCAATATGGATCTCGATTGATAGATCTCACTTAATTTTATTAAACAGTGTTTTTTAAATCACAAAAAGAATTATAAATTGCAAGACGTAGATAATTTTTTCAGGGGAGTGAATAGTGATTTTGGACATCCTTTATGGGATGGAGGGAGTATATCAAACCTCAACCTAGCTCAATCTCTCCTATTCCTTAGAAAGCAATTCTCTCTCTCTAAAACCAATTATTGTGTACACCCTCTCTTCCTACTCACAAGGGTAGTCATGGCTCTCAAACATGCCATGCTCATGGTTACCATGTCACTTGCTTTTGTGGCTCTGTCCATGGCTCAATCTCCAGCTTCATCTCCCGCCACCATGGCATCACCTTCACCAATGGCGGCACTGCCACCGACGATGATGGCTCTTCCACCAAGTGTCCCACCACCGGCCACTTCACCACCACCGATGATGTCTCCCCCAACCATGAGCCCTAGCCCCTCCATGAGTAGTTCACCACCTGCACCAATGGCTCCTGAGATGTCACCCACAACTGCCACCTCCCCGCCCGCACCTACCCCCATGTCGACGTCTTCTATTTCAACGCCGCCTGCCTCCTCACCGGTCACCTCTACTCCCGGATCAGGAGCTTTCATGCATGGAAGCAGCATGGCTATGCTAGCCTTGTTTGGAGGGTTTGCTGCACTAATCCTTATTTAGTCACCAGCTGGGTGGTAATTGATTTGAATTTCTCTTGATTTGGTGTAGATTGAGATACTTATTTATGTATTTTTTTCCCATCCCTCCGTGTTAACTTTTCTTTTTTTCTTTTTTTAAATTTTAAATCGTGTGCTGCTTTTTGTGGTTGATTTTGGGCTGCTTTTTGTGATTTGTGAGGAGGGAGATGAGATTGGTTTGGATGTTATGACTCTTTTCTAGCATTTTGACTTTAGGTGAATAAGAAACACTTGGTGATATATTCTGCTTGTGGTTCTACAGTCAGTTTTGTGTTTTTACTTAACTCTTGATTGTGTGGTATTTCGGAACCGGGACCCTGTAGTGAGGGGCTCACTACAGGAGTGTAAAAAATGAGACTCACTGCACCCTTGTAGTGAGTCCCCTCTTTACAGCCCCCAATTCCCGTGGTAAGCTTTTAGCTTTTTTGCCAACAAAACTCACTATCTGAAAACTTGTCATAGGTTCTTTAATTGCTTGGTTCCATAATATTTTAGGAAATCCCAACCATATATAAAGCATGGGTTTTCGTTTATTACGAAAATACCCTCACTGAAATTTAGTTAGACACTTTAGTGCCTGTGCTTCAGAAGTTCAGCCCAATAAGGAATTAATCTTTTATGTCATTTGCAATCTTCTCCGGATCATAATATAAGATACTTTCGCACATAATATTTAATTCTTTTTTGTACCAAAATAAACTACTAATAGAGATCTTTAACTTGATACGGAAAAATTTGAAAAATTGTGTACGGAAATATTTCACATTGTTGACTTGTTAGTTTTACATTGGTGGTTTGTTGGCTTTGTAATTTTCTTTGGATAAAAAAAAAAAGTACTTGGGTACATAATAACTTTTTTTTGCACCAAAATAAGCTACTAACAGTGGAAAATTGTGCATGAAAGTATTTCACATTGCTACCTTGTTAGGTTTACAATTTTCGGGCAAAAAATACACTCATAATTTTTTCATTTTTTGCACCATATTATGTACGAAAGTATGTAATTTTTGGTCTGAATAATAGTAATTTTTTTTTTTTTGTAATGGGCCAAGGTTGCGCGCCTCGCTCGCAATCACAGTGCTAGTTATTAGGAAAATAAGCTACAATACATATGATGTCTTTATAGATGGTTGAGACATATTTAGTTGAAGACATATGATGTCTTATGTCTTGTTTTGAGTTCAGATTTCTTAGACTGCGTTTGGATCATGAATTTGTTTATTATTTTGTTGAATTTGTTTATTATTTTGCGGCGGAGAAATTCTGATTTTATTATATATCTTTCTAGGCAATTACTCTCTCCAATTGCAACTACAACATGCTTATTTCCTAAAGTGAATATACTTGTGATAAGTAAAAATCATTTTTGGTGCATTTAAGAAAAGTTAGGAAAAGATACTTTCAGGTAGTTGGCACTTGGGGTGTTAGATGGAGAGGAGAGAGGAGTGAATGTTTTTTGTTGGTGGTTGGAAACTTGGAATGGTAAGAAGAATTGGGTGATAGTTATACAGCAGGAAGAGGTGGAATTATGTGGAAGACATAAGTGTGTGGGGGATATTTTGCTTTTGGAAATGAGGAGCTCAGCTGTATTCTTGGACTTTATTGGTTTTTGTGACAAAAAGGATTAAAGGAGAATGGGCTTTTAGTGGTGGGATATGCCTTGAGGCAAACATGAGGCAAGTTGGTGATGCATGTGCACATGGTGTGTTATCCTCACTAGAGAGAGAGAGAGAGAAATTGGGAAGGTCCAAAAAATAAATAGTATATATTTTTTTAACATATGATAAGATTTCAACATTATCCTTATTCTCTACCTTCTAAACTACATGAAATTATGAAGGTTACTCTTTCAAAATTTACACACCGTAAAATTACATTAATGTACTTAAATACTATAATGTATCCAATAATTTTATGATAGTGTTCTAGTAAAATTACTCAAAATTTTCCTTAATTACGTGGATCTTTGTCATATCAACTTCTTAGAGTGCAAAATTTCCACACTATCTTTGTGTTCAAACACTTTTCTTTCCGTTAATTATAAGACGACGTTACACACACACACATATACATACATACATACATATATATATATATATACAAAACTGTAAATATGCAGTTTTTGCGAAAAATCGCTTGGATCAAGCCCTTCCCGGTATTTTTTTTTGAAGATTTCTCGCGTGGACCTTGGAAAACACCTTTTGAACACATTGGACGGCTCGGATTTTTCAAAAATAATCGTTAAAAGCATCAAAACACCGAAAAAGGCCTCAATCCGAGATTTCCGGGATCCTTGACAGGATCGGTGGGCTATATATATATATATATATATATATATATATATATATATATATATATATATATATATATATGTTATTTTACGGATAAAAATGAATTATTTTAAGGAATTATAAATGTACGTGTGAAGTTTGCTGATTTGTGTGCCGCCACTAATGCATATTTGCGCCAACTTTTAATCTCAAGCTACTAGATTTCGCAAGAGTGAGGATTGACTAACCTCCTTTATTCATTGTATTGTGGGACACCAAAAAAGAGTCAAATGACTATGGGTTAAAGCACAAAATATAACAGAGAGTTTTTTTTGGACAAAAGGTGGACAAAAGTTGAAGTGTGTGGCCACTGGCCAGATTCATCTTTGTTTCTGTGTGCTCTATTTTTAGGATAAGTTTGGCTATACAAAACTCACTTCTATGCTGCACTTCCTTGGCATATGTTCATTATATACAATTAGCTGTTGTTACCTTCTTGTAGTCTAATTCGTTTTTGCATTTGATCTGGGAGTTTGTCTTTTCTTTTATTTTTTTGGGTTTGTAATTCAACTCTTGATATCTTACACATTAATGTTCTCTTCGGTGCCAAAATAAGGGGGAAAAAAGTACTTAAGAGCTTTTAAATTATGCGATCGAGCGATTTTATTGCTGCATAATATGATAAGACAACTCATTTAGACTGATACATGCATGTAAAATGCCGAATCGCTCTCTAATGGGAATATGGTAGGCAAATTCCGGTTTCATATCGTTACCACTTCGTTAATACAATGATTTGTTGATGCTAAAATGATAGATCAAAAGGCAAACAAATTAAGAAGACGAAAAATCTTGTCTAAATCTGAAAAAAAATTATTAGACTTTAGATAAGATAACAGACACTGACTTGTCTCTTCAGATTTTGTATCTTATCCTCTTATCTCCAAAGCTTGCATGGCATCGATTATGGCTAGAAGACTCATTGTGTGGTAGAGGCGAATTTTTAAGGGAGAACAAAGAAGAAATGGGACAATGAATCCTCTGTGGCAATTGTGAGCCTAATATACTGAAAGGTCCTACAAACTTGTTGCAGCCCAAATAGTGTGCTTCTAATTAACCATTTCTGCTATGTATCAAAGAGAGTTTTCCTCAACCTGTTCCAAATTAGGAGAAGCACTATTATTTACACTTCACAGTTAGGTTTCTTGAATGCCCATTTAATGCTCTCTTTTCTTGTTTCGAAGGTCAAGGGTATCAGGTCAGTTTACGTGCAACTTGACTAAATCCCTTTCCAGTTCAGTCAAAGACAGACCATCCACGCTAGGATTAGAGGATTCACAAGAAATTATTTTTTCTTGTAGTCTAACCACAAGAATCGAACCCTAATCAATTATGTAGGGAGCAAACCCACCAACCAACCGATTAACCCTTGGGGCTCCATTTAATGCTTCCTATAGGAAGGTCACAGTTGGCTGCCAGACAAGATAACGTGGGAAAGAGAGACCTCGGGGCTCGTTTGGACGCCTAATTGGACAACCGAATAAGGAATTTTAGACGATTTAATCCCCGGTTCACGCGGATGGCTGGTTTGGGAGCCCATAGAGATTTGCTAGCCGTGAGGTTGTGATTGTGAAGCATCCTTCGTTTGAAATTAGCAATATTGAAATTAGCTAAATTATGAACCGAGTCAAGTTTCAAACGTTTGGATTTACTAGGTTGAGAAGCTACCCCATTTTTCCAATTGCCATTCTTCCCTCACAAGTTTCAAAGTCAATTGTGTAGTTTATCAAAACAACGTGTAATGTGAAAGCAAAGTAGAGATATCTATCACTTAAGTTTTGAATGCCAGATAATGGAAAAAAACGAACTGGCAGCTACTGATTCATATGTGATCTGACTTAAAATTCGAATGTTGTTGCTTTTGTAAATTACAGACTGGTTCAAACTCATTTCATCAAGAATTTTCACTGCTGTTCAAGCACACATTTCGGCTGTCCGAAAATATTTTGGACGGTCCAGATTTTAAGAAGAGAAAGATGAGAGAAAAAGGAGAGAGTATGAGAGAAATTTTAGCCGTCCAAAACATTTTTGGATAGTTGAGATGCGCATTCTACACTACGTGATGGTACCCGCTCGGTCCCGAAAAAATTTCTCCATTTCTTTGGCCGGGTTCCTCTTTCCCCCTTTACGTGGAGGAATCTTAAAAAAATTGAATATCGAAACGCACTCTTTTGAGTTGCTCTCTTATAAGGCATCCATTTGATAATCAGTTGTCCAGGTCAAAGCAAAACAAAGTTCTGTATAGACCGATTCCAAAACATGATTCCAAAACATGATGCGTGTAAGACAAAAACAAGATAGATCTTTGATTTGTATTCATCTACGTACATCTGAACCATAATTTGAACGACGATTGAACTCAATCTCACTGAGGTCTAATAGCAATAAGATACATAAAGTTCTGCAACAATTCCTTACATTTTTAACTAATTGTGACAACAACATTGAATACTTCAGAAACACTCTCATCTGGGCATGGGGTCAGCACAAGAAGTCCTTCCCCAGGAGCAGAACCAATCCAATGAGAAACACAAACTGGCTTGTACCCTTCATAAAAAATCACTTCACTGGCCCCTAAATCATCCCAACTCCCACAACTGATTCCACTGCTAAAACTTAATGGCTTTTCTTCCATAAGCCCTTGTCTCAGATAGCTTTCTACCTCTATTTCCTCGGGCTCGGAGTGTGTTTTCACAATCAAAGAGAATTTGGAAGCTCTTTTGCCACCAAGTTTAAGCTCTGCCTCTTCAATGCATCGTAAGACGAGCGCCTTGCGCGTCTCAACGTCGTTTGGATTCAGTTTTCCAGTTTTGAAGATCAGAGGTTTTCGCCTATCTTTAACCTCGTTTGAGCCAACCTGGTTAGTGTAGAAAGAAGCATTTGGCTTGAATTTGGGGGTGTAAAATAAGGGTGGTTTGGTCATTTCGGTTTCGGAGACCATTTTGCTGTGAATGTTGGCCCATCTACTTAGGAAGCATATGATGGCCAAAGGGTCTGCTAGAAGAAGGCTGCAGCTTATCCCAACTGAGTATCCACCACATTGGAAGTTGGTAACCTGAGTAAAAAAAATTCACAAAGTAAAAACAAAAACGCAATTCACAAAGTAAGGCTGCAACTTATCCCAGCTGCAACAAACAGCTAACTTGTTATCCTAAAGCTAGGGGAAAGAGTGGTGTACCTGAAAATAGAATAGTGGAGAAAACTGAGGATTTTCTTCATCAATATCCTTCCAATACAAAAGCTCAGCCTCTGCTTCTTCCCTCTCCTCCAAATCAAGAAACTCAGCCAACGTTTTCGAGATTCGTACCTCGAACAGCCTGATGCCACCGTCGTTCGACACGATTTCCAGTACCCCTTCAGCTTCTTCCCCTCTCCGTAGCCTCCCACCAAATATGGGTTGCTCGTGTAAAGCCCTCCCTAGCGACTCCCTTGTCCACCCCGCCAAGGTCCACGCTGACTCCTGACTGGACATCTTATTGTAGTAAAAAATGATATGAAACCGGCTCTGACAAATGTCGGAGTCGGCGACGGATACACGACGCGTTACCCGTGGATCCGTCATCTTTATTGGGACAATAGATTGTGCAGATTCCATTTGGAATTTGGGGAGACCGTTGGTGGTGCCGTTAATCATTGTTTCCATTAGCAACTTGTGAACAAGTTGGGATCATTTGATTGCTATTTATATGAAAAGCTATCAACTCCTACAGGATTAGAACTAAAGAAACCCTAGTGTTTGACTAAAACACAAAATTGCCCCTCCTTAAATCATTTTCTAACCTTAGTCACGTAATGTTTTTTGCTATATCTTTTTGTTTTTTTAATAGTATCAAAAGTTTGAGTGCCTGAGAGGTAGCTTAACTCTTTGCTAGTGGAAGTACCTAGAAGAGCTCTATACTTCGAAACTCTCTCAATGCATTTCTTTTCCTATTGCAATGATTTCATTTTTTTTTTATCGTAGTGATAACAAAGTTTTCTTTGCTGGTCGAAAAAAAGTCACATAATAACCCTCCGCTCGCGCTCTCAATCCTCGTTCTTCGCTCGCGTTCTCAATTTTCGCTCTCGTGAATTTTATTACTCCAGTTTAAAATGGGTCACACCAAACGCTTTCAATGTGTCTCACTCCCGCCCCTACATGCGCATTATGTTATTGCTCCTGTAGATTTCGGTATAATTATGAGTACTATTCTTGGTTTCTGATACACCTAACGTGTATTTATTCAATAATTTGGAACTCCGTTGTCATTATTATATTGTGCCATTGGACAGTTTGGTAGTCAGATCCAATCTAATCTCTGTGAAATGCTGAGCCTGCTGTCATTTTCTTCCCAATTTATTGACCATCGATCTGAACTCTACCAATCGATTTCCATTGGATTGGCCCCTTTTGATTATATTACCAAAGCGTAAATGATTTAGCTACCACCAACGAGCGGTGCATTGAGTGTCGTATTAATTGTAATCACAAAATTCTTACTCCCCGTCCTACTTTATTTGCTTGCCTTTCCATTTTGAAATATTTCAAAATATTTGCATTTTTTAAAGAGAAAACATTCTTTACATTGGCGGTGTAAAACCCCACTTTTCCTCCAAACCAGTCACCAAGTGCCACATCATCTAAATAGTGCCTAATAATGATACAGTCAATTACTAATGGTGTAAATGCTAACTAGAGTTAACCCAACCATTTTTTCAAGCCGAACTTACCCCTTAAAATTTCAAAGAATTACTTAAAAGGCTACAGCCCATTAATGGTAATAGAGAATACGGAGAAGAGAAAAAGGCAAATAGATTATAATACAAAGAAGAGAAAAGGAGGAGCAGATGTTGCGCCGCAGCGGAGACTCGTGATTGTCATCTCCGTAGCAACCATTAATGGAATTATGTTCAGGAGTGGAATTATGTGAATCAACTGCAATCACAGTATTTTTAGACCCTTCGCGGCCTAGCTTGGCAACATATTTCAATAATGAAAACATGCGGAATATTATGTTTTTATGGGGTGTGTATTTTTTGGCGTTAGTTACCAACTTTCATGGTGTCGAAGAGGACGGAAAACTGACGGCGTCAAATACGGCAATGACTTTTGGATTGTGGGCAATGAATGGTCCCGGGGGCATATTGGCCCGAAAGATTGTAGATTGAGTTGTATTTTTTGATTCAAGAGCAGAAGAATTCTCTTTAATTTCTGCGTTAAAAAAAAAAAAGGAGCAGAAGAATTTGTCCCTGCCGTTGTAGAAGTAAGGCCATCTCTAGTGGTGTAGTTAAACTTGTGATTTGTGTAAGAATTAGGACAGTTAGTATATGTTAGTATTTTTTTTTTGTTGCAATGGTGTAGTTAAGTTGCGGTTAACTTGTGTAAGAGGGGAGAAGAAATTTGCTCAGGGGTTAACTGTGAGAGGGGTTGGAGTTGTGGTTAAGTGGGATCCACATCCTTTAAAGGCAAAAAAGTGGACGGGTGGAAGAGAGGTAGGAAAGGCCCCTGACAAGCATGGAAGAGAGAGGAGAGAGAGAGCGAGGGGATTGGACCAAAAGAACAAAAAATAAATTATGGGACCCATTTGGAACACAATACTAGTTACACTATTAGAACACAAATGAATAAACTACCTAACAACGACTTAACAACACATAAATGGGACCCATTTTTTACACTTTTGTGTCATATAACTACAAAATTTAACTACACCACTACGGATGGCCTAAGTAAATGGGGCTGTAAATAATTCTTTGAAACTTTAAAGGGTAAGTTGGGCTTGGAAAAGTGGTTGGGTTAACTCTAGTTAGCATTTACACCACTGGCAGTTGATTGTACCATTATTGGGCACTATTTAGATGATGTGGTACATGGTGATTGGTTTGGAGGAAAAGTGGGGTTTTACACCGCCGGTGTAAAGAATGTTTTCTCTCTTTTAAAGAGTCAACAAATAAAATAGAGCAAGTGGTGGCAAGTACACGCGGTAGAGCTCTTCAATGCCCCACACCGCATCTCGGGATCGAGTCCCATTACCCCCTCCCCCCGTGTAATAGATTAAGAATGACGAATGAAAAAAAGGGTACATTTTCATAAACGACCCCTCATAAACAATTAAAAATAACTTTAAAAATAAAAAATGAGAGACAAAATTGGGAATTTGCCAAGGAGACTTGCGTTGATTACATATCTCCTTAAAAAATTGAGTTTCCAGAATATAGCAAAAAAAATGAAATAGAGGGAGTATATTATTCAAAGTCTTGTGTATTGAATACGATCTTTGTGTATTGAATACGATCTTTTTGTCGTTTCACCATATCCACTATGAATAAAACTATGGGTACATCATTTGGTGTACACCAAATGCACACCGCGTTTTGTGGAGCTCATTACGGGGTTCTACACAAATGATTGAAGTCGCTCAATTTGTTTAAAATATATTTTTAAGGATCCTTGTAAAAAGTTAGCTCAAGCAGATATCAGTAGAGGCTTGATCAATTATTTACTCAATTTTTCTGACAGAGTTGATCTTCTAAATTTGAACTATTTTAGAAGCTTAGTGTTATAGAGTATTTCTAATGATGAGGTACTTACGAGTCATGATTTTTGAAGAATAGCATTAAGAATTGGATCTGAGCTTTCCGCATGGACGGCCAAGTCTTCTTTCTCCATATCCTCTTTGTAGACATGATAAGTATCTTCCAGTTCTAATGAACAATAGAAATGCCATAAAATATATTACTATTTTAGGACAAATTAACTGGAATCAAGATCCTCTCATGTAATTTTTGTGTACCATAAAACGCAACCCAGTACTGCTTTTCTATTGGACGATTCAAACTGTCCATTTGGCAAATCTAGATATGTCTATCGTCCATGCAAAAAATCGTATTTATCAAACATCGGTAAAGACTTGATTCAATACTATAGTTCATAAGAGAAATTGGTAGTCAGTGTTGGGATTTTGCACATGTTTAATGCTCTTGAAAAAGAAACTTCTTAATGGTATTAGTTTTGCATTGAAAATGGGTTTGGTGGGAGATCTCACAATGACCAAAAAGCTTTAGTAATTTTCTGCATGGGAAATGATATGGTTCGGTGGAG
The DNA here is from genome assembly GCA_020921065.1 of Vaccinium darrowii. NCBI lineage: Eukaryota > Viridiplantae > Streptophyta > Magnoliopsida > Ericales > Ericaceae > Vaccinium > Vaccinium darrowii. The sequence continues at coordinate 19,357,469 of CM037162.1, read as the reverse complement.
TTGGAGTTAAATTGGGAGTCAAGTCGAGTGTGCATTGATCAAGGTAATTTGGTTGCTGCCGACCTCGGGCATCCTAAAAGGCTGTGCTTCTTCAGCCATGCATTGTGTATTTAAATAGCTTGCATGTGTGCGTGCAGTATATGTGTGTGTGAGAAATAAGAGAAGAAAGAAAGGGCTGTGTGCCGTGTGGGTGAGAGGGCAGCCCCTGCGGGGGTTTGCCGGGCACACCAGTCAAGAGACTGAGATGAGAAGAGTGAGAGGAGAGCAACGGAGAAGGGCACAGGGGAAGGCAGCCCGTGGGGGTTTGCGGTGCGCTCCGGTTGTGAGTTTGAGAGGAGAAAATGTGAGGAAAAATAGAGTGTGGGTGGTGAGTGAAAAACTATGTATAGAGCCATGTGTTAGGTGCTTTTTGGGTGGGTTTTTTCATGTCACATTGTATACTCTATTTTTCCAAATATAGTGAAGATCTCTCTCTCCCGTGGACGTACCCGATTTGGGGAACCACGTAAAATATTGTGTGTTCTTGTGTTGTACTTGATTGTTTATCATCTTTTTGTTTGCACTTCCGTTGCGGTGGGATTGGGGTGTTAAATCCCCAACAGTCAGATGTTGATCATCGATTTCTCTTGTGACAAATATGCTTGGTTTAAGTTGATTCTAATTCACCGATTTTTGGATGAATAACGTATACAATATACATCGAGGCCTACCAAAAAAAAAAAAAAATCCCAGATTCGATCGTCACAAAATATTACCATGTACATAAGAGGATTCATTCAAAGCATGTAGAAACACTTTATTGCCATGGAAGTTTTTATACTACCATTTTATCTTTATATTTGATAAACATTAAAAAAGTAGTCTTTCAGCAACTACTATGGCCGGCCAAAGTCAAATTTAACCCCCAATAATGTCGAGATTTCGCGAAAATCCTTATAAGTTGGCTTCTTGAAATGTAATTTTGGTACCAGGATTGTTTTACATGTACACTTTCTTATGTCTCACTTCTCCCGACTTTACAGCTTACGACTTGGATTTTCCGTAAGACCACTATTGCTTCGCCTCACGCATTACTACTTCATCCTTTTGCTAACCTACCAGTCCTAGGTAGTTGTCATAATGTATTTTGAAGAAATTAAAGCAAGGATGTGAAAGTAAGTGCTTACTTTGGAGAAGCTTATGGTAAAACACCAAATGAAATTGGCTACCAGTATTTTGAGTACCAAAAGGACGTGTAACTAGTACCATAAAAATGTGGAGCTAATGGATTCGGGGGTGTTGTAGGGCGCCCTTATACTGCGGCACCCGAGCCATTGATCTCTGTAATCAATAGCTCAGATTTCATCTCGACAATGGATGAATATGAGCCGTTGATTGTGTGATCAGTGGCTTGGAACAGGTTATAGTGTGGCACTGCACTCAGTGGCGATGCCACTATGTAGGGAGTGGGATCGGGTGATCCCACAGGAAAAAAATAAATCACTATAGTTATCTTAATTTTGTCTTCTAAATTCATAAATGACCCCAATAAGTTTAATGTTGCCGTCGCACTAGATAATTTTTCAATCTTTGAAACCCACGAAAAGTTTCAAGAGAATACTAAACAAAAGGCCAAAACCCATTCAAAGGTCTCACCACATTGGATAATTTACGAGTCTAATATAAAACAAAGGCTAGAATCAATTTGATGGCATCACCACTAGATAAATTTCCCATCTTAAAGAAACTCCAATAAGATTAAATCAACAAAATACAAGCTAAAAATGATCAGTTCCTCTTTACCCCTCTATTATTCCCTCTTCATCCGTCTTACCCGATCAAAGTCCTCGCCTCTTTTGTACATTTATCATTAAATTTGTGTAGATTCTAACATTTGCTGCTCTAACTTACTTTAATTTGAGTATTTTATTATTGTTAGTATTAAATGTATATAATCTAAGTTGGGATTGAGAAACTGTTATTTTAATAGAGATAACAAAAATGATTTTCACACCCCGTTTTCTTATAAATGCACCCTCTTTGGGTCTTGTAGATTGTAGTGAATTTTTATGTGTAATTCTGTCACCAAAAGAAAAAGAAAGTGCAGTTATAAGTAAAGTGGGTGTGGAAATCATTACCCTACATGTAATGATAATATATATATATATATATATATATATATATATATATATATATATATATATATATATATATATATATATATATATATTACTTAATTTGTAAAGCATGAAAGTCTGATAGGTTTGGAAATTGCATATATTTAGGATTAACCATTTGATTGTATGAGGAATTGTATATATTTTGGTGTTTATTATTGATTTCATACTCCCAAACTCCTGGAGTTGCCACTGACCGCATTATAGGATCCCCAATTCCGAAACTAATATCAAGAAAGAAGCATTAGTATTTTGGGGCATACCATGCACCTTTATTCATAATTTCACCCCAAAAAATGCGTAACTAGTATCATAAAAATGAAAAGTGACGAGCTAAAAAATATGAACCATGCCTAAATAAAAAAAAAATAGGTTTACTCATGTACTAAAAATATGCATATCATGATCCAAATTTTCTCGCACCATATGTCATTCCAGAATACACCCCTACTTAACTAACTAAATATATGTATAACATACAACGGAATAGTCGGGTACATGAAGTATTTTTTTCTTTAGAATAACCAATGTAGTTGTTAGAAATATTTGATTTTGATAATGTTTATAGCAAAATTGATTACTTAAAATCTTTGATCAAGTTGATTTATTAAATTGATAAAAGCTTACAACTTGTATGGCAAAATTAGTTTTACCACCATTTTTTGTAAGCCAACGCGTAAAACTTTCAAATCTAACATTTGGACCATGCTATACTCTTTTGAAATACACATGTTTGGGCTCCTAGTCATTTCAAATTTCATTATTAGCTTTTGGCCCATATATAATAAGTTTTGCTTGTATCCAATCCTTTCTCAAATGTTTGAAGTTCCCTATCCTTTCTCAAATGTTTTCACGTAAATGGCCCACCCAATTCAACTAATGAAAGTCTCTGGCCCAAGGCTCTATGTACCGACCACACCAGAGTATTTCCCACTCTTTTAGAAAACGACTGGTTCAAGTGTTCAGCTGAAAGCTTTCCGCCATTATTGACTTCGGAGTCTAGCTCTGTATTAATATCACATGAATGTTGCACATTACATATTTTGGAGATTTACGGCTCAACGCTACCATTTTGATTAAATTAATGCTCCGTTTATTTGCGCGTAAAATATTTTTCTGTAAAATATTTTACTCAATTTCCTTTGTTTGATTAGGCAAAAGTGTGCAAAACATTTTCCATAATATGGTAGAAAATGATTTACTTCAAAATCTCCCATAAGTCATTTTCCTTTGTTAGGTGTACAACCCTTACAAAGGTTCAATTTAGGCATCATTACTCGAGACAACAAGTGCAGCCCAATCCCAAAACAAAGGGATGCACGATGAACATGTAGACCAAGAAAGCTATACCAGCTAGCATTGAGCCCGTTCAATGTACGAGAAGAAAAAAACATATTGGTCTTTTTTCCGGCCTCTGTATATCGAACGGGCGCAATGGAATCAAATTATAAACTTGAAAGAACAAACAAAAAAGAAATGTAAGGGCAAGTATTGTAGGAAAAAAAATAAAAGCCAATTGAAAAGAACAAACAAACAAAAAGAGGAAATACCTTGCAGAAAGAAAATCAAAACAAAACACATTGCTACAGGGTATTGATAGCCTCTATTAAAATCAAAACAAAGCTCTGTATAAACTGGTCTCAAAGACATGATAGGTGTAAAAATAAGCAAAAACGTACAATAGATCTTTGATTTGTATTAATCTATACATCTGAACCATAATTTGAACAATGATTGAACTCAATCTCACTGAGGTTTAATAGCAATAATGCCTTGCTTGTTTGCAATATATAAGAGAGGGATATAAGATTTGGGCGGATATACATATCTGGGTAAATTATATCTGGTGTTATGTTTTTTGGCACCCGGATATAATGTCCTTTGATATGTATATCCCCCTCCCCTTCGAAATTATATCCGGGAGGCATTCCCCACTACCCCTTTGTTGTGGCTCGCCCACCACTAGCAAATTAATGATGAGAGAGAGAGAGAGAGAGAGAGAGAGAGAGTTGATGCAAAAGAGAGACGTCCCAGATCCTTTGTGTCAAAACCCTATGCCTTTGTGCCAACGGATTTTAGGCCGTTGGATTGTGATTTTTTTTTAATGTTTTAATATTTCTGGGTGATCCAAAAGCCAGAAAACCCCTCAATACAGAGGCACAGGGATTTTTCGGCACAGAGGATCTGGGCTCGAAGAGAGACGGAACAGCAAACAGGTGGCCCACCACTTTTCTAGCTTTTTGATTTTTTTTATTTGGGACAAAAAGAGTATTTCACACAATTTTACATTATGCAACCCCTCACTTCTAGAACAACAGAACAAACTAAGTAATTTTTAATCTTTCATTCTAAAATAACACCCCTCTAACTGTGTCTACATCTATATCCCTCTCTTATTATATCCCATTCTCCTTATATATATATATCCCGCTAACAAACGGGCAAGATACATAAAGTTCCGCAACAATTCATTACCATTTTTAACCAATTGTGACAACAACATTGAATACCTCAGAAACACTCTCATCTGGGCATGGGATCAGAGCAAGAAGTCCTTCCCCAGGGATAGAACCAATCCAATAAGAAACACAAACTGGCTTGTTCCCTTCATAAAAACTCACTTCACTGGCTCCTAAATCGTCCCAACTCCCACAACTGATTCCACTGCTAAAACTCAATGGCATTTCTTCCATAAGCCCTTGTCTCAGATAGCTTTCTACCTCTCTTTCCTCGGGCTCAGAGGTTGTTTTCACAATCAAAGAGAATTTGGAAGCCCTTTTTTCACCAAATTTAAGCTCTGCCTCTTCAATGCATCGGGAGACGAGCGCCTTGCGCGTCTCAACGTCGTTTGGATTCAGTTTACCAGTTTCGAAGATCAGAGGTTTTTGCCGGTCTTTAACCCCGTTTGAGCCAACTTGGTTAGTGTGGGAAGAAGCATTTGTCTTGAATTTGGGGAGGTAAAATAAGGGTGGTTTTGTCATTTCGGTTTCGGAGACCATTTTGCTGTGAATGTTGGCCCATCTACTTAGGAAGCATATGATGGCCAAAGGGTCTGCTAGAAGAAGGCTGCAACTTATCCCAACTGAGTATCCACCACATTGGAAGTTGGTAACCTGAGTAAAATAAAAAACGCAATTCAGTGCACGAGCCTCTCGCTAAGGCAGGATTACTAGGCTTACACCCTATTGAGTATTGGTCATTTGTGAGGATCTTTTCTGCAGTATCACTTTTTTTTTTTTTTTCTTTCGATTCTCGGTTTGGTACAACTTAGGTAAGTTTCCATTAAATTTTTTGTCTTCATCCTAATGATGAAAAGACAACTCGTTTCCACTAAAAATACCATTTAGTCCATCTAGTTAAGAGAAATGACATGTACGTCTTTAATGTTGAAGAAACAAATACAAAATATCAAAAATATTTATTTGGTCAATAGCGGAAACTCAGCATTATGTTGTCTGCTTAAGGACCAAAAGCAATCCAAATTGAACTTTGGCCTTTTTAGGTTCTACGTTTGTACAATAAGCATTTTTCTATGAATTCAGCTGCAACAAACACCTATTGTGTCCTAGTGTTTGTTTCAACTTCTTTTTACAGCTAACCTATTATCCTAAAACTAGGGTAAAGAGTACTTTACCTGAACATAGAATAGTGGAGAAAACTGAGGATTTTCTTCATCAATATCCTTCCAATACACAAGCTCAGCCTCTGCTTCTTCCCTCTCCTCCAAATCAAGAAACTCAGCCAACGTTTTCGAGATTCGTGCCTCTAACAGCCTGATGCCACCGTCGTTAGACACGATTTCCAGTACCCCTTCAGCTTCTTCCCCTCGCCGTAGCCTCCCACCGAATATGGGTTGCTCCTGTAAAGCCCTCCCTAGTGACTCCTTTGTCCACCCAGCCAAGGTCCGCCCTGAATCCTCACTGGACACCTTGTTGTAGTAAAAAATGGTATGAAACCGACTCTGAAAAATATCAGAGTCGGTAATGGAGGATACACGATGTGTTAGCCGTGGATCCGTCGTCTTTATTGGGACAACAGATTGTATAGCTTCTATTTGGAATTTGGGGAGAGAGTTCGTAGTGCCATAAATCATTTTTGCCATCTTACTAACTTATGAACAAGTTGTGATCATTTGATTGCTATTTATATGAAAATCTATCAACTCCTAAAGGGTTAGTACTAAGGAAACCCCAATATTTGTCTAAAACACAAAATTGCCCCTCCTTAAATCATTGTCTTGACCTTAGTCGCGTAATGGTTTTTGCTATATCGTTTTTTTTTAATAGTATCAAAAGTTCGAGTGGCTGAGAGGTAGCTTAACTTTTTGCTAGTAGAAGTTCTAGATGAGCTTTATATCCTTTGAAACTCTCTCAATTAATGCATTTCTTTTCCTATTGTAAAGATTTCATTTTTTTTTATTGTAGCAATAATGAAGTTTCCTTTGCAATTAAAAAAAAGTGACATAATCACCCTTCACTCGCGCTCTCAATCCTCATTCTTTGCTCGCGTTCTCTGTTCTCGCTCTCAAGTATGAGATGGGTTCGACAAAACGCTTTCAAGCTGTCAAACTCCAGCTCTTATATGCGCATTATGTTATTGCTCGCGTAGATTTCAGTATTATTATGAGAACTATTTTTGGTTGGAAAAATCTACATTTTAGCCATTTCCCTAGTTGTTTTGAAGCCAAATTTCATTTGGTGATTTACCATAAGCTCCTTCAAGTAACTACAAACTTTCACATCTTAGTTTAATTTTCTTGTAAATTTATTTCTCCTCTGACGGTTGGAAACATTGAGGGTTATGCATTATACAAGACAACTAGCTAGGACTGCCACGTTAGCATTTAAGATAAGACAAAGTCGGGCAAAGAGAGGATGAAGAAGTAATATACCATTTGAGATTCACTGTTCTGAAAAAATGGTGTTCCTCTGTGCCGAAGTTTTTTGGATCGTTGGATTGTACGTGTTTTGATTTTTATTCTAAAATTTTCACGTGATCCAAAGACTGGAAATGCACCGGAACAAAGGAATAGAGGATTTTTGAAACAGAGAATTTGATTCCGTAATATACGCAAGGCGAAGCAATTGGTGAATGCTAGTCGTAAGCTGTTAAGTCGTCAGGAGAAGTGACACATAAGAAAGTGCACATGTGAACCAATCCTAGTATTTCAAGAAGTCAACTTATAAGGATTGTCACGAAATCTGGAGTACATTATTGGGGTTTAAATTTGACTTTGGAGGGTCGTATTAGTTGCTAAAAGACTAATTTAATGCTTATCAAACATAAAGAATCGATTTTTTAAAAACTTTCCTGGTAATAATTAGTGTTCTGTGTGCCTTGAATGAATCAATTTGATTTTTTGGATAGACAATACAAATATCTAGATTTGTCAAATGGACAAATTGAATCGTCAAAAAGAACAGTGGTACTGGGTTCCGTTTTGTAGTATACAAGAGAAATTACATGAGAGCAGGGGTGACTCCACCATGGTAGAAGCGAGATCAGGCGATCTTGCTGGATTCAAAAAATGAACTGAAAAAAACATAAAATTGAGATATAAAATAAAATTTAATTTAGTATTGTTAGCGCTAGATTACTTGTACGAGGTTAAAATAAATGTTTTCAACTAAATTTGAACCAAATTAATGTAGCCTAACAAAACAAAACAAGCCCGCTTAATTATGAGAGCCCAATATATAGTATATATTTAAGAATAGTAGTTGTCTGACATTTAAAATTAAAGGGAATTAGACAACTCTTTTTTTTTCATACAATTTTTTTATCATAGACACGCTGCATATTTTTGTCAGTGCACAAAGCTCAGATTAATTCTATTGTTCAAAATCATGACTCATGAGTTCCTCATCATTAGAAATATAAACACTAGAGCTTCTTAAATAGTTCAAATTGTAGGGGAATGGCCCTGCTATGCCCTTTCATCACATGATCCGGAAAAAGATAAGGGAACCGATGCATTTGCACCGACCACGCACCGACGGCACCGGCGACGCCGTTGTGGGTCCCAAACGATCGATCCGAGCCGTTCATCATTCTCAAAAACGAATTCCGAGTGCTGTTGTGGGTCCCAAACGAATTCCGAGCTCGATCCAAAATCATCCCTATTTCGTTCAAAATTTTGAACGAAATAAGGATGATTTTGGATCGAGCTCATACAGCTGTCCGATTGCCTCGATTCCCGCGTAGACCCACTCGGAATTCGTTTTTGAGAATGATGAACGGCTCGGATCGATCGTTTGGGACCCACAACAGCGTCGCCGGTGCCGTCGGTGCGTGGTTGGTGCAAATGCATCGGTGCATATAGAAGGGCTCCACATGATCCCCCTCCTGGCTAGAAAAAGTGACTGTTTCATTTGTATTTATACCGAGTCCAATCGATGTAACTCTGTATGTAATAATTTTTACGACACAATAAAATGAATACTTTTAATCACTTTTTTACTATTTAAAATGAAATCATTGAAACTTGTTGTGCCCCGGAAAACATCACGCCCCGTATCCAAATTTTCAATTGGTCATTTTGGAACTTATATTTGGTTTCGCAACTATAGAGACTCTCTCATGTGCAGGACTTATTACTTAAAACAAATATTGGCTATTGATCAAACCCTGTGTTTAGATTGTTGTAGTGGTGAAACTAATGCTACGAGCTTCCAAAATACAACAAAGATCGTACACAATACTCAAGACTTTGAATAATAAATTATCTACGTATTCCATTTTGTTTGCTACATTCTGGAAACTCAATTTTTTAAGAAGATACGTAATCAATGCGCGTCTTTTTGTCAAATTTGATTAAAATTTGCCAATTTTACCCCTCATTCTTTATTTTTAAAATCACTTTTAATCATATATGAAGAGTAGTTTATGGAAATGTACCAATTTTTTTGTTAACTCTTAAAAAAAAATGCAAACATTTCGAAATATCTCAATGTAGTAGAAACTAGAAAGGTAAGCAAACAAAATAAAACAGATGGAGTAGAATTTTGCGATCATTGGGTGAGTTTCCGAACGGATTTTATCAAAATCTGATAAAATCAAGCCTTTGATTTTATTCATTCGTGAAGAGAGTTGATAAAATCTTAAATTTTTGCATTGAAAAATCTAAGATTTTATCAACTCTTTCTACGAATGGATAAAATCAAGGCTTGATTTTATCAAAATTTGATAAAATTAAGGCTTAATTTTATCAAATTTTGATAAAATCTAGATAAAATCCGTTCGGAAACTCACCAGAATATTAATACGACACTCAATGCACCGCTAGTTGGTGGTAGCTAAATCATTTACGCTTTGGTAATATAATCAAAAGGGGCCAACCCTATGGAAACCTATTGGTAGAGTTTAGATCGATGGTCAATAAATTGGGAAGAAAATGACAGCAGGCTCAGCATTTCACATGGGTTACATTGGATTTGACGGCTCGATTGGGTGTCAAATTAATTTTGGGTATTATATAGATGTGTTTTGGCCTAAAAAGTTAGTTGACTTATTTTTTCGTCTTTATTTGATTTTTTCCTTGTTTTTTAGTTTTGCATCAACTTTTTGTGTATTATTGGTTCGTCTCAGCGAGAAGAATAAAAAAAGTAAAAAATTATTATCGAATTATAATTTTTTGAATAAAGACAAAAATAAGTAAAAAATATAGTTTTTTTACACTTTTTTCGATCTTATTAAAAAAATTGAGGGTTTTAGTCATAATCTTTTACCTTTTTGGATTTCTCGCCGAGACGAACCAATAATACTCAAAAAATCGATGCAAAACTAACAAACGCAAAACAAAATCAAATAAAGACAAAAAAAATAAGTTAAGTTGGTTTATTAGGCCAAACCAGGAATATATATGGAGGAGTAAAATAGTACGAAGAAATATACAAAGAGGATGACCTTACAGTGATGTGACATTTATGAAAGGTGGATATGGAGGGATTACATAGTAGTTGGTTTGGATGGTACTTAAAATGAGAGTATAAAGATGTAAAAAAATTGTCAAAAGAAAGCAGCGCGTGCGCAACTCATTAAAGCTAGGTGCTTGGGTTTTGTTTAGGGTATTTGAATTGGGTTTTAGGCATCAGGTGTAATCAATTGGAGGGGCCTTGATGTTTCTTTATGTTGTTTTGTTTTGGTTTTTGATTGTTTGGTTGTCTCCTTATCAATCTTTCAATCTTTTGGGTCTCGAGAGAGAGATATGATTGTCATCGGGTGGGGTGTCAACCTCGTTGGGATGCCGCTTCTCGTTTTGATGTTTTTCTCTTGTTCCGTTTAACCTTGTATCTTTGATATTTTATTAATAAAATCTTTTTTTCTGTTTAAAAAAAATGGTCAAAAGACAAATTTGCCCTTGCGCATGCCCATTTCACTTAAGCGTTTTTTACTTATATTAAATACAAAGTTTATTAATTCATTACACTTGTCAACAATTAAGCTATAATAAATAATTGTAATTATTTCTAAAAAATTATTAAATATTAAAATAATTTTTAAAATAATTTTGGAATCTACCACCTAATGTGTATTAATTATTTGTAATTTACATATTTGTTTTATAATTTTTTTTACCACGTACACACTATTTCGAACATGTTTTTCAAAAACATCACTCATAATGTGAGGTTACACAACATATTTTAATAATCCGAGTCGTTCATTTCGTAACTCTAGACATCTAAATCATTCATGCAAATAATTAGATTGATTGGTTACCGATAATTTTTTGATTTAAATCAATTGAAAAAAAAGAAGAATTTCAATGATCCATTTTTCTCAAGAAGAATAAAAAGATTTAAGATTTTTACTAATGTCCGATCATCTTGATTTTTGGCAGAAATTATGTTCGTGAAAGTCCTACAAAATATGGACGATTTCAATTATTAAAATACGTTGCAAAACCTCGAATATTTTTTTGGTGCTTTTTTAGAGGTGTACTCCAAAGATGAGAAGCAGGGGGGCTTGCTATCCTTTGGGATAGCATTTGCTGTCCCAGGCAATTTCGATTTGCTGCGATCTTGTTCCGTTGATCGGGAACGTTCACTTTGTACAGTACCAAAAATCAGAACGGTTGAATATCATTAAGTGTCTGATTGATACACATATAACTTGACAATAATGGGTTCCAGTGGGTTTGATCTAGTATTTTGGATATATTCTTTTTAAGATAAAAATGTACTGATCAGGTACTTAATGATATTTGATCGAGCTGATTTTGCATCTTCTTATTCAACTCGACTAGATCTACAAAGTGAACGTTTCCGATCATTTGAATAAGACTGTAGCAAACCGAAACAAAAATGATCTGGAACAACAGGTGCTGTCCGTTTTGAGGGTCCTGCGTCCTCAGAGATGTGGGAGTAGAATTAACCTCTGTTTTTTTTTCTTTAAAGAATTTTTTTTTTTTTGCCATTCGTTAATCCTAATCTACTCTATCCTAGGGGACTTGGGGAAGGGAATGTGTGCTTACGAGAATCGAACCATGTCCATGTACATGAGAGTATAAGAGAGACACCAACTGCACTCCACTCCAGTTGCTTTTCAAAGAATTTTACCCTACGTAGTGCGTAGAATTCAAATTGTGTTCACCAGCATGACACGTGGCGAGCAGTCATTCAATTTGATACGTCACCCTATTCCACCTTCGGAATTCCGACAATTCATTAGATTCGTGTTCTGAGCCCACTCCTCTCTCTCTCTCTCTCTCTCTCAAAATCCAGTCAATTCTCGCCGGAAAGAAATAAAAATCTACGGCACATCCGTCGTATCGTTAAAAGCTTGAATCGATCTTCATACCATACAGCCATGAACCCTGAATAGTAAGACCTATTCGAAATTCAATTTTTTTTTTTAACTGCACATAAGTCTTAGACGTTTTCATTATCTCTTGGGAATTTGATCGAAAAGGATACAATTCGCTTAGATTGGTAACTAATAAGCTGTTTAATTTTTTCTAACAGTGTTGTGTTTGTATGGTTTCACTACGTAATTGTGTAATTAGGGTTTCGTTGTTCATCTGATGCTTTCGGACTCGTATTATGGAATTCGTCTCCTTGCCGATGATTTAGGGCCAGATCTGTTCACTGGTTTTGACCCATTTGTGTTTGGCGTAATTGATAAAGTTAACTCTGCGAATTTGTTGTGTTTTACTGCCTGATAAAAGAACGTTCATAGAACTATGAATGCTTTCGGAGTAGATTTATCGGGTTGTAGTTGTTGGGGATACGGATGTTCTTGCCATTGTTAATGTCCCCTTCGCATTTCCAAGCTCGGTGAGATGGAAAGTCTGCATTTTTTGTTGGCATGTAGGTAGAAACTGAAAAATATAAAGATGTTATTTTATTCCCTTCATATCAGGGTTAGACAAACATTTTATACAGCCGGTGAAATTTAGATTATTGGTGGAGAGAGTTGAATATTGGATCTGGAGGAGCCTGCTATTTTCTTGGAACACATTTTTCCACTATTGGTTGGTTGGAAAGATCATGGTCAATAGAGGAGGTGGGGATAATTAATTGTTTGACCAATGATTCCTTGAAACTCTTATTGCTGCAAAAGTTAAGAATAAAGGAAATAGATTGATGTCCATTTACTGGATGTTACTGTTAGGTCCCAAACAATGGAGCGCACGTGTAAGTTGGCGTTTCGGTGGAGTATTGTGTTCTCTTGGGTCTTCTTGTTAATGCTCCTGCATTTTTTCTTCTAAGAGGGTCTTATTTTTGCTTTTCTCTCCTACCTTTTTCCAAGTAACAAATTACAGAATATGGCATTGTTTGATGAATGTAAGAGTTCCATCTTAGTAATTTTAGTGCTAAGCTAGTCAATATATTGTAACCAGATAGAGTATTATATCATTCTCTCTACCTGTAATCTCTTCAACCTTTTATAGACTTATATATTCCCTTGTTCTTATTTGCAGTGACTACCTTTTTAAGCTTTTGCTCATTGGAGATTCAGGTGTTGGCAAATCATGTCTTCTTTTGAGATTTGCTGTAAGTCTCAGTTTTTGGCATCCTCTTCTTCTTTTGCCCCCTCTTTCATTTGAGTCTGAATATCAAATTCTCAATGTACCACATGTTTTATCTTCTCCAAATTGTATCTATTCAGGATTTCACATTCATTGCCTGTGAGCCTTGCGCTGGAATTAAAAATGTGTTAATGATTCCCCTAGATACCTTCACCTGGACTAAGTATACATTGCTAATGTTTTCTAGAATCGATTCTAAGTACCAGTATAATGCCTCATGGACAATTGCAAGGCCAATGAGAATGGAAAGTTATTTTTATGCATCTTTCTGTGGCTCGGCCAATCGAGGACGTGGACTGAGTGTTTGAGATACCTAGTAGGTACCACTTGGCGTACAAGACCAGTTGTGGAACACCATCCACAAACAGTTCTGTAATTCTGGAACATGTTTTAATTGCACTGCTTGTCTTGATGTGATTGTTAGTGTTCAATTTTTACCTAGTCTCCAAGCGGATGCCAAGTTGAGTAACCAGTTTTAAATTTCTGTAAACAGGATGATTCATATCTGGAAAGTTACATTAGCACTATTGGAGTTGACTTCGTAAGCAATCTTCTTCATTATTTTGATTTGTGTCGATGGATTATCCTTGCATAAGAGTAAATAGTACTTAGTATTATGTTCTTCTATGCAGAAAATTCGCACAGTCGAGCAGGATGGGAAAACCATTAAACTACAGATTGTAAGTTTTAATTGTGTAATTGGCTTGTTCTGTTTATATGAACTGTAAATTGCGGCTTCAACCATGCTTTTGATTGGAACCTTTGTGAGTCTTTATCTAACTAAGGAATGCAAATGAATGGTTAGTTTCTTTGGGGCAATAATTGTTCATAAAAGAATGCTTACTTCTGTAAATACTTGGAAGCATTGGATTTAAATCCAGATAATTCACCTCTCGAGATTGTCAGCCAATTATTATGGCAAATATTTTTGATCTATTACTAAAGTGTGATGTGATGTTTTTTTGAACATTGTCTGAAATGTTTTTCTTATCTGTCATTTTTTCCTCACTCTTACCTACCTTTCTTATTCTGGACATGCAGTGGGACACTGCAGGACAAGAGCGTTTTAGGACCATCACCAGCAGTTACTATCGTGGTGCACATGGCATTATTGTAAGCACTCAATTGTCTTTTGGCATTTTATTCTCGGAGTTAAATTCTGGTGGTTTGTTGGCAGGTAGTTTATGATGTGACTGATCAAGAGAGTTTCAATAATGTCAAGCAATGGCTAAACGAAATTGACCGCTATGCAAGCGAGAGCGTAAACAAGCTTCTAGTTGGAAACAAGTGTGACCTCACATCACAGAAGGTGGTGTCGTCTGAGAGTGCAAAGGTAATCTTGATGTAGCTTGTATCTTGTTTTTATTTCATGGAAAGTACTACGGCTGATTATTTTTTTTCTTCTCTGGACTAGAGATTTGGTGACTAGGACTTCCTATTCGATTTTTTTGTCAGGCATTTGCGGATGAACTTGGGATTCCTTTCATGGAAACAAGTGCAAAAGATTCCACCAATGTAGAACAGGCTTTCATGGCCATGGCTGCTGAGATCAAAAACCGGTAACATATATTAATGCTATGTTGGGCAGCTGAGTAATCCTGTCTTTGGATCATAGATTCGCGAAGGAATTCACTGACAGATTTATACTTGATGGGAAAAGCAAGGAAATAGTTGTAGCCGCTTGTTTTTTTTTAATGTTTTTATTGTTTCCTTGACTTTTGCTTTCCCACCGCCAATGCCTTCATGAATCCATTGTTCAAAGACCGTAATTCAAGCATTAAGCATGGAACTTGAACCTATTGTTAGAATTTTCTAATATCTGTATTTGTAATAGTAATTGCTGTGTGTTCACAGGATGGCAAGCCAACCAGCGATGAACAATGCCAGGCCCCCAACAGTTCAAATCAGAGGACAGCCTGTCAACCAAAAATCAGGTTGCTGCTCTACTTGAATGGCAACGGTACCTGGTGGCTACTATCTATGCCTCTTACACGTCTTCACCATGGCATTTGAGATCAGGTGTTTATTCAACGAAGACAGTTCCTCATGATTTTCTTTACTTGTCTGTTGTTTCTGCACTCTTTAAAACCTCCATTCTTTCTATACATTCGATTTTAAAGGAGATTACCTGTGTACAAAGTAGGAATATTGGTGGAAAGCACAAGTTGTCTTTGTTCCGTCTCTGTTGCGTTCTGCTCTTCATTGCGAAATAGAATCATCCACAATTATGTTTGCTTACCATCGAGTCCACTATATAGCTGGCATTGAGGGAGGAATTCTACCGGATTGATTATCTTTGGAAGTAAGATTGGTGTCGCGTTTTCTTTACCTAAATGCTGGCTAGTATGGCATTGACCTCGGTTCATTTTTTCATGAGCAAAATCTCATCACTTGGGAGCCCCATCTCTCTTCATCTGAACTTCTTATGAACAGATCCTGAACTAAACTCAGGAACCACAATCTCACGCGACCCTCCTGGAATTCTAGAAATTAATTTTTTTTTTGGAGGGGTTTGTAAAAAATCCGATCCGTTCAATAACCCTGAAATAATTTTTCGATTGGTCTTGTAAAAAAATTAGCTCCATCGGATAATTATAGGTACTTGATCGAACCTTTCAATTTTTCATTCAAAACTTAAAGGCCCTAACTACTAAATGAACCGTAGATATTGTAGTGCTTTTTAAAAAGAACCTTTGTGTAAAAAATTGTCTTAATCAGACATCGATGGGTATCAGAACACAAAGATTATTTTAAAAATATGAACTGAACAAGACCTATTGATGTCTTATCAAGATAATTTTTTAGATGAACACTCTTTTCAATGAGTACTACAATATTTACGGTTGAGATCACGAGGATACCGGGCACACAATTATTAAGGGTTTTTTTTTTTTTTTTTTTTTCAGAATTCATCTGGTACTTAGAATCCTAAATTCAAAATAGGAATTTACTTTCTTTTTCTTTTTTTCAAACATTAGAATTAATTGCCATGAGAGATCGATAGAGAAGTCCGTTTACTATTGATCAATTATGGTTTTCTCCAGGGTCAATTGTAAAAAACTTGTGCCAAGAAATCTAGGAGTATAATTTTGTGTGCTTATGTATGAAATCTTTCATAATGTTCAAAGTCGTAACTTTTTTCCTTAATGAAGAATGTTTAAACATTTTATATTTTCGATATATTAAGACTGATTTTTGTACAAAGTTATGCTTGAAAGGTAAAGTTCTTGGATTTGTCACTGCCTTAATCCATCTGCACACGTCTCCATTTGCCTCCTTGTGCTTCGTTGATTGCCAATCTGAAGCGACATGGCTCCATTTGCTTTTGTGTTTTTTTATTAATCAGCGTGTTTGAGTCAATTTATATGCATCTCAACTAATTCCTTAAAAACTAACCTCAACATCCACCAGATGAAGGCCCTATTGCAGTCGAGATAAAACGCCGTATGAAATGACATCAAAAGAACTGATATCACTTAAAAAGTTTCGAGCTAAACTAGAAGAAGGTAAACCACTAAGTCTCAAGTCTTGATCACCGGCCGGTCACTTCAGACAAGTATGGTCCCAGCTGCTATCATAGGGATTGAAAATTGGTCAGCTGGACATAAATGACTATGTTTTCCTTCGTTGTCCCAATATACTAGTACATGGATAAGCATCTCCGCCTCTCTTCCCCCGGTTCAGGGGATGGAATGCACCATGTAGTGCACCATACGGCCGTCCATTTCGACAATAGACGGCTCAGATTTTATCCGATCTATGAATTTAATCCTACCGTCAACTGTTTCGATTAAATCCAAGCCCTCCATTGTTTTAATGGACGGCCGGATAATGCGCACTGCACCAAACCATAATTACCTATACTTCCATTTATTTCAATTTAGGAGTTGAAGTTCGCAAATCCCTAAAGCCAAACCAAACCAAATAGGTCTCACAAAATCAAATTGGAGAAAAGGTTGAACCGAACTTTGTTCACAAAAATGGCAAATAGAGATTCCTTTCCAACCTCGGCTTGCCAAGAGATCACCCACAGTTTAGCATTCTTGACTCAATTGCCATGAGAAAAACTGCATTTTATGGGTAATGGGTCAAAGAACAGATGAAATTCCAAGTGAAGTTTGGCCTAAAAGAATGTACAAAATACTCTAGCTGTTAGTAGAAGAATAGCAGTGGTGTTTGACAGCCAAGAGAAGAGCACAAGCTGAGCTAACACTGAAATCTGTCTTCAAAACCAAACTGAGATAAAGGGATGGGCATGAATGATAATTGAGGCAATGTCAGCAGGGAAAGGAGAGAGAATACTGTTTGCATTGCATTCTTTTTACCAGGTAAGAAAAGTTTGTCAACATTCGCGTTCCCGAGAGGAAGAGAAGTATCATCAGATATCTAGCATTCAGCTCAGTTGGGAATGATGAGGCAAGCCAAAAGTCATTCCAAACAGAAGTACTAGCATAATTCTTGTATCAGCATTTGGTTTTTCCCCTTAATTGCATCTTCTTTCTCGAATTTCATTCAAAATTTCCTCTGAATAGACATGAGATTAGGCAGTCAGAGCTTGAGTATATGCATAATTTTTGTATCAGATCTTAGGGCTTTCATGAAGGGCGCGAGGTGGTGGCGGGCATAGATGGTGTCTTCATGAGGCGGCCGCCACTCTTTGCACCAGCGAACCGTGTCTAGCATTGCAAAGTTAGAGTAGGCAAGAAGCATTTCTAGATTCTAGGATTTGAGAGAGAGAGAGAGAGAGAGAGAGAGAGGTGAGTGATACAGTCGAGTTTGTTTATCATGCTCATTTTCTCCCTATAAAATGCTCACTGTTCATTTGATTTCTCAATGTAAAAAATGCCATCGAGCATCCTCATTTGGCTCTTTATTTTAACTTTTGAGTTAAAATAGAAAACCAAACTCCCAAAATAAGCCAAAATCAGGCTCACCAAATGGTTGATCAAATTGGTTAAACTTCTAACTTTGCTACAGTATTGCACCAAATTTGGTGCGGCACTGTTCACTCACCAAGGCACTATTCACACATTGTTCATGCACTATTCACGCACTGTTTATTTTTTTAATATTACTTTTGGGGAGTAGGAGTAGAAAGAAAGAATAGTTTAATGCAGTAAAATTAGAATAGAGAGCCTGATTATGTGAACTTTTGTAAAAGTGACTTGCTAAATTGTAAAAGGTGTTTTTTAAGTTAAATTTGGTGTAAAATGTGGTACTCCTGATAAGGATGCTCTTAACTCATCAATATCTCACTCATCAAATCCTTTAAAAGCTAAATTTGATGAGTGAAATACAATAAAATCCTCCAAAATCAAGCTTAACAAATTTTTTGCAAATTTGTTAAACTTGTAGCTTTGCTACACTTTGCTAACTTACCATTCACTAACCTTTCTAGTAAAATTTGGATAGTCATTTTTTTGGAAATTTTGGATAAATAACTTGCTAAATTTGTAAAAAAGTGTTTTTGAAGTTAAATTTGGTAAAAAAATTTGGTACTTCTAATAAGAAAGCCTTAGCATCCATACTAGCCAGCTGCGCATTTTCCGCTAGCAAAAAGTACAGATTGACACTAGGTGCCGAATTTGATAATGGCAGTTAAGTTCAGCCGTTCAGGTGTTTAATTGAAAATTGAAATAAATGGAAGTTAAATGTTCGTAACATTGAGGTATAAGTTACTGGGTTCTTTATTTTTGAAATTTTCCCAGGAAAAAAAATGCCAACATCAATGAGTACACAAAATAAATGCAGATTCACCCATCAGACACTGCAGACTAAAATATTCGTCAAACTCGATCAAATTTTCCAATGCAACAAGGAACCAAAACTGGTCTCATTGACTCTAATATCAAAACTGATAAAACAACATAATCCCAAAATTAAAAATGCTCCTAAAGTCCTAAAATACAAAAGGGTATTCATGAAAGTGAGAATTGAAGACACCAAGCGAAGGCGTTAAATCCACAGAGACGCGTCTTAAATTTACACTCGTTGGACTTTGAGTTTACGATAACTGTAGTACAGAAACAACATTATTCTCGTGGATATCCTGCCTTGCACGAGCCCTCAAGAGATCCTAAGAATCCCAGGAAAACCGGAAAAACCAAAGCAATTGAGAAACGTAGGACCAACCTCACTTGGCAGCCAAGGAAGGGAACTGCCCAACATCATCTATGGCTGGGGCAGCCACATTGTAAGACATGTTCCTGCCACCGCCGCTGAAACCTTCTCTTGGACCACGGCCGCGACCACCTCTGCCACGACCTCCTGAGCCATTGTACCTTTCACTTTCAGCAGGCTTCAGAAACTCGTTTATGCTGACAGACTGCATCCAACAACAACGTCACCCACCAGATTGTCAAATACAAATCATATAGATACACTTGGCACAGGTTAATTTAGTAGGTATAAGGTAACAAAAATTAAGAATACTGCTTCACTGGACAGAATCAAGGAAGACAAAACATGAAATTCACAATAACAGGAAATATATGACTGATAGTATCTTCCTTTTTCTTCCATTTCGAAAAGTGTGAAGTGTAAATCAGAAACAGAAAAAAAAAAAATATATATATATATATATATATATATATATATATATATATATATATATATATATATATATATATATATATATATATATATATTTGATCCCATTGATTACGAGACACACAAAGGCAAAGCAGCTGCAATCAAAATATTAAATAGGGACATTTATCACCCTTGGATCTCATAATTACCATCAGGTCAAGCCCAACTCTGCAAAATTCCCATCAACTCCCCAACCCGTATAAAAATGCCTAAATCATAGGGTACCCTATGAAAGTGCCTAAAATCCTAGGGTCCCCTATGAAAGTGCCTAAACCACTAAACCCTATAATAGGAAAGTGCACCCTAAACCTAAACTCTAAGGTACCCTACGACTAGGGCACCGCACCCTATGAAAGTGCCTAGGATTATGAAAGTGCCTAAAATCCTAGGGTACCCTATAAAAGTGTCTAAACCAACCCTATAATAGGAAAGTGCACCCTAAACATAAACTCTAGGGTACCCTACGACTAGGGTACCCAATGAAAGTGCCTAAAATCCTAGGGTATCCTACGATTAGGGTACTCAATGAAAGTGCCTAAACTCTTAGGATATCCTACGACTAGGGTACCCAATGAAAGTGCCTAAAATCCTAGGGTATCCTACGACTAGGGTAACCCATGAAAGTGACTAAAATCCTAGGGTACTCTATGAAAGTGTCTAAATTACTAAAACCCTATAATAGGAAAATGCATCCTAAACCTAAACTCTAGGGTACCCTACGACTAGGGTACCCTATGAAAGTGCCTAAAATCTTAGGGTACTCTATGAAAGTACCTAAACCACTAAAACTCTATAATAGGAAAGTGCACCTAAACCTAAACTCCAAAAAAGAGCGACTTACCTTAGTGGTAATTAAAAAAAATAACTTACCTTATTGGTAATTAGACATCTCTTTTCTAGACCTAGAGGTAATAATCCCTATTAAATATGTCTTCAAACTAGGAAATTTACAAGTACTGCATGCATATCCAAAAGGGACCCAACTATGGGTACCGAAAAAATGGCGTACAAAAAATGACAAACAATTCAATTGAATTCTGAATGAGAAATTGGAATGTCAGATCACGGATCACCCACTTACGCATAGCCAATTTGAGCAGAATTATAAAGGGTCATTCGAAAATTATTTTAACATCATTGAACGGTACGGATTGTTAGTGCAGGACCAAAAAGTGGGCCCCGCATGCCGTTCTACATTTTTGTTACCCCATTATTTTGGTACCATTTGCATCTTCGATCTAAAAGACACCAGGTAATACATTTGGCAGGCATACCTTCTTAGCTCTCTCTTCTTTTTCAGCAGCATCTTTTCTTTTATCCTTGTCAGAACCCTGAAATCAATTAAATACAAAAACAATTAAAATATTGGCTTACAAGCTATCTTACATATTAAACAACTTAAAAGGAGTAGCCTAACGTGTCAATGGACTCACCAATTTCACAAAGATTTCTTCATCGCTCTTCTTGCTTGATAGCAGTTGCATCGATACCAAATCTTTGTCTATGGAAACCTTCCTCTCCTCGGTCTTCAGTGCCAGCAAAGCTTTCCGCTTCTCTTCGAGTACTTTCTCATACTCTTCCAGAGTCATTTCCTGTTATGAATTGGAGTAATCAACATAATTGACTACCATTGAATAGGTGAACAACCAGGAGGAATTTGATTCCAGCATACACATTGGGATTAGGAGCTGTTCTGATTTTAATGAATGCACAATACTTAAGCTTGAATATCAATAGGAAAAATACAATTACGATCCAATATTACAAAACTACATCATCACACAACTTGTAGTGTAAAGATAGTTGGATTCAACGCACAGTCCCCCACTGATGCCAAAAGTTTCTGAATTCAATTGCGGTAGATGGGAGTAATTCTTTTCTTGGTAAAGGTGGAGGGAGATCTCACCCATCTTTACAAATCATCTTAGATTGAGAACAGCTCAACGTCAATGTAATATGTCAGATATCAGATCCAAAGGTAGACCACAAGCACATAATAAAGTGAAGAAGAATTACGAGAAGATTCAGTAAATATCATATTTAAATAGGGCCACTGGTTCAGTTGTTAAAGCTCAGCTTATTAACCTCAAGGTTGTGGGTTAGGAAGAACAGAAGTTTTTTCTCTTTTCTCTAAGCAGTCATAAGATCTTTAGCAAAAGGGCCACCACACTGTGCATACAAAGCCAAAGGTTAGGTCTGTACTCATCTAGCCCTCTCAAACCGCAATTATGTATGTACTAAAATATCACTCAGCACGAACAAGCTGAAGTTTGCAAAAAAATTGAGATAGAAAAGAATTCACTTTCTATTATCCCTAGACAAAAATAGTCGTAGGTTTAAAAGATTCCTGTTCCCTCCCTACATATTTTCAAAAACTAGCAACTGTAATTTTTAAGTAGATACTCACTTTATTCTCAGGTTCTTTCTCTTCAGGTTCATTCACAGGATTCTCCTTGTTGACATCTCCAGCATCTTCCTCTCCTGATTGCTTTTCAGGATGCGGCTTTTCAGCATCGACAATCTTCTCATTTTCAGTGGCAGGCTCTTCAGTCTCCCTAAATGCAAAGAAAACAACAGGTTTAATTGATATGTACAGTACATGATAGCATCAGCCTATGAAGCACCGACACCTCTGAGGGACCCCGTATCGCAGTGTCCCGACACGGGGACACGGCGGGGACACGGCGGGACACGTGTCCCGACACGCCACGTGGCATGGGACACGGCTGTAGTGCTTTTTTGGATGGGGACACGGCTGGGGACACGGGGGGACACGGCTGGGGACACGGATGGGGACACGGATGGGGACACGGCGGGGGTCAAATTGAAATATTTTAAAACTTTTAGGGGTCAAATTGAATTTTTTTAAACTTTCAGGGGTAAAATTGAAATTTTAAGTTTAAAAAAATTTCAATTTTACCCCTTAAAGTTTTAAAAAATTTCAATTTTACCCCTGAAAGTTTTAAAAAAAATTCAATTTTACCCCTGAAAGTTTAAAAAAAATTCAATTTTACCCCTAAAAGTTTTAAAATATATTGTGTATATATATATGTAAATAAATATATAAATAAATAAATATACACGTGGCGTGTCCCCCGCCGTGTCCGTGTCCCCATTTTTTTAGAATTGCCGTGTCCCCGTATCCGTGTCCGTGTCTGTGTCCGTGTCCGTTTCCGTGTCCGTGCATCATAGGCATCAGCTCATTAACTTAAAATGTACACAATATTTCTAGATCCAGTCAACAGCTAAAAGTTGAGACATAGGTTCTCACAGCGCAACTTCATCAGTGGGAGCTCCCCAATTCCCACGACCAGCACCATCCCGCTTGATTTCATTCCTGCAAGCACCAAACAAGATTACGATTTACAAAACTGTAATACATGGAATAAATAGTTTAGGAACCAAGTACAATCAAATTTGTTTCACTTAAGATACCAACCCGCGTCCTGTGCCACTACGGCGTTCAAATGGTCTCCGTATACGTTCACCTTCCACACCTTCACCATTGTTGTAACCACCACGACGACCACCACGGAAACCACCACGAGGGCCACCATATCCTCCTCGCCTTTCAGAAAATTTGCCAGCATCTCTTTCTTCTGTGGGTTTGTACCCTCCAAAGCCATTGTCACTGCCGAAAGTATTTTCATTATTGGTTCCATCTCTCTCTCGATTGAATCCACCTCCACCTCCACCACGTCCACGGCCGAATCCACGTCCACCGCCACGACCCCCTCCACGCGGAGCATCATTCTTTGACTCCCTCACTGCTCCACAAAGTATCCAACCAAAACAGAAGAAACAGAGTCAAACTAACAGTAAGAAATCTGAATCCCATACGATGCAGCAAGGTTTGTTCTATTGCGTTGTTTAAGACAATGGGAAACACTACAATTCACAATCTACATGATAGTTGCTCGAGTAAACACAGAAATGCTTCAAAAAAACACTTCAACCAAAGGAAAGCACAAAAACCACGAGAAAGGTTATTCTCCCATTTCAAAATAGAACTACATATGAAAGACTTCCATTTCAGAATCTACTCAAATAAAACAAACCTGCCACATAACTAAATCAAAAACACCACATACGGACCTTGTAAGGTAATCAATTACAAAAGGCTCGAATCTCCAACCCACCAAAGACTAAGACTACAACTTCCAAAAGCATCTAAATGAAAGCAACTTCCAGTCAGCATTCTAAAACTAAACGCTCGCAGACCATGAGAAAGAAAGAAAGAAAGAAAGAAAGAAAGAAAGAGGACTAAAATCACAAGGAGGAGAACAGAACTATAGCATTCCGTCAGAGTTCATTTCTTTTGGCGCCATTGTAGCATAGAAAAAGTGGACTTCATACAGATTGGCTACAAGCTGCTCGATTGATGTGTAGCAGTATCTTCTAAAGCTGCTTGATTGATGTGTAGTAGTATCTTCTATTGTGAACCCCAAATAAGCACGATGCTGTGTTTTTTTGCACCAATGTCATGCTATTTTAGCACACTACACAGCTGGAATGAGTGTCAGTTGCAGAACTTCTTAGCACTACTACATCAATGGAGATAGTCGTAACTGCCAGTCCAATACTACAGAAAACAACAAAAACAAAACAATTGAAACCAAAATCTTTATGCCCTCTATTTTCTTGTCAACCAAAACCTTCAAGGAGGCACAAACTTCCACACTAAACCCCTAAACCCTTCAAACCCCACCTAGACCACCTCTATTTCAGGGGCGGTGACACTAGTTTTTGAGGGGGTTTTAAGCAAAATGGGCTAACCTTTTTTTAAACTTTTTTGCTTATAATTTGATTTCTTGTAAGTAGATCATACTATAACTCAATAAAATAAAATAATACAAACAAGGCCCGATAAGTCTTCAACCAAAATAAATATACAATCCATATAGGTTTTTGAGAACAAGTTTTTCTCTTCACACTTTTGTCACCCTAAGCTAGCTAATATTCTGCGGCCACCTCGCTCTATTTCATTTCCAAAAATTGCTGAGGAACTATACAGATACGGATACAGAAAACTCACAATTAAACTCACAATTACACACATACAATAACTGTACAGATAATTCACCTACAAAAACGAATACATCTATAGGAATTAAAAAACACGCGTCAATCAGATAGATTACCAGCCTGTGACGGAGGGATAGGCTTGGACGGTAGCTTAGCCGGCTGAGCGGCGGCGGCGGCGGACTGAGCCGCAGCCGGAGCCAATTTCTTCGGTGCCGCGACGATTTTCTGCTGCTGAGCAGCGATGAGTTGACTCGGGTCGTCGTTGTCATCGTCTGCGAGCAGATCGAACAGGTTCGTGGTCGCCATTTTCAAGTATCGATCGACAGATATATGTTATCGTACGGCGGTGAAACCCCGAAACCCTAATTTTTGCTTAACTCCATAAATTTAGATCTTACAACAGGAATAAGTTAGAGAGAGAGAGAGTGAAGAGGTAAGAGAGTAGATAGAAATGGAGGGGTCTGAAAACCCTAGACGGAGCGGAAGAGAATCTGGGAAGTGCAGCTAGTGTTAAAAACCCTAGTGGGTGTGTTTGAGTGCATGCGGCTTCACCGGATTAAAAAGTAGCGCTTGTCTTAGCCGTACGATTCGATGCCTCCTATGAGGTAACCCAAAAGGCCAAAACCAAAAGTCTGGATTACTAATAGATGGGGAAATGATTTTTGCAAAATCATTTTATCCTTCTCAAAAAAAAAAAAAAAAAAAAAAAAACCTTTGATACTAAATTTTTGCACTCCTTTTTTAAGGATAAAAACTCTTTATCTTTTTGCACTCCTTATGTTTTGTATTTATGTGAAATTACAAAACAACCCTCAGTTGTGCATTCACTTTCAACAACTAAAGATTGCCCTCTCAATTGCAGGGGACAAAATCTCTGCTTTCTTTTCCTCAACGGTGAGGAATTCTTCCAATTGATCATTACGGACTAGCGGCTTTATTTCCCCTTCTTCCCTAGTAGATAAGTTGGCATATTTAGAATTTATGTCATAAAATCATGATTGTGACTCTTCAGCCAATTGATCAAACCCAACCTAGGGGTTGTTTGGGTAAATTGAAAAAATTGGTTTTTTGGTTTTGTCCTTATTTAAAAAAAAATTGCATTTGTTAGTTTTCGGTCGATTTTTTGTGGTTTCTTAGCTTGTCTCGACGAGAGAAATCTAAAAAGTATAAAATTATTAGTCAAACTTAAAATTTTGTGAATAAAGATGAAAAATAAACCAAAAAACCGGTTTTTTTTTTGTGTCACCTTCGTCTTTATTCACAAAACTTTAAGTTTGGCTAATCATTTTATACTTTTTAGATTCCTCTCGTCGAGACAAGCCGAGAAACCACAAAAAATTGACCGAAAACTAACAAATGCAAATTTTTTTTAAATAGGGACAAAACCAAAAAAACAAAAAAACTAATTTTTCCAATTTACCCAAACAACCCCCTAGTCTGGCCCAACCCACATAAGACATTTTATTCATGTCTTTTATTTATCCTACAAGCAATTTTAAAATATATAAAAACAACAACAATGCCTGGATATATGTTTTAGTTTCTAGCATTTGCCTCTAATCAAGCAAATTTTGCACCATAAAACTTATATTTAGATTTTGACAATCAAAAAAAAAAAAAAAAGTCAGATGAGGATTTTCCAAAAATGAAGAGGTTTAAATAACAAATGGGCTGAATAGGCTTGAAGATTTCAAATTTAAGTAGGATTGGGTTTTGCAATATCAAGTGAAACTCATTAGTTAAGTATCCCATATATCTTCCCAACGAACTGGTCTCCCCTCTAGAACGGGTTGCCCACTCAGAACTGGTCTTCCCTCAAGAACGGGTTGCCTTTGTGCAAGTTACGCCCCAGAAGGTCCTGCGATATTAGACACGGGGACAGTGGAAGCTTGACTCAGAGTGGCCTCAGGAAATAACCCCGGAACTAGATCGGATAGATGATGAAAAAAGAGGAAAACGGGTCGACGGGCCTCTGGAAATAACCCTGGAACTAGATTGGATAGATGGCAAGGCTAAATGGTCGCTCTCCACACTCGTCAAGGCAAGGTATGATTGTCATGAAGCATCTCGATCGACAGCGTGTAGTGCACAGCATGCCCATTCCTCCGTGATCCATTGGTGTTCCCGCACGGTGAGCATGTTTGGTTATACGGAATGGACTTGGGTGAACATGACTTTTGTTAATGTGTTTTATAAGCCCAACCCATATCTGGCCCATCACAATAAATGTGCACCCGCACCCACCATTCGTTATAAACTTGGAATGAACATAATTTCTGAGATAGGAAAGTGATATGGTCATGACATTGATTTTGAATCATGCAACTTAATGACTTATTGTACAAGTAAATTCTGATATTTTTTTGTTCTCGAGAAAAGAAACAATAATGATACATGTACAACAAAAGTTTCTTTAACAAGTCTCCAACACACTCACATGATGTGTGGAGCCCACACACACTTCACACTCAAGTGTGTGTGGGCTCCATACACCATATGAGTGTGTTGAACACTTGTTGGAGCTCGATGTTGTAAATGAATTGTTTTTTAATCTTTTAAGAGAAGAACAAAAATTAAACGGGCAAAGAGACAAGGAAGCAAAGAGCTCCACAACCCGAGACCCCAAAGAAACACAAGCAGGCAAGAAGCCAACCACGCTCACAATGACCAAAGAAAAAGAACCACCCAAACCAAACGCCTACAACAGACCAAAAATAATCAAAAAGTCTAAAAACCAAATAGAGCCAAAAACCCAATAAAAGGGAAGACCGAAAACAAGAAAAAACAACCAACACTGATACCACTGCAAGCCAACATCGAGATCCTCGCAACAGTCGAGAAGAACCACACAACAGGGGGGGAAAAAAGGCACCGAAAGAACAACACTAAAGGCAAACAACCAAACCAATCCTCCTTCAAACAGATCGAAATTAGAACTCGAAAGAAAGGGGTCCCATCTTCTAGTTCAGCAGAATCTCCGTCCATCAATTCATCCAAATCCTGATCCTCTTTCTTAGAAGAATTATGAACTTGCAACTCAATAATTAAACACCTAATCACGTAGAATGAAGGGATTATAGGACTCAAATCATTACCAATCCTATTCTACATAGACATCCATTAGTATCCTATTTGAGATGCTCTTAGGTCATCAACGATAGAAGAGAATGGAAAATCGCTATGAATGGTGTCATTGAAATAAGCGTGAAAACCCCATTATTCGGTCCAAAAAAAGTACTAGTAATATTTAAAAGAAATAAAATCACTGGAAAATAAATTCATGACCGACTTGATAAAAAGTTATTCAAAATCTACTCGCTTTTTTTATCGATAAAATAAGTTTTACTGAGGAACTTGACTGGGGAGTACATCAAGGAAAGAGGAAAAAGAAGGGGAACCCAACCAAAGTTGGATTGCCACAAGGGTCAAAGACAATACACCTGAGGACCTAAAGTGCCCGAATACAGCAATACAAGCTCACAACACCTGGGGGCCAAAGCCCAAACACCCAATGGTCTAAGAAAATAGATCAAACAATAAAAGCAAAAATAAAGAATACCCAAAACCTAGCCCAAATCCGCAAAGCAGCTACAACTCTCCGCCGTTCTTTCGCCGCAAACCGCCACCGTCAGACAAACCACCACCAAAGATGGATCATCAGACCAGAGCCACCAAGCCACCACCAATACTAGAAAAATGACACCAGGAACTACCAACCACTGCCGCGGGAGCTCAACCATAGCTGTTAGGCAAAACCAGAGACACCCAAGAGTGAAAACCCAGCAGGAGATCGACGTCGGCCTGCCTCCACTCACGTCGTTAGGAAAACGTCAGAAAACCCAAGAGAGATTCGACTGGTGAAACACACCGGAGATAGAAGCAGGCCATGAGGGAGTGGCAACAGAACGCACATCAGATAATAGAATGATAAAGCCAAACAAGGGTAGGGGGCTGAAAAGAAAGAGGGAGAGAGACACAGAATCTGAAAATCTCACCAATACCGCCCTCGTCGCCGTCCGGGAGCCACAGGGCGACTGCCAACTGAAAACAACACACAACGACGATCAGCAGAACCCTTCTGTCAAGAACCATGACATAGGATACGACCCTACAAAACCAACGCCACCAACCATAGAGCATCCTGCCAATCCATCTTTGAAAAAGGAAGAATCAGAGAGATTAGAAAATGAGGCGGGTAGGGGGAGAGAATATAAGACAGAGATGGAGAAAGGGAGGAAGGGGAAGGCCCAGGGAGAGGAGGGGATCCCCCACCCCCAAATGGCGGAAAGGGTGTGTGGCGGCTAGGGTTGGGGAGGGTTTCTAGAGAGAAACAAGGGTCTAGCTATTATTCAAAATCTACTTCAAAGGAAAAAAAAAATTGAGCTATAATTTGAGCAAACTAGCAAAGTATTTAAGAGTATGTGGGATGGTAGCTAAGTTGGTAGACACCATAAACTCCAATGCATAAGGTGCGGGGCAAAAGTCACACACCCAAATGATAGAATATTAGCGGTTACTTATTAGTGATTGCAATGGAAATTGTTCACTTCCTTCACAAGGATTCAAACTCAAGACTTCAGTATTGGAGGAGAGTAACGAACCAACCACACTAGGTGTGGTGTTCATAACTTAATTAGTGGAATGTCTCACAATACAAGGCCTAAGCAATGATGAAATAGTCCCAAATGGAGCCAGGGGAAGGTCCAAGAGGTTTGGGCCTCGAGGCTTCAGATATTCGGGACAAAAAGGGGCTCCTGTTATGAATAGTTGTAAATATTAGTTTTTTTGTATCATAAATAGAGATGTTTTTCTTGGTCTAGTAGTAAGCTAAATGTTGTCCACATTTTGTGTTTGAGTTTGAATTGTGTCCTAAACACTGTCTTTTTAAGTGTTTTAAGTGTTTATTTGTCAAAAAATAATTCCATTGTTTCAATTTGGAGATACCGTGTATTGAACATGTATCAAAAAGCCCCATGAAACATCTATTCTACTGGAACCGAAACATCTTCATTGTTTAATATGCAGTAACATACTTACATATACACAAAGTATTCGATTGTTGTTTAATTGTAAAACTCTATACACAGGATCTCACTTGACAATTGGGTCTAGGACTTTCAAATACCTTGGCCCAACTCTGAATAGAGGTCAATAAAAAAAAATGTAATCTCAAACTGAGGTATACGTGCAACATTACTATTTTGCCATTCAATAAAACAGGTACACCATTTTGTGCACACCAAATGCAAACTGCATTGTGTGGAGCCCATCTCAGCTTCCACACAAGAGATCGAAGCCGCTCAATTTGTTTAAGATGTTTTCTTAAGGATCCTTATAAAAAATCAGCCCAATCGGATATCGACAGAGGCTTGACCAGTTCTTTACTCAATTTTCTAACAAGAAGTTCAGCAAAAATATGATCAAACTCTTACCGATATCCGACTGAGATGATTTTTTTACAGAGATCTTTAAAAAATATTTTGAATAAGTTTAGCAGCTCCAATCACTTATGTGAAATTCCGAAATGAGTCACACACAACACATTGTACATTTTGTATGCATCAAATAGTGTACCTATGGCAAGGCTCTTCTATTATTTTTCTGCTATGCTTTCCAAAAAGGGAATTGGTAGGGAGGGAGTATTGCCTCGAAAGACAATCCTACGAATACTGTCTCGAAGTCATGTTTTTATTATTATTTCGTTCATTGATCTGGTAAAAGCATTGCCCCTGTCAAAATTTTGTCAAAAGCATGCTCCATTGTGTGCGCAAAGCTCTGCCAAAATTTACCAAGTCTTTTAATTTCATCAAAATATTTGGGTTCTGTCACGCTTTTCAACCTACGGTGGAGAGGAATAGTTAAACGACAAAATCTTACATCAATAAGGCAAAATTATTTTAGTTAACCGACATTATGTAGTCCAAAAAAAAAAACACTTTAAAAAAGAAAAAAAGGAAAGACGAAAAGTCTGGCTTGAATATGGTCAATGTTAAGAATACTTTTTCTGTCAGCTATACAAATCTTATGACTAGTCAACACAACCAATTGGAAAACAAAACTAACAGGGTAAATTGCACTGACCACCCTTGAGGTTTCTGACAACCTTAGAGACCTCCCTTACCTCTTTTGAAATTGCACTGATCAGCTCCCCTGTCGGACCTGTAGCCATTAAGTGAAGGACTGACTATTTTTTACATTTCTAGACCCACGGTACTAAAACAAAAACCCATCCACTCTTTTCGGTTGTGTTTGGATGAGTTTTGAAAAGAATTTTTGAGATAGTATTTGGTTGGATTTTTGGAAATGAGAATAATAAGGTAATGATTGGAGAGAGATAAAGAGAGAGATGAGAATAATGAGGTAATGAGTAAAAAGAGCAATGTAAGTAATAATTGAAAAAATAAAGAATCTTTTTGAATTTTTTTTTGACAATTGGTGATACTCTAATAACAAAAAATGAACAACTTTTCAATGCCACCATAATCACAAAAATATTAAAACCAACAAAAAAACTTAGTCAACAATAACCAAATTATGACATTGAAAATGCTTTAAGCCAAGCTAGACATAAATCTCAAAATTAAGACTAAGTTTTCCAAATGATTTTAGTGAGTTGCTAAAATCAACCATGATTTTAACAAATGAGTTCACCAGGTGTTTAAATCATAGTTGATTTTAGCTAGCAAATGAGTTCACCAGTTGCTTAAATCACAGTTGATTTTAGCTAGTAAATGAGTTCGCCCGGTACTTTTATGTGAACTCATTTGCTAAAATCAACCATTAATTTTGTAAATTTGAGCTAATAATATGCATATCGTGTGGAGTTATGGGGCTTAAAAACTGGTGGCATTTTTGTCCTAGGTCCATGAGGATATAAGATGCACTTAAGCCTACGCATATTACGTTGTGAAGTCAATTGCTGAGATGAGCAACTTTTGTTAACCAAAATGGGTGGTCAAGCAACAGAAGGGGTAGTTTAATCTTTGAAAGTGAATTGTAAGGGAAGACCATGTAATTTCAGAAAAGATAGGGGAAGTGTCTGTAGGGATGGCAATTCCGGCCGATCCGATCTGCTCAGATCCGTCCCCGCCCCATTTGGATTGAAGTTTCAGGGATTTTTTCGGGGATCGGGTCGGATTTGGAGGAAAAAATAAAAATAAAACCGGGGATCGGGTTGGAGGCGGTTCCACATACCCCCGATCCATTCCCCGACCCGTTTTTTTATTACACATCTAATATGTTATTCACATTTAGACCTCTTGATTATTGTTAATTGCTAGGGTTTCCTCAAAATATATTCTACTAGTTTATAATAAATACACTTCATTCTTAACATTCTTAAACATAATTTAGTTGGTAATTCCAGCCTTCAAGATTGGAATCCTTGACTATTATGTAATCTTATTTGGTTGGTTGGGATTTTTGGTGGAAAATTGCAAATTGTTGTCATGTTTTTTCATTATTTGGTTGTTTAGATATCAAATATGTTGGCAAGGTCTAAAGGGTATTTTTTTAGATTTTATTTATATTTTTTTTGGAACTTTCGGATCGGGGCGGGGATCCCCGATCCCCGTTAGAAGTGGGGATGGGGGTGGAGATGATTCCCCGTGTGGGGATTGGGGCGGGGACAGAGGTAGATATGAGGTTCGGGGATTGGAGGCAGGGATGGCCAAATCTGTCCCCGATCTTCCCCATTGCCGTCCCTAAGTGTCTGAGTTTGGCAACAAAAAAAAAAAAAAAAAGATAGGTGAGTGTAATTGCTGTCCCGGCCCCTATTGACAATATTGGTGAAGAGAGGAAATAAATGAAAATCGTATTTTGCGCGACTAGAGTTAAGTTTCTTCTTTTTTAGTCAAGCGATAAGAGCGAGATTTGAGCATCAGGATCATAGTACGTACTTGTATTAGAGCTACTCGTATTAGAGCAATTTCAAATTAACATGAAATTCCAAAAATAGTAATTATTTAGAAATTCCAAGGAACTAGTAATTTATTATAGTTTCTTCAAGTAACTCTAAGCGTATCACCAAAAATAGATTTTATTTTGGACACAAATTTATTTGTGTAAATAGATTACTAATACAGAAGCAAAATTTCTTTCTTTTTGTTTGACAATACGTTCAGAGATTTTCACAGTAAGTAATTAGACAACTGATTTCTTGTTTTTGTTTGTACAACCACCATAATTGTACATTTTTTCATTACGATTAAGAAGGACTAGGCAAACAACTTGACATGGGGAATCTTTCCACTCTCTCAAGATTCACGCTCAAGGCCTTTACCCTACTTGTGTACAATTTCTTCACATTAGAGTTTTGTTCATGGACCAACTTCACTAGACTTCTCTTAGCATTAGACCTAAATGGACAATTTGACGACAAGAACCCATCCACCAGATGCAAATAAGCCTCCAAATCATGGCAACATGCTACATCGGCGTTCGGTTTTAGGAATGGCGACATTTTTGTGTCCACTCTCAATTCGACCCCGACATGCGAATAAGCCCATGGCATGTGGTTATCGAGCACGTCGAGCACCCCTGCAGCGCTTGAATTCCTGAGAGTCCTGTCCAGTCCTTCGCTGACGAACATGCCTGGAACTCTGGTGATCACGTCTTGGGAGTTAACGATACGTAACACCTTCACGTTTTTCGAAGTGATACGATCGGTGAAACCTCGGTTTCCAACGCGAGGGCCGCCGAAGGAGAAGACGGCCACCGGTGGCACGTCTGGCGCACATGTACTCACGTCATCAGCCACTAGTAAGGCTAAGGCCGCGCCGAGGCTGTGGCCAGTCACGGTGATGCTTAGTGTCTCGCCCTTGTACTTTTCCATTAGTCTCTGGATTTCTTGAACTACTGACTCGGCTAAGCTTGGCACGTGAGCCCCACGTGTATTGTGTAGGCTCAAGAAACCGCATTCAACCTTGGGTTGTTTATGGGTTGGGTCTTTTTGATCTGGGATCGGAACTAGTAGGTCACGAACGTTCTCGGCCCATTCAAGACACGTGGCGGTACCACGGAGCGCGATGACGATATCCCTCCTCCCCATTCGCTCGATCTCCCTTCGATTTTCGCACACGGCCACGTACCCGACACAACTGGTCCGCTGGGTCATCCACCCGAGATCTGGAGCCACGTCATCGACCCACTTCGGCAGCCCGACAGATGACGTGGCGTACAGACTCTTGGTGACCCTATAGGACCTGTCCGGCACAGCGACGTGGCGCGGGGCTGGGACCTCGTCCGCGGACGTGGCGGGGTCGGAGTGGAAACTATGGTAGGCGGCCTGGACGAACTCGCCGTAGCGGACAACTTCCCGCCGGAGATTCTCGTCGAGCGGGTCGAGGAGGCCGGACCAGTCGTTGCAGCCGTGGTACTCCCGCCACCGGCTGCCAAGGACGTTCCTCGGAGAATAATCCGGGGACTTAGAGAGCAGCCGCTGGAGGCGGTTGAGATGGCGAGGAGACATGTCCTCGGCGGCCTTCATTTCAGGCCAGATTCTGGCCAGGTTAAGGTTTTCCAATAGACCTTTTCCTTTGGTTTCCGGTTGGACATGATCTTGATGTTGTGGGGCAACTGGGTTGGGCTTGTATTCCTTTTGGAGGAGTTTTTCAAGGTTGGATAGGTGGGTACGAGTGGACTCGGTGGTTGCAAGGGCTTTAACGGTTGTAAAACTGGATGAAGAAGAGTTTCTGTTAGCTGGGTTCAGTGGGGAGCCACGGAGCTTGAAGCTTCCATTTCTGGCCACAAATATGTTGAGGTTTTTGGCCGGAAGCTGTAATGAACTGATTGGTGGCATGGACAGAGAGAGAGAGAGAGTCGATGAGAGAGAAGAAGAAGAAGAAGACAGCTGTTTTAGTTGAACCAAGTGGGGGTGGAAGAGATCAACGCAGCTATATATAGACGAAGGGGGTTTCCTAATTTCTCTCGTGAAATTGCCCTTGCGAAAGTACATATTAGTGGTGGTCCCAATTCCCAAATGTAGAATTGGAGGAGGGTACGGGGTAACGG
This sequence comes from Vaccinium darrowii, assembly GCA_020921065.1. NCBI lineage: Eukaryota > Viridiplantae > Streptophyta > Magnoliopsida > Ericales > Ericaceae > Vaccinium > Vaccinium darrowii. The sequence continues at coordinate 19,322,654 of CM037162.1, read as the reverse complement.
GGTTTGTTGTGAAATTTAATAATGTAACCGATGGGTGTTGAGATTGACATTTCTCTCTCACAAGTCACATCTGACTCGGAGTCCGTCGTCAATCCGCGTTGATGGAAAACGGGGTTTCTATTTTCTAACAGCAGCCTCGTAATTACTCATTTTGATAATTACGTAAAAATTTTGAGAATTACCCAAATTCTTTGAGAAATATCTAACCAAAAGCAACTTAATCAAAATACGCAAAACTAATGAACACGGAAAGAAATTTAATAAAGACAAACAAAAAAAATACTTAAGTCAGACGGTAGTGGAACAAAGAGTTTTCAAAGCTAGTAATTGACTACGACCGGACTAGGAGGGAAAAAGTTGAGTTGTGCGTAGGCTGGCCCAAACACACATGCTTGTTGCAAACTAGAGGGCCACTATTTTTGAAATTTTACCCTTTTGCAAATAAAAATAAAGACATTGTACCTAATATATTTCTCACCTCATTTTTTTTACTAATAAAAAAAATGTTAGGAAAATTAAAATTTTCATTATATTCTCTATCAAAAATATATTACTATAAAATTCGGAAAGCAACCCCTTTTTTAAACGTCTTGGTATCGTATTTTTTACATATATTTTTATTAAGTAATTACATGTAAATTTTAATTGTCAACATATTTTGATTATCCGATAATTGAGGTGCACATATATTACGTACAATTTCTTCTATTTTTATTTGCAGAACAAAATTAAAAAATAAATTTTTTAGAAATAGTTAATCTCGTTTCCCTAAATCTCAATATCATCCCTCGGTGAGGGGCAAATTTTCAAATAGTTAATCTTGTTTGCATAAAATCTCAATATTGTCCCTCGGTGAGAGGAAATTAAAATTTGCCCTTCAATTTCATTTCTTTCACTGACACTGGCGTCAACAACAAGAATGAAATTGAGGCGTAATGTAAACTACAGTGACACAATTAATACTAAAGGGACGAAATTGAAAATCATGCAGAGAGAGAGATCATTTCGAAGTCTATAAAAAAAAAAAACTCATCTCTAATGTATACGAATTATGCATTTTTATTTTGTTTTTCTGAAACGCGGGTTGTGTGGGCAATTCTGGGAGAGTTTTTTCTGAGGAAGTGGGTTAGTTGATATATACATATAGTAATCATATAATGTACATTTTTGTGTATTATATGTTGGATAGATGTTCAATCTAGGCAGGTCTTCACCTAGCTAGAAGACAACCAACCAATGAATTAAAACGGATATCTTGAAACAATTTAATTGATTTTAAAAGATAAATTAGTAATTACTAGGCTAATGTTAATTTTTTTACATAAGGGCCCTGAAAGACCGTGGGCCAAACCTCGCTAATACATAACAAGGGTGGAACCCGTGCTATGTATGAAAGCAAAACAAATTATGTTATGTTTAATGGTATTTGCCACTAATGTATTTACGATTTAGATTTTGTGTAGAAAACTCTGTAAGAGAGTTAGCTTGAATACGAGTGGAAGTTCGAATTTTTTTTCAGGTCTTTTATTTATAACTTTGGGGATTCTATAAAATGTAAGAAAAAAGCAATTTATTTAAAGTACTCCATGTATGAGAGTCAATGAGAGAATTTATTTTTTTATTTTAGTTAGTGAATACACTTGCTTCATATAAATAATACTTTCTCTTTCCTAAATTGCTTGGCCTTTTTAAGTAATTGGGCGTTTTGTATGCAAAAAATAATGTATTGACTTGAATATTTTTCCAAATTTTTTAAAACCAATTTAAGGGGTCATTCCACTAAGCTTTGGCTTTCTGACTTTTTGATCTTTTTAGTTTGATGTATGGGAGAAGAATAGTCTATCTCAAAAACAGAGAAAAGTAAAAAAAAAAATAAATAAATAAAACCCCAAAATTTTTGTATTAGTGAAACGGTGACTAAATTTCTCATGAAAATAACAAAATTTAAATGAAAATAATTTGGTGGGTAAATAAATCCAAAAGGTCCGGCATGGACTTAAATTCAAATGTCAAATGTGCCCTTTATTGGCCTTGAGTCCTTGACAATACGTACGGTTAACTAAAACTCCCCTCTTTCTGGACTTGTTTTTTGTTCACGTCTTCTGCATTTCTCAAACAATTACTGCTTAAAAAACAAATGGTGTTATTACTTATTAGCCAAATAAAACGTCATTGATGACGTCATCAATACATGTAATTTTATACATTATTTACACTGCAGTAAATAAGAGTTGAGCCATTCGGGCAATTCCTTCCACATATAATGAAGATTGAAAAGTAAAGGGGTTGAATGTTGAATGAGAGCTTTAATTGCTGATGTTGATCTTCATGGCTCCGTAGCAAAAAATTTTACACGGACCGAACAGTATGAATGTTGAAAAAGAAATGACTGAATTCTTTCTAACTTTTTACTACTCCCTTTTAATCAATCATTGTTTTTTCAGATACGCATCTGATTGCTTAGAGCAATAATTACTACTGCAGACACAACTGCAACAAAATTATTAAAGGTACGTAGACCCACATGTATCGAATGGTCCCGAATGAATTGGGGGATGGTGTTGTCTCATGCATGTGGTCTCCATCTGAGACATCCGTGTTCGGCGATTAACGGCCTAGATCTATTCAAACTCAAACAAATCCGCACCGTTTATTACCGAACTGATCTGGGTTGATCGCCGAGCACGGACTACTCAAATGGGGTCAACACGTCCTCCGAGTCCGTTCCGAATATAGCTAGTTGTGTTTCTAGACTTATATGATCGCTTATGTCTTAATTTAAGTACCGATTTTGATAAACTTGGTCTTTTGACTAATTATTTTGTCTTTTATTTGATTTTTTTTTTTTGCGTTTGTTAGTTTTGCACCAAATTTGTGTGTATTATTGGTTCGTCTCGACGAGAGAAATCCAAAGAGGTGAAAAATTATGATTAGAACTATCAAATTTTTGAATAAATCAATAAAAGTGGAAAAACATGTTTTTTTTTTTACTTATTTGTGTCTTTATTAAAAAAAATTTACTATATATATTTTTATTCCTATAGTTCCTGACAGACCCCACAAACTGGATTGCCCCGTTCATTTTAAAAAGGGTCCGGCTACCGTCCGCCCAATGGATATAGGATACCAATTAAGATAAATCCACGTGTTGCATAGTGCTTTCTTTAACCGTAATTATGTTTTTTTTTTTTTTGTCAACTGTTATACATTAGCGGGGGTAGGGGAGTTAGTAGGATTAGTGAGTTAGTCCACAACGGAGACCAGAAGCTGTCCATAGCCCTGGCCCCCCAATACCGCCCCTTGTGGGGCTCGAACTCATGCCTTCAAGGGGGAGGACATGAGCCTTGCCAACTGAGCTAAAGCTCATCAGCTCAAACCGTAATTATGTTTACTACGTGTCAAACGTCCTTGTTTTTTTCACCAAATGTCTACTTTGCCCTTAGCTCAATGACTACTTTGTGTTCGAGAACGACTCCTACTTTTTGCCCGGCCTTGTTTGGTTTCCGTTCTTGTTACGGTTCTAAAAGTTTGGAGTATTTTTTTTTGGGTCCCACCAAAATTATTCAAACCACTCGTTATTTTTAAAATGTATTTTTATCGTGGCTTGTAAAAATTAGCTTAATCCAATGTCGGGATTTTTCAGAATTCGTAAAGCAAAACACACAATTAAAAGTAAGCGAAGATAAGTTCCAAAAATCAAAAGTGTTACATTCCAAAGTGATCTGGCTTATGCTTACCACCATGTTCGGCAAGAGTTCTTCAAAATTGGTTTTCACTTTTTCGACTGGGACCCACATGGCAGACTTGCCATATCCCAATTTGTAGAAATTATACTATACTGCATATCTTGTGCGAGACGGGTCCGTGTGGTCCACTTTAAAGACTCATACAATGATCCAAGCCGTCCGTTAGTTCTTTAAAGTGGACCACACGGACCCGTCTCGCACAAAATATGCACTATAGTATAATTTCTAGAAATTGGGATATGGCAAGCTTGCTATGTGGGTCCCAGTCGAAAAGGTTGAAAACCATTTTTGAAGAACTCTTCCGAACATGTATGCAAATGCCTTAAATATGACCATGTTTCGGTAACAAAATTTTACTAGCACTTAAATTTCTTTCGAAGACCAGAAAGCGAAAGGACGAATATTCATGCTAATAACTTTTGAACCCTAAGAACAACAATATTTCCTTTTACCCTTTTTTCATGCTCGTTGCTTCATCCGTGTCTAAATCTTCCATTTATAAGAAATTGTGAAGGAAAAAGAAGAGAAAAGAAAAAGAATTCTGGCCGGTGTAGGGATGGTTTTGTGGTTACAAAAAACAATACAATATATTTTTTCGGTTGCACAGGCAAAAACGTACACATAATTCTTATATTCACACATCAAACATAGCCCATCACGGTATCGTATGTGTTGACCTTCTGGCATGGATTCTTAATTAGTTAAGTCGCACATGCAAGTCAACATTTATTTATTTGTTTTGTTAAAAAAACAATGAGGCATGTGACATCAGACATGTTAATAATAATAATGCCAAAATTAGGTTTGTTATGGCGATATGATTTTCAAAATCACATGCTAAAGCGGGATTAGTCCTCCAGAATTAGTCTCAGTGCGTGCAAATTAGCATGGAAACTTGAGTTATCAAAAAAGTTATAATTATACAGTATTATGTTTATTTCATGGTGGCTTTAACCTGTAATCAAACAACTAATAATTCAAAGCCACCTCGATTGAACAGCAAAAAAAGGTTGCTTAATTTTTTCAAACTTTTCGTTTCCATACGACTCAAGTTTTGTACATTTTGAAATAGGAAAAGAAACATGAAAAGTTGGCTTAGCACTGGATCCTCCATAAGAGTAACACATTATCTATCTTAAATAGTCACATTATTTTGTTTTTTGATATTTACGTGTGTTCAGAGTTAGCTTTTATCGAAATATGTAATTACCAAGGCTTTTTTTTTTTTTTTTTTTGGGGGGGGGGGGGGGGGGGGTCAAATTTGAAGAGGAATACGAAATGATATTTGTAATCATTAATTCGTCAAATTTGAGATAGACCAAATTAACTGACAATTCATGACCAATTTAAATTTCTATCAATAATATATACACCATCATTATTATGTATCATTTTCTTCATGTATATTACACTATGCAGATTATTATGTCCTTTAGTAACTAGACCGCCTACATATTTTTACTCGGTTAGGTTTGTTAAAATGATTGAATTTGAGACGGCCAAACTTAATTTTTCATTACAATTCTTAAGATCGAATAACAACAGTATTTAAATATACGAGCCACATGCCATTTCCATAAACTCTTGCTCAAAAGCATTATTAATTTTGCCCTTGCTACTTCTTGCATGAGTTATAGTACTACTACTATTTAAGCTCAACTTGCATATTCTTTTTGGAGTATTTCTTTATGTGTTCAAAAATTTATGTTTGAGATATATAATGCTTAAGTGGCTAAACAAACAATATAAAGATTCCCACTCGCATTATTATTTCCATGGAACTTTTTTAGGAGGGTGGTCCATTTCCCAATCCACAAATAAAAACCTTTTGATTCCACATAGCACACCTTCCACATGTAAAAAGACAATACTTCTTTTTTCTGATAAAGTAGGCTGAAATAATTGCCCCAACGAAAAAAAGTAATGTGCCAAAAGACCTTTGGCCCAAGGCAATCAAATGCGTACTTAAGTTTCAAGGAAAATGTATGTCACGAGTTCAACTCTTCTTCCAAGATACCGTTCTACCAATACTGACTTTTGCCGGGCCAAAAAAGAAAATTAGATAAGGCATAACAGATAAAGTGCCTATTTAGTATGAACATTGATCAAAAAAATGAAACAAGCATTCTTTGCTAAATGGTGAGCTACCCAATTCCCGATTCATTGCACAAATTTAAACTTGTATAGTAGGGAACAAACGAGCATCCTTCCTTATGTTTCACATGGAAAAGCCACTTAAAGTTGGAAAGTTGGATTGCTTTGAGCCATCTGCCCATCTCTAGCACTTTCTCCCTCACTTTTCACATGATTAATTTAATTGTTCTTTTTGGAATAATTTAATTGTTCTTTTTGGAATAATATCCAGGGCGCACCATTTGGGACCAAAATGATAACAATGCAATTTCAGTGGGCACCAAGAGAGAACTAGAATAAGGAACCAATCACTGCGGGGAGGAGTGGCCTGGAGTGGGAGACGATTAATTATCCATTATCCCCTGTGATCGTAATTTTAGTGCCTTTCTTACCCTCATCCAAGTGATAATGAGGTTTATCTCTCATATTACCAAATGGATTTTAGGAAAATGCTACATGCACTAACTAGTGTACCAACTATTACACTAACTGTCCATGTGTCGTTCTTGTAATGGATGAATCTATCCATGTATTGAATAGTGCATTGATGTGGTAATGCCATGTGTGCATTTAGTGTAATAGTTGGTACACTAGTTAGTGCTTGTAGCATTACTCATCTGATAATAAAATTAACTGTGGGGGTGCTTCTCGCCGGAGTGGACTCTTTGCACTTTCTGAGATGAGGAGGGTGGTGAAAAGGGTGGTCCTCACTTGAGCCTTATCCTTCCCGCCGGAAAGAGTAACCTGCACAAGTAGGCAACCACGTTAGTGCCTTGCCCGGACGGTGGTGGTCCGGGAAGGCACTCCGATGGTTAAGTCAGTCACCGGAGGAGAAAAGTACGCCGGAGATCTAGAGGGAAGAATGGAGTTATGAGAGTAGTAAATGAGGAGAGAGTGAGGGTTCCAACCCCTTTGCAGTAAATGCAATGTGGTATTAATAGGCTGAGGGGCGTGCGTCCCACGCGCTCGGTGCCCCTCACGCGCCTGTCATTCGCTCTTGGAATGACAGGTGATATGACCATAATCTCTGCCACAGACGCCGCATCCCGGCTGACGTCAGGCACGCGGGTTCGAGTGGTCAAATCACCTCGAGACATTCCCCATCGCCCACGTGCTTCTGCAGGCGGCGGTGGCAGAGTAGGTGACCGCCACATTTAATGCTCCATCGTGGAATGTGTAGCGTACCTGGTACGCCTCATCCAAACGAAGTAAGGCCCGAACCCTTTCACACGACGAGGTCAATCGACTCGGCGGGTGAGCAGCCGAGCATCCGGGGTACTCGGCAGTCGCTCGGCTGAGGTTCCCGAGGGCATCAGGAAGGTCAGGCAGAGAAAGGCATATCCTCGGCCATTCTTGCTCGGCATGCATCATTCAAATCCATATTCGTTCAGGACCACCCATCCTCGTTCTCCGCCGAAGGAACCATCCCCTCGGCGCTACAGAGACGGATTGAACTGCATTCAGTTTTGCTGATTCTGAGACAGTTGATCTTTTTGGCTTAATCGCGGTTGAGGGGTGTGTGCCCCCTGTGACCCCTATGAACCCGGCCGCTACAATAGCCCCATCAACTTCCCATGCCGAGGGATGATGTATGTGGGAGTTGATTCTACCGGGGACGGCGGTTGGAGAAATAGGCTCGGCACCTCCTCGCCGTGAGTCGGAGTAACGTACTCGGCAGGATGCACCGACCGTTGAGATGGTGGGTCTCCGAGTGCCGTTATCCGAGCGGTCGAAGGTAGTTGGCATTCGGAGCATCACATCAGACAGCGACGTGAAGAGATGTCTGACGCTTTGGTTCAGGAATCTATGACGCGTGATGACGCCCTTGCCACGCGTCGTAGCGTGGTTGGTCTGAGCGCCGCCGTGTGGATTCGCGCCCAAATATTTTGAACGGGGAGGACAGGTGTCAGGCTGTCGTTGGTTGCCGCTTCGTCTCCGAGCCGGCACCATTATTGCGCCTATTCACCGGCCTAACCACCTACCCCCTTCCCCTATAAATATGAGACGGGGAGGAGAGAGGGGACCACTGTCACTTTCTCTCTCCTGCGCCAGAGCTCTGCATCGTCGCCGCCACTACAGTACTCCACCAAAAACCTTCAAAAGCATGTTTTCCGGCGAAGATCTTCACCAAAAATTCAGGTATTGTGTTTTCCCCTGCTTTCTCTACGTTTTTTTTTTGTCATTTTCGTGCATTTTGGCTGTATTTTGGGTGGTTTTTCGAAGTCCTTCGCTTTTCGTATTTCTCGCCTCTGTTTTCGTTTGAGTTTTCCGGCGGCTCGTGCGGCGGAGCACGGCCGCCGGATTCTGGGCTTGAAGAACACTCAACGTGTTCTTCCGAGCGTTGTCCCATCGAGCGCACCGTCTATTCGCCGAGGGGTAGTGATACATCCGAGCGCGTCTTCCTCCTTAGGTTTTTGCTGAGAGCCGGTGGATAGGCTGGACTCTCGGACAAATAACGCCGTACGGGGAGCTCGGCAGGGGCCGAAGCTCAACCCTTGCATTTTTCTTGAACTTGTGCATATCGCTGATGGTTGTTTCACCCGTGCACTGTAGGTTTTCGCCTGAATGAGCTCGGACTCTTCGGACTCATCTGCCGACGACGTCCTCGCCGATTCCCAGTACAGTGACTTCGTCCGAAGCGTTTTCGTCCGAGAGAAGTTGAGGAATCTCGGGAGGGATTATAGGTGCCAATCCCAACCGCTGAACGTTACCCCCCTTCAAGCCATAACACCCGAGCGCTGGATGGAGATAGAGGAGGAAGCCAGACGCACCGAGAGCGGAGCTCAAACCTCCACCTCCGAGCCGAACCCAACATCGAGCCCGGCTACCGACACCGCACTCCCGAGCGACATCCCCTCGTCATCCCAAATTGACCCGGCGGACATCCCCAATTCCCCCGTCAACTGGTCTCCGGATCCGGAAGTAGTGGAGATAGACAGGGAGACCGCGGGATTCAAGGAGCCCGAGCCTGCTGTGCTGGTGGAGGTGGACGCTTTCCTGGCCAACAGGATGGACGTCGACGAATCAGGGCCGCTCTCCGAGGGCGAAGGCTCAAGGGAGGAGCCCGTAGCCGAAGACGAGCCCGAGGGAAGGTCGTCCGAGGCGGAGGAAGGGACGTCCGGGGCCGCCGCCGTGCCCGAAGGACAAGCCCAGGAGTTCGCGGATCCAACAGCAGACGAAGACGTCTACACGGACGGGGGCGTAGAGTATGGCCCTACGTGGGAATCGATCCCGCCGCCGAATCCAAAACACGGCGTCTGTAAGTACGTCAGGGACTACTTTGACGGGACCACCGAGAAACTCGCCCTGTTTCGAAGGGACTACCAGATCCCTGAGGACGTGGAAATCTCCCGGCCTACAGATGGCCGAATCCACTACCGCCGAGGGTAGATCACCGTGCCGCTCATGGCAATCTGCGAGGGCGGCCTGACTTTCCCGATGCCGAGGCTCCTCCGGCGTTTCCTGGATCTCTACCAATTGGCTCCGCACCAGCTCGCCACCAACGTCTACCGAATCATCAACTCGGTGGTGAGGCTGTCGGAGCTGCATAACATCCCCTTCCGCCTCAACGACCTCATGGCCATTTACGTGGTCCAGAGGAGCCCCGCCTACGGGAGATATTACTTCGCGAGGCGGCCCGAATACCCCCCCCCCCCTCATTGGGAGCTTGTCTGACTCGGAGAGGCACGCCTGCGAACTGGTCATCGTTCGGGGCAATTATGAAAAGGCCCTCGGGGACGAGTCCTCGTGGTCCATCCCGTGGCGCCGGGGGAAGCCTAGTAAGTCCGAGGGCGCATGCTTAACACAATTTTCTCTATATATTGCTTCCTTTATGCATATACTGTTAAACTGCCGAACACTGACGTTGTTTACTTTGTATTTGCAGAGTGCGGGGACGTGACCAAGTACCTTGCCAGGGACGTCGACGACGACGTCATCGATCGTATTTTCACGATCCCACATCGCACGGCCCCCGACATCCTCGGATACGCGCCCTCCTACAAGGGCTTTTTAAAGAAGGGGAAGGAACCAGTGCCGAGGGTTGGTCCACGGCGAGTGAGGCACTTCGACCCCGACATCTCGCGATCCGGGCTGGTCGGTCGTGAGCGTGTACCGAGGACATCCACCCGCCTCCCTCAGTCATTCATCGCGGGAAGCGGATCCGAAGACGCGATGGCCGGGGCTTCGGCGCTGAAGGAGGCGCAGTGGAAAGAACGGGCTGAGAGGAAGAGGAAGGAGGCCGAAAAGGCGGCAGCCCTCCAGCCAGGGCATTCGGCGGAGGGGGAGGCTTCTGAGAAGAGAGCTCGGACGACCGAGCCCTCCGAAAAATCCAAGGGGCCCCTTCTGAAACCTCCGATGCTCCCGACACCGACCGTCCAAACGCCCCTGGCCGAAGCCCAGCCGAAGGGTTCGGACCCGAGGGACAAACAGGTCCTCTCTGCAGCGTCCGACGCCCCGCCCTCTGAAACCGAAGTTGTCGAGCCGTGGGTACCGGTCATTCAGACCTCAAGCGGCGAGCCGGTAAAAAAGAACGCCAGCGTTCGGGAAAGCCGTTAAAACGGCAATGACCCTGCTGAAGGCTCTTGCCCTGCCGAGGGACATGAAGGCCATTTCCAAAAACACGGCCGACAATTATTCCGAGCTCTGCACCAGCATCGTGATGGTAAGGTTTTAATTTTAAGCTTGTATTTCACCAAGTCTTCTCCTTCGGTTTACTAATTGTTGATGCCCGTCCTCCTTTCCTTTGCAGGCTGGTCAGTCGGCGTTGGCTCTCGGCGATAAGGTGTATAACCTTGGCGTTGAGAAGTCTTCGGTTGAGAAGAAGCTCGAGGCGGAGCGGAAGGCCAGGGTTGAACTCAAGAAGAAGGCTGAGACCCTAGCTGCCGACGGCCATCAGCTTGAGAGGCTGCTCCTCGAGGCGCGCCGTGACAAAAAAGAGGCCGAGGAAAAGGCCGCGACCGCCGAGAGTAAGCTCACGGCCGCCGAGGAGAGAGCTGCCAAGGCCGAGAGGGATCTGAAGCACGTCCAGGACGATCACGAGGAGATGATGGCTGCCGCCGACAAGAACGGCTATGACAGAGGGGCGGAGGAGACGCTTCGGAAGTTTACCAAAGAGGCAAATGACAACGAGGAGAAGGCCTTCAAGAAGGGGTATCTCCTCGGTCGTGCCGGCTGCTGGGCCGAGGCCTTCTCTGCCGCCTATGACATCGTCGCCGTTCCTACGGAGTCTGTGCTACGGACGTCCCTTCCTCCAGTCCCCGAGGCTGCGATCCCGGAGATGCCATCTGACGATGAAGAGGATGCTCCCGAAGGTGATGGCACCGAGGAGGCAGCTGCCGAGCTCAACCCCCCCGAGGCTTAGATTTTTGTCGCAATTTCTTTTGTCTTTCTGTTTGTTTTTGAAGTCTTTGTACTCGGGTCCGAGACCCCCCATCTTCTGTAATGAATGAATGGATTCTGATTTTTGATTTAATGGATGGATGTCTCTTCCCTTTCTGATTTGATGTTTCGATATTTGGATGATTTTCACAAGTAATGGCTCTCGTGGGTAACAAAAACTGTAATAACCGAATCGTAACCACCGGACTGGTAATGAATGACAGCCCCTACTTCGGCAGTTGGCCGAGAGCTAAATTCCTCTCTGGCACTCTGCCGAAGCACCAGAGTTGGAAAAATAAAAAATGTCCGATTTCGCGCCGAGCGATTATCAAATGTAATGGCCCGTAGCCAGTTTGACAGGTTGGTCCCGAGACCAGGGGTACCTCCCCGAGCGCATGTACGTATTAGCGCTGCTTAATTGACACAATCATACGTTCCACCGAACGGTAATGATCGTTTTTACGGGTAGGGTCGTTCAACCGAATGGTAGTGATCTGGACACGGCTCTTCAGCCGAGGATGAGGACTTACAAAAATGGGAACAAAAAATTTATAACCGAAAATAGGATCTCATCATTAACATCTCGGTTCCCAGACATTACAAAAAGCTGCCGAGGGCACTGTAAAGTCAAAAATGATAAACATAAGATCCTACCCATAGAATTTCCTTAACTTTGACGCGTTCCACGGATTGCTCACAGTCGTGCCGTCCATTTCGGCAAGTTTGTAAGCCCCATAGCCAGCCTTGGCCACAATACGATAGGGACCCTCCCAATTGGGCATAAACTTTTTCTTGTTCTTCTTTTGGACGACCGCTCGGAGGACCAAATCATCGATATTGAAGGGGCGAGTACGAACATGCTTGTTATAACCCTGAGCGACCGTCTGCTGGTATGCAGCATATTTGATGTTAGCTTTGTCTCGGAGGTCTTCAATTTGGTCGAGCTCAGAGGCCAGGTGCTCGTCGTTTGTGGCCGGGTGGAAAGCCTCGGTTCGGGCGGATGGAGCAACAGCAGCAAGCGGGAGGACAGCCTCCGTCCCATAGGCCATGGAGAATGGCGTTCGGCCAGTACCTCGCCGAGGGGTAGTTCGGTAGCCCCAGAGAACCTTAGGGAGTTCCTCCACCCACTTCCCTCGCTTATTGGTCAGACGTCGCTTCAAGCCGGACGAGATCGACTTGTTCGAGGCTTCGGCCTGACCGTTCCCCTGAGGGTAGGCTACGGTCGAATTATAAACGCGGATGTTCCTCTTTTTGCAAAGCGTTTTGATGGCCTCGGCGACGAACTGGGTGCCGTTGTCGGAGATGATGGCGTAGGGCACGCCGAACCGAGAGATGATGTTTTTCCAGATGAACTGCTCGACCGCGGTGGCCGTAATGTGGATCAGGGGCTCGGCTTCCACCCACTTCGTAAAGTAGTCCGTGGCCGTGATCAAATGCCGAAACCCTCCGGGCGCCGTAGGAAGGATGCCAACAATGTCGAGCCCCCACTGAGCGAACGGCCATGGGCTGGTTACCGGCTGTAGGGACATAGCGGGCTGATGCAGAATGGGGGAGTGTTTCTGGCACGCCTCACACTTTTTGACGTAGTCTTCAGCGCTTTTCCTCATTTTTGGCCACCAGTAGCCCTGGGTAACGGCCCGCTCGGAAAGAGTCCGCCCGCCCGAGTGGCTGCCACAGCTCCCCTCATGGAGCTCGCAAAGGACGTGGGGGACCTCGGCGTCATGCAAAACGCGTAAGTCAGGCCCGATGTAAGTTCGGCGATAAAGCTGGCCTGTTGGAGACAGAAAGTAGGACGCGGACTGGCATCGAATCCGATGCGCCTCCTTTTTATCCGTGGGGATCGTTTGGTCTCGGAGAAAGGAGACCACAGGATCCATCCAGCTTGGACCATAAATGCCGATGGTCATGACGTCTTCGGCGCCCTGTTCGAAACTTGGCACCGCAATCTCTCCGAGAGTAATCGTCCGCGTGCCGCCGAGCTCATTGCACGCCGATCCGAGGGCAGCAAGAGCGTCGGCATGGGCGTTCTTAGCTCGACCGATATGGGAGAAGTGGATGGTCCTGAACCCCTTTTATAACTCCAGGACATGGCTAAGGTATTTTAGCATCCGAGCCTCTCCAGAACCGTAGTCGCTGTTCAGCTGATTCACCACCAGCAGGGAGTCACTATAGACCTGCAGCTCGTCCACCCCGAGAGCGAGGGCGAGGCGGAGTCCAGCGATTAAGGCCTCATATTCGGCTTCATTGTTCGTGGCCGGGAAGCCAATGCTCATAGCGCATTCGTGGAGGGTCCCTTCGGGAGAAATGAGCACAATTCCAGCCCCTGCCCCTCGGCTGTTCGACGCGCCGTCTACATGCATGCGCCAGGTCTCGCCCGTGTATATGGTAGCAGTTCGGGGAGGGGACCGCTTGAGGACGAACCCGGATTGCTCGGGAGTGGTGACGTCCGTAACCAACACGGCCACGACATCTTCGGCGGCATTCTTCTCGCGGAGTTCATTCTCCAACCGTGGAGTGAGCTCGGCGACGAAGTCTGCCAATGCCTGGCCCTTGATTGCCGTGCGAGGCTCGTACCGGATGTCGAAGTTGGCCAATTCCAACGACCATTTGCAAATCCGATCCGAGAGATCCGCCTTACGCATCACAGTCTTTAAGGGGTATGCCGTGATCACCACGATCGTGTGGCTCTGAAAATAGGGTAGGAGCTTCCTTTTGGCCGTGACCAGCGAAAGTGCCAACTTTTCGATTGGTAAGTACCTGGTCTCGGCTGGGAGCATCGTTTTGCTCGAGTAGTAAATCGGGAACTGCTCCGGACCCTCCCGCCTAACCAATGCCGAGCTGACGGCGTGATCAGACACCGCCAGGTAGATGTATAGTTCTTCGTCTTCCCTCGGCATGACTAGCAGGGGCGCTCGGGACATGTAGCTTTTAAGCTCGGCAAGTGCTGCGTCGCACTCGGCGTTCCATAGAAAAGCCCTGTTGCTGGTCTTAATGGACTGAAAAAACGGTCGGCAGGCGTCGGATGATTTGCTTATAAAGCGATTGAGGGCAGCGGCCATCCCCGTTAGTCGTTGGACCTCTTTGACCGTCGACGGCGCTCGGAGCCTCTGGATGGCATCCAGCTGGTTGGGGTCGGCTTCGATCCCTCGGCGGGTGACGAGGTATCCCAAAAATCTCCCGGATCCAACCCCGAATGCACACTTCTCGGCGTTAAGCTTTAGATCATGCCTCCTGAGGATGGAGAAGATCCTGCCGAGGTGGGAAAGATGGTCTTCTGCAAATTTGCTCTTTACTACCATGTCGTCAATGTAGGCCTCCATGATGTCGCCGAGCTCTTTGGCGAACATCTTGGAGACCATTCTTTGGTAAGTAGCCCCGGCATTCTTCAGGCCGAAGGGCATGACCCGATAGCAATAGGTACCTCTCGGCGTGATGAACGCCGTCTTCTCCACGTCCATGACGCTCATTGCGATCTGGTGGTACCACCGGTACGCATCCATGAAGCTGAGCCTAGCATGGCCAGCCGTGGCATCGACCAGCTGATCTATCTGAGGGAGGGGAAAGCAATCCTTGGGGCATGCGTCGTTAAGGTTCGTGTAGTCCACGCACACCCTCCATTTCCCGTTCTTCTTCTTGACTACCACGGTGTTCGCCAACCACGTGGGGTACATTACCTCTCGGATCGCCTCTGCCTCAATCAGGCGGTCTACCTCCTCCAGGACAGCGTCGCTGTGGATCGCCGAGGACCGCCTCGGCTTCTGCACCACTGGCCTCCTAGCCGGATCGACATTGAGGGCATGCGCAATGAAATCAGGGCTGACGCCGGCATCTCATACGGAGTCCACGCAAAGACCTCAATGTTATCCTTGAGGAAAGAGACCAAGTCGTTCCGCTCGGGGTTAGAGAGATCCGAACCGATCATGAAGTACCTGGTGCCCTCCTCGTTAATGGGCACCTTGACCAGCTCTTCGATAGACTTGTCCTCAGCCTTTGAGCCGACGTCGTCGAGAACAGGAGTGCACTCGGGAACCTCAATACAATGCACCTGCTTTGGCGGCCTGCCCTCCCTTCTGTCCTTTTGGCGAACGGCGTTGACAAAGCACCTCTTCGAGGCCATCTGGTTGCCTCGGATGGTTTCCTGTTTCCCAGTCGCGCCGATGAACCGGACGCATTGGTGGAGGGTCGACGCGATGGCTCCCATCGCGTAGAGCCAGCCTCGTCCCAAAATGGCGTTGAAGGGGCTCGGGGAGTCCACCAGGGTGAATTCAACGTTCAAATGCATCGACCCCGCCCAGACCGGGAGGGTGATGCTGCCGAGTGGGTACACTGGAAACCCTGAGAACCCCACTAATGGCGTGTCGGAGGGGGTAAGCTCATCACGCGTTCGTCCAATGGCCTTGAAGGCCGAGTAATAAAGGACGTCGGCGGAGCTCCCCTGATCTACCAGGATTCGTCGGACGGATTCCACGTGGTCGATACTCACCTCGATCACTAGAGCGTCGTCGTGCGGAAGTTGCAGCCCATCTAGATCTTGCTCGGTGAAGTAGATGGTGTGCGGATCCAATGGGCCTTCGTACTTTCGCTTCGGCGCTCGGCCGAGCGTCATGACTTGCATGGCCGCCTCCATTTTTCGCAGCTCTTCGTGCATTGAATCGGCTCGGGCTTTTCCGACCGGGCCGTGGATGGTTGCGACCACCCCCGGACGCACCCGATCTCCCTGCGCCTGCTGCCCCTGCGGCTGTGGGATGGCAGCCAGCTGGTTTGGCTGGGGAGCTGCCCATCTAAGCACGGTCGGCGTGCGGACGTGGTCTATCCATTCCTCCATGCGCCCCTCGGCGACTAACCGCTCGAGGTGTGCCTTGAACGGTCGGCATCCAGTCGTGTAGTGGCCCACCTCATTGTGGTATGTGCACTTCCCTTTCTGGTCTGGATCCAAACCCATCTTCTCCTCCGGCCAGTAGAACCAACGCTTTCTGCCGATCTCAGCCAGCAGCCTATAAATTGGCATAGTGAAGACGGTGGTTTCGGCGATATAATCATTATCGTTTTGAGGGGGTTTCTCCCAACCTCCCCCGCCTCTGTTGTTTCTGTCGGCGTTCCGGGTACCCTTGTTCCCGAACGCCCCGCCTTGATCATTTCTCCCTTGCCTTAGATTGTTTACCTGTTTCTTCGCATCCCTGGGCGTGCTCTTGGCGGAATTTCCTTTCGACGCCTGGTCAAAAAGCAGCTCCTCCAGCTCTCGAAAACGGTTCACCGTTTCCATCAACTCCACCATGTTTTTTGGAGGTCGCACCATGAGCTCCTTGAAGAGGTCAGAGTGGCTATCAAGTCCATTTTTGAACGAAGTGGAAGCGATTTTCTGATCACAGCCTTCCACAAGGCTGTACACCTCCCAGTATCGTGCAATGTATTCCT
This sequence comes from Vaccinium darrowii, assembly GCA_020921065.1. Lineage (NCBI taxonomy): Eukaryota > Viridiplantae > Streptophyta > Magnoliopsida > Ericales > Ericaceae > Vaccinium > Vaccinium darrowii. Next base: position 19,305,981 of record CM037162.1, on the reverse strand, counting down.
TCAGGGTCTCGTCCGAGCCCCTCTTCATGTTGACCAGCGCGTCGAGTGTCTTCGGCTGTGTGTTGCTAGTCACAAACCGCGACGTGAACGCGCGCTCTAGCTCATCGAAGTCGTTTATAGACCCCGGAGCGAGCTGGCTGTACCATAGGAGCGCCGTTGTCCCGAGACTCATGGAGAACGTTCGGCACATCAGGGAATCACTATGGCCGTAGAGCTCGGAGACTAGGCGATACTGCTGGACGTGGGTGATCGCGTCAGTTGTTGGCTCGTACTTATCGAATTTTGGGATTTTGAACCCGCGCGGTGGGGCGGCTTCTACGATGGCTCGGGAGAATGGGGACCGCTTTGCCTTCTCTAACCTGGAATCCGCAGGAGTCAAGCGGTTCGGATCCACCGTTCGGTTTTCCCCTAGCGTATGCTTTGCCGGCCCTGCGTTTCGGTGCCACAGGTCAGGCCCGTCCGCGTGTTCGTTACTCCTTTCGGAGGACAGCCTTTTGTTCCGGCCGTCGTGCCCCTCGACCGCCTCCGTCCGAGGTCGGCGACGTCTGGTATCGGGCTCGGCATGGTAGATCTTAGTTTGGCCGGTTTGGGCATTAACGAGCACGATGCTGCCTCCGTCGTTCCGAAGGGTGTACCTGTCTCCAGGCCTCAGATCGTTGTCTCCGTTGTATTCCGGCCCCGCCGAGACCTCAATAGGGTCGGCGCCCCTGTTCCCGCGCGAACCTTCTCCTCGAACGGCCAATGCACCGTTCTGGGCGCCATGGCCACCCAACGATCGGTGTTGGCGCCCGTCACCCCCCCGGTCTGCCGAGCGGTTATGGTTGTGGCCATCCCCTCGCTCTTCTCGTGCTCGGTTCTGGCCACTCTGATCCCTGTGGGCCTGTTGAGAATTCGCCGGCCCCTTTCCGTTGTTATACTGCCTCTCGAGCTCTTGCGTATTTCTTCGGATGTCCGGTGTCCGGGCGCTTGATGCCGTGGCGCTGTCTTCGACATGATCGGTCCGTTGGGACTGCCCACCGCGTCTGTGTTGCCGATGCGAACGCGCTACGTCTGCTGGGACGACAAGTGCTTCACCTCGGCGGTCCACTTCCACGATTTGCCCGAGCCGAGAGAAGACCGGAGCCCGCCCCCCGTCTTGCGCTCTCGCGCTCGGCTGTGGTCTCCGGGTTCTCGTCCGACCTCCAGATCTTGACGTCATAGGCTGATTTCTGGCTTGCTTCATGGCTAGTACTTCCTTTCTTAACAATGCCAATTCTGCTTCTATGGTGAGAGGAGGGGGAGGGGGAAGAACTTCTGTGCGTGCTGGAGCTGTGAGGTTGTCAAGAGAAAGGACGTTTCCATCCATGCTGAAGAGGATGTTGCCAGGACCAGCGTTGCTGGGGCCAGCGCCGTTGGTGGCCACGGTAACTGTTCCGTCTCTGTTGACAGTGGGAGAAACGGTGAGGCCCAAATCACTTCTGACCTGATGGTATCTGTACCGGTCGGCGGAGCTGCGAAACCCACCGGCGGAGTCAAACGCATCCAGGCCCAGAGTTAGGTTGGCCATTCGAGCAGCTTTCGAAAAGGTTTTGGGGAGATGAGTCTCTTGGAGAGTGGGAAGAAACACCACCAATGTGTACTGAGAGGCTGGGAGGAGTGGCTTTTTACGTCCCCAGCGGAGTCGCCAATTGTGGGGGTGCTTCTCGCCGGAGTGGACTCTTTGCACTTTCTGAGATGAGGAGGGTGGTGAAAAGGGTGGTCCTCACTTGAGCCTTATCCTTCCCGCCGAAAAGAGTAACCTGCACAAGTAGGCAACCACGTTAGTGCCTTGCCCGGACGGTGGTGGTCCGGGAAGGCACTCCGATGGTTAAGTCAGTCACCGGAGGAGAAAAGTACGCCGGAGATCTAGAGGGAAGAATGGAGTTATGAGAGTAGTAAATGAGGAGAGAGTGAGGGTTCCAACCCCTTTGCAGTAAATGCAATGTGGTATTAATAGGCTGAGGGGCGTGCGTCCCACGCGCTCGGTGCCCCTCACGCGCCTGTCATTAGCTCTTGGAATGACAGGTGATATGACCATAATCTCTGCCACAGACGCCGCATCCCGGCTGACGTCAGGCACGCGGGTTCGAGTGGTCAAATCACCTCGAGACATTCCCCATCGCCCACGTGCTTCTGCAGGCGGCGGTGGCAGAGTAGGTGACCACCGCATTTAATGCTCCATCGTGGAATGTGTAGCGTACCTGGTACGCCTCATCCGAACGAAGTAAGGCCCGAACCCTTTCACACGACGAGGTCAATCGACTCGGCGGGTGAGCAGCCGAGCATCCGGGGTACTCGGCAGTCGCTCGGCTGAGGTTCCCGAGGGCATCAGGAAGGTCAGGCAGAGAAAGGCATATCCTCGGCCATTCTTGCTCGGCATGCATCATTCAAATCCATATTCGTTCAGGACCACCCATCCTCGTTCTCCGCCGAAGGAACCATCCCCTCGGCGCTACAGAGACGGATTGAACTGCATTCAGTTTTGCTGATTCTGAGACAGTTGATCTTTTTGGCTTAATCGCGGTTGAGGGGTGTGTGCCCCCTGTGACCCCTATGAACCCGGCCGCTACATTAACATTTGCTAAAATCAAAGAAACTAACCAAAATCTGACTCTTCAAAATTTTAGCAAATGTTAATTTTATTTGATTTTGTCATTTGAGAAACTAACCAAAATCTTAAGCATTAATGCTGAGTTCTCCAATAGATTTTATGAGATAAAATCTAGTTTTGTTTAGAGGTGTGATAAAATCACATTAGTTTCCCAATTGATAAAATCTAGGTTTGATTAAGGTGTTTTCCAAATGATTTTATGAGATAAAATCTAGTTTTGCTAAAATCTAGTTTTGCTAAAATCAGTTGAGGATCCTAGATTTTATAAAAACTAGATTTTATGAGATGAAATCCATTGGAGAACTTAGCCTAATCTTCAAACTCATTCTTCAAATCTCCAAAATGAAGAACTGCATCTCTCTAACCGGACATGGGGTTGTTGGTGTAGTGCACCATCCGAGCCGTCCATTGCTCGGATGGACGGCCCAAATTCCCTCTCGACACATTTGCATCCAAACCGTTCGTTGTCGTACATGTAAGATGAAATCTTGGCCGTCCATCCGAATAACGGACAACTCGAACAATGCACAACACCTGTTGTGCATCCCATGCACAGCAGCAACCCCAAATCCCTCTATGACCATACTCAAATTGAATATACACCCAATTCTTCCAATTTCTTCATTTCAGCGTGAATTTGGAGCGTTGTTATCAAGAAATTCTTCAAATATGGGAAAATGTAAGAAAATTTGAAATGCATTGTTTATCGTGAAAATAAAAGAACTCAATGATATTTGAGAACTCATTTAAAAAAAATTGATATTTGAGAGAAACTCAATGATATTTTAAGTCCTCATGTGGATATATACCAATCGTATGGAATTAATTACAAGAGTATCCGTGTTTATCATATTTATTAGATAATTACGCTTTCCTTTCTTACTGAATTAGGGGGGTTCCCATGTCACTTTCCTTGTCGTAATAACTTAAAGAATCGGCAATTTGGCACGTCTTTGGTTATAAAATGACCATTAATGTATTTGTCTAATCTTGATGGCAGATCGATGGTGGAGAAGAGACTAAGAGAGAAACGCGTGACACGGCGAGGGATTCGCATCATGCCTAAATTAAACAATTGGATTTGTCAACTAATCAATGGAGTTTTATATTTAAGTGTAAAGACAACGACTAAACTGTGTGTGTAACTTATGTGTAAGATATTTAATTTCGTTTTTCCGAGAAACAGAGACTGCCCGCCAGTAGTAGTTATTTAGGATTTAGAAGATACCCGTGTAGGCGTGTCGTATCAGCGTAAGGACCAGGAGGAAGAGATGTTGGAGGAAAAACTTGAATGCGAGACGGGTATCACATGGCGGTATCCTTTACGTACCTCAATCGTCCTAAAATGTTTTGGACTGTCGGGATTTTAGAGAGAGGAAAGAGAGAAGAGAGTGGGAAGGAGAAATCTGGGACGTCTAAAATATTTTTAGACGACCGAAATTTATGTTCAGACACCATATGTGAGGTACCCTATTTGCACCCAAAATTTTCGCCAGATGTTGGGTGTACGTCATGAATCATCATGCATAGTTTTCCAAAAGATTTTAGCAACTCAATTGCTAAAATCATCATGATTTTAGCAAATGAGTTCAGAATGTGCTAAAATCATGATATTTTAAATAAAAAATTAAGTGTTTTTGTGTATTATTTTTTGAATTTTTTTACACTGAATGAAAGTGCACAAGGAGCACTTTAATTTGGTGCGAAAAAAATCGAAAAACGATACACGGAATCACTTCATTTTTTGATTTCAAAAAATTGATTTTAGCACCTGCTGAACTCATTTGCTAAAATCATGGTTGATTTTATCAACTGAGTTGCTAAAATCTTTTGAAAAACTTAAGTATCATCATATCGGAGGTATTGCATGTACCATGCGCTTGCTTTGTGGAAAATGTTGGACTATGTAGGACAGGGACAACTGTGGGAAACAAAAAAACTCTGCAACAACTCTCAAAATGCGGTAATTGGTTTTTACATTCTATTTTTACATATAAAAATTTCATTAAAAGACAAAAAAAAGTGTAGATATTTATTTGGGGTGTAGAAATTGTTACTCCTACTCTCCTTAAAATGCAAACTCAAATACACAAACACTCACGTGTGGGATTACCATAATCAGGTACTTGAATTCATTGCTCGTAATAGAATTTGGCTCAAAATTAAAAGTTGAACTAAACAACCATAAAGACTTGCCTGTGGGTTTCACTCATAAACATTTGACTGCTTTATATCATACTAGGGTTTGCATGGTGGAGAAAAATTTGTCAACAAACAAGATTAGGATATTGCGCATCGAGTAGGTACATGTGGATTTTGTAGTGTTTAATTGATAGTAGTGATTAGCTCATGCGGTAAAGCTCTTGTATGCCCCGCACTGCACCCCGGGATCAAGTACCGTTCCCCTCTCTCCCATGTAATAGATTAGGAATGACGAATGACAAAAAAAATTGACAATTGTTTTTTTTTTTTTTTTGTGCTTTGACAGATTAAGTGTGCTACATGTAGATGAAATTCCAACAGAGAAAAGGCAAAAAGTTGATGTGCATTGAGAAGATACATGTGGATTTTGTGGTGCTTAATTGATAGTTTGTGGGTTTTTTTTTTGTTTTTTGTTTTTTTTTGTACTTTGACAGATTAAGTGTTCTACATATAGGTGAGATTCCAACAGAAAAGAGGCAAAAGGTTGATAATAAAAGATAGTGTGTTGCGGAGATTTAGTACCAAGATTTTATTGAACTTTACTTAAGTAAATTTATATCAAGTTCTACTTTTTGCTTTAGTTTAATGGAAGCAAGAGATATATTGGCCCTGTTATATATCATTGTTGTGTTTTCCTTGTTCTACAGGTGATGATGGAAGTTCAAATTTTGGTATGGTTGCGCCAGTTAAACTATATGGTTATGATTGAGACAAAGTATCCGATTATGGAAAAAGTGAGTTTTTTTTCTATCATGTGGTATTTATAATTTCATCTTTTATGGATGCTTGAACAATCTATATTGTTTTATTGCCATTTTCCTGTTACAGTGATTCCATAGGTGAAAGCTTCACAAAGGCATAGGCATATGATTATGTATCCTTAGGATCAACTTCTAATGAAGACCAAGCGTTTTTAACAAAAATTGATCGGATGAAACCCTTCTGGGTATTTTTTTTGGACGAATCCTTGAGGTGGATCTTAAAAACACATTTTAAACACATTTAACGATTCGGATCGTCAAAATTCAGTTCGGAAAGTGGAAAAATTGCTTGGTCCTCACTTTATTTAAAATGAGGGATCCCTCATTGGAAGTTGATCCTTTTTCCTTATATTTCATATTGATCCATAAGATAACCTCACAATGGAGGTTTAGTAACAAACACAAATTGCAAACAAATTTAAATTGTATTAATTTGCAAAGTTCACAAATTTCCGTTACCATCCTTTTTTACCCAAAAGTTGTGTATTCAATATCTAATTTTACTCTTACTCATAGGTAGATAAGTTCAATAAAAGTTTTAATTTATATATACACTAAAGGTCGATCTTTCAGTAAGAAGCTTATTATACGGGCATGTCTTGATATTGTATTGATTTCTATTTCATATCCAATATCACTTATCTTGAGAATACAGTTAGCATTTAAGCAGAGCTCGAAGCCTGTGATTATACGGTTTGCTACTCTTTTTTAGACTTTCAACAAATTTTCACCACATATAGGTGACGAAGAAAAACACATGTCCTCCGCTGCGTATGGGAAGATTGGGAAAGACACAGAGGACTTAAAATAGGTAACTCAGTCTTTGAGACGAACTATGTTCTTGGGTTTGGTATTTGACGAAAGCAACGATAACTCTCTATGAGTACTCTATGGAGTGGCAAACATAGGATTACCAATTTGACTTGGTTTGCGGGGACTACTTTTCATTACTTTTACAAAAAAATCTAAAAGTGTACTACAAATAGAAAGAATAATAGGGGGAGTGCAGGGGCCAAACACCCCCCTTGCACCCCCTGGGTCCGCACCTGACTCTATGACATAGTAGTTTTATTGGATTGCCATTGAAGTTTTTAGTAGCACATGTGAAATATTTTTAGTAGCACTCCTTAAATATATTCATACATAGGTTATGTAATTCAAAATTATACCTTAATTTTTTCCTTCCTGATTCGTAATTACGTGGCTTCTCTCATAATGAAAGATTGATTATGTATTGTAGTATTTAATCTACTATGGCAAGTTCAATATTTTTTTGTTATCATAGTGATTTACTAGATCATGAACACTTAAAATATTGCATCAAAACAAGGTAACAACAGATAACAAAATAGAACTAAATTTTCTGTTACCAAAAAACATTTTACCTGTGACTACAATAACCTAAAAAGGAAAAGAAAAAGTCGTGACCAAAAGGAAAACTAAGTTAGGACATAGGAATGAAGGTTTATCACACTTTTCAAAATAAATAACGAAATTTCTTTTTTCTTACTCTCATACATACGATTGACGGAAGTCATTTTCATATTATTTCTCATGTGATTGTTTAAAGTATAGGCAAAAAGAGGGAGGTATAGTGAATTATGTTTAATTGATTATTTTGTGGAATTTTTTTTTTTTTTTGACAGATGTAGTGTTCTACATGTAGATGAGATTTCAACAGAGAAGAGGCTAAAGGATGATAATGAAAGATGGTGTGTTGTAGAAGGAACAAAACTTTGTTAAACTTTACCAATTCGGCAAATTTATGTCGAGTTTTACTTTTTAATGAAATCAAGAGATATGTTGGCCTTGCTATATATCGTTGTTATGTTTTTCCCTGTATTTTTCGTGTTTTATAGGTGATGATGTAAACTCGAAATTTTGGTAAGGTTGCGCCAGTTAAACTTTACTAGCGGTAGAAGTACTTAGTATAAAAAAAGGTATAAGTGTTCTAAGATTAATCATTTCCAATACCCAAAAATATACATTTTCATAGGTTAATGAACCATCAACATACTTAATATTAAAAATTTACACACTTACATCGATTAAGCACTCACAATGTGCTTAATAGCATATATAATATACGCATTTTGAAGAATAGCACTGCTCTTGCAATACAAAAATAATTTTTCTCTTAAGACCAGGGGTGACAAGTGCCCTCCAAGCTCTTGAGCTCCGTCACTGGTTAAAACCATCATTGCACGGGTCTTTCGCTAGTGTGTTTGTACCGCGTCACATGTTTTTTTCGTGTAAGTTCTTTCTTTGGCGTTTGCATTGATGTGATTCAGTGATTGTGTATCGTTCGCACGGTCGGTGATTGATGCCTATAAGGCCCAGTTTTTCAAAAGATTTTAGCACCCAAGTGCTAAAATCATGATATTTTAAATCAAAAAATGAAGTGGTTCCGTGTATTGTTTTTTGATTTTTTTCGCACCAAATTAAAGTACTCGAGGTGTACTTTAATTTGGTGCAAAAAAAATCGAAAAACGATACACGAAATCACTTCATTTTTTGATTTAAAATATCATGATTTTAGCACCAGGGTGCTAAAATCTTTTGGAAAACTGGGCCTAAGTCTATTAATAAAATGTGGGTTGCATCACTTTTGGTGGGGTAGAAAGACTCATTACTGGAGGGAGGGAGAGAGAGAGGGACGTAAAACCAACAACCAAAAGCAATATTAATTGTCAAAGTCCATATGGATTTGGGGACCTACCGGGTATCACGTGGCCGAGCCTACGTAGTACCCAAACATTGCATCCAGGCCGTCTAAAAATGTATTGGACGGTCGAGATCAAAACAGTCTCTCTCCTCACTCTCTCTCCTCTTTCTCTCTCATTTTTCTCTCTCCAAATTCGGATCGCCCAAAGCCAAAATGGACTGCCTAGATGCGCCGAGGGGTACCACGTGATACCCTCCCGGCACCGAAAAATTCAACGGTCTAATGAGTGTGTTCTCTCCATTCAGTGCTTTGGGCACTTTGGCAATACAAACTTTACAAGGTTGGTCCTGCATTTCCAAATTTAAAGCAAACAATTACTGATGGAACCTTACACGAATATTCACGAACAAAATATAGACCATTACAAAAATAAATGCAAGGATTCATCAACGAGTAGAAAGTTGGTCTTGGATTTCCGAGTTTAAAGCAAAAATAACAGATGGAACCTTACACGAATATTCACGTACAAAATATAGAATAAAGAATTACCATTTCAAAAATAAAGAATTACCTTTCCGAGTTTGTTTTGAATTTTTGCTGCAATTTAGAAGAGACTGAATTTTATAGGATTTGGTTGACATTTTTCCCATGTCCCTATCCACGTCAACTCATATTGACATATTTTAGCTCCAGTAATATTCATGATGCATTTCTTCTTCTTTTTTGACATTTGAGGTCTTCTTTGTCTGATCATTGTCTTGTTTACTGAAACCAATTAAGCCATCACTACCTGAATAGCCATCACTACCTGAATTGAACTCCATGCCATCTCGCCAATTTTTAAGCTTTGACGTTTATCAATGCATAAACAGGTTAGTGCCGGCCGAACTGTTTATACATTTATTTGAATCTGTGACTACTTCTTTATCGTTGACTACTTCTATTGACCAATCTCTTTTTGTCAGTTCTGTTTTTCAGTACGTGCTCGTCGCGATGAAAGATATTATGTATCCTATCCTATTTGATCTAATTTGTTTATTTTGTTGATTGGGTTGCACATTAATTTCTAACCTTAGGATTTGGATTCCATGTTAACAATCAATAACGAACGCAGAAAACAGGTGGTTCAGATTACTTTTATGGAACTTTTATCGAACTGGATCTTTTGGTGGATGGATTACACACTCCAGATCACGTACTAGAACAACAACAATCTCCTGCGATGGAGTGATACTACGAATTAGTTCGAGTATCACCCTCTATTCCATGGTGCTAAAGCTTTGAATCGCTCTTTAATGGTAGAGAGAGAAAACTAGAGAGCTAGAACTCAATGACATGATAATCCTAAGAGAATAGAATTATTTATAATAAATGCAACAGGATTATATAGAGGGACCATCTTAGAAGCATTAGAAGTCTTATAATCCTAAGAGAATAGAATTATTTCAAACCTCTTCTATCTTATCTTGGAGATAAGATAGGACTTTATAATAAATGGGCACCAAATCATGCCCACATGGGCGACCTGATTTGGTCCCAGACCCGGCCCCAAATTCCAACACTTTGAAAGTGCCATTAGGCCTTTTGAAATAATATCTGATTGCGATTGACTTGTAAAAAAAAATGATATTTGTCAAATGGCAGTACATTTTTCAAAAGGGAGAAATAATAACTTGATAAATTTCAATATTGGTGCCTCTTAGCTTCTCAACATTGAATTGTCGTTCCCGGACCTCCCTATATTAATGTCGAAGACAGTGAAGCAATTTTGACAATTGTGTTAGCTACTTTACAATGCCATTAATTCGTTGATTTTTCTTGTTCAAGTGGTTGTGAGTGTTTTCAAGGAAGCTTCACAATTCACATGAAAGAAAACCTAAATTGGTACTAGTACAATATCAACTGGACGTTGAATCACAAAATCCAAATTGTGAAGGAAAATAATCAATAATGATCTCTCCTGAATGAATTTTTACCCGAAATTAACTTAATTTTATTTACGCCTTGCTTTTATGTTTATGATTATTTCGCGAGATGAGACTTTCCCGGAAAACCTATTCCACCAACTCCAAATGTCAGCTTGTTGCGGTTTTCGAGGCAGGTCATCCTCTTACAAAATACATCACATAAAAAAGCCATGAAAAACCAAAAAGCCCAAACAACAAGAATTTCTTGTTTTCCTAAGGTCTCATTTGAAACTTGTATTATCAATTTTATGGGCCAGTTCTAATGGGACAAACCCACTTTAGTCGGACTAGCTCCATGAATGAACAACGAGATTAGTCAATCAAGAATTAGTCAATGTGCATTTAAGTTGGCACGAATACCATGATTTATCAAAAAATAATGAAAATAGTTAGCACATTAATCCTCCGAATTTTGTCCAAGTTGTAGATCACCATTAGACCGGGTGCCTGCCAACCCCTATCCAAGCCGTTCATTTCGCGTATCAACAGCTCAGATCGCATCAAATAGTGGATGGTACAGATACACTTAGGCGAGATGAGATCTGAGCCTGTGATGCACGAAACGGATAGCCGGATGAGATTGGCACCCGCTGCTGACCCCAAGGAACGGCAGAGTCCCCAATTCATTACCATCATCCACTTCTTTTGGCACAATATATATCCGAAAAGATCGTAGCTTGCACTACTTTATTATGAGTCTCCAATATCTTGAACATTGACATCCATGATACAACAACCCCCTCGTGCCAATGCTGCCTTAATCTTAACATAGTTCATCCAATCACCACATAAACAGTAAACACCATATAATCCATAGACTTTAAATTCCACACCCACTATCCCAACAATTAAACGTGATAAATGACTATTACCACCTAAATCGATGGACACGTACCGCGATAAATGTTGAAAGATGAAAGAATTGTTCGAATATTTTGGTGAGCTTAAATATGAGTAAAATTTATTTTTAAGATGAGAATTGTCTCATTACGGGATTTGGAAATGCCAAGTTTAGTTAAGGAACACGTGCGCGCTCGCTGTCTCTATTGCCGAACACCTAGACAAGGCTGGGACCGGGGCCAGGACTCAAAGTTCATGGGCCGCAGCCTGTGGTTCGAGGTCTGCGGTGTGGTCTGGTCTGTGCTAGTTTGGAATTGTTTTAGGCTGTGGGTCCAAAATCTCTTCGTTACGAACTTGGGAATTATGTGAGTCTACCAGATTTTTTGGGTACATACAAGAGCAGAGTCTGTGAGCTTCAGAGAGAATGAACTCAATTCGTTTCGCGGGGTCAGTCCAATCGGGTGCTTCTGTGACTGAATTCAGCCGTTATATCCTGAGAGATAAATGTTGACAGAATAGTCCAACACCTACGGTGAAGCGGTGCATTTGTCTCAAGGGAACCGTGTGATACACGGACCTTGGTTTGTGATTTCCTATCCATTATAGTTTCTGTTTATTGTTAAATTCAGTTTCTGTTATTGTCGTTAATTGTTTATTTTATCAAGTATCCGGTTCTGTTATGTAATCGATCTATAAACCTGTCTATCGTTATTGTTTTTTGGTACTGTTTTTCCTACAATAAACTTATTATGTTGCACTAGATTGACATGTGAGTTTGATCTAATTTGGGGGCTCTTTGGAATGGTCTTTTTGGTTGTTTTCTCTTAAATTTTTCTTAAATTCTCGTCAAATTCTTTTACATCATATCATTCTTCTGGATGAGAGAAATCTAGAAAGTATAAAAATATAAACCAAAATTGTAAAAAGTTCATATAAGACGACAAAAAGAGCCAAAGGCGAACGATATGATGTAGGTTGGATCCGAATCTATTAAAAAATTAAGAAAAAACCACCAAAAAGATCATGCCAAAAAGTCCAAAAAAATTAGGCCTAACGGGGGGATAATCAGGCCAATTACTTCAATTGTTGTGTGCTGCTGTGCTTTTCGTTTGCAAGGTAGGCAGAAAATAAGAAGTTGAATTGAAACTAAAGAAGAATTAATTAAATTCGTTCTCAAAAACATGTTTGACGGGTATCTGAGGAGAAGAAAAACAGCCTGGGGAAAGGGATGAGAAGAAGTTTATTATCAACAACAGGGGAGAAAGGCTCCAATACTCACCCCTTATTTGGATGAGTATCATACGCACCCCTGTAAAAGTTACGATTTTTTTAATAAAAGTTACGAGATACCAAAATGTTATGAATCATAAAAAATGTTACAAACTATATTGATGAAAAGTTATGGAACACTAAAAAATGTTACGACTGCAAATGAGGTGACACAATATGGACCATACCATGAGTGCATATGGTACATACCTTTAAAATTGGGTGTGTATTGTGACCATTCCCCAACAATAAATTTAAACTACCATGCTAGTAATTGAAACCCACATACTCCCTCCGTCCCTTTTTAAGTGATCCATACGGGAATACGTGCAATTTCAAACCCCTGAAAAACATATTTCTCTATATAACTTTTTAATTTGTTTTATACCAAATTAAAGTGCTCATTGAGTACTTTAATTTGGTGCAAAACAAAAAAAAAATGATATGCGGAAGTACATTTTTAAACGTCCGCAAAAATACACGTTTCCCAAGTGGATCACTTAAAAAGGGACAGAGGGAAAATAAGAGGGTTAGTGGGTTAGTAGGATACATGAAAAGTATCTTAGAAAGTATCCAGGAAAGTGTAATGAATGGCTTAGATTCACGTGATAGAAATGAATGGTGTGAATTTGAACTATTCATTCCCCTTTCCTAGACAATTTCAGGGGTACTTTTCACGTATCCTAACATTTTTTTATCTAATAGATGTGACAGATCTAAAAATGATACGATCTATTTTTTTGGTTGCTCAGGCAAAAATGTACAATACTTCTTAAATTCAAGGTTCAAACATAACCGAAAAAATACTCGAGGTTTGACAATTTATTTGTGATATTAAATTCACAGTTCTCAATGCATTAGCGGGCAGAGAGATTCCTATCCTACGGCTGAGACCCGTTTTGAAATTTTTGATTTCGTAGATGCGTGTATCCTCACAATGCCCTTGTTAGTTTTGCGGTCCCCATCGTAGAACACCACCGGGAAAATCGAGCCACTGGTGTCCTTCACCATATTGCCTATCCAATTGAGATAGTCAATTTTGTGGAACAACCTAAAGATTGTTGTTATTTGGGATAAAAGTAAAACGTCTAATAGGTTCTTTGTTTGGTGATTAAGATTGTATTTAGTTCTTAGTGAAAAGTGAGGTGGAGGAAAAGTTAAATTCGGAACTGTTTGGTTCTAAAATAGAACCAACCACTGAAGACTGAGTTCTATTTTGGCATCAAAAAACACTTGTTTGTGCCAAAATATGGCAATGACTAACTATTTTCCATCTAGCATTGGATTTGCTCTTAGTATATAGGCATTTGTCGTAGGGGTGAGCATGAACCCGTCCAACCCGCCCGATCCGATCCGACCCGAAGGAATTCGGGTGGATTCTGATATTTTGTAGGGTCGGGTTCGGGTTAAAATATAAATAAATTTTGGGTGTCGGGTCGGGTGTCGGGTTGGAGGTGTCAAAACCGAACTAACCCGACCCGACCCGGTGAGGTTTCATAATACGTGTATATATAACGTGTTTTCCCGTGTTTGCTTCCCTCTGCACGTTTTTCCACTGCCCAAAATTTACACTGCCCAAAAACTTTTTCTTGGCTTGTCATTTTCAATGTGTCATAGTCAAAACTCAAAAGTCCTCTCTCTCCCCTCTCATTTTCAGTCTAATAAAGAAAAAATCCTCCTCTCTCTCCCACTTCCACAGAATAATAGAACCAAGAAGAAGAAGTGATTTCAAGTCGGCTGCACAGATCTCAGACCACCGTTCACCGTTCCTCCTCTCTCTCCAGTCTCCTCCTGTTTCACCGCCTCAAACCGCCGTTCACTGCCTCACGATCTCAGGCCACCGTTCAAAGCCTCTCACGATCTAGCGATTTCGCTGTTAACCGCCTCTCACGATCTAGCGATTTCGCTGTTAACCGCCTCACGATCTCGCCGTTTCACCGCCTCTCACGATCTCGCCGTTGACCACCATTCTCTCTCTCTCTCTTTTTTTTTCAATTTAAACAGAGCAAACCCGAAACCCGACCAAAACCGACCGAAACCCGACCTACCCGAGTTGTTTCGGTTTCAAAGGATAATCGGTTCGGTGTCGGTTCCAGTTTTTCTCAACCCGACGTGGTCGGGTCGGGTGTCGGGTGGGTACAAAACCCGACCCGAACCGACCCGTGCACACCCCTAGTCGATAATGACTTTATGAGGAATTCCAACTTTGGGGAGGACTATACCAGACCAGTAATTTGGGCTTGGTTTGAGACAATACAACTCTCTTTTCATTTAGGAATTTTTTTTGTTTATACCCCATTATTTTGATCATTTTTAATTGGCAGTTCTTTTATCCATAAACTTGCAAAGCTAGGATTTAAATTCTGGAGACCCAACTTATAACGGGAAAATTTTCAGCTTCAAATGTTCTATTCTTTACCCAACAAATAAATAAAAAACAACTACCAGTATCCTTGCATTCCATACTAAAACGAAATAAAACATTTTTCAGGAATCTTTGGCTAGACTATTTTCATGGTTTCACCGTTCTGAATCGAATGAGAGAGGAACAGAATAGATGCGCTGATGGAAAATTTTAAAGCGATAGTGAGAGTCCAACCAACAGTTGTATGACGGTGAGAGTGTTAATCCACTTCACAAGTGATTCACACTTGTATGCAATGTGGTTTCTTCTGTTGCCGGGACTAACCCAAATGGCTCTTATGCCACATCCAGCAGGGACAGCTTCCTCTTCACATAATATGGCTCCACTGAGGTTGCCTTCCAACACCTTGTAACTGGTATCTGATGTGGTTTCTCCTGTCACTTCCCTGTGAAAAATCACTTCACCAAATTCCACAGTAGTTGAATTTGGTCTTGCATCCTTTGTTCCTGTACTTCTGTGTCCTCCACCCTTTGAGCTTGAGAGGATCTTGTATGCCTTCTTTATCTGTTCTGCAACCAGACAGCCAGCAATTCTTTGGGATTCGAGAAATAGATACACCTGCAAACAAGTGCAAATCAGGTAAAAGAACTAGTAGCAACTTCAAGGCTCAATAATCAACTTAATGCAAAACTGTTGAGTACGGATATTGAGAAGAACCCTGTTTTCAAACAACAGAAGCGTTAAAGATAATCTATGCATGATTCAGGAGTAAAAGAGATGTAAAGCAAGGACACTTTGCCAGAGTTCAATTAACAACTTCGCACATGGAAACAGTTCAGAAAAACGTCCGACACTCAAATCAGAAGTGTAACTTTTCTCAACTCTTTTAACCTGGACACACTGACGACCTAAGACACTTGTGACAGGATACTTTGGGTGAGCTAAAACAAAATAGTCGGCTCTGGTAGAAGTTTAGGGAAGTTACAGACACAAGCAAATGATGGTACGGTGCCAATTGGGCAGTAGATAATACTCATAGAATGCCAAAAACGGTAAGACTTTCCACATTTCATGATACCAATACACGTTTATAAAGTTTAATAGCCATTTGATGGATATCAATGCATTTTTTATTTTATCAGTTATACACCGCCCTAAGAGTGATCGTTAGCATTTCCCTTTCATTTACTTCTAGAGCTTTTTGTGTGTGTGTGTGTGTGTGTGTAATGAAATACACATAACAATATCAAATATGTCCCCCCCAGTCCCACATGTCCTACAATCTTTGCAAATTTGCATGTCAAAGTTTCAATGTCATGTCCCTGTCATGTCGCTTATCTGTGTTGGTGCTACATATTAGCAAATTAATCTAAGAGAGTGTGTCTGTGAAAGTGTGAATGGTTTTTTTATGGCTGATTTTAGTGTCGTTTTGAAGTGTACGTTAATCTATGTTGTATAAGAGCAAGCAAAGATTGCACAAACCAATTACCTCACAGTGCTAACGAAATATCCATTTCCATGTCCATCATCTTCACAACTCCTGAACCTGCCAAAACAAAAGCACCATAACTGAACCAAGTGTAGTTAAGGAAAGATGAAAGAATTGTTCAAATATTTTGGTGAGCTTAAATATGAATAAATTTATTTTAAAGATGAATGAGAATTGTCTAATTATGGGATTTGGAAATGCCAAGTTTTGTTAAGGAACGTGCGCGCGCTCGCTGGCTCTATCGCCGAACACCTGGACAAGGCTGGGACCGGGGCCAGGACTCAGAGTTCGCGGGCTGCAGCTTGTGGTTTGAGGTGTGTGGTCTGGTCTGTGTTAGTTTGGAATTGTTTTAGGCTGCGGGTCCAAAATCTCTTCATTACAAACTTGGGAATCTAGATGAGTCTACCAGATTTTTCGGGGTGCATACAAGAGCAGAGTTTGTGAGCTTCAGAGAGAAAAAACTCAGTTCGTTTCGCGGGGTCAGTCCAATCGGGTGCTTCTGTGACTGAATTCAGCCGTTATATCCTAAGAGGTAAATGCCAACAGAATAGTCCAACACCTACAGTGAAGCGGTGCTTTTGTCTCAAGGGAACCGTGTGATACACGGACCTTGGTTTGTGATTTCCTATCCCTTATAGTTTCTGTTTATTGTTAAATTTAGTAGTTTCTGTTATTGTTGTTAACTGTTTATTTTATGAAGTATCCGGTTCTGTTGTGTAATCGATCTATAAATCTGTCCATCGTTATTGTTTTTTGGTACTGTTTTTCCTACAATAAACTTATCTGTGGCTTCCTATCAAGGATCTAGAAAGCTTCTTCCATTAAATTCTGACCTGTTGCGAAGTTTCTTTAAGCAATGGCAATTATCACTGGTAAAATAAGTAAAATTTAACATTAAGTTTGAAGAGGAAGGATTAAAGACAAATTTGAAAGCTCTATAAAGTGTAAATGCCATCAAAAGAATTTTTGGCCATTTAAAAATAAAAATATCTTCAAAAGGAACTTGGCATTTCCAAATTCGAAGCAAAGTTTGGAGATGCCCTTCCCCAAGTCCCAACTTCCATTTTGCCTATCGACTCTATCGCCATAACAATCTGAGCCAGGGGTAAAATCGTCCACCAAAATCCACCCCAACGGATTACGAAATCTGTCGTTTTGTTACCCCCCCCCCCCTCTCATTCCTGCCAATTTCCCTACTCCTACACTTTCTCGCATCTCTCTCTGTATAAAGAGACGCTATATCTATATCCCCTTCTCTGTGCTGATCTTCACTCCCCACTCTCTCTCTCTCTCTCTAACTAGGGTTCTCTCGCTCCACATTATCTCTCTCTTTCATTGAAGAAGATGGCGGACGTGGTCACGGTGGCAGATGAGGCCAACCTTCGTCATCCGTACTAGCCAGCGGCGGAAGAGGTCGCCACGGCGGTGGACCTCGGCCACATTACCGTCCTTATTCTACGCCTTCGTCAGTCTCACAGCACCCCTCCTTACCAACTCCATCAAATCACTGATAAGTGATAATGACCGCGCCCATATTATCTCTCTCTCTCTTTCATCGAAGAAGATGTCAGGGCGCAGTCATTATCACTTATCAGTGATTTGATGGAGTTGGTAAGGAGGGGTACTGTCAGACTGACGAGGGCGTAGAAGGAGGGTAATGTGGCCGAGGTCCACCGTCGTGGCGACCGCTTCCGCCGTTGGGTGCTACGGATGACGAAGGTTGGCCTCATCCGCCACCGCGACCACGCCCGCCATCTTCTTCGATGAAAGAGAGAGATAATGTGGAGCGAGAGAACCCTAGTTAGAGAGAGAGAGAGAGAGAGAGAGTGGGGTGTGAAGATGATTGCAGAGAAGGGGATATAGATATAGCGTCTCTTTAGAGAGAGAGAGAGAGAGAGAGAGAGAGAGAGAGACGCGAGAACGTGTACGAGTAGGGAAATTGGCAGGGAGGGGGGGGGGGGGGGGTGTTAACAGTTGCAACTTGGGGAAGAGCATCTCCAAACTTTGCTTCGAATTTGGAAATTCCAAATTCGTTTTGAAGATATTTTTATTTTTAAATGGCCAAAAATTCTTTTGATGGCATTTACACTTTATAGAGCTTTCAA
Organism: Vaccinium darrowii; assembly: GCA_020921065.1. Lineage (NCBI taxonomy): Eukaryota > Viridiplantae > Streptophyta > Magnoliopsida > Ericales > Ericaceae > Vaccinium > Vaccinium darrowii. Next base: position 19,287,689 of record CM037162.1, on the reverse strand, counting down.
ATTTGTCCTTAATCCTCCCTCTTCAAACTTAATGTTAAATTTAACTTATTTTACCAGTGAAAATTGCCATTGCTTAAAGAAACTTCACAATATTAAATCATGATCTATTGCGAAGTTTCTTTAAGCAATTCTTATCGAAAACCTTAAAAAAAGTTAAATGCGCAATTGTAGACACCCCAATTTGAACCCATGAAAGTCTTAAGCATTCCCAATGATGAGGAGTAAGCCAAGAACAATACTTAAGCTTGAATGAAGACCCCGAACCCATCGAAACACCTCAAAACCCCCCAAAACAAGAAAGAGGCCTGCTGAACCACCTAAGTGCTCAAATGGAGTTGAGCGCTCAAGTGAAATCCAATTGAGCCTCAAGTGGACTTGAGCGCTCAAGTGAACCTGAGTGCTCAGTTCAGACTCATTTGAGCGCTCATATGGACCTGAGCGCTCAGGTTGAGCCCAAGTTGCAAAATCTTGCAGATCGTATCTTGAGTGTAATAATGGGATTCTTCTGATATTTTGGCTCCTTGGCCTCCAAAACACGTTTTCCCCCTGCCTAATTAGCCTAAAATAACCTTCTAGGCCCCTAACCCACTTTTGAACTTCATTTTCCTCCTCCAAAATCTCTCTATTATATACCCTCATCTTCTTCATTGGTCTCTCTCTCTCTCTACACCCATTTACCCCATAACCAGACTTTCTTCCATCTCCTTCAACTTTCTGATCATCAATCTAAGCTTAAACAAACAAAACCCACACCCAAATCCTCTCTCTAGCTCTTGGTTATGGCTTGAGGGTCCATCAAACACCATCAAATCTCATATTTCGGCCCATTCTTACCCTTTCAAGTCCAATTACTATACTGAGTCATATTTCCCAATAGAACTCACAAAAGCCCCAAAATCCCTAGGTTTCTACCCTAGAATAAAAAGAAAAACGTGCTTGAAACTCATCATCCAGTCAAGTTCTTGTCTATTCAATCCAAACCTAGCCCTAAATCTCTCCTAGATCCCAATCACAAGCTATATCTTTTAAAAAATCCACAAAAAAAGTCTTGTTTCAAGCTTAAAAAGGTAGAAATACCTTGATATTGTATTGTTTTTGCTTCCTGAGGGAACCAAACAAGCTTAAATTGGTTCGTCATACCAACTTTAAGTTTGTTTTGGTCAAAAATCACAAGAAAAATGTTTTGAAAAATTATGGCTTAAAACCCACCTGAGCACTCAGGTCCACCTGAGCACTCAAGTTCATTTTGCTATATTTCCTTCTTTTGATGGATGTTGGTACCAAAATGGGACCTTTTTGAGGTCTGATCAGTTTTTTTGATGGACAAAGTTCATACTTTCAATGTTTATCTCTCTAAAAAATAATAACAAAACCTCTGAAATCATGATAAATGATGGATAACAAAGGCAATATTTTGAAAAGTATGGAAAATAAAGGCTGAAAGTAGTGTTGGTTTGAAGGCTCAAGTCACTACTTGAGCACTCAAGTCAATACCACCTGAGCACTCTAGTCCATCTGAGTGCTCAAGTCCTCATTTTCTTTTATTCTCTTATTGTTGATCCAAAAAAATGCTCAAATCCTTCTCCATTTGTCTTTCTTATTGATTAAACCCAATATGAGTCTGTTTGTAGTCAGATCTGTCCATGTAAAAGCTAAAAATGAGTTTTTTTTTAAGTACATTTGTTTTGAGAACAGGTGCTATGAGGGTTGAAACATGATAAATCATGAAAAACAGGTATTAAATATGAAAAAGGAAGGTAAAATGGTGACAGCAAGTGAAACATCCATTTGAGTGCTCAGGTCCACTTGAGTGCTCAAGTCCAGTCCACCTGAGCGCTCGGATCCATTTGAGTGCTCAAGTCAGTTCATCTGAGCACTCAAATCGTGATCAACAAATAGACCCCTTTTGTTCATAGATGTCCCTATTTATCATGTTATGTTTAATATGGCTTCTGTTTATAACCATATCATTCCATCTCAGTCTGTTCACATGTAGGTTATTGCTCATCACCTTTGTTTAGCAAATATGGCATGTGATCATTTATGTTCATGTTCATTTTAAGTTCATGTAGAGTCATGGTTTGCATTCATCGTACATCTCATGCTTTCTCAATGTATCTCACGCATTATAAATAGTCACTTATTGCACAAGTATCCACCGAGTCACGCGCATCTTTACTTGTGCTTTTGTTTATCTGTCTTCCCATTCCCCATTCCCTTTATGTGAATAAGGTTAAATAATAAACATTTTATAAATCCCACAAATGCTAAGTAGAGACCGACTCTTGGGTCGGGCGAGAGTGGTGCCATAAAACCATTCTCCTCTCGTAACCAAGCTCCCGAACCTAAGATATTATGGTGAAGACGGATTGTTTTAAAACCTTATCCAAATACGGCACGAGTCATTCGGGTTCGGTTCCTTGGGGATAATCCGCTAAAACCTGGGTGGCGACTCCGAATCGAATTCCTCGGACGGGTGTCCACAGCAATAAATATGAGCAAGAAAATTAACACTACTTCTCTTAATTTCTCCCATTTTTGTAAACTTAAAAACTGAAATTTCCACAAAACCCCCTTACTGTGACCTCCAAAAGATGCCCAAATAGCACATAACAAGAATAACCTGAAATTTATGTCAAATCAAGGGAAACCAATTCCTGAAACTTCAATTCCATAACAAAATTGTAAGCTTTCTTAAGCATTTTAGCTTATATCAGTCAATTCGGCCTCAAGAAGCATTATCACTAGAAAAAAGGAGTGAATCAGAGTAGAGGCCAAACCCATCACAGAAAATAACAAGAAACAGCAAAACCTGTTGAAGTAAAGCTGAGGGAGGAAAGCAAGAACAAGAACACAATGGCCCAAGAAGTGAACTGGATAATTGATCTTGAGTACAAATCCACCGCACCCACTCGTATGAGATCTACTTCGAGGTCCCATACAAAAAATCGGAGCCGCTCAATTTGTTTAAAATATGTTTTTAAGGGTTTCTGAAAAAAATCAGCTCAATCAGATATCAGAAAAGGCTTGATAAGTTTGTTAAAGTTTTGGTCCGTTCGATTCAAGAATTGAAACTTTAATGAATCAATCGAGCTTTTACAGTATTCGATTGAGCTGATTTTTTTCAGGGACTTTTAGAAAAATATTCTAAACAAATTGAACGGCTCTAATCACTTGTGTAGGACCTCATAGTAAACCCCACATGAGTGGATGCGGCTGGTATGTGGTTGAGAGTATGTGCCCTTAGATTTTCAGCATTAGGATTTAAGTACTATGATAATCCCACGATTTGGTTTTCAAAGTCTGTAAAATTGCTCATATACAGCTCATAAAGTGGTGATGATTGATGTGAAGATTCTTAGATCACAACAGACCACTGTTTTTTATAGAAAGTGACAGCCGAATGAAGGACGTTCATCTTGTGCGATTATGCGACATTGCAACGGTAATCGCGTTGACTGAGTAGAATCCAACGGGTGTGAGCTGCTTTCGTGAAGCTTTAAGTGATCTTTTTGCCAATTACTACTTTCATAGAGTATTTTTCTAAGAGGGCCGCTACCCATTTGGGCTAAATTATTGCTAATATTTTGGTATTTTTATTTAATTTAGGTATTTTTATATAGGGAGAGTTGATTAGGTAGAGTTTTGTGGGCCGGTCCTATAAACATGTGTTATAGCTTGTAAGGTCCGGAACAAATAATGCGCATAGCTCACTAGGTCCTGGATATAAGTTTTACACTTTTTCTTCTAAAATTACCCCCATTCTAAAAATTAGAATGTACATTTTGAAAATTAGAATGTACATTTTGAGTGTTAAAATGTACATTCTAAATTCTAAATATATGGTCTAAATTCTAAAATGTACATTCTAAATTTAGGGTACCCTAAACTGTAGGGTACCCTAAATTCTAAATATACAGTCTAAATTCTAAAATGTACGATCTAAATTCTAAATATACGGTCTAAATTTTAAAATGTACAGTCTAAATTCTAAAATGTACATTCTAAATTTAGGGTGCCCTAAACTGTAGGGTACCCTATGAAAGTGCTTAAAATCCTAGGGTACGCTATGAAAGTGCCTAAACGGTTAGTAAAAACAAAGAGTAACGACGAGAAGGATGGGCAAAAAAGTAAAATCTCCAACCATATTTGTGCCCCAGGACTTCTCCAGCAATAAATTTTAGCTCAGGACCCGATGGACAAAATTCCAAACAATAGGACCGGCCAATAGATTTCTATTGATTAGGGGTCATGTACAAAAAAGATCATTATGATTTCATTTTATCAGATTTGAATATTTATCATTCTATCCTGAAATTCAAATAAACTCCAAAACACCATTTCTTTCTCTTGATTTTCCTAATATATTTTCTCTCTCTTGGGGGGGGGGGGGGGGGGGGGTGCTGTGCAGCCACAAGGTAGCCACGCTAGCATCGTTTTAATGATCGGAGACGTTCACCGCGTAGACCTCGTCGAGTACTACAAGTGTATTAAAAATTCACTTGATCGGATATCTTTAAGTGCGTCATCGGAACTCAAATACTTTGCAAATAAATTGAACACAAATGGACACAAACATTTGATCAAAACCACTTTTTCAAGTTATTTGTGTTCCGATGAGTCACTTAAGGATATTCGATCGAGTTGATTGTTGGCACACTTATAGTACTCGACGAGCTCTACGCAGTGAACGTCTCCGATCAATGGAAAAATGCCTGCACGGCCACGTAGTGGGGCTGCACAACACCCTCCCAGGTTCCCCTAATCTTTCCTAATTTATCTCTCTCTCTCTCTCTCTCTCTCTCTCTCTCTCTCTCTAAAATCTCTCTTTTCTATTTTTTTTAATTCTCTCTTCTCTAATCTTCTCACACATAAAATCGTCAAACAAAATTAAAAATAAATAATCATGACATTTTGACCTAATGCACCACAAAAAAAATGGTAGATTAACCATGAAACATATGGTAGATTAATGCACCATATTTACTTTGCTAAATCACCAAAGTGCCGAAGTGCTAAACTAGTGAACCATATTTTATTGTATCAAATCACCCAATATGGTAAATCAATAAACCATGTTCAGGTGTCAGTGAACATGATTTATTGATTTACCACTTTTACTATATCAAATCACCAAAATGGTAAATCAATAAACCATATTCACTGCATGAAATAATCATCGTTAGAAAGGCATGTGAACATGGTTTATTGATGTACCATTTTTATTGTATCGAAGAAAAACACCAGCCTTGAGGCCATGTTCCACTAACAAAAAACTAGTTTTGTTTTAAATCAAAAACTACTTCATTCCACTAAAAAAAAACCCCACAAAAAACCAACAAAAAAACCACTTCATTCCACTAACCTAAAAAAAACCAAATCATTGCACAATCAAGTACATGTACTTTAATCATGTAAAATTACGAATCTGCCCTCCCTTAAAAAAAAAAAAGAGCAATAGTGTTTGGGTAGAAGGGTAGATTTGTACTTTCATAACACAACTAAAAAAACCAAAAAACCAAAAATTTGTTAGTGGAACTAGTTGGTTTTTTTGAAAAACTAAAGATAAAAAAAAACCAAAAAACTAAAAAACCAATTAGTGGAACACCCCCTCAGAATAAAAAACAAACCACCATTGAATAAAAAAAACACTGCTGCTATTAACAAGATCTGAAACCCACCACCACCATACAACACAAAACAAAAGTTTACTGTAGTAATCAAACGAGATTGTGAGATCGATCGAGATTAGAAAGTTACACATTGGGTTTTTCCGTCGCCGTCGAGACCGATCGATTCTGAGTTTGGCGGCGGTGCACCATGTGGTCAAATCGTGATGGAGCTCTATGTCGACATCACTCCACGCACCGCAGAGAACTTTCTGAGCAGTCCCCGGCCAAAACGTGATGGAGCTCTTCCCTTTCGATCTCCGGCCTTTGATCTCCAGCCACCACCGCTACGTGGTGGTGGTGGCACTCCGTCACCACCATCTCCGTTTAACCATCTCAATCCAGAGAGAAAGTGAGAGTAATTTCAGGGTTCTTCAAAAATACCAGAGGGAAAGAGAGAATCGGCTTGATTAAAAAATGAAACACTAAAGGCAAGGATAAAACTAAGGGAAATGATTTTCAAACCCCCCATTTTACAATCTACACTCCCTTTTTTGTCTTTATCTTCATGAATTTACTATATTATCCTTGGATGTATGAAAAAGGTGTATTGAAAAAGGCCAACATTGTAAATTCATGTAAGATAAAGACAAAAAAAAGGAGTGTGGATTGTAAAATGGTGTGTGTGCAAATCATTTCAAACTAATTGTATGTGTATCCCGTGATTTGTGGAAAATTTTCTGATTTACAAATTTATGACGTCAATTAAGGGAGGTTAGGATGTACAAATTAGTATAGAATATAGTATTAGTATATATAAGTATAGAATACAATATTAATTGACGTCAGTTAAGGGAGGTTAGGATTTGTGGGAACTTCTGGTTTACAAATTTATGACGTCAATTAAGGGAGGTTAGGATGTACAAATTAGTATAAAATGTAATATTAGTATATATTAGATTATATACTAATTAAATACTTAATAAGGGCATAACCGTCCTAATATACTTTTACATGATGAAATCATAACTATTCAAACCACATTTGGTGGGATCATAACAATCTTTTTTGAATAGGATGGCTAATTAAAACTTTTACTTCAAAATTTCTGAATTAATCATTTGATTCAAATAGAGGAGTTTAAAAGTAAACAATTACGAGCAAAGGCAAAAGTTAAAATTACGAGCAAAGTAAACAATTACGAGTAAAGGCAAAAGTTAAAATTCATTAAATCAAAAGTTTCAAATAATTGTCTTTGTTGTTTTCATTATTATTGTCTTATCTTAAACAATTTCATTTCCAACCATATTTCTACGCTTTTTATCCTTTCATTGAGAATGATTGATTTGAAAAATTGGAACGAAATATCTGTACAAGAAATCAGCAAAAAATGCATAGTATCTACTATCTTTAACAGAAATTAATTTAGGCGAAATGTAGTAGTACAATAAGAATGCAAAAGTATTTAGTGTAAAGAAAATTGAAAGAAAGGAAATAAACCATTTTTATTTACACCAAAGGGCTTATTCACATTTTAAACTTCATTAGAAGAACTTTCTGACACTGTACTTTCGTTTTATGTGCTTCAATTGCTACTCTACTCCTTTTGTTCTGTAATCTTAATCTCACGAAAATTTGTGCTATTTTTTGGATTGAAAACAAAAAAAATAAACATATGGGGTTAAGCTTTTCAAAAATATTAAACAAATTCAAAAGCTTAATCATTTTTTTTAGTGCCAACTTGAGTAAGTTTACGGTTTAAGTTGTATACCGAATTGCATAAAAGAAAAGAAAAAACTGTCAGCATTAGGTCCCTCTCTGTCTCTCTCTCGATTCTTGTTTTGGTTCTGGTTTTGGAAAACTTACCCCCTTCTCTCTCTCTCTCTCTCTCTCTCTCTCTCTGGTCAAAGAATAAGGCTATTGAAGAAGGAATTGATGCCCTTGTCAATGATATGGGGTAAGTTTAGGGTTTCGATGTGATATGATCAGTATGGTTTCTTTCTTGTTGATCCAATAGACGACCAACATCATAAGCTTCATGCTGGTTTTAGAGATTCTCATCATAATTTTCCTTATTATTTTCCTCAACATACTCATATTCAATTGAGTCAGTCTCACTACTATAACTACTGGGGGGTTTGATATGATCAGTAGGGTGCTGGGACATCATCATTTACCCTATGCAAGAACTGGGGGGGTTCTGTCCCACTCCTCTTCAATAATATCAATCACATATTTTTGGTGATTGATATCAAGTTGTATCTTGTCTACGATCTTGTGGGGGTTAGATGTTGCAATCAGAATTCTACCTTTTTCAAAAAATAGAAGCTTTATAGTGCTCTCATCCAATCCCATATTTCCCCAATTTTCTTGAAAGTCGATAAATCCCAGGCATTAAGAGGTACACTTGTACAAGATAACCATACAAACCTTTCCTTACCTACTGCTTCTCCATTCCATGGATATAGACTCTCAAACCAGAGCTGCCACCAATTTTCTTTGATTGATTTATCCCTTGCATCTGAACTAAGAGGTTATAAGGATGACTCTGGCGCCCATGGATCTGACTTTAGAGATTTGCGATTCTTCTCTTTTTAGCCCCTTTGCTAAATATTCACTTGACATCCTTCTTCGTAATATGACAATAGCACTCCCGTGTAGCCATCCATTGGCAGATTGTTGAATTTTGATAGATTTGGTTGGTAGAATGTGACTTTCCGGACGAGATACAGCTTAAGCATAAGATCTTCCCTTATCAATAGTTGCATGGGCATACGAATTCTCAAATGCTAGATGTTTTGACTCAGCTTTTTTCCACAATGGAGTCCCTTTGTAGCTAGATTCAGCTATATCGTTGGGAGATCTCAGATCTCTTTTGAATTTTGAGTTAAAAGAGGCTGTCTTAACGAAAAGCTTGTTGTCACCCACTTGCATGCCGCTAGCTTTTGTAATGGCTACTGTGGCAGAGATAGGACAACCGTAACGAACAAAGCCTAATCTGCTACCTCTGTTGCTTCTTTTAGATAGGAAATCCCTGGTCCATGGTTTATGACTTCTCTAGAAGAAAGAAGGGAAGAAAACTTTATATAACTTTATATTGTGATAGTAGCCCTCTGGTTGCAGGATGTATATATAGAGGACCAAAGGCACCCTTTCACAACATTATATGCTTCTAGTATTTGAAAGGCACCTATTTGGAATTATCCAATAGGAGAGTATAACTTTAGTTTCTCACATATATCGTTTAGGCTATTTTCCAAACCGTTAGGGGACTTAGACAGGCTTATCCATGATATAGAGTTAAGTTTAAGGTGATTAACTCTCTCTCTTATTATATTAACTCTCTCTCTCTCTCTCTCTCTCTCTCTCTCTCTCTCTCTCTCTCTCTCTCAGGATGATGGGGTTGACTATTCAACAAGATTCAGGTTCAGGCAAAGAAAACTTTGATGGGCAAATAGGGTATGATCAAAATCTATTAATTTAGCCTATTTGCAAGAGTCATTAGACTTAACTCAGATTGTTTGCATTTTGATTGATTCAGTGAATCATCTGCTGCTGTTCCTGTGCCCTGCAAGTCTAATGTTTTTTTGGTGCTACGTTTGACAAAGTCGTGCGTTTATGAGAACCGATTGGTCTTATGCATGTCTGAAGCGCGCGTCCGTGATCTCTTCCACATCCCCATGGAAGAGAAGAAGGCCATGGTTTGCCTCTTTGATGAAGGGGGTAATGCGTTAAATATGAAGATTGAAATTGGGGACAAGATCAATCTTATGTTTGAGGCAAGGTTTTTCTATGCATACAGACCACAGCCGGGAGACCTCCTCAAATTTTACAGCTGTGAACCTTATGGCTTCGTATATGTCGAAGGAACCCCTTCTTCGAGAAGGCAGCTAATGGGGTTGACTATTCAACAAGATTCAGGTTCAGGAAAAGAAAACTTTGATGGGCAAATAGGGTATGATCAAAATCTATTAATTTAGCCTGTTTGCAAGAGTCATTAGACTTAACTCAGATTGTTTGCATTTTGATTGATTTAGTGAATCATCTGCTGCTGCTGCTGCTGTTTCTGTGCCCTGCAAGTCTAATGTTTTTTTGGTGCTACATTTGACAACGTCGTGCGTTTATGAGAACCGATTGGTCTTATGCATGTTTGAAGCGCGCGTCCGTGATCTCTTCCACATCCCCATGGAAGAGAAGAAGGCCATGGTTTGCATCTTTGAGGAAGGGGAGCGGGTACGAACCTTGGGAAATAAGGAGTAGTCTGGTGATGAGCAGATCGAGTGTTTGGCAGGTCCAGCCAAGATGTTCACGCTGGGAGGTCGAGTTAAAGTCTGGGCATCCAATGGAGAGGGCTACCTGTTGTAGGTGTGAAGCTACCTAAAGTGAAGCCGCCAAAGACGTCGACTATGGAAGCGTGATGGTTCAGTATAGGTCGATTGAAAGAGGTTGAATTCGATCGAGGCAATTCGGAAGTTTATGCCAAGACGTCGTTCGTGGAATCACAACGGGGATCTGTGAAGAGTGTGATGGCCAGCGACCGTCGGTGAGGCCATAGCAGGGGACTGTGGGAGTGTGACGGGGAGGCCGTGTTTAGTGAGGTCAGCCGAAGACTGTGGAGGGTGTCACAGCTGAGGACCGTGTTCGAAGACGTCGTTGGAAGGACTGTAGAATGTTGTCCAGGATTGCGAAGCTCGTTTCATCAAGCACCGTTCATGGAGGCACGATCAGAGTTGTGCAACAGAAGCATGGAGTTTCTGATGGGATTGTGAAAGGTCGTTGAGATTGTTCTGGCACCGACACGATGAATTATCAAGACTATCTGCAACAGTCTTGTGGTTAAAAGAGTGATATCAACACCAAGTCATTTAGGGACCGACAAAAAAACGGTTAGGACTGATATCATATTACCATCAGGAAGCAACAAAAGAAAACAAGGTTAATGATCGTGCGGGACAAAACAAGAAGAGTTTGCCAAAGCAGAAGATGGAGAGTCAATGTTGAGGGGGAGTGTTGAGAGTCAACACTTGACTCTCCATAGATCATGGATCTAGAATCCTCCATAATAGAACAGAGAATTCTAGAATAGTCCGAAAGGATCGAGAGTATTCTAGAGAATTCTAGAATAATGGAGAACTCTCTAGAATGTCGAAGAATAATCAAGATAAATCTAGAATGGTCTAGAATGTTCTAGATATTTCTGGAAGATTCTAGAAGTGGAGGAACCCAGAGAGTTCTGGAATATTCAAGAAGGTTATGAAAGACTCCACTACATGCTAGACTTGTGTGGAGAGTTCTAGAATGTTGTGGAGGTGTGAGGAGGAGAAGATATTTTCTAGGAGGATTCTAGATGAAGAATATGGACCGTTAGATGAGAATGATCTTGGCCGTCCATTGAGGAGGTGGATGGCTATATAAAGTGTGGTGAGGAAGTATCACCTTGGTGGTGATAAAAGCACCCCTTGGGTGGGAGAGTATCCACGTGGGGGAGAGACCACCTAATGAGTGAGCACAAAGAGTGTGCCTAGATATTGTAAGTGTTAAGTGAGACTCATATGTATCTTCGTGCAAGTGTTGTCAAGTGAAGTGAGTGCGAAGTGTATGTACAAGAGTTAGCATATGCAATAAAAGATTTTGTTTGTTCCACTGCGTCGTACTCAACAGTTTGAGGAAAGGTTTTTCCATTCATTCAGACAACAGGCGGGAGACCTCCTCAAATTTTACAGCTGTGAACCTTATGCCTCGAGAAGGCGGCTGATCCATTGCAGGGCCTTCTTATTCCTTTTTGGGTAGAACTCCCTGGCGTCATGAAACCTATGGAAGAAGCTCTGGTCTTGGGTTGATTGCTTGGTTTTGTTTTGTTGGATAACCTCGCAAATGAACTTGTTTTTGTTGAACTGATACATACATATCTTATCGATTGTTCTCTCTGAGTAATTGCAATTTTTGTTTTGAATCCTTATTACCTATATAAGAGCGAGTTACATGGACGAAAGTTTCGTCTTGTCCTTAGTGAAATGCCCATTTTGTCCTGCCTTTTTTCTTGACATTGTGGTTTGTGGTGTAAATAATTCTCAAAAAAGTGGTAATTTTGGGGTCAGGAGAATACATACGTGTCCATAATTTTGTTTCCTTCGGCAGTTCTGTCCTAATCCATTGAGGTCTTGTTTGACAAAAACAATTCAAAATCTTTTATCATTTGTTAATTCAAAATCTACTCAGTAATTTTATCAACTCTTCTTAAAACTAAGTGATTTTATCAACCCTCCTTAAAATGACGATTTAATGGAATTTCGGCCTTGTTTCCGAATTGCTAAAATGAAAAATCCATAAAATTGAATGATTGATTTTAGTAAATGAGGAAATAATCCATAAAATCAAAAGTTTTAGCAAATGGCTTTCTCGTTTGTTAAAATCAACCCAATTGATTTTATAGATTTTCCGTTTTAGCAAATGGGAAACAAGACCTCATAAAATCAAATGGGAAATCCAACCTCAAAGATTATTATTTTGTGCAGCTTCTTCCCTTCGATATATATATATTTTTAACTTATTAGCATTTTCACCACGTTTCTTAATAAGCTTGGTGAAAATGCTAATGAGTAAAAAAAAAAAAACTAAGAAAGTGTGTTTGATACCAATTACAAGTCATCAGTTTTTTGTTTTTTTCATTAAAAGAGCGAGTTCCGATTTGTAACTCTTTTTTTTTTTTCCAATTTAGGTTGAAAAAGTTACGTTATGGACAAAATATTCTTAATTTCAAAATTTCTATGTAGAAATATTAAGGACAATTTAAAGTAGGCTATTCTACAATCTATTTAACCAAATAGTTTAAACTGCTAACAAAGCTTATAAAAAGTTACGCCACACATGTTTACGTATAGTAAGTCGTTTAAGCAAATAATCAAGACGTCTATAATAAAAAAAGTTTTAACTTATGATAAGTGACAAACGAACAAGGCTCTCCCAATCTCCCAAGGACCTCGAATCTAGGTACTAAATGATTCGTATACCGAAATCGTATAGATGCGCTGTGTGGGTCCACTTTCCTTACGAATTAGAGGAAAGGTTTATTTTGTAAAAGAAAAAAATGGTTGCACGTTCATTGAACAAAAAAATTAAATGAATTGACCAATCACTTAACTGCAGAAGTCTGGTTCGAAAATTGAACGAATAGATTAAACATTTAACGGTGGTCAATTGGGCTCATGTTTTACAGTAAAGTTAAACATTACTTATGCATTATGTATTAAAAAATGAACGATCCAAATCATTTGTGTAGAACTTGGAATGGGCCCAAATAACGCATTTGTATATTTTTCACGATCCAAAAATTCATAATTAATTACTAATTCAAAAACGTCTTTCCCTTCGCGACCATCCATCTCTACTACTTGATGATTAGACATGTTTGTTAACTCTTATCACTGAGAGTTAACTCTTACAGATAAGAACATGTCTGCATATCTGAACCATCGATTGCGGAGATGGACGATCTGAATGTGCATGCAGGGTGCACTACAAGTGCCCCACAAGATCCCTGGGTCCTTTCATTATTCTCTCTACTTTCTTTTGTTTTGAGGAATAATTCTTATTACAATTTGGCAGGGACATATAAAGAAAAAAATTCATAAATATTCAAATAGAAAATGTTGATTGTATTTCAGCTACTACTTAACAATTGACTAAGAATAAAAACAAAATTTATAACACATAGCTGATTAATCAGTGATCCCAATGCATGTTCTTTTTGTGTACCATTGCATGCACATCACCTCATAAACTTCACATAATACATGTGATTCGCGTATATAAGTTATCATATTAAATATTAAATGGTACCAAATGTGGTGTGCATGTAATTCTCATGCTTATAAATCTGCATGTCTGGTATCGATAAATTTAATTTGAGAGAGATCCATCCCATGAGTAGTACCATAGAGCAAAATTTCTTTACCTGAATAATACTTCAAATTGTGATTTACCATAAATTACCAATAAATGTTAAACATAGTCTTGGGCCTTGGCCGCGAACTTCTCACTAGTTGTATTAAAATCTCTAGTAATTCACAACATCCATTTATGACCATGGTTACAAATGAGCACTAATATCGGCGTCTTAATTCCTTGGTATGGTTGCAGTCCGTCTTATGCATATATACCATTTCCAAATTACAATCTTACCTAGTATGGTTGCAGTCCGTCTTGATGCATACCATTTCCAAATTACAATCTTACCGGGTGTGCTTTTTAACCATTCTTGGAGCCAATCTTCCGCATGGATTGGGATTCCAACTTCAAAGTTCCAACCCAAATGGTATGCATGCCAGAATCTCCTTGAAAACGAGCACTAAAAAAAAAACAAATGTTCCATCGTCTCTAGATCCTCTCCACATCTAGGATCCACCTCTAAATTCCTTCTAATCAGAGCATCCTTAAAACTGTAAAAAATATGCTTACTTGACTGATAATACACCATTTTTAGTAAGACTCCAGTACAGCTCATCCCACTTATCCATTCTAGGAACGTACAACCCAATGATGCATCTGACCCATTCCATTGGGAAAAGCATATGAATCAATGAGTCCCTCCACTTTCGAAGTTGAAAATCAAACAAATCTGCTACAGTACTTTGAAATCAAAGAAATCCTGCATCATATCACGACTACAGTATAGATTTGGCCTGTTGGGGAGCCATTGATCCTTAAAACACATCAATAGTCTTCTCATCTCCAACTCTCCGCTTTAAACCCTTCAGTAACAGAGTCCTTCCCCATAAGATTCTTCTCCACCCCCACGAAATAGAAGAGCCAATCACCGTGGTAAAAAATTCTCATTCCTGTAGTATTTTCCCAACAAAACACTAGCCAGACGAGAGTCTGGCCTCTAGGTCAAATGCCACGCAGCCTTAGCTAACAACGCTTGTTTGACGCAAGCCAAATCCCTCAATCCCAAACCACCCTTACAAATTCCATACCTCACTCAACTCGTTACATCCAAACCACCGAAATTTGGTCACAATGCTCCTGACTTATTCCGAAAATAACTAGGAGCACGGAACACCGAAAGAAGATAGATTGGGATTATAAGACGAACATGCTTGGCCGGAACTAGTCTCGCAGAAAAGGGCAAGGAGAGCTTTCCAGCTACGCAATTTTGACCTCACTCGATCAACACTCATTCAATTCGACTACCCTTAGACTGCATAAAGTCCAAATTGCTCCCCAGGTTAACACCAGATTTGTCCACAAGTTTGACCCCAAAAATATCTCCTCAAGCATTCCACATCACTCAAGATCATGTTCGGAATAAGAAAGGTTCCGATTTGGCTAATTTATACGCTGCCCAACTTGACCATAGTAAATATTATTACCAGTTGATGGTTCATAACATACTCAAATTTTAGTCTTCCTTGTACGTTAACTATCCACTTAGCCTTTGATAAGTTTCGTAGGAGACTGTAATGCTACTACCTCGTAAGGAATAGGTTTACTATCCACTTAGACTGTAGTGCTATTACCTCATAGGTTAACTATCCACTTAGCCTTTGATAAGATCCGTAGGAGACTGTAATGCTATTACCTCATAAGGAATATGTTTGTCCTTTGAATATTTTAGTGGTATACTGTAATGCTATATTGTAGACACCCCAATTTGAACCCATGAAAGTCTTAAGCATTCCCAATGATGAGGAGTAAGTCAAGATCAATACTTAAGCTTGAATGAAGACCCCGAACCCAGGGACGGAGCCAGGATTTTGGCGTAGGGGGGACGGATATACACAATAAAAAAAATTAAAATTAAGACAACGATATGAATTTTTACTAACTCAAAAGGGAAAAAATACAAAATAACACCAAGACATATGAAAATGACACGAAACATGTTTCTAATATCAACTTAGATTGCAAAAGGTATTAACGTTTATCTAATCCTATCTAGTACCTACTGAAATCAGGCATTTTGAACTGTGTTCGACGCTCTTTCTTGTCATTAAAAGCATCAATGATGGAGTCCGTGTCTAACCCTTGAGCAATATCTTTTTCAATATAAGTGATTAAGAAATTTGCTAAATAATCATCCTCCATCCTGTTGCGAAGTCTTGTCTTAACACATTTCATAGCAGAAAATGCACGTTCGGTTGTAGCTGTTGAAACAAGTAAAGTTAATATAATCCGAATCAACTTATTGACAAGATGATATATCGTTCACTTTCTTGTCTTCACCAATAATTCACTCATCTTTGAAATTGTTAACAAATTTTGGAACTCAGGATGCCTAGACACATCAAGCTTATAATTTTGCAATTGATATCTCAAATGGTACTTTTCTTACTCAGGGAGTCTCTAATTTCTTTTGCTCGTTTCTTTTTCTTTCATTTTTGAACGGGCCTTGAGTCCTTGACTTTGAGTTGGGTCATAAATTTTGGGCCTTGTTTTGTTTAAAAGAATGGTAACTTCATTAAAACTGATTTTAGTACAACGTTGTTTCATAGCTTGATAAATACTATGTTACTATTATTTTTTCTAAAGAAAAAATGGAGGGGGGACGGGACTATATAGTTTTATGATAAATTTTTTTTTTCCAATGTGATAGTATAGATTTTTTTAAACGTAGGGGGGGCGACTGCCCCTACTAGCCCCTCCCTGGCTCCATCCTTGCCCGAACCCATCGAAACACCTCAAAACCCCCAAAAACAAGAAAGAGGCCTGCTGAACCACCTAAGTGCTCAAGTGGAGTTGAGCGCTCAAGTGAAATCCAATTGAGCCTCAAGTGGACTTGAGCGCTCAAGTGAACCTGAGTGCTCAGTTCAGACTCATTTGAGCGCTCATATGGACCTGAGCGCTCAGGTTGAGCCCAAGTTGCAAAATCTTGCAGATCGTATCTTGAGTGTAATAATGGGATTCTTCTGATATTTTGACTCCTTGGCCTCCAAAACACGTTTTCCCCCTGCCTAATTAGCCTAAAATAACCTTCTAGGCCCTTAACTCACTTTTGAACTTTATTTTCCTCCTCCAAAATCTCTCTATAATAGACCTTTATCTTCTTCATTGGTCTCTCTTTCTCTCTCTCTCTCTACACCCATTTACCCCATAACCAGACTTTCTTCCATCTCATTCAACTTTCTGATCATCAATCTAAGGTTAAACAAACAAAACCCACACCCAAATCCTCTCTCTAGCTCTTGGTTATGGCTTGAGGGTCCATCAAATACCATCAAATCTCATATTTCAGCCCATTCTTACCCTTTCAAGTCCAATTACTATACTGAGTCATATTTCCCAATGGAACTCACAAAAGCCCCAAAATCCGTAGGTTTCTACCCTAGAATAAAAAGAAAAACGTGCTTGAAACTCATCATCCAGTCAAGTTCTTGTCTATTCAATCCAAACCTAGCCCTAAATCTCTCCTAGATCCCAATCACAAGCTATATCTCTTAAAAAATCCACAAAAAAAGTCTTGTTTCAAGCTTGAAAAGGTAGAAATACCTTGATATTGTATTGTTTTTGCTTCCTGAGGGAACCAAACAAGCTTAAATTGGTTTGTCATACCAACTTTAGGTTTGTTTTGGTCAAAAATCACAAGAAAAATGTTTTGAAAAATTATGGCTTAAAACCCACCTGAGCACTCAGGTCCACCTGAGCACTCAAGTTCATTTTGCTATATTTCCTTCTTTTGCTGATTATATTGATGTTTTGTCTTGTTTATCCATTTTGACGGATGTTGGTACCAAAATGGGACCTTTTTGAGGTCTGATCAGTCTTTTTGATGGACAAAGTTCATACTTTCAATGTTTATCTCTCTAAAAAATAATAACAAAACCTCTGAAAACAAGATAAATGATGGATAGCAAAGGCAATATTTTGAAAAGTATAGAAAATAAAGGCTGAAAGTAGTGTTGGTTTGAAGGCTCAAGTCACAACTTGAGCACTCAAGTCAATACCACCTAGGGCTGTAACCGGTTCGGTTCGGCCCAGTTCAGAGAGGTTTCTGACTGAACCGAGCAAAACCGGTTCGGGGGAAGTATGGAACTGAAACCGACTTTTTAGAGTTCGGTTCGTCCCGGTTCGGCAGTCGGTTCGGTTCGTTGCACAGAGAGAGAGAGAGAGAGATAGACAGATCTACGCTTCTACATCGATAAAAAAAACAAAGAACATTAACAGATCTACAAATTATATACATGCACGGGTACTCAAATCCATCTCGATACATACATAAACGGGTACTCAAACATTAATAGATCCATCTATACATACATGAGTAAACAAATCGATCAAAATGTACGCCAAACAAAATGGGTACACAAATCGATCAAAATATACGTCAAACAAAATGGGTACACAAATCGATCTCTCAATAAATATACATACATGATGACGATGACGATAACGAAGTTTGACGACGGCGATGAATGCCGGAACACAAATCTTCGTCTTCTTCGTTTTGTTTCATTTTGAGTCGCCTATCACCAGATCCGATAGGCTAAAGCCTCTAAGCTAGTAAACCGAGATGGTTGGTCCGCCATAGATGGAGAGAGAGCGAGAGAGAGAGTGTTTGGTCCGCCATAGATGCAGTGTTTGGTTTGAGAGGGAGAGAGGGAGAGAAACCAGATCTGATGGGATCTTCTTTTTTCTTCTTTGGATTTGGTAGTAGCATGTGGTTATAACGAGGGTGTGTATATGTATATATAGTAGGATCACTGGAACCTAATAAATATTATTGTTTCTAACTTTAAACACAAGTGGCTTGCTAGCCAAGCGGTAAGGATGTTGGTTTCTATGCTTAAGGGTGGGGGGTTCGATCCCTATCCCTTACATTTTTACAGAATATACATGAAAACCGGTTCGGTTCGGTCCGGTTCGGTTCGCTTGAAAATCGTTAGAACTGGGAATCGAACCGAATTCAAGAAAAATTCACTCCTCGGAACCGAACCGAACCGGGAAACAAAAAGAACCGAAAAAATAAACCGGTTCGGCCCGGTTCTCATAATCGGTTCGGTTCAGTGTTTTTTTTGTTCACCCCTAATACCACCTGAGCACTCAAGTCCATCTGAGTGCTCAGGTCTATCTGAGTGCTCAAGTCCTCATTTTCTTTTATTCTCTTATTGTTGATCCAAAAAAATGCTCAAATCCTTCTCCATTTGTCTTTCTTATTGATTAAACCCAATATGGGTCTGTTTGTAGTCAAATCTGTCCATGCAAAAGCTAAAAGTGAGTTTTTTTTAAGTACATTTGTTTTGAGAATAGGTGCTATGAGGGTTGAAACATGATAAATCATGAAAAACAGGTATTAAATATGAAAAAGGAAGGTAAAATGGTGACAGCAAATAAAACATCCATTTGAGTGCTCAAGTTTCGATCCCTATCCCTTACATTTTTACAGAATATACATGAAAACCGGTTCGGTTCGGTCCGGTTCGGTTCGCTTGAAAATCGTTAGAACTGGGAACCGAACCGAATTCAAGAAAAATTCACTCCTCGGAACCGAACCGAACCGGGAAACAAAAAGAACCGAAAAAATAAACCGGTTCGGCCCGGTTCTCATAATCGGTTCGGTTCAGTGTTTTTTTTGTTCACCCCTAATACCACCTGAGCACTCAAGTCCATCTGAGTGCTCAGGTCTATCTGAGTGCTCAAGTCCTCATTTTCTTTTATTCTCTTATTGTTGATCCAAAAAAATGCTCAAATCCTTCTCCATTTGTCTTTCTTATTGATTAAACCCAATATGGGTCTGTTTGTAGTCAAATCTGTCCATGCAAAAGCTAAAAATGAGTTTTTTTTAAGTACATTTGTTTTGAGAATAGGTGCTATGAGGGTTGAAACATGATAAATCATGAAAAACAGGTATTAAATATGAAAAAGGAAGGTAAAATGGTGACAGCAAATAAAACATCCATTTGAGTGCTCAAGTCCAGTCCACCTGAGCGCTCGGATCCACTTGAGCGCTCAAGTCAGTTCATCTGAGCACTCAAATCGTGATCAACAAACAAACCCCTTTTGTTCATAGATGTCCCTATTTATCATGTTATGTTTAATATGGCTTCTGTTCATAACCATATCATTCCATCTCAGTCTGTTCACATGTAGGTTATTGCTCATCACCTTTGTTTAGCAAATATGGCATGTGATCATTTATGTTCATGTTCATTTTAAGTTCATGTAGAGTCATGGTTTGCATTCATCGTACATCTCATGCTTTCTCAATGTATCTCACGCATTATAAATAGTCACTTAGTACACATTGCACAAGTATCCACCGGGTCACGCGCATCTTTACTTGTGCTTTTGTTTATTTGTCTTCCCATTCCCCATTCCCTTCATGTGAATAAGGTTAAATAATAAACATTTTATAAATCCCACAAATGCTAAGTAGAGACCGACTCTCGGGTCGGGCGAGAGGGGTGCCATAAAACCCTTCCCCTCTCGTAACCAAGCTCCCGAACCTAAGATATTATGGTGAAGACGGATTGTTTTAAAACCTTATCCAAATAAGGCACGAGTCATTCGAGTTCGGTTCCTTGGGGACAATCCGCTAAAACCTGGGTGGCGACTTCGAATCGAATTCCTCGGACGGGTGTCCACAGCAATAAATATGAGCAAGAAAATTAACACTACTTCTCTTAATTTCTCCCATTTTTGTAAACTTAAAAACTAAAATTTCCACAAAATCCCCTTACTGTGACCTCCAAAAGATACCCAAATAGCACAGAACAAGAATAATCTGAAATTTATGTCAAATCAAGGGAAACCAATTCCTGAAACTTCAATTCCATAACAAAATTGTAAGCTTTCTTAAGAATTTTAGCTTATATCAGTCAATCAGGCCTCAAGAAGCATTATCACTAGAAAAAAGGAGTGAATCAGAGTAGAGGCCAAACCCATCACAGAAAATAACAAGAAACAGCAAAACCTGTTGAAGTAAAGCTGAGGGAGGAAAGCAAGAACAAGAACAAAATGGCCCAAGAAGTGAACTGGGTAATTGATCTTGAGTACAAATCCACCGCACCCACTCGTATGAGATCTACTTCGAGGTCCCATACAAAAAATCGGAGCCGCTCAATTTGTTTAAAATATGTTTTTAAGGGTTTCTGAAAAAAATCAGCTCAATTAGATATCAGAAAAGGCTTAATAAGTTTGTTAAAGTTTTGGTCCGTTCGATTCAAGAATTGAAACTTTAATGAATCAATCGACCTTTTACAGTATTCGATTGAACTGATTTTTTTCAGGGACCTTTAGAAAAATATTCTAAACAAATTGAACGGCTCCAATCACTTGTGTAGGACCTCATAGTAAACCCCACATGAGTGGATGCGGCTGGTATGTGGTTGAGAGTATGTGCCCTTAGATTTTCAGCACTAGTATTTAAGTACTATGATAATCCCACGATTTTGTTTTCAAAGTCTGTAAAATTGCTCATATACAGCTCATAAAGTGATGATGATTGATGTGAAGATTCTTAGATCACAACAGACCACTGTTTTTTTATAGAAAGTGACAGCCGAATCAAGGCCGTTCATCTTGTGCGATTATGCGACATTGCAACGGTAATCGCGTTGACTGAGTAGAATCCAACGGGTGTGAGCTGCTTTCGTGAAGCTTTAAGTGATCTTTTTGCCAATTACTACTTTCATAGAGTATTTTTCTAAGAGGGCCGCTACCCATTTGGGCTAAATTATTGCTAATATTTTGGTATTTTTTATTTAATTTAGGTATTTTTATTAAGGGAGAGTTGATTAGGTAGAGTTTTGTGGGCTGGTCCTATAAACATGTGTTATAGCTTGTAAGGTCCGGAACAAATAATGCGCATAGTTCACTAGGTCCTCGATATAAGTTTTACACTTTTTCTTCCAAAATTACCCCCATTCTAAAAATTAGAATGTACATTTTGAAAATTAGAATGTACATTTTGAGTGTTAAAATGTACATTCTAAATATATGGTCTAAATTCTAAAATGTACATTCTAAATTTAGGGTACCCTAAATTCTAAATATACAGTCTAAATTCTAAAATGTACGATCTAAATTCTAAATATACGGTCTAAATTTTAAAATGTAGGGTCTAAATTCTAAAATGTACATTCTAAATTTAGGGTACCCTAAACTGTAGGGTACCCTATGAAAGTGCTTAAAATCCTAGGGTACGCTATGAAAGTGTCTAAACGGTTAGTAAAAACAAAGAGTAACGACGAGAAGGATGGGCAAAAAAGTAAAATCTCCAACCATATTTGTGCCCTAGGACCTCTCCAGCAATAAATTTTAGCTCAGGACCCGATGGGCCAAAATTCCAAACAATAGGACCGGCCAATAGATTTCTATTGATTAGGGGTCATGTACAAAAAAGATCATTATGATTTCATTTTATCAGATTTGAATATTTATCATTCTATCCTGAAATTCAAATAAACCCCGAAACACCATTTCTCTCTCTTGCAGCCACAAGGTAGCCGCGCTAGCATCGTTTTAATGATCGGAGATGTTCACCGCGTAGACCTCGTCGAGTACTACAAGTGTATTAAAAATTAACTTGATCGGATATCTTTAAGTGCGTCATCGGAACTCAAATACTTTGAAAATAAATAGAACACAAATGGACACAAACATTTGATCAAAACCACTTTTTCAAGTTATTTGTGTTCCGATGAGTCACTTAAGGATATTCGATCAAGTTCATTGTTGGCACACTTGTAGTACTCGATGAGCTCTACGCGGTTAACGTCTCCGATCAATGGAAAAAATGCCTGCATGGCCGCGCAGTGGGGCTGCACAGCACGGTGTTGTGCATGGGGATGCACAACACCCTCCCAGGTTCCCCTAATCTTTCCAAATTTATCTCTCTCCTAATCTTTCCTAATTTATCTCTCTCTCTCTCTCTCTCTCTCTCTCTCTCTCTCTCTCTCAAATCTCTCGTTTCTATTTTTTTTAATTCTCTCTTCTCTAATCTTCTCACACATAAAATCGTCAAACAAAATTAAAAATAAATAATCATGACATTTTGACCTAATGCACCACAAAAAAAAATGGTAGATTAACCATGAAACATATGGTAGATTAATGCACCATATTTACTTTGCTAAATCACCAAAGTGCCGAAGTGCTAAACCAGTGAACCATATTTTATTGTATCAAATCACCCAATATGGTAAATCAATAAACCATGTTCAGGTGTCAGTGAACATGATTTATTGATTTACCGCTTTTACTATATCAAATCACCAAAATGGTAAATCAATAAACCATATTCACCGTATGAAATAATCATCGTTAGAAAGGCATGTGAACATGGTTTATTGATTTACCATTTTTATTGTATCGAAGAAAAACACCAGCCTTGAATAAAAAACAAACCACCATTGAATAAAAAAACACTGCTGCTATTAACAAGATCTGAAACCCACCACCACCATACAACACAAAACAAAAGATTACTATAGTAATCAAACGAGATTGTGAGATCGATCGAGATTAGAAAGTTACACATTGGGTTTTTCAATCGCCGTTGAGACCGATCGATTCTGAGTTTGGCGGCGGTGCATCATGTGGTCAAATCGTGATGGAGCTCTATGTCGACATCACTCCACGCACCGCAGAGAACTTTCTGAGCACTCTCCGGCCAAAACGTGATGGAGCTCTTCCCTTCCGATCTCCGGCCTTTGATCTCCAACCACCACCGCTACGTGGTGGTGGTGGCATTCTGTCACCACCATCTCCGTTTAACCATCTCAATCCAGAGAGAAAGTGAGAGTAATTTCAGGGTTCTTCAAAAATACCAGAGAGAGAGAGAGAGAGAGAGAGAGAGAGAGAGAGAGAGAGAGAGAGAAAGGGGGAGAGAGAGGGAGAGAGAGAATCGACTTGATTAAAAAATGAAACACTAAAGGCAAGGATAAAACTAAGGGAAATGATTTTCACACCCCCCATTTTACAATCTACACTCCCTTTTTTGTCTTTATCTTCATGAATTTACTATATTATCCTTGGATGTATGAAAAAGGTGTATTGAAAAAGGCCAACATTGTAAATTCATGTAAGATAAAGACAAAAAAGGAGTGTGGATTGTAAAATGGTGTGTGTGAAAATCATTTCAAACTAATTGTATGTGTATCCCGTGATTTGTGGAAAATTTTCTGATTTGCAAATTTATGGCGTCAATTAAGGGAGGTTAGGATGTACAAATTAGTATAGAATATAGTATTAGTATATATAAGTATAGAATACAATATTAGTTGACGTCAGTTAAGGGAGGTTAGGATTTGTGGGAACTTCTGGTTTACAAATTTATGACGTCAATTAAAGGAGGTTAGGATGTACAAATTAGTATAAAATGTAATATTAGTATATATTCGATTAGATACTAATTAAATACTTAATAAGGGCATAACCGTCCTAATATACTTTTACAGGATGAAATCATAACTATTCAAACCACATGTGGTGGGATCATAACAATCTTTTTTTAATAGGATGGCTAATTAAAACTTTTACTTCAAAATTTCTGAATTAATCATTTGATTCAAATAGAGGAGTTTAAAAGTAAAAAATTGCGTGCAAAGGAAAAAGTTAAAATTACGAGCAAAGTAAACAATTACGAGCAAAGGCAAAAGTTAAAATTCATTAAATCAAAAGTTTCAAATAATTGTCTTTGTTGTTTTCATTATTATTGTCTTATCTTAAACAATTTCATTTCCAACCATATTTCTATGCTTTTTGTTAGTTTTGTTGGCATTTTCCGGGTTATGTCAAGCCTTTCGGAGTCTGTAATTTTGTTATTGGGGGTTTGGGAGTTAGAGTGCTTAGGGTTGAGTTTAGATGCTCCATTCGAGAATCTCAAGCTTCATGATCAAGGCAAAGCCAAGACAAGTGTTTCAAAGTTCAATCTGTTGAGGTATATCCATGCATATCATTTTTGCAGTTAGGCCATCCAAAATAACATGTTTTAATGTGCATAATGTTGGCTTATTAGTGCCTTGTTTGGGTTTTGCTATCCCATGATTTTGGCATTAGAATTTAGCTTTGAGCTTATTGCGTCTGCACGCGTTTACACGCGTCTGCAGGGCTTTGGCTTTGACTGTTGAGATTGTGCCAAGTGTCTAAATCTTGACGGTGCGTCTGCGGGCATCTACACGGGTTTGACAGACTCTTTAAGTGGCCACATGTCATGTTTTGAGTGGCTATCTTGGGGAGCACGAAAATGGGCATTATAAAAGTCATTTTTCTTTCATTTTCACATACCCACTTGAAAGAAAATCAGCCCTTTTTAGAGAGAGAGAAAGTCTCATCTCTTCTCCATCCCTTCTCTCTTTTGTGAACTTGATGTTCTTGATGATTTGAGCTTGCTCTTCTCATCTTTCTTCAATCTAGAGTCTTCCTCCTCATGGATCTACTCTAGGTTGATTTTAGTTTTCAAAAACTTTCATAAAAATCCGATCTTTTTCATACATCATGTTGTGTTGCCTTGTTTCTACGTGAGCCGGTTGGACTGGTGCCGAGTTGACTCGGAGATCAAGACGGGTGTACTTGTGGAGTCCATGGAATCAAAGAGGAGTACGGGGTACTACATCAAGAATTGGAGCTAGGTGTCACAAGGGGCTTGTTGGGTAATTCCTAGTCTTGTTAATTCTTGTAAACCTTTTGATTTATGGAATGCATAAGCAGGACTAGGCCGTGGTTTTATGCTTAAGGTGTTTAGACCCTAAGTAGTTTCCACGTATATCATGTGTTTTGTCTCATTAGTTTAGTTACTCTATATTGAACTTGTTGAGTTGTTCATTGAGAATGATTGATTTGAAAAATTGGAACGAAATATTTGTACAAAAAATCAGCAAAAAATGCATAGTATCGACTATCTTTAACAGAAATTAATTTAGGCGAAATGTAGTAGTACAATAAGAATGCAAAAGTATTTAGTGTAAAGGAAATTGAAAGAAAGTAAATAAACCATTTCTATTTACACCAAAGGGCTTATTCACATTTTAAACTTCATTAGAAGAACTTTCTGACACTGTACTTTCGTTATATGTGCTTCAATTGCTACTCTACTCCTTTTGTTCTGTAATTTTAATCTCACGAAAATTTGTGCTATTTTTTGGATTGAAAACAAAAAAAAATAAACATATGGTGTTAAGCTTTTCAAAAATATTAAACAAATTCAAAAGCTTAATCATTTTTTTTAGTGTCATTTTCTTTCAAAAAATTGTGCATATAAAAGATTTGCATTTTTATCCAAAAGTGGTACAAATTTTTTTATTTTTTATAACGGACAAATTATGGGACGGTAAGAGTTTTATTTAGTGAGCTTTATAGATTTTGGTGTGGAAAGTTTAAACATACATCTATAAAAAAGTTAAATTGGAAATATCATTTTACTTCTCTACAATGAATTCCAACGAAGAAATTGATAATATTTTAGTACGAAAATTGGAGCCAATTATCTGATCCAATTAGGTGAAATTCTTATCTGATCCTATTAGGTGTTTCTGAATAATTTAAGGGAGAATTGGTCCCAGGTCCACTATAGCATTTTCCTAACCTCTCGGATCCACATAATAATTCAATAAGCTCCCCAGTCCACTCGCATTGCCAAAAGACATTGCTGTCCTTGTGAAAACTCTCCGATGGCGGCTAAAATTCTTTTAGCAACTCCCGCCGCCAACCAAACTAAATTGGAGTACTATGGGCTTCGATTCATTCTTTATGTGAGAGAGAGAGAGAGATTTTCAATTCGGAGAACCTGTTGACGGTGGGCGCCGCCGGCGACGAGGAGATGCAGGGCACCGGAGATGGGTAATTGGAGGCGGTTATGGTGAGTTCTGGCAGTACCAGAGAAAAATAAAATGAAGATGAAGACGATGAAAGGAAAGAGGAGAAATCTCAGAAACCAAACGAAAATAGGATGAAGAAGACGATGATAGCCGGCTTTGGTTTCCTTTCAAATTCCAACGGAAAAAAAAAAAAAAAAGCATCCAAGCTCATCTCACCTGAGATGATGACGGTGTGCAGCTAGGCGGTGATCCTTTATTCCTCTCCTTTGTCTTCCTTGTGATGACAGTATTACAGTAGGTTTTCTGGGGGAAAGGAGTAAAAGGTCAGGGGATAGTGGAAGATAGAAAAGTTACATTGGGAATATACAACTACAGGAACTTTTGTCTCTTCCTTATGCGTTTGAATTCATTTTTAATTTATATTGTCCCGTTTCTTTAAATACTTTCCTAAATAATTTTGAAAAAAATTATACTAGAAATACTATGAATTTATAAGTGTGTGTATATAACGCTAAATTCGAAACAGTACCCAGTATCTTACCGGAACCGGTACATCTCGTATCAATTAAAAAAATCGGTACTAAGGACGGTACAGTATTCCGAACCTTGGTTTCAAGTGAAATATTAAGGAGAGACAAGGTTGAAAGATATAAATGCTCATAATCCATAAGTCACGCGATGACTCTTCCTCTTTTTTTTTTTTTTAATAAAACCAAGATAAAGTTAAAAGCAGAGGGTTTGTGTTGTTGCCTTGTGAAAAGAAATGGGTTGAGCATTACATGCAAATGCGGTGTTTGGATGGATGAGAATTTGATCCCAACTAGGTTTTTTTTAAAAAAAAAGATATAGTTAAGATAACCACATCTTGTGAGTCTAAATAATCATATTTTATTAGTCCAGATAACCACCTCTTGTGAGTCCAGATAACCACATTTGATTCCAAGTAGTTTTTTTTTTTTTTAAAAAAAAAGAGATAGTTAAAATAACCACATCTTATGAGTCCAGATAATCACCTCTTGTGAGTCCAGATAACCACATTTGATCCCAAGTAGGCTTTTTAAAAAAAGATATAGTTAAGATAACCACATCTTGTGAGTCCAGATAACCACATTTGATTCCAATTAGGCTTTTTAAAAAAAAGATAGTTAAGATAACCACATCTTGTGAATCTAGATAACCACCTCTTGTGAGTCCAGATAACAACATTTGATCCCAAGTAGGCTATTTAAAAAAAAGATATAATTAAGGTAACCACATCTTGTGAGTCCAGATAACCACATTTTGTGATTCTAGATAACCACCTTTGTGAGTCCAAATAACCACATTTGATCCCAAGTAGGCCTAAAAAAAAATATAGTATAAATAACCACCTCTTGTGAGTTTAGATAACCACATTTGATCCCAAGTAGGCTTTTAAAAAAAGATATAGTGCAGAAAATCACATCTTATGAGTCCAGATAACCACATTTGATCCCAAGTAGGTTTTAAAAAAAACGATATATAGTACAGATAACCACATCTTGTGAGTCTAGATAACCACCTCTTGTGAGACCAAATAACCACATTTAATCTCAAGTAGGCTTAAAAAAAAAGATATAGTACAGATAACCACATTTTCTGAGTCCAGATAACCACCTCTTGTGATTCCAAATATGGTTATCTGCACTGTTAACTTTTCCGGAGAAGTCCAATTTTTCGATGACTTTTTCATGGCCGGTGAAATTTCCAGCAAACTTTTCCAGGGAGAGTATATTTTGTATTAAATTTTACCTCTACGACAATTTCATTCAACAAATAAACTTATTTGCCCAAAATAATTAACATTATAAATTTATCTCTTCACATTCTCTGGATATGAGACATCAAAGGACTACTAGGACAACATGCATGTTGTTCCAATAATAGCCTCACTTGGCTAACAGCTCTAAAAGCAATGGCAATCAGTTTTTCTAGATATTTCTATTAATTTTTCGTTCACAACCAAAATGGGTTGTATTGTTGTTGTTGGTTCAAAGGTTGCACGCTTTAATTCTTCAAGGCAAATGTACGCGCAGAGGCGGTAACCTAGAGACATGGCAAGCAGGACTTGGACTTCTTCTAGTCCACCGCTCAAGTTCACTGTGTCAAATGAAGGGGAACTCTGCAGACTTTTGCATCCTCCTCTGCTTTCACATTCGTAAAGTTCATCTCCTCAGTATAGCACTTTCATGAGAAGCCTAAATCCATAGAACATGAAGAATGTGTACTTCATCCACGGTATAATTTTGGTGTGGGCTGCAAATGGTAAGCCAATTATAGCATTAGTCTTTGTCTCATTCTCAAACGGAAAATGATCTGCAAACAACGGAGATAAAGAAACAAGGTGCTACACACGTAATACACGCCTAATCTGAGCATATCGGTTTTCCCTTCTTTCATCAAATAGAGCTTCTCAAATGGGAAGATGTATCAGCAACAAACGATAACGAAGATGTCCAGAAAATGCATATGTAGATCACTGGCTTTCAACTTAATTGATGTATGCCACAGCCCTAAATTAAGATGGCACTAAAATTGTTAAAAGCAGTCACCACATTATCCAGTTCCCATAGCATAACAATTGACAACAACAATATGTCAATTCACACACAGTTCACAAAAGCTACGCCAACTTTATTACTAATAACAATGCAAGAACATAAAATCGTCATAATCTTACTTCAATAATCTCAGGATATGAACAGGACACCAATTGTCAGATTTTTTTTTTTTACAACTCCAGCATTTCTAACTTCAGGAAACAAGTAAGTCCTCAAAACTTGAAAGAGTTGAAACATAACTAAAATTGAAAAGTCCTCGAATTGTCTTTACCATTCCCATGATCAAACCGAGAAGTCCCAGAACATTGAAACATGTTTTTTCCATAAATTCCACTGCCCATGAAGCCCCAATTTTCCATCTGATTCTTGAAGAAAGTTAACATTTGCTAATTCATTCAAATAACTAACCTTAACAGATCAAATCAAACTCAAAAAATCACAGATAACACCAAAATCAGAAAAATTTCTCGAAAGAAACATTACAATGCAACAAACTTAACTCTGCTAGGTAGTAGCCCAAGAACTCCCAACTCCAAATTGGAAGTCTGCGGACGGCAAATAAAGATAACTATTGTAAGACAAAATTTCTTTAAGCATGCCTTCATGAGTCATATAATTGTGCATTGTACACGGTCAAATGAAGTTTGAGATGTGTAGTTATTCCCATCAGGTGTGATCATTAGTGATGTATGACAAGGTCTATGGATACATCTCTATTCATAGTTTTACCATTGTCAACTGGTTTGACATAGGATCCTGGATTTTACATGTGTGCTCAATTGATTGATTGAGAGCGAAAGACTCCCAGTGGAAAGCATCAGCACCAAGATGCTCAAAACACAGAAGCTATTTCACCGAAAAGTATTAGTCACCGAATATAACTCTTTGGTCACACAATATTTTGAGCATGTTTTAAGCTATTACGTATATTGCCCCAAATACCATTTTTATTGTATTCAAGCAGCAGTAAACTGAAAATACATAGACAAACTAATACAAGATCCAATCAGAAATGGGAGTAGCCAACATTTACTGATCAACAAGCAGCAACAGCAGAACCTCATTTATTGGAAAAGCTCAAAACAGATTTACAACAGTCCCTTACCTTTCCCTCATGCAAAGAACAGAACCAATCTCAGATCGGCAATGCGCTCGAGAGGCAAACTTAGATCATCCGCGTGCGAAGCTTTGAGGAGGCGCTACGGGACCTCAGCTTTGAGAAAGCTTTAAAAGTCGTTGTCGCCGCTTCAGATCCGATCGAGAGAAGACCAACGTGACGTCGGAGAAGAAGGCAGCCATCAGCGAGACTGCTGCACACGCACACACACAAAGAGAGAGAGAGAGAGAGAGAGAGAGAGAGAGAGAGAGAGGTTCCGACACCTGCTTCAGTTCTGAGCGAGAAAAGACAGGCGTATTGTCGGCGAACAAGGCAGCCACCGGCGACCTTGTTGTTGCAGAACGGCGATCGCCCCTCTCTCTCTCTCTCTCTCTCTGTGTTTCTTCGTTCTAAAAACGATTCACATTCACATGGGCATTTTTGTCTAGTGAAAAATTAGGAGTGGACCTGAAACTATACAAAATTCACCTCGGTGGACCGGAGGGCTTCTGAAAATTGTCAATGGACTAGATATGGTACAAATACCTATAATGGACCTCTCACCAATTGTTTAATAATTTAACCATTAGAGCATGCCAATTAGTCATTTTGTTTGGAATTTTGCATATTTATTTTTGTACGGTTGTTGACCATACATATACGGAGTATAATAAAAATCATGCAAGCAAGTATTGTTAGGCCTTGTTCTCCGGTTGATTTTGATAAGTCCAAAAATAGTGACACCTAGCACTTCATATATTGCATGGTATTTGTTCTTTATCGTGCTTAATTTGATGTTATTATAATCTTTTTGATTTAATTATCTTGAATTATTTATTTTGTAGGAAAAAGATGATAATAAATTATATTGCAACCGTTGGATGCAAAAAGTGCAAAGTCGAATATTACTCGGTGTGTTTGATGAAATTAATTCAAGTTGATGGTCAGGATTACAACTCACGGCTAGCACATGATTGGAATTTCCGAAGTGGGAAAGAGTAATTAGTGGTTCATTAGGCAATAGTGGCCAAAGTAATTGAGTCCAATTAGCACTTCCGGTGAAATCACTAGATTATTAAGGAAAGTTTTTATTAGAAAAGGAATCTTCTTTTTGGAATGCAAATCTTCGACACCTATATAAAGAGGATGCAGTAGCTAGGTTTTTTAAAGGAGACTTCGGCTGGGGAGTTCGGCTTAGGAGAGACATCACAGAATAGAGAGCGCAGCAGTGTTCGCGGTTGGAGAACATGACGAGCAAAGGAGGTTTTTGTGAGGCTTTATTTTTATCTATGCTAGGCTAAACTTTTAAACTTGGCTTGAGAATGAAACCTCATAAATATTATTAATTGATTTTATGCGTATGATTTTTCCTACTTGCGTTAATTGTTTATTGTTCTTGACTCAATCCATTAGTATGCATGAAACTTGGATATGGGTTCAACCGGAATGGGTTTTTCTCATGATTTGACATCTGCATATTAATCGAATTGCTTCGTTTATCAAAGTTCATACTCAAGTACGGGATATCTATTGTGATTTGTTTTTACGGATATAGTTGATGATTTTGGCTTAAATTCTGAAGCGGAGGAGGCACATATTTTTCTTATACATAAAAAGGGCTTAACGAAACATTATCCACGATGATTAAGATTAGCCTCTAAATCATGTTGCAGAATCATAGGAAAAATTATTGCATAAGATTATTTGATAAATGTTTATGGGTGTGGATTCCAAAACCTTAGTTAATTTTCTCAACCGTTAATCTCCACTATTTTTCCTGCGATAATTTAGTTGTTCCTTTTGTCATTTTTAGTTTAATTTTAGTCTACAAACAAATTCACAACTTTTTGGAACTAGGTTAGGGTTTAATCAATTTTGGATTATTTAATTTTCCTATAAAAAATTCACAAGTCCCTGTGGGTTCGACCTCGCATTTGCATAGCTATACTTCAATCCGATTTGTGCGCTTGCGAGTACTTTAAAATTTTACAACAAATTTAAAAATTTGATAAAATCAAGGGCTTGATTTTATCAAAGTTTGATAAAATCCATTGGAGAACTTATTATTAGATTTTATTAAGTATTTCGTAGTGTCGGAGTGAGAAAAGCATTAGGGGATGGCCCACTTGAGAGTGCTAGGAGAAGTGGAGAACTATCTACCACATTTAATTATCAATTACTAATTATAAGCATTTGGTAGTAATTTCTACCATTCATGTCACATGTATATAATGGCCGAAAATTTTAGAGGCAATAAAATTAGGGAGAACATTCTTTCTATCGGCAGTGTAAACTAAAGTTTTCTCCAAGTCGATTGCATAGTGGCATGTTTCTAAACAGTGATCCCAAAAGGTAGAATATGGACACATGACGCAATGCAATCTATTTGGAGAAATTTTTGATTTACACCATCGATGTAAAAAATGTTTAAAAGTTAATTATTCTAAGGTCTATGCCACATAGTGGACCAATATCTTTATGAAAAATGATACATACACTCCTTGGGAGACACTCTCAGCCACACCCTCTTTCACATGGGGTGTGGGGCCCAGATGTGGGGACCACACCCCATATGAGAGAGGGTGTGGCCCAGTGAGTGTATGTATCGCTGTTGTATCTTTATCAACCATACATTCGTCGAACATAGATCTTCCCGAAAAGGACTATCAACCATACATTTGTGTACAGCGTACTGTACAATGTGTGGTGGCTTGATAAAATTCTTGGGTCACCACATTGCGGTGCACCGGATCCTGCTAGGGGTACCGACCCTAGGTGTACCAAAATTGTACAAATCGGTTAGCGGGACCCAGTTTTGGGTCCCACATGAATGATCCGAACTGTTTAATAATTCTAAAATAATTTTTGTGTGCCATGCAAAAAATCAGCTCAATTGAATATGCATGAGTGCTTAATTCAAACTTCAAGTATTTCATTCAGAATTTAGGATCCTGAATTATGAATGAAACTTGATCAATCACTTATGCATATCCAATTGAGCTGCTTTTTGTAGAGACACACGAAAAATTATTTTAAATTTATTGAATGGTTCAGCTCATTATTGTGGGACCCAAAAGTAGACCCCCGCAAGCCGAATTGTACAATTTCAGTACCCCTAGTTTGGTACCCATAGATAGAATAATTGATTCTATCTATCAGTACTAAGTTTGGATTTGATATGAAGTACTCTAATCTATTTTAGTATAACCTATGCTCTAAGCTTAAATTAGAATTAAGACTTCAATAATTGTAAAGTTGTTCATTCTGATAGAGGCAAAAGTATATGTGCAAAATTTGCGTAAAAAAATTGAATCTCCGTTGTTAATAAGAATTTGAATGAAACTCAAATTAGTAAGAATTCGAGTCAAAGTTTGTAGACATTATAAGAGCTTTTTAAATTTTTTAAAAAATGTTAGTGTTGGTTTTGTTTATTTCTAATAATCACTTCAAATGAAGTTTGACTGCTTATGTTGCACTAGATTGACATTTGAGTTTGATCCAACTTTGGAGGCTCTTTGGAATGGTCTTTTTGGTTGTTTTCTCTTAAATTTTTCTTAGATTATCGTCAATTTTTTTTTACATCATATCATTCTTCTGGACAAGAGGAATCGAAAAAGTACAAAAATATAAATCAAAATTGAAAAAATCTCATATAAAACGACAAAAAAAGCCAAAGGCGAACGATATGATGTAGTTTGGATCCAAATCTATTCAAAAATTAAGAAAAAACAACCAAAAAGATCATGCCAAAAAGCCCCAAAAAATTAGGTAAAACGGAGGGATAATCAGGCCAATTACTTCAATTGTTGTGTGCTGCTGTACTTTTCGTTTACTAGGTAGGCAGAAAGTAAGAAGTTGAATTGAAACTAAAGAAGAATTAATTAAATTCGTTCTCAAAAACATGTTTGACGGGTATCTGGGGAGAAGAAAAACAGCTTGGGGAAAGGGATGAGAAGAAGTATATTATTAACAACAAGGGGAAAGGCTTCAATACACACCCCTGAAAAAAACGACATGATATATTTCACGTATCCTAACATTTTGTATCTAATAGATGTGACAGATCTAAAAACGATACGATATATTTTTTCGGTTGCAGAGGAAAAATGTACAATAATTCTTAAATTTAAGCTTCAAACATAACCGAAAAAATATTTGGGGGTTTGAAAATTCATTTGTCATATATAATTCACAGTTCTCAATGCACAGGCGGGCGGAGAGATTCCTATCTTATGGCTAAGATCCGTTTTGAAATTTTCGCGTGTATCCTCACAATGCCCTTGTTAGTTTTGCGGTCCCCGTCGTAGAACACCACCGGGAAAATCGAGCCACTGGTGTCCTTCACTATCTTGCCTATCCAATTGAGAGAGTCAATTTTGTGGAACAACCTAAAGATTGTTGTTGCTTGGGATAAAAGTAAGCGTCTGACAGGTTTTTTGTTTTGTGATTGGGATGGTATTTAGTTCTATCTTAGTGAAAAGTGAGGTGGAGGAATGTTAAGAGGGTAAATTTGGAACTATTTGGTTCTAAAATAGAACCATCCACTGAAGGCTTGGTTCTATTTTGACACCAAAAACCACTTTTTGGTGCCAAAATATGGCAAATTTTCCATCTAGCATTGAATTTGCTAGGCATTTGTCGATAATGACTTTCTGAGGAATTCCAACTTTGGGAAGGACTTAACCAGACTAGTTCAATTTGGGCTTGGTTTGAGACAATACAACTCTCTTTTCATTTAGGATTTTTTTTTTGTTTATATCCCATATATTTTGATCGTTTTAAATTGACAGTTCTTTTATCCATAAACTTGCAAAGCTAGGATTTAAATGCCAGAGGCCCAACTCATAACGGGAAAATTTTCAGCTTCAAAATTTTTTCTATTCTTTACCCAACAAATAAATAAAAAACAACTGCAAGTATCCTTGCATTCCATACTAAAACGAAATAAAACAATTTTCAGGAATGCTTTCCACTTTGGCTAGACTAGTTTTGATGGTTTCACCGATCTGAATCGAATGAGAGAGGAATAGAATAGATGCGCTGATGGAAAATACGCTGATGGAAAATTTTAAAGCGATTGTGAGAGTCCAACAGAAGTTGTAAACTAAAAAAGAATTAAACTAACGGGCCTTGGACGTAGTTAACAAGTTACAAGAGATCAGCTCATTAACGGTTTGAACTTGGCCAAAATTACTGCAGGCTTTCGGTATGAACTGGCAGTCAGAATCACTGGCTTTGTACACCATGAAAAAGGGAGTGCCTGTGTAAGTAGAAGCCAACGCCGTTCCAGCTGAAGTTGGCTGCGAGAATGCCAGCTGAGACTATTCTAGGACTACTCCCATACAGAAACTTCTCCTGCATTGAAGAAAACTATTAAGCCCTGCTTGGATGGGGGTAAAGCCTCCCTCCAAAAATTATCAGGGGTGAAAAGAGTGGGTCCCATGCCTTTGCCTTGGTTTGGCAATCCAAAAATCCTCCCCTCTTAGTTTTCACCCCTTCTACATTTTCACCCCTTTAGGGGCTTTCTCCCGGATAAAATTTGGGCACCCTTAACCCTACCCAAAAATTATCCCCCGGTAGAGGGGCGTGATTTTGACGATTGTATCCCTACTTATCCCCTTACCAACCTCCACCCTCCATCTCTACGTAAAGAATCCCACAAACAAATACAAAAAAAGAAAACACAGATCTGATACCAGAGGGTAAAAACATAAATTATCTAAATACATACTTCTAAATCCGTTTGAAAAAAGGGAAAAAAAAAAAAAAAAAACTGGTACCAGATTTCACCGAAAATCCAAGGTGCTCCGATGGTGGTTTTGTTCGGATGGATTGGAAGGTCTCACCGAGTAGAACAACATTTCCTCTTGGCTCTTAGATCGAATCCCACGTAATAGCCTTCAATTTTAGGTTTGAAGATGAGACAGGGTATGGAGTTGGGGAAGAGAGAGAGACTGTGAACGGAAAAAAAGAAAAAAAGACGAAGAAGATGAAAGAATGGGTACACTGACACATTTGTCTAATAATTATAGGTGAGAAATAACACTATACCCCCTCAACTAATTAGTAATACCTCCACCAATTTAAATTTAAAATAAAATTATTACAAAAAAATAAATTTCAATTTAATAAATTTATATAGCTGCTAATTGTCCAAAATTAATTAAATAGATTAAGTTTTGTAATTATATAATTAATTTAATGCATAATCAAGTTTAATACACCACAAGGGCAAAACAGTCGTTTGACAGCTTTTCCCATCATCTACCCCCTCTTATTTATAAAACATCCAAACCAAGTCAAAAGTTATCCCCTTGTTTTATCTCTCATCCAAACTATCTACTTTTTTTTATCCCCCTCCATAAATATCACATCAATGTGGGTCAACCCTCTAAAAATAATACCCCCTCTTATCTTATCCCCCCTCTATAACTTATCCCCCTGAAATTTTAGCACCATCCAATCGGCCCCTTTAGAGTAACGAAAGAATTCACGCAATTTATCTTCCATGCACACACACAAAAAAAAAAAAAAAACCACAATTTGCTGGGAAGAGCGGCTATGGAATTTTGTTCCATGCAACATGATTAGGGAAGCACTAAGCAGATATTTTTGAAATTTGAACTACGTTTTCAAGTTGGAAAAAAGCTATGAAGCACGGATGTTCCAAACTAGGCGTGTATGGATATTGTGTACAGCAAATAAGTACCTAGCATTCAATTTAGAATTTCAGATACTTTCCAAAAAAAAAAAAAATCAGATACTTTCAGGATACGGTGGAGCTAAAATGAAGTTTTCAAAGGAATAAGTAACTTAGTAAGGAGGACACTAGAAATAATATGCATAAAGGATCAATGGATACTCGATGGAGAAAAAGCTCATAAACAATCCCTGGGACCAGTCAATCGATATGCCATCGACATATCGCCTTCGCAGCTCTGATCTCACTTCTCAGACTTCGAAATACTCAAGCACATACCCCCACCCCACACACACACACAAAATCGGACACTATAACACACACGAACTATGTGTTCTGTGTGTACATTGTTCCGCACTACATAAACAACTCCTCAAGCTTCAAGAATAGTATCAATTGTTTCAGTCTATATGGCATCTACCACATATTGATGTTGCTTTTTCAACAAACATAAATTTTGAAGATAATGACTCCTAGACTAATAATTGCAAAAATATATAAAAATATGACACAATACTGATACAGTGAAAAGGGAAAACCTAAAAAAATAAGATACTAATATGGCGTGATACTTTTTAAAAGCTTGTATATTTTTATCCTATATCTGTATAAGTGCTTCATTGGGAAAAAGTGAAGTATGTGCCAATAAATTGGGCAAGTAATAAATTCTTGGCCTCACTCCGCTTGCAGAGGCTATTCAAGAAGCGTATCCGTTTGCAAAATTATTCGAAGGTACTCCCTCAGTATCATATTGGTTGTCCATTCCGTTCCATTAATAGGATCAAAAATAAATTGTTTGCCTAATTTTCCATTTCTTTGGTACCTGTTTAAAGATCTCAATTAATTCTTTTGACTAATCCCAAAAAATCAAAAGATTAATATGCATGGACTTTTTTTTCTTCAATCAATAGCACATTTCAATAACTGAAGACCAATATGAGATGGAGGGAGTAATTTATCAAGTAGTGTTCCAGGTTCCAATAGGTACCAGACAGAAGTTTTGTTCCACAAAGGGAAGAATGATATTATAATTCAAAGGATGAGTTCATGCAAAGTGGAACCTGAACTGTTAAGGCTTTTTGGAGAAGAGAAATGGTACTGTAGGGTAGAAAAGTAGCAGAATTCAGGTTAT
The DNA here is from genome assembly GCA_020921065.1 of Vaccinium darrowii. Taxonomy (NCBI): domain Eukaryota; kingdom Viridiplantae; phylum Streptophyta; class Magnoliopsida; order Ericales; family Ericaceae; genus Vaccinium; species Vaccinium darrowii. The sequence continues at coordinate 19,249,820 of CM037162.1, read as the reverse complement.
TGGTCCCGCTAAAGAATCTGCAGAAATGGACTATACAAGTTGAAATAGGTACTGTTTGATAATACTCTACCATAGTTCTCCAGTCAAGATGAGACAACCAAAAGCATTTGAAACCATTTTTAGTGGTTAATTGGCATTGGGAATAATTTGATATACTGAGGCCAATTAGTCTTTTACTTCAATACAGACTTTTCCACCATTTTTAGCCAGACGGAAACTTTGGGAAGCTGGAAATTGGGGGTTACCGAGCCAGACCTCGTGCCTTCAGATGCTATATTTTGGTACGAGGAAACAGGAATCCTATAGTTGGTGAATGGCTCATTGTCTAATATAAGCCATTTACACAGTCTAGATATGAACTACTAACTGCTTATTATGTTCTCAATATGCTTTGTTAGGAGTGTTGACTTTGTGCAAGACTTAATTCTTTCCCCACAGGGTTTAGAGATACATATAAAAGCTGGACTTCAGAATCAGTTGATGGTTTAGCAAGAACACCTTTTACCCCTTTCTTTAAGCAGCCATGGTTAGAGCCTGATATAAGCACTATGGCCATTCGTGACTCAACTGTTGAATCTTTTGGGGCTTTAAGGGCTCATATGCAATAAGGGCTCATATGCAAGTTCTTGTGTCCTTCAGTTTAGAATCTCTTTTGGTTTGGACAATTTGTTTATCGAACCAGACCTATCATTAAAATGAAGAAAATAAAGATCAAACATATTCCATTTATGATATATTACCTTGCAGCATCAAGTAAATGGCTTGCAATGTGTTTTCTTCTGTTGCAGAGACTGACCCAAATGGCTCTGATGCCACAGCTAGCGGGGACAGCTTACTCTTCACATAATATGGCTCCACTGAGGTTGCCTTCCAACATCTTGTAACTGGTATCTGATGTGGCTTTTCTTGTCACTTCCCTCTGAAAAATCACTTCACCGAATTGGAGAGTAGTTGAATTTGGTCTTGCATCCTTTATTCCTGTACTTCTTTGTCCTCCTCCACCATTTGAGCTTGAGAGGATCTTGTACGCCTTTTTTATCTGTTCTGCAACCAGACAGCCAGCAATTCTTTGGGATTCGAGAAATAGATACACCTCCAAACAAGTGCAAATCAGGTAAAAGAACTAGTAATAACTTCAAGGTTCAATAATCAACTTAATGCAAAACCGTTGAGTACGGATATTGAGAAGAACCCTGTTTTCAAACAACAGAAGCGTTAAGATAATCTATGCATAATTCAGGAGTAAAAGAGATGCACCCTATAAAGCAAGGACACTTTGCCAGAGTTCAATTAACAACGTCGGACACGGAAACAATTCAGAAAAAAAAGTCCGACACTCAAATCAGAAGTGTAAACTTTCTCAACTCTTTTAACCTGGACACACTGACGACACCCTAAGACACTCGTGACAGGATACTTCGGGTGAGCTAAAACAAAATAGTCGGCTCTGGTAGAAGTTTAGGGAAGTTACAGACACAAGCAAATGATGGTACGGTGCCAATTGGGCAGTAGATAATACTCATAGAAGGCCAAAAACGGTACGACTTTCCATATTTCATGATACCAATACATGTTTATAAAGTTTAATAGCCATTTGATGGATATCAATGCATTTTTTACCAGTTATACACCGCCCTAAGAGTGATCGTTAGCATTTCCCTTTCATTTACTTCTAGAGCTTTTTTTTTTTTGTGTGTGTGTGTGTGTGTAATGAAATACACATAACAAAATCAAATGTGTCCCCCCAGTCCCACATGTCCTACAATCTTTGCGAATTTGCATGTCAAAGTTTCAATGTCATGTCCCTGTCATGTCACTTATCTGTGTTGGTGCTACATATTAGCAAATTAATCTAAGAGAGTGTGTCTGTGAATGGTTTTTTTATGGCTGATTTTTGTGTTGTTTTGAAGTGCACGTTAATCTATGTTGTGTAAGAGCAAGCAAAGAGTGCACAAACCAATTACCTTACAGTGCTAACGAAATATCCATTTCCATCTCCATCATCTTCACAACTCCTGAACCTGCCAAAACAAAAGTACCATAACTGAACCAAGTTTAGTTAAGGAAAGATGAAAGAATTGTTCGAATATTTTGGTGAGCTTCAATATGAATAAAATTTATTTTTTAGATGAATGAGAATTGTCTAATTATGGGATTTGGAAATGCCAAGTTTAGTTAAGGAACGTGTGCGCGCTTGCTAGCTCTATCACCGAACACCTGGACAAGGCTGGGACCGGGGCCAGGACTCAGAGTTCGTGGGCCGGAGCCTGTGGTTTGAGGCGTGTGGTCTGGTCTGTGTTAGTTTGGAATTGTTTTAGGCTGTGAGTCCAAAATCTCTTCATTACAAACTTGGGAATCTAGATGAGTCTACCAGATTTTTCGGGGTGCATACAAGAGCAGAGTTTGTGAGATTCAGAGAGAATGAACTCAGTTCGTTTCGCGGGGTCAGTCCAATCGGGTGCTTCTGTGACTGAATTCAGCCGTTATATCCTGAGAGATAAATGCTGACAGAATAGTCCAACACCTACGGTGAAGCGGTGCATTGTCTCAAGGGAACTGTGTGATACACGGACCTTGGTTTGTGATTTCCTATCCATTATAGTTTCTGTTTATTGTTAAATTCAGTTTCTGTTATTGTTGTTAACTGTTTATTTTATTAAGTATCCGATTCTGTTCTGTAATCGATCTATAAATCTGTCTATCGTTATTGTTTTTTGGTACTGTTTTTCCTACAATAAACTTATCTGTGGCTTCCTGTCAAGGATCTAGAAAGCTTCTTCCATTAAATTCTAATCTATTGCAAAGTTTCTTTAAGCAATGGCAATTATCACTGGTAAAATAAGTAAAATTTAACATTAAGTTTGAAGAGGAAGGATTAAAGACAAATTTGAAAGCTCTATAAAGTGTAAATGCCATCAAAAGAATTTTTGGCCATTTAAAAATAAAAATATCTTCAAAAGGAACTTGGCATTTCCAAATTCAAATCAAAGTTTGGAGATGCCCTTCCCCAAGTTCCAACTTCCATTTTGCCTATCGACTCTATCGCCATAACAATCTGAGCCAGGGGTAAAATCGTCCACCAAAGTCCACCCCAACGGATTACCAAATCTGTTGTTTTGTTAACCCCCCCTTTCCTTCCTGCCAATTTCCCTACTCCTACACGTTCTCGCGTCTCCCTCTCTCTCTATAAAGAGACGCTATATCTATATCCCCTTCTCTGTGCTGATCTTCACACCCCACTCTCTCTCTCTTTCTCTCTCTAACTAGGGTTCTCTCGCTCCACATTATCTCTCTCTTTCATCGAAGAAGATGGCGGGTGTGGTCGCGGTGGCGGATGAGGCTAACCTTCGTCATTCGTACCAGCCAGCGGCGGAAAAGGTCGCCACAACGGTGGACCTCTGCCACATTACCCTCCTTCTTCTTCTACGCCCTCGTCAGTTTCACAGTACCCCTCCTTACCAACTCCATCAAATCACTGATAAGTGATAATGACCGCGCCCACATTATCTCTTTCTTTCATTGAAGAAGATGTCAGGGCGCGGTCATTATCACTTATCAGTGATTTGATGGAGTTGGTAAGGAGGGGTACTGTGACATTGACGAGGGCGTAGAAGAAGAATGAGGGTAATGTGGCTGAGGTCCACCGCCGTGGCGACCTCTTCCGCCGCTGGCTAGTACGGATGACGAAGATTGGCCTCATCCGCCACCGCGACCACGCCCGCCATCTTCTTTGATGAAAGAGAGAGATAATGTGGAGCGAGAGAACCCTAGTTAGAGAGAGAGAGAGAGAGAGAGAGAGAGAGAGAGAGAGTGGGGTGTGAAGATCAGCACAGAGAAGGGGATATAGATATAGCGTCTCTTTAGAGAGAGAGAGACGCGAGAATGTGTAGGAGTAGGGAAATTGGCAGGAAGGAAAGGGGGGGTTAACAAAATGACAGATTTGGTAATCCGTTGGGGTGGATTTTGGTGGATAATTTTACCCCTGGCTCACATTGTTATGGCGATAGAGTCGATAGGCAAAATGGAAGTTGGAACTTGGGGAAGGGCATCTCCAAACTTTGCTTCGAATATGAAAATTCCAAATTCCTTTTGAAGATATTTTTATTTTTAAATGGCCAAAAATTCTTTTGATGGCATTTACACTTTATAGAGCTTTCAAATTTGTCTTTAATCCTCCCTCTTCAAACTTAATGTCAAATTTTACTTATTTTACCAGTGAAAATTGCCATTGCTTAAAGAAACTTCACAATATTAAATCCTGATCTATTGCGAAGTTTCTTTAAGCAATTCTTATCGAAATCCTAAAGAAAGTTAAATGCGCAACAAATATGAGCAAGAAAATTAACACTACTTTCTCTTAATTTCTCCCATTTTTGTAAACTTAAAAACTGAAATTTCCACAAAGCCCCCTTACTGTGACCTCCAAAAGATACCCAAGTAGCACAGAACAAGAATAATCTGAAATTTATGTCAAATCAAGGGAAACCAATTCCTGAACTTCAATTCCATAACAAAATTGTAAGCTTTCTTAAGCATTTTAGCTTATATCGGTCAATCAGGCCTCAAGAAGCATTATCACTAGAAAAAAGGAGTGAATCAGAGTAGAGGCCAAACCCATCACTGAAAATAACAAGAAACAGCAAAACCTGTTGAAGTAAAGCTGAGGGAGGAAAGCAAGAACAAGTACACAATGGCCCAAGAAGTGAACTGGGTAATTGATCTTGAGTACAAATCCATGCTTTGTAGCCAAATTGGTCGGATTACGCCCGGTTGATTTGTACCTGGTTGAATTCCACCCTAGATCTGCAACACCAGGTACCGCTGAATCTAAAGAGAGAAAGAGCAAGAGCGAGAGAGAGAGAGAGAGAGAGAGAGAGAGAGAGAGAGAGAGAGAGAGAGACTTGAAAAGTACGTAATAATTTAACGAGTCCTTTTACAAGACACTCATTTAGTCACATACTGACTACACCCACTCGTATGGGATCTACTTCGAGATCCCATACAAAAAATCGGAGCCGCTCAATTTGTTTAAAATATGTTTTTAAGGGTTTTTGAAAAAAATCAGCTCAATCAGATATCGGGAAAGGCTTGATATGTTTGTTAAAGTTTTGGGTCCGTTTGATTCAAGAATTGAAACTTTAATGAATCAATCGAGCTTTTTACGGGTATCCGATTGAGCTGATTTTTTTTAGGAACCTTTAAAAAAATATTCTAAACAAATTGAACGGCTCCGATCACTCATGTGGGACCTCAAAGTAAACTCCACGTGAGTGAATGTGACTGGTATGTGGTTGAGAGTATATGCCCCTAGATTTTCTGTAATTTAACTAGATTTAAGTACTATGATAATCCCACGATTTGGTTTTCAAAGTCCGTAAAATTGCTCATATACATCTCATAAAGTGATGATGATTGATGTGAAGATTCTTAGATCACAGACAACTGTTTTTTTTTATAGAAAGTGACAGCCGAATCAAGGCCGTTCATCTTGTGTGATTATGCGACATTGCAACGGTAATCGCGTTGACTGAGTAGAATCCAACGGGTGTGAGCTGCTTTCTTGAAGTTACTAGTAGGTGATCTTTTTGCCAATTACTACTTTCATAGAGTATTTTTCTAGAGAGAGTTAATTAGGGGTCTTGTACAAAAAAACTCATTATAATTTCATCCTATGAGATTTGAATATTTACGATTACATCCTGAAATTCAAATAAACCCCAAAACATCATTTTCCTCTCCTAATTTTCCTAATATACTTTCTCTGTCTGAAGGGGTGGTGTTGTGCATCTCATGCACATCATCGTATTGTGCAGCCACTAGGTAGCCGCGCTAGCATCGTTTTGATGATCGAAGACGTTCACTGCGTAGACCTCATTGAGTACTATAAATGTACTAAAAATCAACTTTATCGGATATCTTTAAATGCGTCATCGAAACTCAAATACTTTGAAAATAAATGGAACACAAATGGACACAAACATTGGATCAAAACCACTTTTTCAATTTATTTGTGTTCCGATGAGTCACTTATGGATATTCGATTGAGTTGATTGTTGGCACACTTGTAGTACTCGACGAGCTCTACGCGGAGAACGTCTCCGATCAATGGAAAAATGTTTGCACGGCCACGCAGTGGGGCTGTACAGCACAGTGTTGTAGCACCCTCCCAGGTTCCCATAATCTTTCCTAATTTATCTCTCTCTTAATATTTCCTAATTTATCTCTCTCTCTCAAATCTTTCTTTTCTATTTTTTTTAATTCTCTCTTCTCTAATATTCTCACACCTAAAATCTCCAAACAAAATTACAAATAATTAGGCCCAGTTTTTCAAAAGATTTTAGCACCCAGGTGCTAAAATCATGATATTTCAAATAAAAAAATGAAGTGGCTTCGTATATCATTTTTCGATTTTTTTCGCACCAAATTAAAGTACTCCTCGTGTACTTTAATTTGGTGCGAAAAAAAATCGAAAAATGATACACGGAACCGCTTCATTTTTTAATTTGAAATATCATGATTTTAACACCTGGGTGCTAAAATCTTTTGGAAAACTGGGCCTAATCATGACATTTTGACCCAATATACCACAAAAAAATTGTAGATTAACCATGAAACATATGGTAGATTAATGCACCATGTTTACTTTGCTGAATCACCAAAGTGGCGAAGTGCTAAACCAGTGAACCATATTTTATTGTATCAAATCACCCAATATGGTAAGTCAATAAATCATGTTCAGGTGTCAGTGAATATGATTTATTGATTTACCACTTTTACTATATCAAATCACCAAAATGGTAAATCAATAAACCATATTCACTGTGTGAAATAACCATCGTTAGAAAAGCATCTGAACATGGTTTATTGATTTGCCATTTTTATTGTATCGAAGAAAAACACCAGCCTTGAATAAAAAACAAACCACCATTGAATAAAAAAAACATTGCTGCTATTAACAAGATCTGAAACCCACCACCACCATACAACACAAAACAAAATATTACAGTAATCAAACGAGATTGTGAGATCGGTCGAGATTAAAAAGTTACGCGTTTGGTTTTTCCGTTGCCATCGAGACCAATCGATTCTGAGTTTGACAGCGGTGCACCATGTGGTCAAATCGTGATGGAGCTCTATGTCGACATCACTCCACGCACCGCAGGGCACTCTCTGGCCAAAACGTGATGGAGCTCTTCCCTTCCGATCTCTGACCTTTGATCTCCAACCACCTCCGCTACGTGGTGGTGGTGGCACTCCGTCACCACCATCCCCGTTTAACCATCTCAATCCAGAGAGAAAGTGAGAGTAATTTCAGGATTCTTCAAAAAATACCAGAGAGAGAGAGAGAGAGAGAGAGAGAGAGAGAGAGAGAGAATCAGCTTGATTAAAAAATGAAACACTAAAGGCAAGGATAAAACTAAGGAAAATGATTTTCACACACCCCCATTTTACAATCTACACTCCCTTTTTTGTCTTTATCTTCATGAATTTACTATATTACACTTGGATGTGTGAAAAATGTGTATTGAAAAAGGCCAATATTGTAAATTCATGTAAGATAAAGACAAAAAGGTAGTGTGGATTGTAAAATGGGGTGTGTGAAATTCATTTCAAACTAATTGTATGTGTATCCCGTGATTTGTGAAAAAAATTATGGTTTACAAATTTAGGACGTCAATTAAGGGAGGTTAGGATGTACAAATTAGTGTAGAATATAGTATTAGTATATGTAAGTATGGAATATAATATTAATTGACGTCAATTAAGGGATGTTAGGATTTGTGGGAACTCCTGGTTTACAAATTTATGACGTCAATTAAGGGAAGTTAGGATGCACAAATTAGTATAGAATATAGTATTAGTATATATAAGTATAGAATATAATATTAATTGACGTCAATTAAGGGAGGTTAAGATTTGTGGGAACTTATGGTTTACAAATTTATGACGCCAATTAAGGGAGGTTAGGATGTACAAATTAGTATAAAATGTAATATTAGTATATTAGATACTAATTAAATGCCTAATAAGGGCATAACCGTCCTAATATCCTTTTACAGGATGAAATCATAACTATTTAAACCACATGGGGTGAGATCATAACAATCTTTTTTGAATAGGATGGCTAATTAAAACTTTAACTTCAAATTTTCTGAATTAATCATTTGATTCAAATAGAGGAGTTTAAAAGTAAACAATTATGAGCAAAGGCAAAATTTAAAATTACAAGCAAAGTAAACAATTACGAGCAAAGGCAAAAGTTAAAATTCATTAAAATCAAAAGTTTCAAATAATTGTCTTTGTTGTTTTCATTATTATCGTCTTATCTTAAACAATTTCAATTCCAACCATATTTCTATGCTTTTTATCCTTTCATTGAGAGTGATTGATTTGAAAAATTGGAATGAAATATCTGTACAAGAAATCAGCAAAAAATGCATAGTATCGACTATCTTTAACAGGAATTAATTTAGGCTAAATGTAATAGTACAATAAGAATGCAAAAGTGTTTAGTGTAAAGGAAATTGAAAGAAAGGAAATAAACCATTTTTATTTACACCAAAGGGCTTATCCACATTTTAAACTTCATTAGAAGAACTTTTTGACATTGTACTTTCGTTATACGTGCTTCAATTGCTACTCTACTCCTTTTGTTCTGTAATTTTAATCTCACGAAATTTTGTGCTATTTTTTGGATTGAAAACGAAAAAAATAAACATATGGGGATAAGTTTTTCAAAAATATTAAACAAATTCAAAAGCTTAATCATTTTTTTTAGTGTCATTTTCTTCCAAAAAATTGTGCATATAAGAGATTTGCATTTTTATCCAAAAGTGGTACAATTTTTTTATTTTTTATTTTATGTAACAAACAAATTATGTGACGGTAAGAGTTTTATTTAGTGAGCTTTATAGATTTTGGTGTGGAAAGTTTAAACATACATCTATAAAAAAGTTAAATTGCAAATATCATTTTACTTCTCTACAATGAATCCCAACGAAGAAATTGATAATATTTTAGTACGAAAATTGGAGCCAATTATCTGATCCAATTAGGTGAAATTCTTATCTGATCCTATTAGGTGGTTCTGAATAATTTAACCATTAGAGCATGCCAATTTGTCATTTTGTTTGGAATTTTGCATATTTATTTTTGTACAGTTGTTGACCATGCAAGCAAGTATTGTTAGGCCTTGTACTCCAATAGAAATTTTTGTACACCCAAAGCGAAATTAACACCAACCTGCGGGAAAAAAATTGTAATTTACTCTTCTTCTTCCCTCCCTCTTTGGTCTGTGCTTTTAGCGCGGGAGATTTGAAAATTTACAGAAAATCTCGTACTCCTCTTTTGGCACTTGTTTAACCAAGAAATGCCGACGAGAAAACAAACGATCTGAGAGAAATTCACCTTTAGAGAGAGAGAGAGAGAGAGAGAGAGATGGCTAAACAATCAAACCCGTATTCCCAACCCTCTGATTTCTCCCCCCTTAATGCTTCGCAATCTCAGGTAAACAGATTATTCCTCTTCGCACCTTCCATTTCCTTCTTTGCTGTGTTTTCTTACTCATTATGCTAGCTTTAAGGATCTGAATCGATAATTTTTTTATTTATTATCTGAGCAACCAAACAGAGCATTGAAAAACTGCAGTACTTTTTGTACTTACAATAATCTATTTGTCTACAGGTTCTTGCTGCCATGGACTCCCTTTCAAATCCGTCTGGTTAGTATATATTCTTGGAAAAGACGATTCAAATTCAATTTAATCGTAACCACTGTTTGGATGCTCAGAATACCCAAAACTTTTAACAAGATTAACAGTCAAGGATATAAGTACAATTTTGTAGTATATGTATATCTCATGGATTAATAGTAATGATGAAATACTCCCCAGGCCAAACAAACAGGCCCTTAACGAGACTAAAAGTGCAGAAGTACATAATCTGATAAGATATGTAATGCCATGTGATTGATAATGATGAGATTAAATATTACCACACTCCTCATTATATGGGACTATATAGGGCGATGCGTGCTTAATCAAGACTGTAAGAATTTAATCAAACAGTAGTATGCAGCTCCATTGTATATATAGTCCACTCCGATGCTTATGTCTTGTTAAACAAACAGACTATTTGATTGTAGAAAAAATAGGTTTTATTCCGTGTGCTGACGATTTTCGGGGTTTTCAGAGCCTCCTGACATTAGAAACTGGTTCTCAAGCTATGCGTACGAGTCTCCAGAATTGAGTCCTGATTTTAAAGGAAAGGAAGAGAATAATGGGCAATTTCAGGAAATCAGAGAAACAGATGGTTTAGTTAAAGGAGAGAAAGCAGCTTCAATCGGGTTTGTGAAATCTAATCACACTACTGAAGATCATGATCATGGAATCAAGAATGCAAGTCAGGTAGTGCTATCTATTGGGTGTTCCTCCCCATCTTTCCCCCTTTTGGTGAATTGACACTCTTCTAAAGAGAATATTACGTTCCACTTAGCTATGTTACATGAAATCGGGTGCAAATATCGGGTAAGGGTGCAAGTCCAAGCGTCGGACCTTCCTAAACTTAAATCTTAGGATACTGGGATATGTGTTCCCAAACTGGGTATGGGTACGTGAACACGTCCTGAACACTAGTTTATATATTTCGTAATTTGTATAGATTGGGTATCGTAACTTATATTTAGAAATGTATTTAAACAAGAAGGAATTAAGAAAATTATGTTTCTGCTATTTCCTGTCCATGTGAGACTAGAATTATCGCTTTTCCAGCTAAGTTAATATTCTTTTTCTGTAAATATTATAGTAGCAATTAGAGGATCCAAGTGTCAAAATGGATACGGGTGTCGGACACATCGACATGGGCACTTCAGCCAAAATGAAGAATCCATGTAACATAGCCACTTAGTCTGTCCTTTAGTTGCACAAAGCGGGAGCGGATGCGGGGACGGGAGCGGGAGCAAGTGCGGGGGAGCGGAGGCACCTAGAAGTTCCCAAGGTTGGGAGCGCTTAAGGAGCATACATAGATCCTAGTTAAATTTGTATAGAAATATCTTAAATAATTAACCATTGAAGGAAAAATGATACTTATTGAGAATTTTCCCTATCTTAAAAGGGTAAATTTTTTGGAAGTTAGATATTTTCAATTTGCAAAACTTCTCGACTCATGATTTTCATATTCTTATTTCCACACCCTTACAAGTATGAGAATAATTGCTTTAATGGCCCGATAATATCTTAGTTAGGAGCGAGCTCCCGTCAAGCTCCCATCTTGGGAGCGCCACCACCGATTCGAGCTCTTGTCTTGGGAGCGCACCCATTTTAGAAGGATCTTGCAAGTAAGGTTTGTCCAATTATCAGTGTAGTCTTATTCTAGGAGTTTTTCTGACATTTGAGTACATTGCATGTGATTAGCCTGATGAGATGTAAAATTGCAGATGAGCTAAAAGAGTAGACTAAGGAATTTGAATTAAGGATTTTTTAAGGCTATTCACCAATCAAGTCTAATATATTCATCTACTGGGAGCATGATAATAATGACATGGCTGCTCTCCAAGCTCGCGGGTTCAACTGCCACCTCCACAAAAATTCAGTTGGGGCTATTGGAGGTTTATCTTGTCATTAACTTCATGGCCCCGAAATTAGTCAAGTTGTGCTTAAGCAGCCCAAACACCCAATTATAAAATGGGCTATTCACCATCTATTTATCGATTCTTGATTCCTCCTGGTTGGTATAGCTGTATCTCCAACCTTATGAACTTCACATTAAGTTCTAATATAGTTTCAGCTACAAATATGGATTAGTTTCTAAAATGATAGGCATCATGGAGTTGCATCCAGTGCAAGTGGGTTGAACCTTTGGCAGCTGCAATCTTTGGGAAAATGCTACTACTTTTTTACCTTGCAATTAGTTATTTGCCACAAAAGAAAATATGAACTGTAACTGTAAATTTCTTACCCTAATCTTCATGTTCTGCTGCTTCTGCATAGACTGATTTACGCTTGTGATACACTGATACTGAACTTCTAATGGGTCAAACAAATGACATCCTTCTTGTGATACACTGATACTAAACTTCAAATGGGTCAAACAAATGACAAGGATGGAGTTTATTAAAGCAAATTCCTGCCATCTAGATCAGAGGGAACACAGTTTACACTGGAAGTCAATCCCAAGATCAAACTCATAACTAGCCCCGGTCATAAACTAAAAGATTCACTTGTTGATTTAAGATTTTGCAACTTTTAACATTTTAAGTGTACGTGGATAGTTTTTTGGGAAATGGATAATCAAAATGATATCTTGAGAAATGAAGGTAAGCACTATTTTATTGTACCTGTTGTGAGATTGAAAACTTCCATTAATCACACTACTCCAATGTTACTCTCTTCTCAAGCTTCTCATTCAGATAAGAATTTTAAATGTTCGAATTTCGAAACCTTATTAACTTAATTTCTTGTTGCAGGATATGGGTTCCTCAGACTCACTCACACTTTCCTCTGGTTTGTCATAGTTCTACACCAAATTCTTGTTAATAAATTATAGTAAAAGAAAGTAGGAATCTTATCTAAACTTGGGCTTCATATGGCTGTTTATTATGTATTTTATTGTTCAAACAGAGCTTCCAGAAATTACGAGATGGTTTTCAAGCTATGTGTATGAATCTCCTGCAGTGGATTCCAGTGATGCTTTCAAAGATTCTGTTTCTACAGAGAGTGAATCTGAGAAAGTGGCATGTAATGCTGAAAACTGCAGCAAAGGAAAAGTAGAGCATTTGACTGAATTTTCTGGTACTAAAAAGGATGTATTGGCTGCTGATAAGAACATATCATCAAATGTTTTGGCTGAGTTTAAGATTTCTGGCAAGGACAACAGACGTTTCCACCAGTGTAATAGAGAGGTATTTTTGTTGATCTTTACCCTGGTAATGTTCCTTCTTGCCATTCTCATTCAGTAATCACTCATAGTCTCATATTGTCGTGGCTTGAAAATGGTCTGAAACACCTTTTGTCAAAATTAAAAGCATCATATATTGTGGACCCTGATGGTACTGTACTCCCGGATCTGTGTTCTGGCCATTCTAGTTAGTTTGCATCTTTTTGCATCCTATTTCCTAGTTCCGGCATTGGGTTTCCTAATATTCCTAACAAGCCTAGTTTCATAAAGCAATAAATTGTGAAGCTTGAACAGATGCCTACAACCTTACACCACTTTGTCTACTTCTTCTGAGAAGCTGTGGGTTTTGTGGCTTAGCTGACTTACCACTCTGTCCGATAAGGAGAAAATTGTGGTGGGAATGAAGGGCCAAGTCTAATCGAGGTTGCAGTCGTTTCTAATTCTTGAGTTAAAAGCTAAAACAGACTCTCTGAATTATTGGTTTGCCGCTTAAATTGTGAAATTAGGTTGGTAGTTTCATATTAGTTTGACCAACATTAGTTGGATATCTGATCATTAGGAGAAGCTAATAAGAAACATTTGCGATTGAAGATGGGATAAAAGTAGTCTACTAGTGCTCCATTTAGCCTATTGTGCTGAAGTTGGCTAGATATTTGTGGTTTGTGCTTGGGCTAACACCTGTTTGTTCTTATCACTTCTCAGGATACTGATGGTGTTCAAGGGAACAAAATGTCTTCTGTGAAAATTGAATTGCCAGTCAAAATGATTTCTGGGCAAGAAAGAAAACCAAGAAGTTACGATGATTGTTCAACCAAAAATGATGAAAAATCGAGCTTTGACGGTCAAGTTCCCAATGGAAATAACAACCGAAAATCTCCGAAAAAGTGGACTCAAAGGATGGATTCTGGACATATAGGTGGAAGCAACGACAAAGAAAACAGCGGAAGTACTTTCGCTAAAAACGGTTTCGTTTCAACGAGGAATGGGATAAGAGAAAGGGAGTATGACAGTTGTTCGAAAAGGTCAATGGCGGCTCAATCTGATTACTTTAGAAATGAAGTTACAGATTCAATAGCTGTTGTGAGAAGAAACCCATTATCAGAAACAACAAACAACAATAGCTGGCACACTGTTTATTCGGAGATCACCGGAAAATGGCAATGTCCTCAGAACAGGAAGCCGAATCTTGGACCTCCTCTGAAGCAGCTTCGCCTTGAACAATGGGTTCATAGGGTATGAAAGCTTGTGCCGGAGAATCAGGAGTATAGAATTAGTGAGTGGAGATAAATTCTTCTTTCATGGCCTTGTAGTAGTCCTTAATAGAGAAAATTTTCACTATGTCAAAGTTGTGTTCTTATGCTTGTTATTGGCAACAGGCCAGTCCGATGCGTTGTGTTTGACCAATGCTTGTGAACAAGCTAGTTAAAGAATTTGCTGTAGGGGCGAAGGGGTAAAATTGATATTCCCTCCGCTTCATTGTTTGCCCATTTTTTACAAGTTTTTCAGATCAAATACTAATAATATTTGCAAGATTTTTTTTTTTTTTTGGGTTCTGTTTACACCAATTTGAAGATATCAAGTAATATTTGAAAGGAAAATTCTATGATTAGCCCAGTGAGCTGTCTTTAAGGTTTAAAAAGTGTATTGACATATGTGAAAAGTGTATTAAAGTGTGAAGATATATTAAAAAGTGTGAAAAAAACACATTGAAGTGTTTAGTTTTTTTTTTGTCTTTTTATTTGCTTATTGTCAGCCCAATAGACCCTTTCATCTTGGTGATTAAGGTTGTAAATGAACTGAGCTATTCACGAATTGGTTCGAAACTCATTGGCAATAGCTTGTTTGAATTCGATTCATCTACTCAACGAATCAAACCTAAACTTCAATTTTAGGCTTGTTCAACAAAATGAGCCGAACCTGATGGAGTAGTATTCGGTTGAGTTAAAATGTAGTACTCTCTCCTTCCCTTTGTAAGTGTGTTGCTTTGTAAATCCAATGTATTAAAAAAACATTAATATTATTCCTTTCACATTAACTTTTATCTCCATTTTACACTTTTCACAACAATTTTTACCTTGACTTTTCAAAATTATCTTCTGCTTTTACCCATTAACTCTTTTCCCATTAACTTTTCAGAAAGGCAAAACAATAATTTTACAAACTTTTACCCATTAACTTTTCATAGCAAACACTTATTAAGGAACAACCCAAAATGAAATACTCAACAATTAAAAAGGGACAGAGGGAGTAGTTAATAAATTTTTGGTGGTCTATCCGTAAAAATTATATATTTGTAGGGTATTAGAGCATCTCCACCATTGGCCCAATATAAGACTCAAATTCAAAATTTGGGCAACAACCCCAAAAACATATCTCCAACGGGTGACCCAAATCTCTCCCCATTTTGGGGTTTTCCCATTTCCTTCCCTAAATTGGGAACAAGCCAAAATGAAGACCCATTTCCCCAACCTTCAAGCAAGAAAGATGAGCCTGTCGACGTCGGAGACCAATACCAGAGACCATAGATGAGACCAGTGTTGTTGGAGCTGGTTGATGTCACCGAATTTTTCTGAACTTCATTTGAGCTTCTCGCTAGAGTTTTATTGAGCTTCGCCGGAGCTTTGCTGAGCATTGCTGGGGTGTTCCCGAGTGTCGCAGTAGTTTTCGAGGGCGTCGCTGGAGTTTTTCACTGCATCATTGGAGCTTTCTTTAACAGATCTGAGTGTATTTGGGTACAAAATGGGTTTTCCCCCTTGGAGATGCTCATACCCATATTGGGTTTTTGCTCAAATTTTGACCCAAAATTGGTAAAAAAAAAAAAGAGGAAAACACACACACATATAGAGGATCAACTTTCAATAAGGGTCCCTTATATAACTTTTCCATGCGGACTTAGCCATTTTCGTGTTTCCGGACCAAATTTCAATGACCCAAACCGCTCAATGTTTTTAAAGCGTGTTTTTAAGGGCCTACCTGGGAAATCTTCAAGAAAAAATACGAGAAAGGGCTTGATCCGAGCAGTTTTGGATAAAAATTGCATATATTACCTCGGGAACAGTGAGATCCGCATGGTAAGTTAAATAAGGGTAGGGTCCCTTATTGGAAGCTCCCTGTATGTATAGGCTCTGCTTCTAGTCCGTACTCTGGACTTCCGGACCTCTACGTTCCCGATATTTTTTTGACGTTCCGAACCGTCCAATGTGTTTAAAAGGTGTTTTTAAGGGTTCCCGCAAGAAATCAACAAAAAAAAAAATACCGGGAAGGGCTTGATTCGAGCAGTTTTGTGTAAAAACACTTTTTAAACATATTGGACGGTTTAGATTTTGCAAAAACAATTTTTAAAACATTTAAAACACCAAAAATACTTCAGTCAGGGATCCATAATTGAAAAATCTACCGATATATATATACAATTCTTTTTCCCTTTAACTATTTTATTACGACGATGACTTCACATACATCAGTTTTGCCCGGCCGCGGATCAGCTGTCCTGGTTTTCCCTGTCCCGCCGTGTCCCAAAACCCAAAACGGCAACGTTTTGGTGTAAAACCAAACCTTTTGCAAAATGTAATTTTGTGGGGCCCACTTTCGGGTCCCGCACAAATGATCCGAACCGTTAAATAATTTTAAAATTATTATTAAGGTGGTCTCGGAGAAAATCAAGCCCATTGGATTTTTTTACGTTATTCATCTAATTCTTTGATTTTCATTCAAAATTTAAGACCCTACCAGTTTGAAAGAACCTTCGGGAAAAGTTATAAAATTATAGGTTCGGAAACCCATTGATCTGAACTATAAGAGTTGTAGGGCTCATTGAGAAGAGCATTCAATAAAAAAATTATCTTGTTCGGGCATCGATTGGTATCAAAACACTAAAAATATGAGTTTTTTTTATACATATCGATGTTCGAACAAGATAATTTTTTTACTGGATGCTCTTCTCAATGAGCCCTACAACTCTTATAGTTCAGATCAATGGGTTTCCGAACCTATAATTTTATAACTTTTCCCGAAGGTTCTTTCAAACTGGTAGGGTCTTAAATTTTGAATGAAAATCAAAGAATTAGATGAATAACGTAAAAAAATCCAATGGGCTTGATTTTCTCCGAGACCACCTTAATAATAATTTTAAAATTATTTAACGGTTCGGATCATTTGTGCGGGACCCGAAAGTGGGCCCCACAAAATTACATTTTGCAAAAGGTTTGGTTTTACACCAAAACGTTGCCGTTTTGGGTTTTGGGACACGGCGGGACAGGGAAAACCGGGACAGCTGATCCGCGGCCGTTTTGCCCACCGCCTTCTCTACATCGCCTCTTTCAGGTTCTCCTCACGACCTCATCCACGTCGCCTCTTCTTCTCCGTCATCGACTTACCGTTGTTGCATTGCCTCCGTCTCTTCTTCACTGACCTATCAACAATATATTGTTCAGTATTTTTTTCTCGATTTATCATTATGAAAATGAAGTGTATAGTTTTGTGGGTTTATTTTTTCAAAAGCAAAGATTTGATCGAGCACTTGAAAAAATTATATTGACGAGCTGAGTTGAGTGCGAGCCTAAAATTGGCATGATTTGGCTCATTTGATTTTAACGAGACCAAGCTTTGAAAATTTTGTACGAGTTGAACTCGAGCCAAACTGATCTCAAATCTAATGAGGTTTGCCTTGATTCGGCTCATTTACACTTCTTTTGGTGACCCTTCAAATTGGGGAAAATTATTCAATGCCTAAGAGCTTGTTTGGTTGGGGGATGAGTAGGCCGGATGAGTTTGGGCATGAACGACTAAACTTGCGCCCACGCAGCATCTTTGGGTTGGCACCCAAAACCCACTTTCTATATTTATACCCCCTTCCCTTTTAATCCCTTGACCCTCAGCTCGATTGGATGCTGAATGAATGAAATTTGAGTGGATTAAATAGTAAGGGGAGAAAAGATAATAGAAAACCCCTTTGATCCAGCATCCAAACGAGCTCTTATCTATTATCACCCCAATCCTTATCCAGATTTAGTTCCCCTCTTGAATTACCTCCTTACCATCCCAACCCCATAATTACTTTTGTAAAAAATTTAGTTTTGTAATTATAATTGATTTGAATTTTAGTTAGTTAATTACTAATTTTACTGATAATTAAGTACACAATATTTGCAGTAATTTTAAGACACTCATCCAAACGAGTCGCTACTATCTTATCTTCTCTCACTATTACAGCCACCAAAACCCATCCCACATCCAAACAATCCGTAGCATTATCACTCAGGAGCATTATATTTTGATGTCCCAAATCCTCTACCACGCATTCATTACTTTGATAAAGCTTATGATAGAATATCTTGGGATTTTCTGCTTGATTCTCTTAGGTATTTTCATTTTAATGAAGGATTAATTGCTCTGATTATGAGTTGTGTGACTAACATTGAATCTTATGGAATGGTGAAGCCCTGCCCCCTTTTAAACTTGCGAGGGGATTGCGTCAAGGTGATCCTCTCTCACCATACCTATTTGTTATTTGCATGGAGAGACTCTCTGCTCGAATCAACCAGAGAGTATCTCTTAATCATTGGAAAGGTATTAAAGCTTCCCCTGAGGGAACTTGTCTGTCACATTTGTTTTTTGCTGATGATATCATGTTATTTGGTGTTGCTACTATGGATCAATGTAATGTTATGAAGGAGACTTTAAATATTTTTTGTGATGAGTCTGGACAACTGATCAATGCCCACAAATCAAAACTTTTTGTCTACACTAACATTAATGCTAGAACAACCAAAATTTTGAGTACTTTTTGTGGTTTTGGTCTTACTACGAATCTGGGAATGTATTTGGGAGTCCCTCTCATTCATTCTAAGGTTTCTAAAAAGGATTACCAATACATCATTGAGAGACTTAATAAAAAGTTAGCTGGTTGGAAGTCTGATTCTTTGAACCTCATGGGTAGAGCCACTTTAGTCCAATCTATCACTTCCACTATCCCTTACTACACAATGCAAACCACCATGCTTCCTACTGCAGTTACTAATCAAATTGATAGAATTAATAGAAAATTTTTATGGGGTGATAAGGCTGACAAGAAAAAAGTCCACCTAGTTAACTGGAATACTGTTTGTAAACCTAAGAAATTGGGTGATTTGAGTATCCAGAAGCTAACATTTCCAATTTAGCCTTACTTTCTAAGCTTGGCTGGCACATTTCCACAGAGAAGAAGCACATTTGGATTCAGATTCTCCATAGTAAGTATTTAAAGAGTCATACCTTTAGAACTTGTCCCATTAACAAAAGAGCCTCCCACACTTGGAGAAGTATTATCAAAGTGAGAGATTTTGTGGTTAAAACATTAAGTGGATTGTGGGTAATGGTAGAGATATTTTCCATGGGCGTAGCTCTCCTACCTCGACATTCCAGCCCCATACCCTGACATTCCAGGTGCCTGATTCTCCGTCTCCCGTCGTCTCCTCGTCTCTCATCTCTCTCTCTCTCTCTCTCTCCATAAATTTACAGTATATATATATACACATACATACATACAAACATACACACATATCTATATATACATATATCTCTGTGTATATAAAATTATGTACGCAAGAAGCATCAATTTTTGAACAACGGAGCTCTGTTTTATGCAGGGCTTCGCAAGGAAAGAGAGAACCACAGAACATGACAAGTGTGAGAAGATTCTCTCTCTCTCTCTCTCTCTCTCTCTAGATTAGGAGAATTTGTCTACATAATGAAAATCAAATGGGTATTATAATTATATACATACTCGTCTTTCATCAATTTTTGGAGTCTCATACTATGGTTTGAATTTAATTGAATTGGGGCTTTCGATTTCAATTTGCTAATTTGGATCATGAATTTCAAGTTTTGGTTTGTACTTGATCATTATATTTTTTATTATTTATGTAGAATATACTCGAATTCTGTATATCCGTGTCCAATTCAGTCGATACTTAGACAATTAAAAGTTATTTAAGTAATTTAAAATTATTATTCGTCAAAAAATAACCTGTAAACAGTTACAGTGAAAATAACATTTCTACAACCCAGTTTTCAACAACTGCCACAAGGATGGAAGCAAACTTAACAAAGTCCAGTACTTAGAATTAACAAAGTAAGACAGTGAAAAATGGTCTTCAAGGAGATGAGGAGAGATAGAGGAGAGAGAAAAAACATTGAGGAGACTTTCCAACAAAGGACTGCTACTATCTTCGTTGATAATCTGCCTCAGGGAATTAGGAAGATCTCGATTTTCAACCTTTTCTCTAGATTTGGGAAGATAAACGACATCTTCATACCCAATAAGAGAAGCAAAATCACTGGACAGGGTTTTGGGTTTGTAAGATTTAACAAGAGGGATGAAGCTAATGAAGCTATAGCAGTGATAAACAACTCGTGGTTCTGGAATCACAAATTGGTGGCCAAATTTGCAAAATTCTTGAGGAATCAAGACGATTTCAACAACCACCAGAGCAACTATGAAGATAATTATCAAGGAGGTTCATGGAGAGGTCAACCTATGCGTGGCAAAGATCAACTTCAGGTAAGTTCTAGAAAATTTTCAGTTCCTTTCAAACCCAATCAATATATGAGACAAGCGGAGACGAGAGGAAAAGAAATCTGGAGAAGGAAAGGGGTAACAGAGAGTAGCAAGCAAGGGGAAGAAAGAAATGCAAATAGAGGAGGAAATCAACCACAAAACAGGAAGAAAAGTATACAGATTCAGCCAGTCGGAAATGGGTGGCTATATAGAAATGCGATTGGGATAATGAGAAGACTGATTTCAGCTCAAGAAATGGAGGAGATGCTAAAATGGAAAGGAATAGATGTTCGAGTTAAACCAGTAGGTGGAAGGTACCTCATCTTAACTTTTCTCAGTAAGGAAGACAGAGACATAACAATTAAGGAGGAGTGGCTTCTTAGTTGGTTTCAGGAGTTAAAACAGTGGAATGGCGAATCTGCTAGTGATGAAAGGTTTGTTTGGTTATCATGTTATGGTATGCCGTTAAACGCATGGTCAGTCCAAACATTCAAATTAATAGGTGAGTCTTGGGGTCAATTTATTCAAGTTGATGATAATACGTTTACGGAGACATCTTTCGAGAAAGGTAGAGTTCTTATTGTTACCAAAGAAGCAAAGGCTATTGAAGGAGAAATGGAATTGATGGTAGGAGAAGCAAAGTACTTGATAAGAGTGGTTGAGGAAAGTTCATTTAGAATTATAGAACCGAAGGAACAGAACACCAAACATTCAGCTTGGTTTGATTCAAAAATGGATGAACAAGATGATGAGGTGGATAAGGGAGGTAATGACATGGAAGCAAACAAGACAAATGGAAGCTGTGATATGGATGACATGGTAGTTCCGAACTCGACAGAGGCTGTCAAAGATGCTAGCAAGGAGAATGGTTCGTGTCCCAAGGAAATTCTCCTTGATTACACAGCTGAGCATGCTGGGGAAGGTAAACAAGTAATTATGGGGGATACAATTAATTATCCAGCTGAATCAAGGACGGCTGAACCTAACGACCTAGAAAATTCAAATATATCACATTGGCTAGTGTCTTTAGTGGATGATTCTGGTGGATTATTAATGACTGAACCCATGGAATCAATGCAAAGTAATGAAGAAACCCAAAACGATGAAGCCCAAGAATTAATGGACACGAGTTTGGAGGGATTTCAAAAGGAGGTTGAAGTTAATCATGCCCCTATCCAAGCTGCAATTAAAGGAGTAAAAGGGAAAAGCAAGAGGAAAAACATCAATGATATTCTCGGATATTCAAAAGTAGAAAAAGGAGGCAACATCAAAGGGAGAAGGAATAAAAACAAATGTGTTGTGCTGAGATCTGCAGTAGCCACTGCTGCATTGTCTGCCTCTTTATCCTCGGAAGGTATTAATAATAGAAATAGAATTTTGCTAGATGAAAAGCAATTTGGGAAGTCGACAAGCTTTTTGGTTTACGCTATGATGGTGATGAAGAGGAGGTTGTAAGCAAGATAGCTGAAATGGAAGCTCTTAACAAAGCAAGGGCTGATTGTCAACATGGCAAAGCATGTGGATTGAGCGGTGGCGCGTGATTCGGTAGCTAAAGGGGCGCAGCAAAAGAAACGAAGAAGACGCACAGATTTTTCGGGAAGTGGGTTGGAAGGTTTGCGGGGTTCTAGGTGCATGCTTGTGGGATTCAAAGGATTTTGGTGTGCTGGCTTTCGGAAAGTGGGGTTGGTAGGTTTGTGGGGTTCAAGGTGCATGCCTTGACATTTTTAGGAGATTGCCTTCATTTCTTTCTGCTTTTTTTTTTAGGTGTGGTGGATGAGCATTTTGTGGGATATTTGTAAGATTTGAGTTTTTTAGACTCTTTGGGAAGTTTGGCTTTGGCCTTTAGGTGGGTACCCTCGATTGGTTCCTTGCCAATCGTTGGTTTAGGTCTCGGATTGAACAATTTTTGTTTTTTCCTTGTTCCTATTAGTTTTGTTTCTATTTCAAGATTAATGAATCTCTTTTGCCTTGCAAAAAAAAAAAAAAAAGAAAAACCTGTAAAAATTCATGAATACTACCAGATTCCCATTATGTATCGCAAAATCGTAATATAAACCTTTGAGTATAGGGTACTATTTTCATTTTTACAGCAATGATATTTGGGTTACTTTGTTAATTAGTGATTTTCCATGTCAACCAAACAAAAGAAAATATTTTCCAAAAAATGTTTTCTACTACAACCAAACACCAGAAAACTTTTTCTTTTCTATAAAAAGTTTTCCGCGGAAAACGTTTTCTAGAAAATGTTTTTCGTCCAAAACAAACAGAGCCTTATACACAAATCTCCTTATTTGCTTCTCTCTCTAATTTGCCTTCAGAATTTACTCTCTGTGTAGGCTTTTTTTGTTTCCCAAATTCCATCTGTTTTCTTTTCTTGTGCTAGGCAGCACAGTAAAAAATAACAGCCCAACACTCGTCATTCAGTTTTCTTTTTTAAGTGGTAGGATGTTTAACAGGTTAGTAAATTCTACATAGATTATTCCGAAGATTGAACAAAAGACACCCAATTGATTGCCGAACGATTACCCAATTGATTGCCGAACGATTGCTCACTACAGGGGTGTAGCGAGCAAACTCACTACAGGCCCCCCGAATCTCAATTACTCGGACTCAATTCCCACTTATGAGGATAAAGAATTCCTGACTTTCTCATTCTTCCCCATCCTCTCTCTTCATTATATGAGAACACAATTATGAAACCGAATAATCAATCGAAAAGTAAATGGATAGAGCAAGCAAATGATTTTTGAGACCTCATAGAGACATTACAATCAACAAGATATGTATTAGTTCAAAAAACAAGATATGTATTAGTTAAAAAACAAGTTCATTGAGAAAATGATCCAACAAAACCTACTAGATACTGAAAAACAGAGACCAAAACTTCTTTCAATAGCTGAGAAAACGCTGGGAAGTTTCCGATTTACCCAAAAAAGAAGATCGAGGAACCGGGTTTGGTGCAATGGACAGCCGCTTCTTCGAACTGGGAGTGCCTTTCACATATTTGAAGCCAAACTGCTTCGCTATGTAAGGTTCAGATTGCTTTGCCACATAAGATTTAGAGTGATAAAATTTGACGAGATCTCCCACCCGCAGTCGGTAAGAGTGGAAAAATCTTTCTTCGAATATAACAATGATCTGCTCTCCGACTTCAATCTGCATATCATACTCATTACCCCTTTCATCAATGATGCGAACCATAGCATTGTTCTCCACGAGCATTAAATATTTACCCAAAAAAAATAAATAGTTCACCAATTACAACATTTAATATTCATTAAATATTTTGGAAATGTTCCAACACTCCGTTTGTCAAAGTCATGTGTCAAGGGGAACAAATTGGTTATATGCAGATCTGCAGCCCAGGTTAGGGATCTCTTCCACATGCCCGTGGAGAGCAATGCTATGGTTTGCATCATTGAGGAAGGGGGTAATGAGTATGATATGCAGATTGAAGTCGGAGAGCAGATCATTGTTATATTTGAAGAAAGATTTTTCCACTCTTACCGACCGCAGGTTGGAGATCTCGTCAAATTTTATCACTCTAAACCTTATGTGGCAAAGCAGTCTGAAATATCAGCATCTTCCTTAGTATGGTTGCAGTCCGTCTTGATGCGTACCATTTCCAAATTACTGTATTACCGCTGCTACGCCTTCGAGGCTTCGACTTCAGATCTAGTGTTCAATATGATATATTGGCCTCGCCTTGAATCTAGTCTTCGACTTGGGATGGGACAACTTGGATCGATTTCATTTGCATATATACGAATAGACTGTTATATCGATTAGGGCATATAGCACTATCTAAGAATGCATTGTTCTCCTCCCCTCATTTCTCCTCCTCCTCCTCCTCCTACCTATTTATACTAGAGCTTCAAACTCTAGAATTGTGTATTATAATCTAGGAGAATCTAATGTTATCTAGAATAATCTATATAAAATGAAAATAAATCTCACCATTCGAAACAGCAAAAGGGTCATTTGAATCTCACCATTCAAACTTTCAATTTGAATGATCAATTTCTAAGATTTTGAAACATCAATAAAATCAAACGATTTGAAATTTTAGGTTGTTGATGTGGCGCTCTCAGAACTCTCTTGAGCAAAAGGGTCACTTGACTTGTTATATAATAGATGTGCTGTTGTCGAATTTAGTGCAAAATTTTTTCCTTATCGTAAAGAACTGGTTTTTCTAAAGAACATTTCAAAAGAAATACATATTTACGAAAAGGTGGACTACCTATGAGTTGTAGGGTCGGCCCAAGGGTTTGGAACGCCCTAGGCCTGGCCTAAAAAATGTGCCATAAGAGTATAACATTAAAATTTTTTTTCCTAGTAATAATCACAATACGACAAAGCCAAGACACTATAAAGTTTTACTAATCATTATATAATAACAAAAAAATTATATAATAACAAAAAAGTCAAAACAAAAAGTCTCCAAATACATATATAACGCACGATTATCACTTAAATATTACTCGTGTTGCGTTTTTAGAAGCAAAAGTATCAATTACACTTGTATAATCCACCTCTTCTACCAAGTCATTTTATTATGGCATCGAAAAATGAATTCATCGGTAAAGAAAATTCCATTATTATGGCATCAAAAAATGAAGCTATTACACTAAAAAAATAGAATCCATTGAGACAAGTTCAAAGAGTATAAAACTCTTCGACATATGATAAATCCGTAAGTCAAACTAGTAAGAAACAGTAAACCCGCAACTATGAAGATGAATTTTTTTCCTCTTTCTGGATTTTGAGAGAAATTGAAGCATTCTAATTTTTCTTTAACTAATCAATCACATAATCATCCTTCAATTAACTAATCATTTTTCAATTTAAAAAAAAAAAACCTTTGCCAGGATACAACACAAATTTTGATTTCGGGATACATTCAACATGGATTTTGTAAAATCCATGTTGGGCCTTTTTTTAAAACTTATCTTCGGGCCTTTTTTTTAGATTGGGCCACAATGGTTTGGGCTATTTTGTAACTAACAATGGATTTTTTTTTCTCTTTATTTGGATAAAAAAAGAGTCCTAGTCTAGCTCATTTGTAAAAAATACTGGAGTGCCCAAAAAATCATCCCTTTTTGGAGTGTCCTAGGCCCAGGCCTTGGGCTTGGGCCAGCCCTTACCACGATTGGTCAAGAAAATAAAGTAGCTGAACGGTGGTGTGTTCCAATGATTGATATTGATGTTATGTTTTGATTCAGTCGCGACAAAAGCGTTGAACGATTCAAACTTAAAAGTCCTGCCCGTGTAAAAAACCATTGAACTGCCCACGTCAAAACCATTGAACTACAGGCTCAATCTCTCCAACACAAAAAACCTTCAGGATCTTAGATGTTATGAATTATTGGAAACAAACTAGAGAAATAGAGGGAGAGAGAGAAAGACAGACATAGATAGGTCTTGTTGAAACAAGCTGAAAAAGGACTGAAGGCCGAATAAAATAATGTCCTTTCTATTGGGGGTTTGTAAATTTGACCCAGCTTAGGGATGTGCATGGGAGGGTAGGGGTAGATACCACGACCTCCATCCCCAATCCCCGAACCTATATCAATCCCCATCTCCTCACCAATCTCTGCCGGAGATTTTATTTTAACCTCCATCCCCACCCCGATGCGGGGAACGGGGATATTCACAGGGAATTGGAGATCCAAAAATCCATGCACTTGTTATATGTATGAAAGAGGTACATTTTTTTTTCTTTAACCGAAAAAGAAGACACGCAAGTGATCCTGTTGGCTATTGCCATCATATGCATATAATCAGGATACAAGATAACAAATATAATTCCATGGTTGTCTTCTACTAAAAAACAATTATTCTAATTCCCTGGCTGTGAAGTGTGGAAGAGTAGTAACCCAACTTTTTAGTTTTTACAAGTTATAACTTAAGTAATAAACTTATTATCTCGGAAAAAAATATTTATAAACTTATAATATCTATATAATAAGGAAGTTCAATATTTGAATTCCCTATATTTTGAACCGTTCGATTTATTTGCCTTAAACTAATGGTTAAGATTTGTTTTCATCCAACAGTTAAAGGGCTCTGATTTGGGTTAACTAAAACCAATGGTCCCGATTGTTTTAGGCCACTGATTTTTTCCCTCCCAACAACCCGTTGTTTAACCCCCTTTCCTAGCATGAATTCCGCACACGATCTCTGTTAGAGACAACAACTGCTGGACTGCTGGAACCGGTAAAAACATACTTCTCTCTCTCTCTCTGAAGAAATGTAACCCCTCTTGCACCTCCTCCCTACGGCATTTCTTTTCTCGCGGGATCACCAAAAGCGGTGAGGGAACCATCTATACTCATGCTTTCCCTCTCGAAAAGCTGTTATCTACGTTATCGGATAGATGTCTAGAAACGGATTCAAAAAAGGTTGATGAGTAGAAACGCTAGGAGTCAGTGCCTCAGCGGTGGAGCCGTGGAGGGTGTCGCGTTGCAGTGGGACGGCGACTCATTTCGGAGTCGTAGAAGGCTTGAAATCTTTGAGTTTCCAATGGAAACAACGATGGACGGTGGCTTGCGAAGGTTTCTGGGAAGATTAGGACCAAAATGTTAATTTGTTTTGAAACTACAGGGGATGAGGTTGCTTAGCCGCTAATTTTGATTGGTTGTTTGGTATTTGGCAAGAGGGTTTCTTTCTTCCTCGGAAAAGGTATATTATGACTTCCTCTCTTTGCCTGCAAAGTTGATTGTTCGATATTTGGTTGGAGTTCGGCATGCATTTGCCACTCCTCTGTCTTGGCCCTCCCTCTTCCATTAGTGGGTGATCTTGAGCATAAAATTTTGTGAATTTTGCCTTCCTTTTCTTAATATTTGATTAAGGTTTCACTTTCACTTATTACTAAAAAAAAAACATTCTAGGAGAACTGCGCTATCCGTTTACTGAAAAAAATTTATTCTAGGAGAAGTGCACTATTTGTTTATCAATAAAATTTGTTCGGTGAAATTGATCAAACTATATTGAATTTCATGTTAAACGGGCTCCCTCTGAATTTTCTGGTGGCATCCTCAATGTAAGCATGACAAAAGGCCACTCATTTCTCTTCGTTTTACGTTTTCTATTGAAAAAGTTCAAATGGGTAAGGAGATTTTTTACGTTTATAAAAGACAAAAATATGTCGAGATTTATGAGGGATATTTTTTCATTTGGGGCCTGTTTGATTTTGAATAGATTGGATTCTCTAAAAACAGCTTTGGTGTTCCTCAATCCTCCATTGATGGGCACTTCTTTGTTCCCGGTACTCCCTATAATGCCAACTAGAATGCATATATACATGGGAAGACAGAGCAAAAACAAAAGAAAAATCCTATAGAAATCAAGCTACTATGACAAATTCAGTATGATATTAGCCGTTACTAAAATTTTTCATCTTTGGATTTCTAACTGTTTATTACAAATTTTTTTAGTTTGTGTCGTGCATGACTGTCATAGTAATTTTGTTGGTTTTAACGAATGTCAACAAGCTATAATTTTCATTTGATTTGTACTTACACCTTGTTATAGACCCTTGAACCAGTATTGACCGTGTCTTGAGGCATGAGCATGCACTATTAGTTCACTTCCTATTTATAGGTACAAACTAGAAATATTGGGGTTGTTATCCGTGATGAACGTGTCAACGATACCTGTATTCGCGAGCCCAATATTGATTTGCACCTGCGCCTAGAATTTGCGTGTGCTAATTGTTCTAGCCGCAAGCCCAATATTGATTTGCGTGTGCTAATTGTTCACGCTATTGGATATGGTGTTGAGATATTGCACCTGAACCCAACATTTGTGTGTGTTAATTGTTCGAGCCATGCCTTTAGGCACGGGCATGCGATAGTAAATATATATTAGGCAGTTAATAATGCCACGACATATTCATTTTCTGCCACGACCTTAGTTCTCACTTGACTCTTCCATGCCCCTCTCTCTCTCTCTCTCTCTCTCTCTCTCTCTCTCTCTCTCTGACTCTCTCCGCTTCTACTTCTCCCCGATCTTTCATACTGATCTCTCCCTCGGTCCCTCTTCTCAACCAACTACTGCAAGGCCTGACCTCTCCCTTTGTCTATTCTCACATTGAAATTTAGTCTCTCCGACAATTATTCTGTAGAGGCCAGCGGACTGGCAACGAGTTTGAGCATTGATCTAGTTTTGCTCTGAATCAGATCTAGACCCAACCTTTACTCCTGCACAAAAAGAAGGAATGGGTTTTGATGTTGGGTTTGCTGAAGTTTTATAGTGATTATTTATTCCTTTTTGTAGATGGATCATGGATGAGGTTTTGTCAATTTCTGTTTCAAATTTGTAAGGATCAGTGGATGTCCCTTCTTTATTTTTTCTTGTTTGGATCGGCATCAATGGATGTAACTTGCCATTTACTGCTTCAGTGTTTCTAAATTGTGATTTCGGGAAATGGTTTATGCATGTGTCTGATTTGTCTGGGTAATGAAGAAAGGAGCAAGGAGATCAGACAAAGTTCAGAACTGTAGGTGTATTTGTACAAAGAGGAGAAAAGTACAGAAAAGTCAGTTATTAGATCTTTGTTTATGCTCGCATTGCAGGAAAAAGAAGATGAAAGAGAGAGAGACAAATCGCAAGGCAGAAGTCGTCGAAGGAAGCAGCATTGTCGCATTGATGCTTGAGGGCAAAGTTGTCATATTGGATAAGTTGTCGTGGCAGAATAAAAAGAGGTCGTGGCATTATAGCCATCCTAGATATATTATACCTATACATATGTGTGTAGGGCCCATTAGCTACGTTCATACAGTTTTTCTTTTTGAAGAAGATGTATTCTTTAATTTTATACCTCTCCATAGGAAATAGGGATAGAAGTCCTGCTTGGGGTTACAGAAGACTCTATGTTAGAACAGTCCAAGTGGTTTATCAAGGAAGATAGTTTTAAGTTCATTTTGCAAATTTGCTGAGTGATTTTGAATTATATGGCATCCTGGATTTTGTAGGAACATAATAGACTTCAGAGCTTTTGACTTCTTACTAGTGGTCGCTATTTGTGTGGAATACCAAATTAATACAGCATTGCCCTTTTTTCTAATAGGATGAAATGGAACCTGACTGAGTAGTCTTAACTTATTCACAATCCTCGTTCATTTTAGAACAAGACATGCCCAAAGAGTGCAAAAAGATTAATATACATAAAGAGATCAATGTTCTCCCGTCTCGAATTTACATCTTTGCTATCTTGGGAGTCAAATAAAAATAAAACTGTGGAATTGTGACAAGAGGCATGAGTGAAACGGCGGAGTAAGGTTCAATGTCCACCAAAAAATTCCGAACGATCTTCTCAAATTAATTCACAGGGGCCCTATTGTTGCAAGACTTTGTCTAAAGCAAAAGTCACAGTGGCGAACCGGTAAGCTTCTAAAATTCACTTCTAGGATAGCAGGGTTTAGCCAAATTATCCCTCTTTCGCCAATGCCAAAATTCTGGAAAATGTTGTCTCAAAACACCACAATTCTGGAATTGCAATGTTTGTATGTACTCAATTTATAGCTTACTCATCTCTGAGACATAAGAGTATTCAGCCAAAGTTGAAACGATTTTGTGCAGGAATCTGTGTATTGTTTACTAAATTTTTCCGTACGAGTTTTCAAAAGAAGGGCAACAAGGATTAAATGATGCTACTCAACAAATCAACTCAATAAATCAAAAGACAACTTCAAACGCTGAAGGACCAAGCTGGATTAAAAGTTAAGTTAGTGCATGAAGATGTTCTGGGAGAAGTCTGAAACTGGTATGAAGATGCATACGGAAGTGGAGTCTGGCCTGGAGTTAGGGTTCTAAGTCCTAATGCTTGGCTATGAGGAGATCATTTTACTTGGTATTTTCTTTCATTTAGAGCCTCTGCTGGAGATGACAATTTTTTTTTGGCTAATTTGCTGAAACATGCCTGGGCTTATTCGTTTGTGGATGCTATATCCATTGAGATTGAAAGCTCAGTTTGAGAATCCAAGCCTAATGCATGTTGAATAGTTGTTGTATCTTTCACTTCAAAGCCTATGGGCATGAACTATCGAGAAAGAGGTAAAGCAGCTATGCTTCTAGACTTGCATGTCCAGAACCTTAAACTATGTTTTTGGATTGTGATCTTTGAGTTTATATCTAAGTATGTAAGTTATCTACCTCAAACTATTTTTGCGGCTACGGACTTTGGCTGCATGTAAAACTTTGTTTAATTTGGCTACGGCATTATGTATACTTAAGACTTCAACGTGTAATTATGTAGTATTGTCGCTAAGACAGGTTCTTTTTTGCCTTTTTTGCTTCACGTTTCAGGGGAACACACTCATACGATGCAAATACCATATTGACATTCCACCTGTCAATATGCTTAGTTTAACACGGGTCTATCAAATTTCTCATCTTTAAAATACCCATCTTTCACTTCTACATTGGCTATTTAACATTTCTAAACCCTACTTTTGTACTCCACGAAGATGAAAATCATATTTTAATATGCATGCCACCAAAGCTATTGTCATTTCCTCATGATAAACACAAAAGTTATTACCATCAAAGTATAAAAAAAAAAAAAAAAACCTCCATTTCGAATCTCTTTTCAAATTCTTTACATTAAAGCTCACAACATATCCAACATCTTTAGCTTATAAAGTTCATGTAACTTCCTAACCAAATATTACTATTAACACATTTTTCATCTATTCACACATTAAATCACAAAAGCATAGAAAACAAAGGCAAACAACACACGGGCATCACACTTGTGCTATGCACGAAGCGTTACAACTAGTTATACCTATACATATGTGTGTGTGTGTGGGGTTGCGGGGAGGGTCGGGGAGGGGCATGACAATACCATCCCTTACTTGATCCCCATTTTTTTTTAAAAAAATAATACCCATACCCTACTCGATCCCCAAAAAAATTCTCAAATCCCCTACCCATTCGGAGAGGGGATGGGTTGGATCGGGGCGGGTCGGCCGAGATGGCCATCCCTAACCCAGCCCAGGTTTTGGTAGAAGCTTGGTCATGCTTGGCCGGCGAAGAAGCAAGTTAAAACTTGGGAGTAGGAAACCTACAAAGAGCACTTAGAGCTAGCCATTCATTCCTACTTGGCTGTCCATGCAGGGCCAGCCCAATGGTTTAGAGTGGCGTAGGCCTAGTTTAAAAATTGTGCCCCAAGAATATTAACACATAAATAATTTTTCCAGCAACGAGTATTAAAAAAAAAAAAGAGTACGAATTATAACCTCCAGGGTAAGAGTGACTAAAGAATCAACAATCTCTAAAAAGTCCAAATGCCGTATAACGCTCACAGCTCACTCGTTATGTATAATAATTGGTTTTTTCCTTGTAAAAACGTAACATAAAAGAATATGTAACATTGATTTTAGACAAAACCCGACTAAGATCAAATGGCTAACTTTTAAAAAAATTTTGTCATGGAAAATTCTAAAATCAGCCCAATAAGTTGTCATTAAAATTTAAAAGGGTAAATTTCACTTACCTCCCCTGAGGTTTTAGACAAATACAGAGACCTCCCCTATATTTTTTGAAATTCCACTGCCCTCCCTTACTTTTCAAACTAATTGTCACTTACCTTCCTTACCGTTACCATAAGGCTAACGGTGTTAACTTTTTGTGTGAAATAACTGTAGTACGCGTAACATATATTCTCCACCCTTAAAAAGTCCATTTTAAAAAAAAATAGAGTTTAAAAAGTTTTTCAAAAAAAAATTAAACCCTTTTTCATATTTAAAAAAACAGCTTATAAACAAAAAGTATCGAAGATAATTTTTTTTTTTTGAAAAAACTACTTTTTGAAATATTTTTGTTGAAAATAGTTTTTCGAGGGGAAAAAAGCTACTTTTGAAAATAATTTTTTGAAATACGAAATTTTGAAAATATTTTTTTCGGTAAAAAAATAGTTTTTGGTAAACCGTTATTTTTAAAAAATAAAGTTTTGAAAATAGTTTTTTTTTTCAAAAATCGAAAAATAAAATTCGAAAAAAAAAACTGTTTTAAAAAATATTTTCAGAATTGGTTTTTTTTCCCTAGAAAAAAATATTTTTAACCAAAAAAACTATTTTTTAAAATGAAAAACTGTATAATTTTTTTGAAAATTTTTTAACTCTAGTTTTTTTTTTAAAAAAATTTTAAGAAAGGTTATTTTATTTTATTTTATTTTAATTTTTTGTGGTGGAGAATATATACTAGAGGTACTATGGTTATTTCACGCAAAAAGTCACCATTAGCCTAAAAGTAACGGCAAGGAGGATAGTGTTGAAAAGCAAGGGAGGCCAGTGGAATTTTAGAAAGTATAGGAGATGTCTCTGTATTTGTCAGAAACTTCAGGGGAGGTAAGTGAAATTTACCCAATTTAAAAGGTGTATTGAAATGTATAAAAGTTTGTGAAAGTATTTTAAAATATATAAAAAGTACTCTGAAATGTGGTGTGTGTTTTTTTTGTCTTTTTATTTGCGTCTTACAAAGGACCTTTTGTCATACATAACAAAGAAATTACTCCCTCCATCCCGCAAAGTTTGTCACTTTCACTATTCCAGCCCTATGAAAAAATTGATTATTTCTTTTAATCTGTAATGTTTTATATAAGCAATATGGATCTCGTTTGATAGATTTCAATTAGATCTTTTGAACAAAGTTTTGAAAATCACATAAGACGTTATGAATTGAAAGATATAGGCAATTTAAAAATGGCACGCACTCCCGAAAGTGTCAAACTTTGCGGGACGGAGGGAGTAGTACTTTTCCAAATAGGAGAGAATTTATGTAGACGTGACTCTCAATTTGCGACTTTCTTTTCTCATTTTTGGAAGACTAGAACGGTATTCAAATGGAAAATACTTCTTCGTGGAGGAATTAGGATCAGATCGAATATTTCGAAGAATATTATTCAACATTCAATCTCGATAAAACTACCAAGAACCGAAGGACTACTGGGCAAGACGAAGATGATGGCACTTTCCGAACGGTTATCAGATTTTATCATTTGGGGAACTTGGCCTAAACTATTACATAAATGAAAACTAACTAATATTGGGAAATAAAAGAACCCATGTTTAAAGATATGTACATAAATTGATCATAACATGATGCAAATGACTTCACTTAGGAAAAAATAGAAGTAAAAGACTAAAGAAGAGGGGGGCTGAGCTATTGTGAAGTGCTGAGCCAATCTTTGAATGAATAGAATTCACTTAGTTCCACATCGGCGAAATACAAAACTTCACACAACCTTTGAATGGTAGGAGTGCAGTCCGTTGGGACTAGGAAGCGCATTGACTCCCTCTGATTGGGCACTATGGGCCTGCCTCTTGTTAGTTTTTTTGTTGGTTGGGCTATAAAAAGACTCCTACTAAAGTCTATTACTAGAATTTATGGGAGTGCTGCTAATTTTTTTGGTATTTAGAGTGCCCAAGCCTCTTGGGCCTTGGGCCTGTGCCGGCCCTGTGTCCATGATATAACGTGAAATTTTCTGTCAACAAATTTATGTCTATCAATGAGCCAAAATGGCTGTCAAAAAATAACAAAACCACTTTCGGTGCCAAATTTTGCAGAAAGTTCGACTTTTCCAAGTTTCTTACCATCACCCAATCCAACTGGTTAGCATTTAGATGAGTAAGCACAGTAAATCCGGTTCAAAAGAAGAGTTGAATAGCAAAGGCTCAAGAAAGACACGGCATTTGCTTTGGCGTTGGAAAAAGATTGCCGTGAACAGCACTTGGACACAAACGGCTGCTTAGAGCTTCCTAAGGTTTGCCAGCATTTTCTGAAAACTGAAGCATAAATATACTGTTGACTAAAAAACAGCTACTCATAAAACATGGAATAATTGCACGAGGTCATCAATGATTCAAACACAGGCAAGGGATTTCTATTTGCTTTTCTGGGGATTTCTCGATCAGATTTTTGAGCTAAAGGCTCCCGACTGGAAATAACACAATAAGAGAAATAACACATCTGCAGGCAGTGGTTAGGGCTTTTGTGGGCTATTGATTCTGGTCGTTCGATTTGGGGGTTTTGGATAGATAGGGCTTTTTGAGGGCTACTGATCCTATAGATGCAAGATGAATGGTAAGTTTGGATTTCAGAGGATGGGATTGAGAAATGAAGGTTATCCGCAGCATTCAACAGTTTTTGTAGATAATCTTCCAGACCAAATACGCAAAATATGGGTTTACAACCTATTCTCAAGATTTGGGAAAATTATGGATCTGTTCATTCCAAACAAAAAAAGCAAAGTCTCAGGCAAAAGTTTTGGCTTTGTAAGATTTTCCAGAATTGAAGATGCTAAAATAGCGATTGACAAGGTGAAGGACTCATGGTATTGGGGCAACAAATTGGTCGTCAAATTTGCCAGATTCTTGAGAAAGGTGGATGAACAAGGCTATCAAAGAAATTCCAGTTTAAACCACTCAGAGAAATTGGATAACCGAAGCAAAGGCAAAGAAGTAATATATGGGAAGATCTGGAATAACAAGATTCAAGATGCAAGCGGAGGAAATAAGTTCATTCATGGGAAGGTTTGGAATAATAGACAACAAGTTATTGCAAACACAAAGAGGGGTAAAGAAGTATGGAGAAAAAAGGGGATTGCTGAATCGAGCAAACAAGGGGAAAAGAGGAACATAAAGGTAAACAATTCCATAACCAAGGATCATATGGGCAGCATCAAGGTTCAAACTGTTGGGAATGGATGGCTGTTTAGAAGTGCTGTGGCAAAAATCAGTAAATTAGTTTCTACTAAAGATTTAGAACATGTATTCAGTACGGAAGGAGTTCAGGAAGTTCAAATTAAAGCCATTGGTGGAAGACATGTTATTATTACTTTCTCTAATGTGGAAATTAGAGATTCAGTTATTAAGAAAGATTGGATGGCAAATTGGTTTGAAGTTATTAAACCGTGGGAAGGAGAGCAAGCAAATGAAGAAAGGTTCGTTTGGCTGTCATGCTATGGAATGCCTCTCAATGCATGGGACTATCCAACTTTCACAGAGATTGGGAACAAATGGGGCCAGATCTTACAGGTAGACGAGTCTACTCTTAAAGGATCTTCCTTTGTAAGTGCTAAGATCTTGATTGCTACGAATCAATTTCAAAAAATTGAAGGGTCCATAGAGTTGATTGTTGATAAGGATAATTATTCAGTCCTTGTTGTGGAAGAAGAATCTTTCAGATGTATCAAGCACAGTCTATTTGATATTTATTCTGAATTATCCATGAAAAAGACTGTGCCCAATGAGGAAGATGATATGGCTGATATGGAATCAAAATGTGGGGAACAGATTGGAGTGTGCAACGATGTTTTAGAAAATTCAAAAGTAAACTTGGTAGTTGAAGATGTGCCCATTCTGCCAATTAATGAGGCGGCTGAAGTAATTGGAACAAACAACTCCTCCTTGGAGATTGATAAATCAGCAGTGGGAAGTGAGATAGTGGCAGATAGTGTGGGAGCAAATTCAAATAATAGTCAATTACAAAGCAGGAGCTCAAAAGACTTAGAGTCCAATGAAGCAAACAAAAAAGATTTGGAGGAAAGCAAAGTTAATTCTGATTCAGACATAGAAGAGTACAATAATGAAGGAAACAATGATTATGACAACAACTTGGATGAACCTGTTGACAACCCACTGGGGAGAAATGAGGAAATAGAACTCAACAGAGATCTAGCTGAAGCAAATCATAATCCTATCAATGCTGCAGTTAAAAATATCCAAGGGAAAAGGAATAGAAAAAACATAAACGAGATTCTGGGATTCTCAAAGGTCAACACAAGCCACAAAGGGAAGAAGAACAAAAAGTGTGTGGTCCTAAGGTCTGCAATTGCTTCGGCTGCTCTGTCTGCTTCAATCACTTCAGAGGGTATAAACAACAGAAATAAAATTCTGTTAAATGAAGCACAAGCAATATGGGCAGTGGATAAAATTATGGGTCTCAGTTATGATGGAAAGGAAGAAGAGGTGATTAGCAAGATAGCAGAAATGGAAGCCCTCAATAAGCAAAGGGCCAACTGTCAACCGTGACCCTTGTCTGCAAAAATCTTACTTAGGCCTGATCAATTGGTGGATTGGTGGATCTCATTTGCTGGGAAGAATTGGTGGATCTCATAAAACTCAGAGTAGCCTTTTGGGTTAATTCCAAAGGTTGTTCTCCTGTTGGTGGGGCTGGGGTGGGGGTGGTCTGGGCTTGTTTGTTGTTGGGTGGGTCTGTTTGGCTGTGGTTTGGTTTTGGCTTCCTTCTGCTGCTGAGTTATATCGGTTTTCCTCTGCTGGTGTTTTCTGCTGCTGCTGTTTTTTCTGTTGGTTGCTCCTATGTTGATCCTACTGTCTCGTGCTGCTGCTGCTGCTGTGTGGCTTTCCCAGTTAGCTCTCTGATTGCTGGTTTGGCTTGTTTCATTGCTGTGGCGGTTCTCTTGGTTTCTGGATTGGGTTATTGCATTTGCTGCTGCTACTAGTTCTTGAGATTGTTTCACCTTTTGTTTCTTGCTGCACATTTCTCTGGCTTCAATCGTTATGATGAATTGGTGCTGATATTTATTTTTTGGAGTATGCCTTGAAGTCTAATTGATTGTAATTGATCTTTGGAGCCCAATCGCTGCAATCTGAAGGCTGGATGGAGAATCTCACAAGTCATGTCTTTCTCTGGCCACGGCTATGGTTATTGATGAGAGTTTGCAGCCATCTCTCCTATGTTTCTACTGCTGTTTTCGGAGGTTCGGTTTGTTAGTGAATTTTGAAAGTTGGAGTTGATCTTCTGAAGGCTGGAAGGAGAATCTCACAAGTCATGGGCTAAATTATGTGGATGCAAAAGGGATATCTATTTGCGGTCAAGTCTTACATTTGGTCAGCATTCATCTAAGGGATTTGGGAGTTGGGATTTTGTCAGTATTTCCTCGGTTTGCCTGTTGGAGTGTGTTGGAGGGGTGGTTGAGGAGTTGCTTTGGGGTATATTTTGGTGGGAGTTTTATTTCTATGGGTAGTGCTGGTGGTGTTGCAACAGTTGGGGTGTGCAAGGTTGTTGATTTTCTCCCTGGAGGTGCAAAAGCTTGGTGCGGTTTAAGGGTTGTTGTCCCTTTTACCTCTTTTACTTTTATCGTTGACTCCTTGTTAACGTGTTGTTATTTCCCTTTGGGTCCGTGGTGGCAATGTTTTGTCTTGCCTCGGCTCCTTTAAATCTTTGTAATGTGTTTTCGAAGATTTATAAAAATTCTTTTGCCGTGCAAAAAAAAAAATTCAAACACAGGCAAGCAATGTTTGACACACTAGTATATTTCGAATGTGATTTTCCGAAACAACCTTACCAGAGCTCGTATCTAATTACTTCTTAAGGTCATGAAATTCATTGAGTTTTGACGAATTTCATGTTTAAGAAATGGAGAATCACTGAAATACAAATGATTTTCCTTGTCTGCGCATGAAGCAGAAAGACACTTATAAGCAAACGGCGAACAATGTTTATTTTCACAATAGCTATGCATTAAAACTTTCACATCATCATATAAGTGGGCTAGTTGCTTCTAATGTGCCCCCTAAAATAAGAAAAACTCACACACACACACTTGTTCGGAAGAGTCGAATAGAAAAGGAAAAAAAAAAGAACTTTTTTTCTTCTCTCATGGTCTATGAAGTTGAATAGATTGAAGAAGAAGTTCAGATAGGAATTGGAACTTCGACATACCCTTCCAGCATTTTTGTGACCATACTCATGGTAGGTCTTTGCAATGGATTCTCTTGTATACACCAGATTGCTATCATGACCCACCTTTGCAATGTCTTGATGTCACTCATAGCAGTGGCATCACCATCCACTAAAGCATCTAAAGTCCCTTCTCTCAAGCAATCATAAGCCCAATCTGTTAGTATTGCTCTTTCTTCGTCTTCAAACTCTTGTGCAACACTCTTTCTGCAACAAATGATCTCGAGCAACATGACACCGAAACTGTATACATCCACTTTAACTGTCACAGGTACATTTCTGAACCACTCTGGAGCCACATATCCTCGAGTCCCCCTTATCCCTGTATGAGTTCGAGTTTGATTGAACGCTAGGGATTTTGCCAATCCGAAGTCAGAAATTCGTGGTATGAACAATTCGTCGATGAGTATGTTTTGAGGCTTTATGTCACAATGGATTATTGGGGTACTGCATTCTTCATGCAAGTAAACCAGTCCTCTTGCAATCCCCAGGGCTACCTGAACCCTTTGATACCAATCAGGTCTTGGGATGCCAAAGAGGAAATTCGCTAAACTGCCATTGCTCATAAACTCGTACACCAGAAGCCTGTGTGGCCCCTCATAACAATAGCCGAGCAGTTGTACAAGATTCTTGTGATGGGTTTTTCCAATTGTAGTCACTTCGGCTTTGAATTCTCTCTCTCCTTCTTGCGACAACTTGTCCAACTTCTTGACTGCAACTTGAGTCTTAGAACCATATTTGATTACGCCTTTGTAAACAACTCCAAATGAACCCCTTCCAAGTTCTTGCTTGAATCCATCTGTTGCAATTTTTAGCTCTTCAAAAGTGAAAACATGAAAATTTGTTTCAAAGATACTTGTGTTGGGTATGGTATTTCTTGATTTTCTCCGAGGCCTCGAGAAAAACTTCAGAGAAATCACGCCTAGCAACAGAATGTTGAAGAGCCCTGAGCTGCCAAAAAGAAATGACAACCAGAAAACTTTCTTGTCTTTCTTGGAGGTTGAAATGGGATGAGAAGAACCACCCAAAGGAGAAACACTACCTTTCCTCACTTTGATAAAAGATAGTTGATAGACACGCAATTGTTCACATTAGCGCCCCATAATTTATCCTTGCTAAGTCCGTTTATATTGTTACTTGGAGTTTGATACTTGGTTCTTGTGTTTGTAGGTATCCAAAGGCTAAACATGTGAATGGGCTTTATCTAAGGCTTTAAGGCAGAAATTCGAGCGTAGCCCAATCCAAATTAAAGACCCAAGAAGAAAATATGATGCGTACATAGTTGATCGATCCTAATCAATATTAGCCGAATTGTGAATTGCAGTGAATAAGTTGACCGGTTTCATGATTGGTTGCACAAAGAAGTTGATTGGGTGTCAAGAATTTGGGTAGGATTAGAATTGCAATAGGTATATCCTATCAAAGTTGCTGTGCACGTGGTATTCAAAGGCAAGGAGTTGTATTAAACTTAGGGAATTTCTAAGGAAAGGAAACTATTAGCTTATGGATATAGGCGGTGGAATCCATGTATGGGAAAGGAAATTGTGTGCTACTAGGAAACAAACAAAGATCGTTATTCCCTTTCCTTGGGTTCCAGGGCTTGGAAAAATTATATAAAGGGAGTTCTACACATTCGGCAGAGAAAAAGAGGCAGCCAACCGAGAGCCCTGTTCGGATTAACCCATTCTTCCGCATCACGGACGGACAGTAGTAAATTGGAGCAGCGTTTTCTCTTTCGATGGCCAGCTAAATCCCTCTTCTAGGGGGAAGATGAAGCCTCGGTTCAAGTAACTCTGTGTATGTGTAGGTTTTGGATTATTATTTCGAATCGATTGATTAACTAGAACTCTTTTTCATTGTGATCGAATGAATTGTTTTAATGATTTCATTTGTTGAGTATTTGTGTACTAGTTTGCAAATACCAAGTTAATCAATAGTTTTCAATGTTTGTGCTTGGGTGATTGAGATGGGTTATGCTCGTAAGACGGATCGTGCCACTGGACAGTCCGTGAAAGAGACGGGTTGTGCCAGCGAGACGGTCCGTGCTATGGGATAGTCCATGCCTGTTGGCAACACAATTATTTTCTAGACGAATATCGATAGGATTTGCAAGTCCTAGCAATATTCTTTCATGATTCGAAATTTTATTCCTAACCTATACATCACTTAGTTACGTGGTCGGGGTGGATTCGGAACCCTAGATCCTCTCTCCATTAATTTCACCCAATTTATTGTTATTGCTCTTTTTATTTTAGTAATTTACAAAATCAATCACTCAATCTCTTTTTCCGAATTAAAATATAAATTAATCGAAGTTAATGTAATTTAGCCAAATTGTCTCCGCGGATCGACCTCGGACTTGATCACTATTCTTCTGAATAAGGGTTAATTCCTTGCTTTTATAAATATATTTTTGGTGTGAAAAACGACCTACCAAATTTTGGCGCCGTTGCCGGGGACAATTTGCACGGTTGCTTAGTTTCGATTAATTTTTATTTTAATTCTTAGTTTTGGGCTTTTTAATTTTTTTTGTTTGCTAAGTGATACTCAGGGCACAAGCAGCGAAGCATTCAATTGAGCAGGACCAACCAGTGAAAAGCAGTGCCGTACTATAAAAGCGTTATTGTTGCTCACTGTAAGTCCTGCTTCCCTTTTATTTGCTTGTCTCTGTGTATGTTTGGTCGTAGGTCTCAGAAACCCCAACTTCTTCCTCTCAATCTGGATATAGAAAAAAGACGTAGGGTTAAGAGTGAGACTGATTTAGCTTCAATGGGGGATGTTCAGAATGGCGCTAATCCGCCAGGTGGCGTTGATGCGCCTCTTGCCCCACTTCACACACACTTTTTGCCATCATCTTATGCTGCACCATCATGCATCCAGTTGCCACCCTTCACGGCAACACACTATGAGATTAAAACCAGTACACTGAATGCATTGCCCCACTTTCACGGGCTCACTAAGGAAGATCCATATCAGCATATTGATGAGTTCATAACCATAAGCTCCACACTTCAAATTCAGAATTTTCCTAATGAGGTGCTTAAGTTAATTTTGTTCCAATTTTCACTGAAAGAGAATGCTAAGCACTGGCTTAGCACTTTACCCGCGAACTCGATCACTAGCTGGGACCAACTTAAGGATGCATTTCTTAAAAAATACTTCTCCATAGGCAAAACAGTTCATTATCGGAAACTGATTACTTCGTTCCGACAGAATGACAATGAGCCTCTGCACGAGGCTTGGGAGAGGTATGGTAACCTTATTAGGAAGTGTCCGCACCACGACATTCCACAGTGGCAGTTGGTGCAATGTTATTACGATGGGTTGAATTCTCACTATAGGATGATGGTTGATGCCTCATGTGGAGGCTCGTTAATGAATAAAAATGAGCGGTCGGCATGGGAGCTCTTTGAGACAATGAGTGATACCTCCCAGCACCATGCCACTTACCAGCATAGCGATAGGGCAACCAATGTGGCCAGTTCTTCAAAGCCACGAGGTTTGTATGAGGTTAGCCCCTCGGACCACCTCGCGCTTAAGGTTGATTCTCTCACTGAGAAACTTGACCAATTTTTGAGTTTGGGCTCGACTTCCACTCCGCCTCCTCCCACTTTTCAGGAGGCTTGTTCCCTATGTGCTAGTCCAGCCCACTATGTTACGGAGTGTCCAGCGAGAGACCAGTTTCCAGGTTTTGCGGAAGAGCAAGTTCACGCTGCTCAGGGGTACTCTAATGTTCAGAGTTACCCTAAACCGGGTGACCCCTCTAATAACATCTACCACCCAGGTCTTAGGAACCATCCTAATTTGTCGTGGCGACAGCCACAAGACAATGCCCCTGCCCCACAATCTAGGCCATGGTCCACACCGTATAATCCTGCGGCCTATCGTTATGCGAACCATCAGCAGCCACCCCTTCATCGAGCGCCGGCCCAGTCCTCGAGGGACCCTTCCTTTGAGGATAAGTTTCTTAAGGCATTTGAGATGATGACTGCTACCCAACAGCAGGTGAATTCTCATACACAATCCATTGCACGAATGGAGGCGCAATTGGGCCAATTGGCCAACACGATGAACCGCAGAGAGGAGGGTAGGTTGCCTAGTTAGCCAGTTCAGAACCCGAGAGGCCAAAACCAATGTGAGGGGAATCAAGGGACTGATAACTTCCAACAGGCGAATGTTCTCATGTCCCTTCGTAATAAGAGAGAGGTCGAAACCCGACCAGAAAAGCCGAGAGTCGAGGAGCACCAAGCTCCCTCCTCCCCACCTGATTTTGGGGAGGAGAGTTCACATAGTAAGGAGGAAACCCCTCCAATCACTACTTCACCACCCGCCGCCACAACCACGGGCTCCAAGGCACCACCCTATGTGCCTAAAGCCCCCTTCCCTGCTGCCCTAAATGGGCCATCTCCCTACACCAAAAAGGGATCATCTATGGAGGACACTCTTGAGGTATTCAAACGCGTGGATATCAATATACCCCTCCTAGATGCCATCAAACAAATCCCCAATTATGCCAAGTTCC
The DNA here is from genome assembly GCA_020921065.1 of Vaccinium darrowii. NCBI lineage: Eukaryota > Viridiplantae > Streptophyta > Magnoliopsida > Ericales > Ericaceae > Vaccinium > Vaccinium darrowii. The sequence continues at coordinate 19,207,159 of CM037162.1, read as the reverse complement.
TCAAGGACCTCTGCACTCACAAGCGGAAATCTCGGACACATGTGTCCAAAAAGGTCCTTCTCACCGAGCAAGTGAGCTCCGTTTTCCAGTCTGTCACACCTCCTAAGTTACAAGATCCCGGCACTCCTACCATTGCCATAGTCATAGGTAGTCATGTCATCGAGCGAGCACTTTTAGACTTGGGGGCTAGTGTCAACTTAATTCCTTACTCGGTGTATGAACAATTGGGACTTGGGGAGTTGAAACCCACGACGGTGACCCTGCAATTAGCTGACCGATCCATTAAGGTACCGCGTGGGGTAGTTGAGGACGTTCTTGTCAAGGTCAATGACTTTTACTTTCCTGCTGATTTTATAGTCCTTGACACGGAACCGGTGCAAACCCTCAAAAAGCAAACTCCTATCATACTTGGCCGTCCGTTCTTGGCGACGGCCAATGCTAATATTCATGTGAGGAGTGGGGAGATGGAGGTGACTTTTGGAAACATGACGCTTAAGCTCAATGTTTACAATCCCACAAAGCACCTGAACGTGGAAGAAGACTGTTTTGCAGTCGACGTTAGTGAGGAACAAGTGACACAGGAGTCTAGTTTACACAAGGAGGTTAGTAACTTTTACAAGATTCTTAGTCTGGATAATAATTCTTTCACTAATTCCAGTTGTGATGATTCTTTAGAGACTTACTTATCTCACTGTGGTGATAATTTTGCACTTGATGAGTCTATTGAGCAAATCAGGTCATTGGTGGACTCTGCTCCTTGGTCACGTATTGAGGAGTGGATATCTAATGTGGAGTCACTTCGACCTTCTTCATTATCTCCACTCTTGATCGTCACAGAGTCATCTAACTGTGAGTTGAAACCTTTGTCACCCAATCCTCGTGTTAAATTGTTGGGGCCAGTAGAAATTATGTCGACTGTTCTATCTACGCATAATGATCAGTCTGAACAGGATAGGGTAATTGATGACACTGGACAGTGCATCAAAGAACCAGTGTGCAATTTTATCTTTGGATTAGAGCCCCTGGGTCCAACTCATAGAATTTTGTTAGAGGTACTTTTGTACAAGCAAACCTTCCCTTGGTATGGTGACTTCACTCGTTTGGTGACTAGAGGAATAATTCTGACTCAATTATGTGATCTATTATTTTTCATTACAATGGAAGCGTCAAATTATATCTTTTGGGATGATCCATCTCGTGTGAATTTTAAACGGAGCATTAAATTTTCTTTGAGTATGGGGTGTGCGGTGAATCGTGACAAGTCTAGGAGACTATAAATCCTTGGAGTTTGCGACAACTCCAGTGTTAGCCGTGCTCGAACGGCTATCAATGGTCCGGTATAGCCACCTAATTTCTAGCCTTAAATTTGTGTGTCTGGGTTTCTAACAATCTTATTGCCGTGTCTCGGATAGTCATAAAAGACGATTGGCTCTGATTTCTTTAAGGAAAAACCTTGAGTGATTTAACCTGTTGAGTCGTGACTTACCCGGGATTGTTACGATGATCTTCTCTACACAAATTTAAGTGAGGAATTAGGGAGAAAAGTAGTACCCGTGCCTTTCGCGTGAAGAAAGTGGTGGATTTTATTGCTTTCATACTGATTCCTTTTGCTTTAAGTTGTGATTTGTTTATTTTTCTTTATTTTGTGTCTGTGAGGACTAACACATGCAGGTTTCATGGTTCAAGTTGGGGGGCCTCTTGCCTGCTCTGTTTTTCTCTTGTGTTGTTCGCTCGTTCGAGGTGATCTCTTTCCTCTCTCTTTATTTCTGTCCATATCTTTTAGTGTCTATGCGTTCAATGAGGACATTGCACTATTTAAGTTGGGGGGAGGGATTACTTTGCCACTTGTTTATACTTAGAGTCTTAAAAAAAAAATGAAAAAAATAAAAAATAAATAAAAAAAAAGTGGGATCTTTTTACTTGTAATTGAGACTTGTTGTGCTTACTTGTGGGTACTTGAGTTAGGGTGTATTGCCTATTGCTTTGTTATACTTCGTGTGCAATGTTAGTTCCTTTTGCTAGCTTATTGTTCAAAGTGGACCACGGCGCTTATGCATAGCACTATTTCACCGCACATTTGGGCTTTGATCACTTGTGAACTATTGAGATGATTGCTTTTGATGGCTAGATTAGTGGAGACTTATGCCCATGTGAGCTTTCGAGCCTTACTTTCCTTGGAGTGGTGTCAAATAATCTCTTGTTTGTCATAAAAAAAAAGATAAAAGCGTCATTGTTGTGATCTCATTATTTTTGTTGCCAAGTCTCGGAATTGCATGCATATCATATTATCTTATTGGTTTCGGTTTGAACGGTTGAATCACCCCTTGGAAAGGATTATAGGCAATTTTTGACACTTTTGAGCCGGTTCGTTTCTTTGAAACATAATCATCCCTTGTAAACCATTTTGGGCCTCCTACATTTAAGCCTTTCTCTTGTTAAGCTCTATTACCTATATTGTGTCTTGAGAATGATAAATTTTGTGGGAATTGATCCTTGAGAAGAAGGGGGTGAATTGAAAAAAAGAAAAGAAAAAATGTTGATTGGCGGTGTTTCTCCCACTATTTGAAAAGTAAAAAAAAAAAAGAAAAAAAAAAGAAAAGGAAAAAAAATTGAGGATGGCAACTTAAAAAAAAGGGTTGAAACTTGAATTTGAAGAGGGGGAACACCAATTTATTTCATTGTGAAGAAATGGTTGATTCTCATTGTGGCTTGTGTCGAAAAGGTTGGAAAGTGAGAAATTATGTTACAAAGAGGGCGCACATTGTTAAATATGCCCTATGTGAGTTATTATTAGCCCATTCTTAGACACTTGAACGTCTTACCTAGCCTTGAAACATCTTCCTCTACCTGACGATATAACCAGAAATAAAGTCCTATTTGATCCTAGGGGTGACGGGGTGTGGTTTGTGGATTGATTGAGCATTCCGACATTTGGCATTTCATTCATGAGATCATGTTTACTTTAAAGAGCTTTCTTTTCGTGTCATCGTGTGCAGATACTTTGCTTCCATTTACATAACTTCCAACCGCACACATGAGAGTACATAAATGCACCTAGTTTCAAGTGATTTTATTTGTTGAGTGCATGACACAGTGAGAATTGAAGTCGAGACTCGGTCCGGATAGAGCGATTAATCATTGTTCACTTGTGATCGAGGCTTATACCACACACACGCTATGATTAGGTGTCGGGGTCTATCTTCTCGATTTGTTAGCATTTGGAACTCTTGTTGCTTGTCTAGTATCTTTGTGGTGGCTTACCACCTTGGTTTGAAGTATCTATAAATTGCATGACAGGTTTTGGATTCTGTGCGAAAGGATTCACAATGTTTTGTGGGTAGTCATTGCTAAAAACCCTCACGAGATGTCACTCGTCCTACCGGGGCTGCTTGGGGGTTTAAGGACTCTATCTTTTTCATTCCAGTTGTTTAGATTAGTTTAGTTTCTGTTTTATTTTTGCTTTGCTAGGGACTAGCAAAGTGTAAGTTGGGGGGTGTGATAGACACGCAATTGTTCACATTAGCGCCCCATAATTTATCCTTGCTAAGTCCGTTTATATTGTTACTTGGAGTTTGATACTTGGTTCTTGTGTTTGTAGGTATCCAAAGGCTAAACATGTGAATGGGCTTTATCTAAGGCTTTAAGGCAGAAATTCGAGCGTAGCCCAATCCAAATTAAAGACCCAAGAAGAAAATATGATGCGTACATAGTTGATCGATCCTAATCAATATTAGCCGAATTGTGAATTGCAGTGAATAAGTTGACCGGTTTCATGATTGGTTGCACAAAGAAGTTGATTGGGTGTCAAGAATTTGGGTAGGATTAGAATTGCAATAGGTATATCCTATCAAAGTTGCTGTGCACGTGGTATTCAAAGGCAAGGAGTTGTATTAAACTTAGGGAATTTCTAAGGAAAGGAAACTATTAGCTTATGGATATAGGCGGTGGAATCCATGTATGGGAAAGGAAATTGTGTGCTACTAGGAAACAAACAAAGATCGTTATTCCCTTTCCTTGGGTTCCAGGGCTTGGAAAAATTATATAAAGGGAGTTCTACACATTCGGCAGAGAAAAAGAGGCAGCCAACCGAGAGCCCTGTTCGGATTAACCCATTCTTCCGCATCACGGACGGACAGTAGTAAATTGGAGCAGCGTTTTCTCTTTCGATGGCCAGCTAAATCCCTCTTCTAGGGGGAAGATGAAGCCTCGGTTCAAGTAACTCTGTGTATGTGTAGGTTTTGGATTATTATTTCGAATCGATTGATTAACTAGAACTCTTTTTCATTGTGATCGAATGAATTGTTTTAATGATTTCATTTGTTGAGTATTTATGTACTAGTTTGCAAATACCAAGTTAATCAATAGTTTTCAATGTTTGTGCTTGGGTGATTGAGATGGGTTATGCTCGTAAGACGGATCGTGCCACTGGACAGTCCGTGAAAGAGACGGGTTGTGCCAGCGAGACGGTCCGTGCTATGGGATAGTCCATGCCTGTTGGCAACACAATTATTTTCTAGACGAATATCGATAGGATTTGCAAGTCCTAGCAATATTCTTTCATGATTCGAAATTTTATTCCTAACCTATACATCACTTAGTTACGTGGTCGGGGTGAATTCGGAACCCTAGATCCTCTCTCCATTAATTTCACCCAATTTATTGTTATTGCTCTTTTTATTTTAGTAATTTACAAAATCAATCACTCAATCTCTTTTTCCGAATTAAAATATAAATTAATCGAAGTTAATGTAATTTAGCCAAATTGTCTCCGCGGATCGACCCTCGGACTTGATCACTATTCTTCTGAATAAGGGTTAATTCCTTGCTTTTACAAATATATTTTTGGTGTGAAAAACGACCTACCAATAGTGCAGTGTCTACTCTCCCATTAGACATAGGCAGTCTCTTCTTCCAACAAAATGTGCCATTGAATGTGGCAACAGCACAATTACAATCCTGCAAACAAGCTTGTCCACATTGTGATTCATTGTAAGGTCCCAAAATGTCATAATCTCCGGATGGGAAATTAACGTTAGGAACCTGTGTCATATCATACAAGTCTTCCGCGTTGCTTGTTCCATTGTCTACTCCACAATCTGGAGGGAAATCAGGTCCGCATCCACCATATTCGTTATTCGGATCGATCAATGAAAACCCAGGTGGGCATTGGCAACTAGTAGCGGCACCATTTGCCGTGCAGTAGCTGTTGTACCCACATGCACCACTACCCACGAACGCATTAAATAGATCCAAACATATATTTTCAGGAATGTATCCTACAACTGACCAGCTTTGGTTGCCGGATGAATTGGTCGCACAAGCATATTCCCTGAAAACACCGTCAAATTCCAGAGTTGCTCGATAATAGTTGTTTGAGTTCGGAAAGATATCTGGCCAGAGTTGGACAGTCAACCCATTCCTTAATAGAATGTAAATGTCTGCGGATTGACTGAAAACCAACTGAAACCCAGATAGGGACGAATTAGAGTTTGCCGTTCCACTACTGTAGTAAAAATTATATAGGTATTCTGTTGGCCAGGCGACAGGATTGAGCTGGAGAGATCCATTATTCATTAAATGGAGCTCGAATCTTCCTTTTGTATAGTTGGTTTTAGACAGCTTAGAATACAACATGCCACCCAGTGGCAGTATTTGGGTGGGTAAAATCGTATCCGTGGGATAATCAAAACTTTGCCACACATACACACCTGTACTATTCCCTGAAAGTACGGAATTACCTGTGTCGAGCATGGCGCCGAAGTTGATGGTGGTATTTGGTTGTGCCGTCCATATTGTTAGGCCGTTGCGATCGGTTAGAGTGAGCCCATTCGCTGTGAGTTTGATGTTTGATCCCGTTTGCACTGGACTAGTTGTGTTTGCGTGCCAAACGATGGTTTGATCGGGTATTTGAGCGTACCATATCGCAAGCAAGAAGGTGTTGGTATTGTTAAGTTGTCGGAATCCGAAAGCGAAATCCCCTGAAGGTGAAACCCATGATGGGTTATCGTCTGTGGTGGAAAGTGATGAGCCCAAAGTTACGTTAGACGCAGCAAATAAGGGCAGAAAGGGCAAAAGGGAGAGGAAGATGAAGAGGAGAGGGATAGCAGAAGAAGCCATTGTAGATGTTACTCTAACTTGAGAGAAGGTTTAATACGGAATGAGGTAGGTTATTAATGGATGGTGATTGCGTCAGAGAAAATAAATCTAATTAGATTACTATTAAGGGTAGGCTTTAGTTTGTTATTTTATTTTATTTTATTTTGTCTTTTTCCTCTTATCATTGAATTTTGGACACCAAAGCAACTACCTAATCAACGAGCCGAAATCCACAAAAAAGAGTTGACTTGTCAATTTTAGTTGTCGCCTTGAACTACGAAAGTTGTATATGGGGGAGTGTTGTCCCTTAAAATAGAAGAGTTAGCGTTGTTTTGACGCAGCGGAATTCACGAGAAACTAGTTGCGTATTAGTTCAAATGAAAATAGGTCTCGAATCCACGAGGTTCTTGAATCCACACGAAGAAAGAGAGATACTCTGAATTATATTTGATTAAAAGCTGTATAATAATAGAGGTTACATGCTCTTTTATAGGGCAAACTAGCAAACCCTAGCAAAACTTACCTAAAAATAAAGTATCCCGAAAATTGGAAAAACTCCCAAAATTGAAAACTAGAAAGAAAAATAAGATATTCCCAATTGGAAACAACGTAAACGGAAGTACACGCTAAGAGTAATTCGAAATCTAATTATTACCTGAAATAGCAAAATTACTAAATTGAAGGCCTAAACGAATGAATTTGGCTAAAATCCACCATCAGTCAAGATTAGGGTGGTGAGTCTTGATCGTAACGCGATTCTGCTTCAGCCTACCAAGTTTGGGCCTATTTCGGGCTAGTCGATAAATTGCCGAAATTGGCAATTTTCAATTAAAAGTTGTTTGGACCTCTTAGGCTTTGACTGGTCCAATTGATCGTAGAATTGGACCGCTACTTGTTCTGCATCATGTTTGAAGATTAGTAGCTGTGTTTGTTTTATGACTTTTTTAGATGGACTTGTCAAAAATCATTTGATTCTCTATACAAGTCCTTTTGAATTGATAATTACTTTTCAGTTTTATAATGGGTTTTCCCATTGTAAAAGGCGAGGATGGAAGAATGAGGAAGTCAGGAATTATTTATACTAGTCAATGCAAATTGAACACGAGTTGTGAAAATTCTTTATATGAGGAAGCCAGGTGTAAGGTGGTTTCTTGGGGAGGTTTGGGATTCTATGTTAGGAATTGAAATTGTGGGATGTACCAATCTGCCAACGTTGTAGCACTTGAACAAACTAAATGACGAGAAAAAATATAGTGTCAGTTCTATGAATTGTCTGATGAGGTTTTACTCAGATGGTTTAGCTTTGATCATTGCTTTTGTTTGGTGAGTGCAGATTTTTGGACTGGGGAGCAGCCGATCAATTTGGGCTGATCCCGAGCCATTAAAAGGATCTGGGCTGATCCCGAGCCATTAAAAGGATAACTTCCCACCCCCCTCAAATTCGAGGAGCCGATCAATTTGGATATTTGGTGTACACCAGATGGAGTCTGTCTAACGAGCATCAAAACTTGCCAGGCACTGATCCAGATTTTTTTGCAAGGCATGCGTAAATGGAAATCCCACTCTGTGGATAGCTACTCCAAAAAATAATGCAAATAAATTGGAGCCTCTTCATTGTCACGGAACATGAAAAAGTTTTGAATTGATTTTAATAACCTCAATTTGTTTTCAACGCAAACCATTAATTTTTTTATTGCGTTGGTAGCAGTAAAAATAATCCCAGTGGAGTCGGTTTTTTGCCGTGGTGAAAGCCAGTATTGTTAATATAGTTAAATTAATACATTAGAAGAGGACTTAAACCCTTGACCTCTTTTTTCCTGACACGTAAGGAGTGAGTACACTCCTGATGTCATTGGGCTAATTAAAGGCCTCTTGGCAAGTCCCATTGGAGTCGTTATATATGGGGTAGTATTGTTTGACGATACTTTTGTTTTATGAGTTTTTTGCTTGCAATTTACATGTGCTTTTGGATTGATTATTAATTGACAGTTTTATAATTACGTTATCCTACTGTATAAAAATACAATGCGTGTGGTGAAGAATTCTAGTCAACCTTGAAAACTACAATGCGTGTACTAACATCCTAGCATTTGAAGAAAATATTAATCTGAAAAAAACTGAATAACAAGAAAAATTTACCGCGTCAGTTCTATATTATTGATGCACGAATGAATTGTTTTTTTCTTTGTGATAACCGGATGTCCGGACCATCCTACGTGCAGGCGACTAATTCCAGGGCCTTAGAGGTAACAATTAGTCATAACCCTCAGTGGCTTCAAGAGTTTGATGGCACGGGGAATCGAACATGAAACTATAAATGGGAGCAAACCCCCCAAGTCCCCAAATCAAACGAGGCCTTAGGGTTCACTCTTGAATTGTTTGGTGATGTTTTACTTAGATTGTTTAGCATTGATTATTGCTTGTGTTTGGTGAGTGCAGATTTTTGGATTGGGGAGCAGCCCCTGCTGTAAGCATGTGTCCCTCTGCTTGACAAGCTCTAAGTGAAAAATCTCTTTCCCCAACAAAAAAGTCATATCAGCATGAAGGATAAGGCTAAAATGTATCTGTCGTGCAAGTTAAAAATGGCTAATCTATTCTAATATATAAAGGGGGAGTTCAAGTTTGGTGAGGACAAAAAATGAGGCTGGCTCACATTTTACTATCCCCAAATGGGTATAAAAAGAAACTGTTTTTACACATAACTTATCCTCCAACACTAAAACCTGTAAGGATAGAATGGTAAAACAACAAGCCAAAAACCACCTCGCGTAATACTCCTTGCAGTTACCAACCTAAACAAAACCGTTTGTACTTCCCTTCCTCACCCACAGCATGCCAACGATGCCAAATCCTCCATGCATTACATCCCAATTAAGATCGCATCTTCTTAGTTCTTAATTCATCACCAAGTTCCAATATTAAGATCTCTCATTCGCATCTTCACTTTGCTACAGAACCAAAAAATGCCGTGGCTCCGCTACATCGCTTTGCTACAGAACTCTGCGAAATCCACGTATGACTGCAATTCTGGGTTTATTTGGTAAATTAGTTTTTTACTTCATTAATGTTCTGTTCTTATAGTTGCTTTCTTCATGTACTGCTCTTTAACTTTTCCGCAAAGAATCAAAGAAATCAAATCTCTCTCCCCCTCGGCCGATCCACATTTTCCATATTTTTGTTCTTCATATTTTTCGATTTTCTGTTCTGCATCTTATATTTCTCTTAAAGCTATTGAAGCCTTACGTAAATAAAGAACCAATTCCTATACGGTGCCAATTACTAATTGCCTCCTCTAAAATGCCATTTTAACCTGCCATTGATGGGTACCCAAAGTTGGAAATTTTTCCTGTCAAACCTTTATTATTATTATTATTATTATTATTATTATTATTATTATTATTATTATTATTATGTTTTTTTCAAACAATTTTCAGGCTTCACACACTTTAATGCTAGTTTAATTCTAGAAAAAGCAACAAGAAACAGCTTTTTGCATCTATATACATGCTGATATTCATTTGTATGTTGTCATATACAGGAATGCGAAAGGGAAAATTAATGTTTTTGCTTTGGGATAGTTGTGAAGATAAGAAAACTATGACGGATGAAACGTAAACGAAAAGTCAGATAATTATTTGTTGATCATATTGCGTCTTATTATTGCATTATAAATAACTATTTTTATAGTTATATAATTCCACATTTCTCCAACACTGTTTTGTTAAACTTACATTATCAACTTTAAAATCTATGCAGGCAATAAAGATAGGCTGTTTCCATTATTAGCCAACACTGTATTCGTGGAAAAATTGTCTGCGATGGCGGCGCTAGCACGGTAATGTCTTATTTGATTATGTGCAATCTGTTAAGTACATTGCTTAAATATCTAAAAGATAGCTTATTTCTAAATAAAAAAAAATTACAATGCACACATACGATCAAACAATAAGCCAAGTACTTTTGTGCATACTTTTTTTTTTGTCAAAATTTGACTTGCACATGCATTGCGTGTGCCCCGACCTCTAGTAAAAAGCATGGGCATCATCCGGGGCCAGTGAAAGGATCACTTTTTTCCCGACAAATTCAAGGAGCCGATCAAAATGTACAGTTTGGATATTTCTTGTACACGAGATGAATCCTATCTGATGAGCACAACAAAGCTTGCCATGCCCTTATCCAGATTTTTTGGTATGGCATGCGTAAATGGGAGTCCCTCTCTACGTATCGATACTCCAAAAAAAAATACTCTACAAACTGTTTCATTTGGAAAAGTCCTTCAGCATTAGAACGACCCCAAAATATTTTCCAATACGCACTAAAATCACCCCCAACATGCTAAACATAGTCAATTAGTATTTTTTGTTGGTTCGACGGTTACGGTATTTTGGCGAGTTTATGAATCTCTCGACTAGTTCCTACTTTATTTGTTGAAGGTAGGCCATCCATGATGGGACTATGGGATTCACAAGAAATATCTTTCTCTTGTGGTGTGATGCCAAGAATTGAACCCTAATCAATTGTGTGGGAAGCAAATTAATCAACCACATTAACCCTTGGGGGAATTAGCATTGAATGAATCAATGGTTTGTTATTACGACTATTGCAACTTAAGAAATTGGGGAATTAGCATTGGATAATGATGCCAATACATTATCCTCCATTTTTATTTCTTCTTCATTGAAGTGCAACGCACGTAACCTGTTCGATGAAATGTGTCTTCCAATTTGAGTCCTTCAGACCTTAACACAGGGGGGCTATCCTTTTTGGAGGGGGGAAAAAGGCTCTGACCAATGTATTCCAAACAAACACGATTATTTACAATAAATTTGCACAATTGTTGTTGCTCGTCACACATGGATCGATACAGCGTCCAATAGAGGCGGGGACCTCATGTCTAGTCATATTTTGTTAAAATGTTACTTGCACAATTTTTGTTGCATACCACATATGGATGTGCAGTTGTGGAGAACCCAATTATCATAAGACTTGACAACCATTATCGGAAGGGCAAAAATAAAAAGAAACTATGACAGAATGAGTTAGCTATGCAAGTCCGCTTTTGCATTACTTATCATTCTTTAGGTGTTAAAAGTAAACAAATTGGAATCACTTGGTTGTCACGGCACATAAAAAACGATCACATAATAGTTTTCGATTGGAATTAATAACCTCAATTGTTTTAACTCGAACAATTAAGTTTTAATCGTGTCAGTAGTAATAAAAATTGTTAGATTAGCACTTGGGAACATGAGTCCTCACCTCCTTTCTCTTGGCACCTATGTGCGCTGTTGAGAGTCATCACCGACTCTCCGGAAGTCTCCAGATGCTTCCGGAATGTTCCGGGTTTTACTAGAATATTCCACAATGATCCGGAATGTTCTGGACTCTAGTAGAAGGTTCCGGATCCTATTAGAATGCCCCGGGTTATTCTAGAACCTTCCAGAAACTTATGGAAGGTGATGGAGTCTTCCGGATTACTCTGGAATCTTCTAGACTATGGTAGTATAGTCTAGGTTTCTCTAGAAGATTTTAGTCTTATTCTAGAATTGGCTTGTATCTAGAATATTCTATAGGAGACTATAAATAGGATAGGTGACCTCATTTGTATGTGTAGTGGTGAGAGCACCAAGTGAGTGTACTTGTGTAATATTGTCTTGTGTACAAGTGAAAGTATCAATAAAAGTGTATTGTTTGGTGTGTCCAAACTCAACAATCTGGTATCAGAGCTTGACGGTCAGGGACCAGGAGGAGCAAAGCAATCGGGTGGTCATTCCAAGACGTCGTTTGTGAAGTCACAGCAGAGGTCTGTGAGGAGTGTAGCGATCGGGGACCGTGAAGAGTGTGTTGGTCGGAGATCGTGATTGAAGACGTTGTTGGAAAATAGTGTTGTTGGAGATTGCGAAGCTGCGAGGTTTAGGCACCAGCGAAATGTCGGAGTTTGGCAACATTATAGGAGGATTTGAAAAGCTAAACAATTATAACTATGACTATTGGAAGATGTGCATAGAAGCATATCTCCAAGGTCAAGATCTATGGGAGATCGTTGGTGGCGATAAGATTAGCCAACCAGCAAAAGAAGATATCGAAGCACTGCGCAAGTGGAAGATCAAGGCAGGGAAGGCGTTGTTCGTATTGAGAACGACAGTTCAAAAAGAATTGCTGGAGTATGTTCGGGAGGCTACTACTCCAAAAGAAGTTTGGGATACATTTGCGGCATTGTTTTCCAAGACGAATGATGTTCGTCTTCAATTTCTAGAAAATGAGTTGGCTACGGTGACGCAAGGATCGATGACAGTGAGCCAATATTTCCTCAAGGTGAAGACTCTCTGCAATGAAATCTCTCAACTCGACTCCGAGTCTAAGATCAGTGAGTCTAGGATGAGACGCATTATCACTCGAGGTTTAAGGCCCGAGTATAGCGGTCTCATGGATGCTATTCAAGGATGGTCGACACAACCATCATTGGTGGAGTTAGAGAGTTTTTTGGCGAATCAAGAAACCTTGGTGAAGCAGATGGCTGGAGCAAAAATAAAGAATGATGAAGAGGAGGCCTTGTTCTGCAAGAAGAGGAATGGAGGCTCGAGGTGGCAGAACGCTGCGAAGCCTAAGAAAGTAGAAAATGAAAAGTCAGAGTTTAGAAGGAGCTATCAAGTAGGGGGAGCTTGGTTCAGCAACAGTCAAGGTGATCAAAGGACTGAGGGATATCGAAGGCAAGACATAGAATGCTTCAACTGCGGCAAGAAAGGCCATTACCTAAGAGAGTGTCCCTTTATTAGAAGACCAGTCGAAGGGAATATGGTGATATCGAGTGGTCACCATGAAGAAAGCGATGAAGAGTGGGATGCTCAGGCTAGTTATGTAGTCCTTGGGTTTGAAGAGGAGATTCATGATGAAGAAGAATGGGATTTCGATTCACCATGCGAAGTGTTCACCGTGACTGAAGCATACACCGAAGAAGAGATTGACTTTGACGTACAAGTGGAGGATGAGAACAAGCCGACTAATGGTGAAATGGCAATATGCACTGTTGTCATTGAACCTGATGAGTCTTCCTTCAAAAGAGAAGCTAAAGTTAAAGAATTTGACCACATGTTTGGAGAAGAGCTGAAGATAGTCGGTGTGACCGAGAATGGCCAAGGTGGTCAAGAAGAGACGATCATAAAGAATTCAGCCCAGTTGCAAGAGAAAATGGGGGAGCTGAGAAGACAAGAAGAATATACAAGAGTGTGGCAAGAGGATGCCGACGACAAGATAAAAGAAGCTCACCCAGTTCAACAGAGAAATGATAAAAAGGATGGGCAATTGCTAGGGAAGCCAACAAGCAGAGAAAAGCCCCAGAAGAATTATGCAAGTGATGGAACCAAGAAGCAATCAACAATCTTCGTGGAAGGATCACCGGAGTGGAAAAAGATACTTCAAGGATATGAAGCAGAGTCGGTGCTGAGGGGGAGTGTTGAGAGTCATCACCGACTCTCCGGAAGTCTCCAGATGCTTCCGGAATGTTCCGGGTTTTACTAGAATATTCCACAATGATCCGGAATGTTCTGGACTCTAGTAGAAGGTTCCAGATCCTATTAGAATGCCCCGGGTTATTCTAGAACCTTCCAGAAACTTATGGAAGGTGATGGAGTCTTCCGGATTACTCTGGAATCTTCTAGACTATGGTAGTATAGTCTAGGTTTCTCTAGAAGATTTTAGTCTTATTCTAGAATTGGCTTGTATCTAGAATATTCTATAGGAGACTATAAATAGGATAGGTGACCTCATTTGTATGTGTAGTGGTGAGAGCACCAAGTGAGTGTACTTGTGTAATATTGTCTTGTGTACAAGTGAAAGTATCAATAAAAGTGTATTGTTTGGTGTGTCCAAACTCAACATACGCTACTAATGCTGTTGGGCCAAAACCCTCTTGGCAATCCCACCGGAGTCCCCTTCAGGTTTTTTTTTCCCCCTCTCATGTATTGGCTTTTTGAAAACACGGAAATGAAAGTAATTGAAGCGTTAAAGTTTGCCGTGCTTACAATTTTGGAGCTGTCGGTGGAATCGAGTCCAAGGCTAGAAACCAAAAAGACCCCCAAAATGGTTTTACATAGTATATGGTTTAGACTCTTTAGACGAAGTGAAAATGGTTTTGCCTCAGGTTTTGAAGGACTGAAGCAGCTTTCAAGGTGGGTAGATTCTAATCAAGATTTTGCCAAAGCCCAGATAATATTAATAACAAAGTTTATTATGTAACAGGTGACTTGGCCGTCACCATATAGCATCTTTTTTTTTTTTTTTCCCTTGCTGTATCTTTATTATCAATGAAGTTCTTTCTCTTCCACAGAAAAACCAGTGACTTGGCAAATCCCAATTCTCGAAGGAATTTGATCTCTAATCTGTATTAGCTTGAAATCTTTCCATAATCCTGTTTGCTGAAATCACAAAAGGAAAATCCAAATCTCGAATACTGGTTTCGTAGAACTGTTTAATCAAAGAGCAATTTGATTTTCGGAAATTGATTTTAGGTTCGTGACCATTGGTACATACTTCCTCCATCCCATTTTCTTGGCCCATGATTCCATTTTTCATTGTCCCAAAATATGTCCATTTTGCCTTTTCAATGGGCAAAATTGGATAACATTTCCTTTTTTTTTTTTTTTGGCCCTTTCTTTTGAAGTCACCATCAACATTGAATATTTGAAATACTACTTCTTTTCGACTTCATAATAGATGTCAAATCAAGGGTATGGTGGAAAATTAAATTCTTTTTAATTTCCAATGATGATTGCGTGAATAGTTGAATTTCCCAAAAAGCCCAAACATTGTGAGACGGAGGGAGTAATGAAATCAGTAACAAGATACATAGATGGTTGACTTAGCCGGAAGGTGAGAGAAGAATTTGATGTCTTCTCAATAAACCGAAGCAGACGTTAGAGAAGAGGGGGAGGGGGATGATAAAAATTGGACACACCTAATTGATAACTAACCAACCAGGACAGTTGGTCTAGTAGTTGTGTAGCAGTACAAATAATTGTGATATTGCGAGTTAAAATCTTACGGAAAGAAGTTTGATACCCATTGTCATTGGTTGGATGGGGTTAATTTCTTCTGTTTTATGACCCAAAAAAAAAAAAAAATTTGATGAGCAATTGTTAGCTAGGGGCAAACTTCACTTTGACCCACTGTGGTATAGGTCATTTGCAGATTGTCCCCCTACTGTTCAATTATTGCCGCATTACCTCCAGGTGGTATGTGGACCAAAGACCTCGATTAGTTAAGTTTTCCATCCACATTGACAGAATTTTTGAACCACACTTCCCTGTTCTGAGAGTGTGAAAGAAAAATCCAAATAAAAAATAGTTTCGATCCTTACCCTCATCTTCTTGTAGCTTACCTTTACCTCCATTTGTTTCCTATTTCCAGTCTTCGAAAGAAACGTGATGAAACAACACAAAGAAAGAACTGGCCACCGATCCTTTTTGAATTTCAAAAAGAAGAAGGTAATCTGCTAGAGATTGTGTAGTTCCTATGATTCTCTCGTTTTTCTGCAAGGGAAGTATGCCACAAGATTAGAAAAATCAAAGGCATGGGCTTGGCACACTAACAGTAATTTTTCAAACTTAACATACATGTGCATATTGTTGGAAAAATTATTGCGGCAATTCACAGAATTCCAAAGAACAATTTCTATTATAATGAATTACAAATTACGACAACAATTACATAATCAAAACCAGTAAGGAAGACAAACAATATTGGAGTATTCGAAGAGCTGGGTCCCATGTAATTACGGTCTCCTTAAAACAGATTCACCGCTGATTGAGGGTTGTAGGTTGAACCGTGTCTATCTCCTAGGATAAAACGGTTGGACCATGAACTATGGAACACCTTTGATCAACGCCTCGGCGAACTGAACTTAGCTTGTCTTTCACAAATCTGTATTACTATGAGGGATGTGTACGCTGGCGTGCATAGGTGTATGCCTCTATATCTTTTTAATACACAAAATGCTCCTTTTATCTAATACCAAAGGAGATGCCTCTATAATAATAGAGGTGTAAAGGCTTGACTAATCACCAGACAAAGGTGGGACTATAGGTGACTCATCAGTTTATCTTCAGAGTAAATTGCCAACCAAAAAATGTAAACCCCCAACTAACTTCATTCATTATAGGTAAAAATTCCAGCAATCCCCCCATTAATGAAATTAGGAGACATACTGATGTAAATTACCATGCTGAGAGAGAGAGAGAGAGAGAGAGAGAGAGAACGGATAATTTCTGCACGTGATAGATGGCTTTTGGCCTTGTACCTTCCCTTATGATAGCCTATCGAGTTTACCGGCTCACCAGTGGATGGACTTGTCTTGAACTGTGTTGCCGCATTAGTAAACCGATACAACAGACATCACATAGTAACTTCTCCTAACGCAGTTCAGTTCTCATTGTTGTGTTCGTTTTGGCCATGAAAGACATTCTGGTTCTGCAAGTATCTTCTCCAGAATTTCGCCTTCCTAAATTCTCAAAGAAACGGCCCCACTTAATACATACACATGTGACCTCTTGTAATGGATATCTCATTGTACCCTGCCTAGCTCACCAACACAAAGATTCATTAAAAGCCAACGCTTAACCTCACCCTCAAATCACTATTTCAGAAGCATAGGAACAAGCAGTAATGCTTTCCCTCCATAGTAGGGCTGCACACTGATCCGACCCAACCGAGAATCCGGCCGACCCGACCCGAAAAAAACCCGACCCGATACCAACCCGATCAGATATTCGGTCGGAGTCGGGTCCATATTTGAGAAATAATTTATCATTCGGTCGGGTCTCGGGCTGGGGTAATTTTTTTCGGGTGCGCCCGATCTGACCGATTGAGTATTGGTAATTTATTAATTTATTTCGGGAAGTGGGGTTCTCATTTACTGGGGTTCTGATCCATTTGGCCATTTGGGGGACAAAGGGACAGAGAAAAAGTAGAAAAAAAAAAGAAAAATAATGGGGTGACAACTGACAAAGTGAGAGGGAAGTGGGCAGCGGCACAGGGCTCAACAAAAGCTAGCTACTTTTCTTCTTTTCTAGAGAGAAAAAAGGTACTGTACTCTCTTTCCCTCCCTCAACTCAAGTCCTCAACTTTCTCCACCTATTTTCCGTTGAACACGATAAAGGAAGAAAAAACTCTCTCCGGCGTCTCCGCCCCTGGATCTGGCTGTAGATGGCGGTCGGTCGGCCAGCGAGAGAGGGTAAAACCCTAACAGATATATCTGCTTTTCTTCTATCAGAGAGAGAAGAGTTATTTGTTTGTTTTGATTGAAGAGATGATTGGATTTTGGAAATTTCTGAAGCTTGATTTTGTTTGTGTGTACTTTTAGATCTCTTTCTCCCACCTACGTCCCACCGGGATCTGCATACCAAAATGGGAGGTTTGGTATTTTTTTTTTTTTTTTTCGGGGAATGGAGGACCATCAATCCGACCAACCCGTCCGGCCCGATCCGGCCAACCCGATTAACATTCGGTCGGAGCCCGATAGATCTTTCGGTCGGAGTCGGGTCTAGTTTCCTAAATCCGATCACTGGTCGGGTCGGGTCAAATCCGACCCGAACCCGAAAAATCCGACCGATGTGCAGCCCTACTCCATAGTGATTAACTTAAATATAAGCAAATAGGTTCTCTCATTGAACCTCGATCTTGGGATCTCGAGTCAACTAGGCAAGTGGCCTGGGTGACACTAACCAATTTCTCTCTGGTTGTAGGTCCAAGCAAGAAGAGGAGCTAGCACCACCACGTTTTAGAGGAAGAACCTCCATGAATCACCCCAACAACTATTACCAAAAAGTTCATTACACGACTGTGATATTGAAGGAATCCCATTTTACGAAGAGCGGGACTAAATCGCTATTATGTGACCCATTAACTTCTCATAACTCAGTCTAATCCAAAACTACAACATACATTTGCTAGTAAAACCAACTAAATCATTATGGTGCTGCTATATTGTTATAGGGGCAACATATAATTTGAAGGGTCCGTTTTTGGGGAAGACATAGTAAATGAGTCTTTATTGCAATAAGGACATCAACTTTTTCCTTCATGCCAAGAGGACAAATCACCTACACATTCCAAAAATGCCCCCACTAGTCAATGATAGTGCCTAAATCTCCAAACTTAATGAAAGTGCCTAAACCTAAACCCTAGGGTACCTTATGAAAGTTCCTAAGACCCTACGGTACCCTATGAAAGTGCCTAAACCACTAAAACCCTATAATTGGAAAGTGCACCCTAAACCTAAACCATATGGTATCCTATGAAAGTACCTAAAACCCTAGGGTACCCTAAGAAAGTACCTAAATCACTAAAACCCTATAATTGGAAAGTGCACCATAAACCTAAACCCTATGGTACCCTATGAAAGTGCCTAAAACACTTGGGTACCCTATAAAGTGCCTAAACAACTAAAACCATATAATTGGAAAGTGCACCATAAGTGCCTAAATCTAAAATGTCTAAACCCACTATAATCTACCCCAAATAGGCTAACCCCATTAAAATTGAAGCCCAAAATTGAACCCAATCCCAAAATTAAAGGGACAATTAATTTTGTCTCACTTAGGACCCACACATGTGTGTGTGTGTGTGAGAGAGAGAGAGAGAGAGAGAGAGAGATAGTCGGGCATGAAAAGTGGCGCAAGGACCACATGTCGCTTTCAAGGCTGCTGGCGAGAAAGTGACGGGTTGACAGTCAACACCAAGAAGTATTGCATATAAGTGACCTGTCGCTTTCAAGACACGGTGCGCGTGAGTGATGGGCTTCATTAAGGGTATTTTTGTCTAATTTTGTCCTTGAGGTCTCTAAATTTTCCTATTAATGTATTGGAGGCACTAAAATAAGTTAAGCTGAACTAAACACCATTCAAAACCCCAAACTTGGCCTCTAGACCAATTTTCTGTAATTGGAATATTGCAATGTTGGAATAGATGGTGATTGTGTTATCAAAATTGAATATAAGTTGAATAATATTAAAGTTAGGCTTACGTTTACTAATTTATTTGTTTATGGTTGTTTCCCCTTATTATCAAGTCTTGGACAGCAAAGCAACTGCCAGGATCAACGAGCCACGCAATAACGAGTTGACTTGGCAATTTTAGTAGTCGATTGGAACTACTAAAGTTATACATGGGGTAGTTTTTTTTATGATACTTGGCTATGTTTGTTTTATGATGAATTTTTAGGATTGATTTGGTCAAAATTCATTTGCTTGCTATATACATGTGCTTTTGGATTGACTATTAATTGACAGTTTATTAACTCTGTTATCCTGTCGTATAAGACGAGGCGGGGAAGAATAAGAAAGCCAGGAATTCTTTAGCCAGGCACATTGAACCTAAGGGTCCAAATACGATAATTTAAAGGTGGTTTCTGGGAGAGGTTTGGGATTTAGTGGTGGAAATAAAAATTTTGGGATGTACTAACATCCTAACACTTAAATTTTTGAAAAAGTTTATTGTGTGAGTTCTATTGTTCTGATGCACTCAAGAATTGTTTGATGACGTTTCACGTAGATGATTTTTTTTTTAATCCGGGTATCCAAGCCAGCTTGCGCCAGTTGTACATCATTACATGCACATTGACATTTATATCAATAGTTATAGCATAAAACAACTCTCGACCAACTAATTCATGAGTGCATCAAAACAATATGAAAAAAATTAATACGAAATAAATTAATTCAAGCCTCATGAAACAGAAAAAATAACTAAGACCTAGTGATTTTTTGTTGAAAATATCTTAGGTTGAGTGATTTATTTGCATTATTCATTATAAATGAGGAATACCTCTCCTTCTGATTGTTCCATATCGCTGCAAACATTAGCAGAGTAAAAGTCCCAGAGTCAGAACCTTGTAAAAAACAATCATATATATAGATAGGGTATGCCCCCGATCGATGAAGGCTATTACCAACTCGAAATACGAAGAATAAATATGAAGGCTATAAGCGAGCATTGTTTATTTTCACAATAGTTATGCATTGAAACCTTTCACATGATCATATCAAAACTCATGCACAGAGTTGTTCGAAAGATCAGTAGAATTAAAAAGAAAAAATGAAAAAAATCATCTTTCCCACACTGATCATAAGTTGCATAGATTGAAGAAGTTCAGCTAGGAACTGGAACTTCAACATATCCTTCAAGCATTTGTATGACCATACTCATGGTAGGCCTTTGCATCGGATCCTCTTGTATACACCAGATTGCTATCATGACCCACCTTCGTAATGTCTCCATGTCATTCATAGCCGCGTCATTATTATCCACTAAAGCATCTATAGTCCCTTCTCTGATGCAGTCATAGGCCCATTCTGCTAGTATTGCTCTTTCTTCGTCTTCAAACTCTTGTGCCACACTCTTTCTGCAACAAATGATCTCGAGCAACATGATTCCAAAACTGTATACATCCACTTTAACTGTCACAGGTACATTTCTGAACCACTCTGGAGCCACGTATCCTCGAGTTCCCCTTATCCCTGTATGAGTTCGAGTTTGATTGAACAACAGGGATTTTGCCAATCCAAAGTCAGAAATTCGTGGCATGAACAAATCGTCAATGAGAATGTTTTGAGGCTTTATGTCGCAGTGGATTATTGGGGTACTGCATTCTTCATGTAAGTAAACTAGTCCTCTTGCAATCCCCAGAGCTACCTGAACCCTTTGATACCAATCAGGTCTTGGGATGCCAAAGAGGAAATTCGCTAAACTGCCATTGCACATGAACTCATACACAAGAAGCCTTTGTGGCCCCTCATAACAATAGCCGAGCAATTTGACAAGATTCTTGTGATGGGTTTTTCCAAATGCAGTAACTTCGGCCTCAAATTCTCTCTCTCCTCCTTGCGACAAGTTGTCCAACTTCTTGACTGCAACTTGCGTCTTGGAACCATATTTCAATATGCCTTTGTAAACAATTCCAAATGAACCCCTTCCAAGTTCTTCCTTGAACCCTTCTGTGGCAATTTTGAGGTCCTCAAATGTGAAAACATGTAAATTTGCTTCAAAGACACTTGCGTCCTGGACGGCATTTTTTGATTTCCTCTGACACCTTAAGAAAAGAAGTATAGAAATCACGCCTAGCAACAAAATGTTGAAGAGCCATGAGCTACTCAAAAGTAGTGACAACCATAACACTTTCTTGTCTTTCTTGGAGGTTGAAGTTGCAACACTATCTTTCCTCACTTTGAAAAGTGCTAAGGCAGTCTGTAGACGCCCATTAGACATAGGAAGTCTCTTCTTCCAGCAATATGCGCCATCGAATATGGCAACAACACAATTACAATCATGCAAACAATCTTGTGCACACTGTGTTTGATTGTAAGGTCCCACATGCTCATAATCTCCGAATGGGAAATTAACATTTTGAACCTGAGTCATATAATACGAGTCTTCAGGGTTGCTTGTTCCATTGTCTCCTCCACAACCTTGAGGGAAATCAGGTGAGCATCCGCCGTTTTCATCATTCGGATTGATGTATGAAAACCCCGGTGGGCAATGGCAACCAGTAATGGCACCATCTGCTGTGCAGTAGCTATTGTACCCACATGCACCGCTACCCAAGGATACAGTTGTTAGCTCCGCACAAATATTATCAGGAATGTATCCAACAACTGACCAGCTTTGGTTGCTGGATGAATTCGCTGCATAAGCATATTCCCTGAAAACACCGTCAAAATCCAGTGTCGCGCGATAGTAGTTTGAGTTCGGAAAGATATCCGGCCAGAGTTGGACAGTCGACCCGTTCCCTAGTAGAATGTAAATATCTGCGGATTGATTGAAAGCCAACTGAAACCCAGATAGGGAAGAGTTAGAGTTCGCCGTTCCACTACTGTAATAATTAAATTGGTATTCGACAGTATTGAGCTGGAGAGATCCATTCAGGAAAAGGAGCTCGAACCTTCCTTTTGCGTAGTTGGTTTTAGAAAGCTTAGAATACAATATGCCACCCAGTGGCAGTATTTGAGTTGGTAGAATCGTGTCTGTGGGATAATCAAAACTTTGCCACACATACACGCCTGTAGTATTGCCTGAAAGTATGAAATTACCCATGTCGAGCATGGCGCCAAAGTTGACGGTGGTATTTGGTTGTGCCGTCCATAATGTTAGGCCGCCGGGATCACTTAGAGTGAGCCCATCAGCAGTGAGTTTGATGTTTGATCCTGTTTGCACTGGACTAGTTGTGATTGCATGCCAAACGACGGTTTGGTCGGGTATTTGAGCGTACCATATTGCAAGCAAGAAGGTGTTGGTATTGTTAAGTTGTCGGAATCCGAAAGCGAAATCCCCAGAAGGTGAAACCCATGAAGGGTTATCGCCTGTAGCAGAAAGGGATGATCCCAAAGTTACAATAGAAGCAGCAAATAAGGGCAGGAAGGGGAAAAGGAAGAGGAAGAAGAGAAGAGGGATAGCAGAAGAAACCATTGTAAGTGTTACTCTAACTTGGAAGAAGGTTGAATACAAAATGAGATTGGCTACTGCACTTTTTAGGCAATTCGGATTACCTCATATATAATCATGGGGGCCGGAATGACTTTTAAAGAATCAATAGATGATGATTGCTAATTTACTTGTTTATGATTTTTCCTCTCGTTATCAAATCTTTGACAGCAAAGCAACTTCCATTTTTGCTCAGGCCGTTAAATGTGCAGTCGGGCGGCAGATGATGTTGATTGTGGAACGAAGTGCAGGCTAATATATGAACCGAAGTATTAAAAACTCTGTTAACAGATTCCATCCCTTCTTTTTCCAAAGAAAAAATTAATAACTAAAGAGGTTTATATAATACTCTTATCCTAATATGTGAGTTTTTGTTATTATTGTTTAGAAAGCAGACTAACCAGAAGAAAAGTTGGTCGTTTTCTTCTATCCAAAAACTTATCTGCAAATTTTTTTACTGTGTTTTATCGTCTTTAGTGATTTTCCTATTTATTTTTACCTTTTTTGGTTTATATTTCGTACCTCTACCTAAAAATGTAAAATCCTCTAACAAAAATTCACTAAAAATAACAAGTTCAAAAAATTCAAATGGCCAAAAAATAAAGTAAAAGTCGGATAATTTTTTTTTCCCGTTTTAGTAGTAAATTTTTCATAAGTTTTGCTAAAGTTTTTAGTTTTAAATGTGTCAATTCAGATTACATTCAAAAAGTAAAAAGTTTGTTTAAATGCTTTAAAAAACTTGACTAAAGACGAAAAAAATACTCAACCATGTACAATTTTTTTTTTTTTAATCTCAAAAACTCATCCCTAGTAACATAACTAAAAACAAGATTTCTTTAACTTTTTAGTTTTGTGGATAACATAAAAGAATAAAATAGGACGATTTAACAAATATTTTTGTTAACAGTATTTGTAGAACATTGGGCCATATATATACTTTTTATAGAGGTCTTGAAGGAAAAAATCTACTACCACTTCAAAAAATATGAAGCCTCCAAATGTTTCCCACGCCTTTTCCTTCCAAAAATACCCTGCAAAGCTTTTGGAATAACTGACCCACCCCAATTTACAAAATACGCTTACCCCAGCATCTTTTCCCATGGTGCACGTTTCGTTGTGTGTAGTTTCCAAATGACACCCATATGTTCTAAAAGGAAGTAACCCCCAACTTCCGCGCCTCCAAAAACAAGCAGTGAATACAACTCCCATTTGTACAAAAAAAAGTACAAAAGAGAAAAGAATACATCTCCAACCCCAACGCCTCTAGAGTCACTTCCACCGAGGACCCTTGCAATGCTTTGAATTTCTTCGTCTGCCATTACCATCGCATGGAATCTCCTCCGCTCGCAGCTTTTATCTTCTACACACGGTAAGCATTTCCTAAATGTCTAAATGTAATGCTGTTTTTAGATCATGGTAGATTTTGCCACAACAAATACTTATTGCACTTAAGATATTTGATGAATTGCTTGGAATCAACGAATCCAACTCACCATGTGTCTTAGATTAGATACGAGAGTACTCATCTCACTTCCCCTGAGTTTCAATCAGCTCAAAAGCATATTGCTCAGTGTCCGAAACTCATTGACTCATGATCATCATCAGTCCATGATACTGTTACATTTAAGAATTGATAATTTTTTTTTTTGTGCAAGAACGATTTTTTCAAGACATTATCATATTCTTTGAAAGGGAAAAAACTGTGTAAGGCTTTTGATAAAAATGCCTTCTCAATTTTGAGTATTAGTGGCTTTGGCTTACAATCTTCTCCTATGTGTGCATGTGCACGTGTTTCTGGAAAAAGTGGTACGTCCTACTTAATTTGAGAAGGATTTTATTTCTAATAGGTGTCCTACTACTACATTAAACCACAACGCATATGAGCCTGCCACAACATAGACCATTTACCAAAACAAAACATGGTGTAGAATTATAGATGTGTAATTTATATGTGTTTATGTACTGGCTTTTGATCTTACTAAAGTTCCAAGGTTTTTGGATGAATCCATGTTTCTACTTGTGCGGTTGACATGATTATTGTTCATTGCCATCTGAGAGGTATAATTCTAGAAGATATAGCACCGAAAGGAAACATCAACTTTGATGTTCAGAAGAAAATGGAAAGAAAGAAGGTTTGGATTGGTTAATCATTACTGAGTGTTTCTTACATTAAGTGTTGTGCTATAGGAATAACGGACACATTTTTTAAGGTGTGTTCAACAATTTTTCAATTCAAAGTTCTAATAGATTTTTTTGAACGATGTAACAAGATCTAAAAAATCGTGTTCGATGTTGACATTATTTCAAGAATAGAAAATTTTTATTGTGTAGATTTTTTTAGTGCTTTAAGAGTACATTTGGTTGACGATTTATTGGTTTTTATCTTCGCTGTAATAGGTTAGGTAGCAATGATGAGAAGATATTGTAGAAGTGGGCCAGAGATCAAAATGTTGAATTGTAGCTATTAAGCGTATTATTTTTCTCGACCCTTTGATTGAAGGTTGGATTGGGATTAGGCACCATCATCATGTTTTGCTCAGATGTTTTGTAGGGAATAGGTAACTGGGTGGCGAATTTTAAAGACTTCATAGTCTATTAACTCAAAAGGAAAGTTTTCCCAGAAGAAGGCTATCAAAAGGAAGGAGACTTGAAGTTTGTAATCCACATTTTAGAGGACCATTTTGAGATATTGTTTAGTGGGTTGGATAATTGTTCTTTTAGAGATGGGTAAGAGGATATGCCACCTTGGAAATGGGATTAAAAGGTGTGTTGTTTTTTTGAAATTCTTCATGTGAGAAGTACGGAGCTTCTGTAGACTATCCAAATCCACGAGTTCCTTGATTGGAATGGTATGATCCATTGGTGATCTATTGGTGTTCTACCAACATGCAATGAGGAATAGAATTGCACCTATTTGACCCCTCTCCATTTTCTCCATCCTTCAACTTATCCCACAACTTAAATTTCATTAACTTCATACTTTTTCCCAAGTTTTTCCTTAGTGAATGGCCATAGGTACTGATTAGTAGGTTGTAATATTTTCTTTTTATTGCATTGTGATGCTTAAAAAAGTTTAACATTTTTGAAACTCTGTTTTTGTGATGCTTTCTTTACCTAATCAAGTATTTCCTACAAAGAAATTTTGTAGATGGGAGGGTGGTGATATTGCAAGCGTTAATGAGTCTACACAAAACAACGCTTGACTTCAAAAGCGGGTACCAGCTAAACTAAGAAAAGTATTCCTCTCTCTGTGAGAAAAACATTCCTAGACTCCTCAAGGCTGTATCGTGAATGACTAAACAAGGCTGCTTCTTTTGAGTTATAAATCATTTTAGTAGCAGCTTAGCAATGAGCACAAGCTAGCTTCTTTATCTACAAGATTATACTTCCAGGCCACCTAGGAATGCTATCCTTCGTCATTCCAGATGTAGAGGCAACATTACCGGGAAGCCAGTTGGGAAATCATTTTTCCATTCTATATTCCCTCTGTTACTTTTTCAATCAAAATCCCCTTTACAATTCCAAATTGAAAAATTTATTTTGCCATCCCATACAAAAAAGATTGTTATTATCCCACCCCATGTGTTTTGAAATTTTATGATTTCATCATGTAAAATCATTTTCAGACGATTGTGCCCTTATTAGGTATTAAATTAATATATATGTTAATAATCTATTCAATAGGACTAAAAAATCCCGAAATCATTGTCATCCTATAACAGTCCCTTGACTGGTATCTTTTAAACGTCTATTAGGAAGACTAAAATCACGGTTTTCAAATCAAAGTGATATCTTTTGCTTTATTGGATCAATGTAGCCGATTGGTTTCCTTTGTTTAAGCTCCATTTGAATTTCAAATGGTCTAATCCTACTCAATACTAGATCGGCTACTTATACATCAGAACCACTTTGAGCATTCATGTTCGAATAATCCAAATAATTCAATTCATCACGCCAGTCGTGGGATCCGGAATTCAACAATTCCTCAAGCGATTCGTCAATTAAGTAATTTCGTCGGCATCAAAAAAGGTATTATACATCATCATTGTATGGATTTTTTTTTTCCGTGATACAATTGTGGTTCATGAATCCCATTTCGATGGATGAAAGATGAAGAAATCATTATCACACGTTAATACAACAGTGACATTTTTCGCACAGAAATTATGATATTCTATTTCACCACATTTGTCACACAGAAAATATGATATCCTATCTCATCATCATATGTTAATGTTGCCAATTATTTTCGATGCAGTTTTTTGGTTGGTGATGGAGGAAGAATCGGTCCTTGTTTCCAAATATGGTGACAAAATTTTTGTTTCCTCAGAAAAGTTCGAATGGTGATTTTTTTTTTTTTTGCGTGGATGTCTTATTTTCCTCGCCAATACCATCTCGCTAAAGAGAATTCGTGAGGAATTCTCAAAATTCCTCTTTAATTCTTCCAGCAAAAACAAGGCACAAAATTTTTATGTGCGCGGGAAAAGAATTTTGGGAGGAAATAAATTTTTTCCTTGCAAAATGGCAGTAAACATATTGCAATGAATTGTTTTTGTCACAAAAAATTGGTTATTTGCGAGGAATTTACACTAACCCATGCAACAGTGATCCATTAATAAACCATTTTAGAAACAGTGCTCCAAAAAACCATAACTTACAGTAACCCATGCGACAGTGATCCATTAAAAATCGCTCCATTAAACATGCGATTATAATAAACCATAACTTCACGTCCAAATAACATAAAAAATGGAAAACCAGTGCTCCATCAGAAACATACAACCTAACACACTAACAGACAAAGAAAACCATAATCCCAGTTCAAATGTAATTGTGCATAAATCTGGTACATTAATTAACCATTAAAAACCCCCAAACCCCCATGGTTCAATGATACACCATCGCACTTATGGATCCAACGAAAAATGGAGACGGAAATCTTCGAAGCATCACAGCGAAAACCACAATTTAATTGTGTCTAAATTTTGGTATATTAATAAACCATAAAAAATCCCGAAAACCCCCAAATATACTTCCCAAAACCCCCTAAACACTACACCAATCGATGCATTAAAACCAATATGATCAGAGAAAACCATAATCTCAGAACAATATTAACCATTATTAATCCCCAGAACCCCCTAAATATACTACCCAATAGACTTATGGGCCATTGGTGGGGACGGAAAACACGTAGACTTGTTAGTGCTTTATTCCGATGATCAAATTGGCAGCCATATCATCTTTCCATCCATCCCGTAGCAACCCGATTTCGACTCATCTGCTTGGTCGGACGACGCCTGAGTAACGGGATGGTGTGGTCTCCGGCGATATCGGGTGGTGGGGTGGTGTGATGGGACGATTTGGGTAGTGGTTAGGTTTCAACCGATTTGTCAGGGATTGGGGATTTGGGATTGGGACGGTTTGGGTAATGTAAATCAAATCACCGGAAAGTTAGGGATTACAGGTTGTGGGGTTTTGTCTCTCCGAGAGAGTAGGGATTTGGTTTGGGGAATGGGGGATTTGGGACGACTTTTGGACTGTTTGGGACGGTTTTCCCCTATATAGGTGTGGGAGTGTTTGGGAGGAGTTGGGGATGTGTTTGGGATGGGAAACACACCATAACAATCTACTATCATAAAAGGGGAAAATTGATCCTAACTGTTAATTGATTTTTCCCGGAATTGTGGAAGCACTTTTGGGACCATTATTTTTTCAAAACCGTTCACATAGAGTAGGTAATATTAAAAGACAAAATATTTACACAAGGGCATTTTGGGTATTTTAAAAATTTCGAGATGGGATCATAACTATTCAAATCCATTGGGATGAAATCATAACTTCTTTTTTTTGTACGGGTCCTCTAATTAACTTCCCCTTCCAAATTCAAACACAACATTCAAAGTTCATAACTCTTTCAATCATCGATCTTTTGTAATCTTTTCGAAAATTCTGTTAAAAAAAAATCTTTTGGAAAATAACTTCCAATCCAAAGCGGTTCTTTTTATATATCATGCATTTTTCTTTCCTTGGACTAATTATTTCATCTTTTTACTTTATGATATGAAACTTTCTTTGTCATTTAAAATTAATATATGTTGTGCATTAAAAGATTCCATCATAGAGGAGTTAAATGTACATATCTGCTTTATTTAAAATCGTGTTTATAAAAGAGAAAACTTTAGGAGTTCTCCACGTGCAAAGCACGTGCACATCTACTAGTTCTTTTGGAAAAGAGGAGATATCAATCGCCCATGCAAAAACGAATCCTTAAGTCCATCATGTCCATCTCATAAAGAATCGATTTGATGAAAATAAGAACAATATTAAAGAACTCACGCGATTTAGCATTTAATCAAAGCTAGAAATCAAAGCACAGCACATGCAAACCAAACAAAAACACAAGCGTCCAACCAAACCCGTTATTTTTCAACCCAAATGACATGGGAAAAATTCGAATCAACAACCCAAACTAAGAATTAACGCAAAGATTACTCACCAAACACAAAGAATCCAGAAATCTGATGAACCTTTTGGTCTCCCCTTGACCTCTGTGAGTGACGAGATGGATCTTCTTGGTACACCTGCACACTGACAATCCGACGTCAGCACCCAATCTGGTCGGAATTTGGCCAGAGAAGGCACTCCGACGGTCTAGTGAGAGGGTGGAAGCGAGAGGAAGTTCCACAGAAAAGTAGATGAATGTAGAGAGAGTGAATTGTGTACCTTTTAGAGTTCCTTCTCTTCCTTTATATAAGCTTCTCCTGACTTGTGCTCCAAGTACAGGGGTAGATCGATAATTTGGCTCGGATGACGTCTTTATACGTCACGAGCCAAATTTGTTATCATTGCATGCAAACGTCTCGAATCAGGTACTGACACATAGCGTAATGGCTCGGCTGTCGTCACCATGACATAGGGACAACTGTAGCATGCACACGAGCCTTCATGAGATTGTTGTTCTGATCAACCGCCTCAGATGACGCCGCAGTTAACGTCAACCGATATCTTGGATTTCCTTCCGAGTCATCTCGGATCTCATCCGTTTCGGATGAGTCGTTCGGATCGAGGTCTTACTCGGTCAAGACTGTCTCGTTAGGTTCACTTCATTTATTCCAGAATTGGGCCTTGTATCTATTGGGCTTTGGTCCCTGGGACTTTTCTCTTTGAGAACCCTTTGACTCGTTAGATTTCGGCCCACTACATACACCCCAATAGCAAAAGGCGGAAGAAGCAGAAACACAAAGAAGAGGCTACAGATCTAAAGTTTGAAGAATCTCTGAAATGACTCTGATGCTCGTAATATTATGAAGGATGCCACCATCGCATCGGGAACAAAAGAGACCTGTGGACGCAATTAAACCTCCCACGCCTCTCCATAGATCGGTGCACTGCAGTAGTTGCAAATGAAGGCAACGAATTATCCACCGAACCCCATATAAATCCACGATCATGGGTGGCGTTCTTCTGCCTTCATTTGCAACTACTGCCATGTAGATCCGCCGATCAAGGCCAGACGTAAAATGGGACGTAAAAGGAAAAAAATAGAAAAGTCTGGGAAGACATTTTGGGAATTTTACGCAAAAAGAACATAGCAAACCCCAAAAATTACAAAAAACCAAAACCTACAACACCAAATTGAAGGATTAAATTGGAAGAACGGGCCAAACAAGCAAACAGAAATTGTTGGAGCCAACTCTTTTATGAGCTTTTATTTAGTGGATAAATCACTTTCCTCCTTTTTTTTTTTTTAAAAAAATCTTATTATGTAAATCTCCCCATTTTTAAAATTTTATTTGTTCTAAAGGACTACTAGGATTACGCGTTATCATCCCACCAAAACGTGTTAGTGAAGGGGCAACTTTATTTCTTTATTCCCCTATCGCGCTTAAGCGCCAACTTAATTAGCCCACTTGGCCTCTACCTCGGTAGGATGTTGGACTTGGCCCACCTGGCTTTCGCCAAAAATCCCCCCCTCCAACACCAGGGACGGAGCCAGGATTTGACGAAGGAGGGACAAATATACACAATAAAAAAATTAAAATAAAGACAACGTTATGAATTTTTACTAACTCAAAAAAATATATATATACAAAATAACACCAATACATATGAAACTAAACATGTTTCTAATATCAACTTAGATTGCAAAAGGTATTAACGTTTCTAATCGTATCTAGTGTCTACTCAGGCATCTTGAACTGTACTCAACACTCTTTCTTGTTATTAAAAGCATCAATGATAGAGTCTATGTCCAACCCTCGAGCAATATCTTTCTCAATATAAGTGATAAAGAAATTTGTTAAATAATTGTCCTCCATCCTATTGCGATGAAATCTTTATCTTCACACATTTCATAGCAGAAAATGCTCGTTTGATAAGAGTAAGGATCTAGGATCTTGTGGACCTTTCTTTTGAAAGAGGCGTGCTCCAGGGCTAGGATTGAATGAAAACCTGAATTGGCTTATAATGATGTCAATATCAGAGCTAAATTCAAAAGCTATCGTAGGCCTGAAATGCTTGATAAAAGGCATACTTACACCAATATGAAGCTCATTTCAGGCTTAGTTGCAAAGAAACTATAGAAAGGCCATGCAGAAAGGCCTAGAAATACGTTGAAAGGCCTAAACTCTTGCCAAGAAAATCATGAAAAAGCCATTAAAGGCTTGGCAGAAAGGCCTAAAAATTGGTTAGGAGGCCTAAACTTAGAAACAATAATTCAGGCCTTATCAAAGCACTAAAAGGGCCTTCACCTCTATGGAAAGGCCTGGCTTAACTAAAATAAGGCCTACTCAATGATTGATAGGCCTTGGCCGAACATTTAAAAGAAGAACATTGACTTTTCTCCACTTAGCCCTTCTTACGACCACAATTTTTTTTTGGTAAGCCAAGTGAATAGCACTTGTTTTCGATGTGCCCCACAAATCCAATGCGGGCGTAATTCTACACACTTAAGGCCTATAGCAGCCCTTCGAATGTAATGCCTTTTGGAAGGTTGGACAATGCGAAAGAGGCCTTCATTAATTGGGGGAGGAGGAGGATCTCCGATTACAAATGAATCAAGATCAAGCCCTGTAATCGAAATGTCATTAATTCCCCCATCTTCATGTCGTTCCTCCTGTTCTACAATGGAAGCAACATGCAGTTCTACAATGGAAGCAACATGCAATTCAGACCTGCCATCTTGGTTGATGGCAGGACTAGATCGTTCTAGACTTGCATCAACAATCTGCTCATTGTCTAAGAGGAATCTAGATGTGGTGGCCCTTGGGCCACTTGAGAAAAATTTTGACAAGGGAGAAGGAGTTGATCTTGCCTCATGTGTAGGTCTGATTGGTCTCAAGCCTGACCTCGGAGTACAACCCTTGCTCTTCTTGTATTGAATCAGACCTATCTTAAGGCAATGCGGGCGTAATTCTACACACTTAAGGCCTATAGCAGCCCTTCGAATGTAATGCCTTTTGGAAGGTTGGACAATGCGAAAGAGGCCTTCATTAATTGGGGGATGAGGAGGATCTCCGATTACAAATGAATCAAGATCAAGCCCTGTAATCGAAATGTCATTAATTCCCCCATCTTCATGTCGTTCCTCCTGTTCTACAATGGAAGCAACATGCAGTTCTACAATGGAAGCAACATGCAATTCAGACCTGCCATCTTGGTTGATGGCAGGACTAGATCGTTCTAGACTTGCATCAACAATCTGCTCATTATCTAAGAGGAATCTAGATGTGGTGGCCCTTGGGCCACTTGAGAAAAATTTTGACAAGGGAGAAGGAGTTGATCTTGCCTCATGTGTAGGTCTGATTGGTCTCAAGCCTGACCTCGGAGTACAACCCTTGCTCTTCTTGTATTGAATCAGACCTATCTTCTTGCCCCCCCGAGTGCAAAGCGTTTAGAGGTTGAGGCCTGAGAAAAGTTTGGAGGCCTGCTTAGCTCGCTAAAAGTTTGTATGTTCAGGCCTTTCTGTTGTACGGGAATCGTCACAGGCCTTAACTGAGAAAAACTTGGAGGCGAAAGACTTGACTTCAGTTTGGCGATGGCGTCATCGAAGTTAATTTGGGATTCCTTGAGTGCTTCTGCATAGGCCTGTTTATTGGCTTGTGCTTCTGCAGAGGCCTTTTGAAATTCTTTGGCTGATTCTGCAAGCCTATCCAGAGCTGCATGATGAGAGAACTCCTGCGAAAGCCTTCATAGGACTGATTGCGCAGAATCTGCCCTTCAACTTGTTCTTCAAAGGCCTGCGTAGGAAGATAGCCAGCCTCACTATTTTGGAATTCACTTTGTTCGGGCAGGCCTGGATACATGATGCATGAATAGCCGTTGCGCTTTGCCTCAAGGAGACGACTAAACCCATCACGCCATTGGAGGCTCTCATCTTCAAGCCTATCAACTTCATCTTCGAGCCCTTGGATTGTGTTGTTGTATTGCCTTTTTTTTTTTTTTTTTTTTTGAAAGGCAAAAAAATTTCATTCATCTTGAAATTGTTACAAGACTAATAGGACAAGGAAACAACAAACCAGAACAAAGCTAATGTCAGCCCAATCCGAGACCCAATCCATGATTGGTAAGAAATCAGTCAAGGATACCCACCAAATAGGCACAAGCCCAACACCCTCATATGGGTCCTAAAAAACCCAAAGAAAACATTCAGCTCCTAAGAAAACACCCAAGGCCCAATAATGCTTAGATAAAATGGGCCAAGCCCAACAATGCCTAAAATAATGTCGGAGGCCTGAATGCAACGTGGAGAGCGTCTAGTCAACAAAAGAGGCCTGTGAAGACACGGTAGCATTATTTCTCTCCAAGTTTGACAGGCCTGGATGAGAGCCCAACTTGAGCATTCTTGGGAGAGGTAAGAATTGCTTAGCCAAATTTGATTCTCTACACGCCTCAATTCTACATAGAATTAAGGCATGGGGGGCAGTGTTTACACCCAAATTTGGCATTTTTTCCTAAAGGGCCAAAAAGTTTTTTTTTTTTTTTTTGTTGGGCTAAATTTCCTTGTAAAATTAATGGGCCACATTAATTTTGTTTTATTCAGTAAAGGCCCAATTAATTTTTAATGGAGCTTGGCCTATTTTGATATGTTGGTTGGGTAACCCAGTGGTCGAAACCGTGCAGTTACCTGGAGTAAGCTTCTAGAAATTATAAGGCTATTGGATAGATTCTAAGTGGCCAATTTTTCCTTCATTTCCACGTGCAAAGGGAGATTTTTTTTTAATTTTTTATACAAAGAGGAAAGTAATCTCCAGTAACCACCAAAAACTACCACAAAGGAGGGAAAATTAGATTCATGGGACACATGGCACTAAGGAAAGGAAATGGAAAGCCATGATCTATAGTTTCCTACATGCAGTTTGTTTTTCCATATTACCCATGATCTAATATTGGTAGTTTATGGAATTTCATGGGACATGTGGCATCTTTGGGTTCAATTCAAGACCACGATGCCCTATTATCTTCATTTCCCTTGAGTACAGTAAGTGAGCCGTGTGAATAACTGCTGCAAACTGCCGAGTAGGAGTGAACATGCACAAGCGTGGGACACTAGGCACAATTGGAGATAATTCACAGATTGATCTTCTCGACATATCCAAGTGAGGTGTACAAGTATTGAAAACAAAAAATGGGTTCCTCAACCACAAAGCCCAGCACTTATATCTCTTTTTCGGCTCCAGTCACATTATGCTTTTACTTTTCAGGAAAGTACCCACTCAACCCCATTGAGTTTTTATCTTTTTTCACAAGATTCTAGGCCGCCTAGATCTTGTTTGTTTCTTTTCCGTTGCGACGTTTTCTTCTCATTTTCTCACACGGTTGGGAAATTTTATGTCCTCGCTCGTAGGCAAACAACGAACCACATTGTGGCCTCGCCCTCTGGGTCACACACAATCGCTCTACATACGAAGTCAAAAAAGGCGTGCAGCCCTTTTCCACATTGGACGTCGACAAGTCCTGACATGCCAGTGCAACAACTGCCAGCGCCATTGTGTTTTTCCCAGAAACGGAGAAACAATAACGAATAAACCTTTTTCCAAATAAGATAATACAATAATTTCATATGTTGACTATCAAAGTCCTCACCATGTTTTTCCAAGATACAAGTTCGGTAACTACGTACCCTTGTCCATGAGAAAATGTGAATAAAAGTGTTAAGTTATACATTCTTCCGAAGTCAAAAGAAATAAGCGAAATAAGCTAATAGAGTTACAAATTCATCTTTCAAAAATAAAGTTCACAAGATGATCAAATAATTCTTTTCATGTATGCTTTCAAAAGATGCACACACTCAATTCACTCCACTTCATGATCCATGGTGTGTACTACACTAGCCAAGTAGGAAAATCTTCTACTATCGCTAAATGCAAATGGAATGATATGAGCATGAAGGAATTAACGAACTACTAGACAAGAAACGACTAAGAAATGCCAAGTTATGATCACGTGAAGATCAAAGTGTCCGCATAGTCATAAAACCTCTTTTCATTAATGATACCCCTTTTTAAAAGTCCGAGGTGTCCGTATAAACATTTTATCCATTTTTCCCTCTTTCATTACAAGAACCCATTGTTTTCCACAATCTCAATAATTGGAACCTTTGGGATATGTAGTTTCCTGCCAAGATTCACGGGCCTCGTTAACCCTACCGAGATTCACGGGCCTCGTTAACCCTGCCGAGATTCATGGGCCTTGTTACCCATGCCCATGGAAGCATTGAATGGTAGCCCTAGTATCCACAATCCACCTGTAAACCAATTACTTCTCATTTTCTCAAAAATGTTCAAGTGTCCTTTACACCATTTCAATCGTGTCCATGTGTTAATCACACAACATTAAGATGTGTCAAAGTGTTTACAAAATATTATTTCCATTCCATATTGATAATAAACGATGATGCAATTCCATAATCCAATTCTAGAAGTCCAACAATCAAAGTACACATAGGAAGAGATAGATTTTCAACCAATCCAAGGAGGTCAATTAACCAAACTCAAGGTCATCATAAATTCAAATCAAAACTCTAGAAATGGATGGGTTTTCATTACAATCAAGAGAGACAAGATCAAACTAGGAATTTGTGCAACCAATCAACCATTAGCACTTAGAAAAAGGAGAAGGAGATCCCTACTACAGTGAGTTTCAAGCAAAACCCTAATCCCAAGCGCTTTAAACTCCAAACTCCAAGAATGAGATTCATCTGAGCTCCACTATGTGATTGTAATAACCCGAAATTTCGTGAATAAAAATTTCGATTTATTAATTCGATTAGTTATTTTTAATATCGCTAAATAAAACAAATTATTATTTAGTTTAAATAATTTGAATGAGATTGTTATTTCCTTTTTATTTATTTTTTTTTTCCGCGCCGTAAAATCAACGCGTGCACACCGGGTATTTCACTACATCGCATCCGGAAGACCTACTAATTTTTCCAACTCCTATTTTGTCATATTTTGACTAGCCTTAGCCTATTTAAAACTCTAATTAGACATGTGTTCAATTTTGTCTTCCTACTAATTTTGACTTTACTAAACCTAATTTGTATTTTTTTTGAATTAATGAGAAGAAAGAAAATTTGACTACTTAACAAGGTAGGCTACTTACCCAATTACAATCTTCTATAAATAGCTCACTCACCTTACTTCATTTCCTCACACCAAAATCTCCCAACTTCTCCATTTTGTGCTTTCTAGTGTTCTTGAATGAGTTCTTGAGTGTTCTTCTTGAAACTCATCCTAAACCACCACACTCCACCACCCTCGACCACCCCTAGATCTTAGAAAGGTAGAATAAGTTAGCAAGAAAGTGTTCGAGCAAAGGTCGACTAGTCGTTACGCCGCTGGAATTCAACTAGCTAATCGGCTTCCGACTAATCATCGGAATTAAGGTAGATACTTTATCTTAACTTTAGATTAGTATTTACTAGTTCATATTAAGGAGGTTATTATTTTGCTTAAACATGCCTAATTATGATTAAACGTGATTATATTGGTGATTAGTGATTTTATGAACAATTAGACTTTGAAAAACACACTTAGTCGATACTATGCACGATTTGAAATTGACTTATCAAAATGCACCGTTATAATGCCCGATGGACTTTTGAAAACTTAAAATATCCAGTTATAATGCCCGAATGAAAATCGACTTTTCAAATTTACGCCGTTATGCTGCCCAATTGATTTTTGGAAAATAGCCGACTAAACTTTTCTTAAAGCGACTTCAAAGTGTTTTGACTGTACTTGGACTGTTGAGATTAACCCAAGGCTAACACCCTTGAGGGTCTGTCAAAAAAGATATGCCTAGCGCTGTCTAAGAAAGGAATGGTGCCAGTAACTGCATTCTTGCGGCCATCCAGCCTGGGACTCTCCTGGTTATCTCATTTGTCTAAAGAAAGTCACCAACGAGATTTTATACCTAAAGTAACACGGTTATCATGAAATATTTTTAAACGAAAAGTTTATCTTAAAACGATTTGTAAACGGAAGATTTTATGTAATATAGCATGTGCATGTTTTCCGAGACGGTACGACACGACACGTTTTTCAAGAAAATGATCAATTGTTTTTACAAGAAGAAATAGAGATGAGAATGAAAATACTGTTGTAAATAAAATACTGCCATTAGAGTCCCGCCTCAGTTCCCCGGTGTGAACTGGTGGTCAAAGCTCAATGGAACTATACTATAAACAATACTGCCATTGGAGTTCCGCCTCAGTTCCCCGGGGTGAACTGGTGGTCAAAGCTCAATGGAACTATACGGTAGTGCTGTTTGAAGTTTCTCCTCAAATTCCGCGGGTGAATTTGACGGTTAGAACTTACTCAGTACAACACATAGCAAGCGGACCTCATAAACAGACTGGTGGGGATTCAGTGATATGGGTAGCCGGGACTATGTCGTGTGTGACGCGGAGTTAGCGGACCTCATACTGCAGGAGTCAGTTTATGGGTGGCCGACCCTTTGAACGGAAAGGTTGGTGACCGTTAGAAAGGGGTTGTAGAACGGGCCAATAACTTTCGAGAGATGTAAGTTGTTGACATGGTTGAAATTTGAAGAAGAATGCTGTTATGAGAAAATGATATGAGATACTGACACTGTACTCTGATTTTGTTTAAAGAAACGAGATACTGATACTGTACTCTGATTTTTATTAAAAGAAACGAGATACTGATACTGTACTCTGATTTTTATTAAAAGAAACGAGATACTGATACTATACTCTGATTTTTCTTAAAAGAAACGAGATACTGATTTTATTAAAGCTGCACTCTGATTTGATCTGATTTGATATTGATGCATTGACACGCATGAACCTACTGTTTTGAGAAATGATTTTCAACTATTTACTTGCCACCTACAATATTGTTCTAGAATTGCTAGTTTAAAGTTGGGGTAAGGTATCTATTGAGCGTCCTCGCTCACGGTTTGCCCTGGCATAATACCACGATGTTGCTTCGCAACTCTGCGTATTATGCTAGATTATCACGTTGGACAGGTGGACCTCTATGGAGAACACGGAGCCGGAGGAGCTGCCGAGATGGGGATCCACCAGGCGGAGGAATTTGCGGAGCCATAGAACCCACCTAGTCTACCTTTTTGTAATCTGTGAAGGATAGACCATCTATATGTATTTTGGTTATTATTATTACTGTTTAGACCGACTTTAAATTGTAATAATAATCCATAACGCTTTTCCCAAAAAATGCGGGGCGTTACAAGTGGTATCAGAGCCCTAGGTTCCAACACTCGGCTTTGGGTAATTGGGTAGACACTAAGCTAGAATAATAATTGTATGTCCTTGATACCCTAACTAATATTAAAATTATCTGAATAGTAGATGCCCTAATCATGCTAGACTATTTGAGGAGATCCGCAGATTTAAGTGGCAGTTTGAAATACTTACGCATAGAATAAGCTGACTGTAATCGCTGTGTGGTAGGATTCGACTCTGTGTGGTAATAGTATTGTATGTTCGGCCTTGAGCCAAGTAATGTGGTATTGGTATTATATGGGCCAATGAACCAGTTATGGCACTATTTGAAATCGTGTTTTCTCTGTTAAGTTAAGCAGTTATGCTTTGATAAAATTTTGTAACTATTTTAGACTGATTTCCCCAACAAATTCGTAACTCTAGGATGGCAATTACACGTAACAATGGTGAAGGCTCTTCTGATAGAAATAACGGAGCTAATCCGGACATGGCTCAACTCATGCAAGCCTTCATTACGGCACTCAACGCTAACAGACCCCCTCCTAATAATATCAACCATGGTCCCATGTCTCGTGCTCAAGCTATGAACGAATTCTGTAAAAGACGACCACCCGTCTTTCATGGCGAACCTAACCCTACTTTAGCCGAAGCTTGGCTGAAAGAGATCAAGGTGATCCTTAGCACCTTAGGAGTCAACCAAGACAACCACTGTGTAGCTCTCGCTGCTTACCAACTCCAAGGAGAGGCTCGATATTGGTGGGAGCTGATTGAAGCCGCCTATAACATCGAAACCATGACCTTTGAGGAGTTTGAGAGCATATTTCTGGATAAGTACTTTCCTGCTCCTATTAAGCAGGCAAAGATTCAGGAGTTCCAGAACCTGCAGCAAGGTTCGATGTCAGTGACGCAGTATGTCGCTAAATTTGAGGAACTGTACCGCTATGGCCGTGCCATTGCCCCGACTGAAGAGGACAAGGTCCGAAAGTTTGAATGGGGACTTGGCTCGACTCGCAAGATTGTGATGGGAATGGGCTATACTTCCTATGCTGAAGCGGTGAAATGTGCCTTAAGGATGGAAATGGAGGACGTTGACTTTCGGGCTAAACGTCAAGGAAGCAGTTCAGGAGGACCCATCAGGACGGTGCAGAACAACAACAATCGTGGGCCCTACCCAGCCAGACCTAACCAAGTTAACACTCAGCCTTGGAGGAGGAATGAAGTCAGGCAAGGACCGCCGCCACAAAATCCCAATTTTAACAACCAACCAGTCAAGTGTTACAACTGTGCGGGCTATGGACACTTCAGTCGCAACTGTCCTCATCCGAGGAAGGACGGTTTCACCTATGGGAATCAGCAGCAGCAGCAGCCGCAACCGCTTCAGAACTATGGCAAACAACCTATGCAACAGAACGCTAGGCCAGCTCAACAGAACAACTGGAATGGAAAGCAACAGGTCAAGGCACCTCAGAACAGGACAGGACGCCTGTATGCTCTGCATAGTGAGAATCAAATCCAGGAGCAGGATCCTTCTATGATCCAAGGTACGCTACTGTTATTTAGTACCTGCGTACAAGCATTATTTGACACTGGAGCATCGCATTCGTTTATATCAGTCGCCTGCGTATCTGCGCTAGGATTAGACACTGAACTTCTAGAGAATCAGATGACAATAGCATCACCCTTAGGCGGTACTGTACCAGTTAATCTAATTTGTAAAGGTTGCGAGCTAGAAGTGAATAATATTCGATTAACTTGCGATTTTCGCGTGATCAAGATGGCGGACTTCGACCTAATTATAGGGATGGATTGGCTGTCAACTCATCGAGTAGTCATTGATTGCCATCTAAAGCTAGTAACAGCCTTTACCCCTGATGGGACATGTTTCCGTTTTAAGGGGGATAGACAGACTGTGAATCCGGTGATTAAACATTTGAAATGGCAGAACCAACTGTTCGGATGGCTAGCTAGTCTCCAGTTGGAAGAATCTGACCGTGAGGAGTTAGGACTGCCACACATCGTCTGCGAGTATGCAGATGTATTTCCTGACGATCTACCTGGATTACCGCCACGAAGAGAGATTGATTTTTCCATCGAGCTTCAACCTGGAACCGCTCCGATTTCTATAGCCCCTTACCGAATGGCGCCGACAGAACTGAAGGAACTGAAGACCCAGCTACAAGAACTGTTGGAAAAAGGATACATCCGACCAAGTACTTCACCATGGGGAGCACCTGCACTATTCGTGAAGAAGAAAGAAGGAACCTTACGACTGTGCATTGACTATAGGCAACTAAACCAAGTCACGATCAAGAATCGTTATCCCCTGCCTAGAATAGATGACCTATTTGATCAGTTAAGAGGAGCAACTTGTTTCTCAAAGATTGATCTAAGATCAGGGTATCATCAGTTGAGAATCCGCGACGAGGACATTTCAAAGACCGCGTTCAGGACAAGATACGGACACTACGAGTTCGTGGTCATGCCGTTTGGACTGACGAATGCTCCAGCAGTATTCATGTGTCTCATGAACAAGATATTCCAACCCTATCTAGATAGATTTGTGGTGGTGTTCATTGATGATATATTGATATACTCAGCCAATCGAGTGGAGCATGAAGAACACCTTCGGGTAGCCCTGCAAGTACTAAGAGACAACCAGCTTTATGCCAAGGCTAGTAAATGCGAGTTCTGGCTAGAGCAGGTTCAATTTCTGGGACACGTGGTGTCTAAGGATGGTATTGCAGTTGACAACAGCAAGGTAGAAGCTGTGTTGGATTGGAAGCAGCCAACTTCCGTATTTGAGATCCGTAGTTTCTTGGGTTTAGCAGGATATTATCGAAGATTCATTCCGGAATTTGCTACTCTTGCCAAGCCAATGACTAGGTTGATTCAGAAGAACGTTAAGTTCGAATGGAATGACAAGTGTGAGAAAGTTTTCCAAGAGTTGAAAAAGAGACTGACCAGTGCACCGATACTGATCATTCCTGAAAGGGACATTGGTTATCAAGTATATTGTGACGCATCAAAGGAAGGACTAGGATGTGTGCTGATGCAGAACGGAAAAGTCGTGGCATATGGATCGAGACAGCTCAGATCGCACGAGAAGAACTACCCTACTCATGATCTAGAATTAGCAGCAATAGTTTTTGCTCTAAAATCTTGGAGATATTACCTCTATGGCGAGCAATTTGAGGTTTTCTCGGATCACAAAAGTCTCAAGTATCTGTTCACTCAGAAGGAGTTGAATATGAGACAGAGAAGGTGGATGGAGTACTTGGAAGACTACAAGTTTACCCTGTCATATCACCCTGGCAAGGCAAATGTTGTCGCTGATGCCCTGAGTCGAAAGGACAGGACACAAAAGGCCAAGATAGCTGTGAAGGAATGGGAGATGATAGATACTCTGAACGAGTTCAATTTACAACCGTCATCTAATGGAGATCGGATGCGATTATCTGCACTAGTGGCAGAACCAGCACTTCACCGGGAGATCCTGTTGGCACAGACTTTTGAACAGGACTGTGAATTCACTAGATCACAGCTCAGTTCAGGAAAGGAATTGTCCGGTTGGACCCTGCATGCAGCGGATAACAGTTTGAGATTTAAAGGCTCGGTATTTGTACCCAACTTAGGTCGACTTCGAAAAGCCGTGCTTCAAGAATTTCACCACTCGAATTTTGCTGTTCATCCTGGAGGTACGAAGATGTATCACGATTTACGTCGGACATATTGGTGGGAAGGAATGAAGAAAGACGTGGCAGAATTTGTAAAGACTTGTTTAGTTTGTCAGCAAGTTAAGGCTGAACACCAGAAGCCTGGGGGAGAGTTGCAGCCGCTACCAATTCCACAGTGGAAATGGGAGCATATCTCAATGGACTTCGTGACTGGACTTCCGAGGTCGTTTAAGTCAAACACCGCTGTGTGGGTAATTGTAGACCGTCTCACTAAGTCGGCACACTTCTTGCCAGTGAAAATGACGGAAAACATGGAAGCACTGGGAATGCTCTATATCCAGGAGATCGTGCGACTTCATGGAGTACCAGTGTCAATCGTGTCAGACAGAGATCCTAGATTTGTCTCACAGTTCTGGAAAGGACTGCAGAGGGCACTAGGAACTGACATACGTCTCAGTACTGCTTTTCATCCGCAGACCGATGGACAGACGGAGAGGACAATCCAGATATTGGAGGACATGCTTAGGGCTTGCACCTTGGATTTCACAGGGAATTGGGAACGACATCTGCCATTAGTAGAATTCGCCTACAATAACAGTTATCAGGCTAGCATAGAGATGGCACCCTACGAAGCTCTGTACGGCCGCCCTTGTCGATCACCGGTTTGTTGGACTGACGCCGGAGAAACGGGATTGCTAGGACCTGATTTGGTCAGAGACACAACGGAGAAGATCAAGTTGATTCAACAGAGACTGCTTACTGTGCAGAGCCGACAGAAGAGTTATGCGGATCGAAGAAATAGACCTTTGTCATTCAAAGAGGGAGACCACGTATTTCTAAAAATTAGACCCCGGAGAGGAGTAATTAGATTCGGGAGGAAGGGAAAACTATCCACGCGATATATCGGCCCATTTGAGATTTTGGAGAAAATTGGACAAGTAGCATACCGGTTAGCATTACCGCCGCAAATCGACCGAGTGCATAATGTTTTTCATGTCTCTATGTTAAGGAAGTATCTTGCCTTGCCAACACACGTGTTAAACTGGGGAGATCTTGATATAGATGAAGACGCAACTTTTGAGGAAGAGCCGGTTGAAATTCAGGATAGTATGGAGAAGACTATCCGCAATAGGACTATCCGATTAGTACGAGTTTTGTGGAAACATCGGGGGATGGAGGAAACAACTTGGGAAAGAGAAGAAGCCATGAGAGCTAATTATCCGCAACTGTTTCCACCTGTCGAGTAATTCGAATTTCGAGGACGAAATTTGTTAAGGGGGATAGGTTGTAATAACCCGAAATTTCGTGAATAAAAATTTCGATTTATTAATTCGATTAGTTATTTTTAAT
Organism: Vaccinium darrowii; assembly: GCA_020921065.1. Lineage (NCBI taxonomy): Eukaryota > Viridiplantae > Streptophyta > Magnoliopsida > Ericales > Ericaceae > Vaccinium > Vaccinium darrowii. The sequence goes on along the minus strand of CM037162.1, from coordinate 19,163,854 downwards.
ATCGCTAAATAAAACAAATTATTATTTAGTTTAAATAATTTGAATGAGATTGTTATTTCCTTTTTATTTTTTTTTTTTTTCCGCGCCGTAAAATCAACGCGTGCACACCGGGTATTTCACTACATCGCATCCGGAAGACCTACTAATTTTTCCAACTCCTATTTTGTCATATTTTGACTAGCCTTAGCCTATTTAAAACTCTAATTAGACATGTGTTCAATTTTGTCTTCCTACTAATTTTGACTTTATTAAACCTAATTTGTATTTTTTTTTGAATTAATGAGAAGAAAGAAAATTTGACTACTTAACAAGGTAGGCTACTTACCCAATTACAATCTTCTATAAATAGCTCACTCACCTTACTTCATTTCCTCACACCAAAATCTCCCAACTTCTCCATTTTGTGCTTTCTAGTGTTCTTGAATGAGTTCTTGAGTGTTCTTCTTGAAACTCATCCTAAACCACCACACTCCACCACCCTCGACCACCCCTAGATCTTAGAAAGGTAGAATAAGTTAGCAAGAAAGTGTTCGAGCAAAGGTCGACTAGTCGTTACGCCGCTGGAATTCAACTAGCTAATCAACTTCCGACTAATCATCGGAATTAAGGTAGATACTTTATCTTAACTTTAGATTAGTATTTACTAGTTCATATTAAGGAGGTTATTATTTTGCTTAAACATGCCTAATTATGATTAAACGTGATTATGTTGGTGATTAGTGATTTTATGAACAATTAGACTTTGAAAAACACACTTAGTCGATACTATGCACGATTTGAAATTGACTTATCAAAATGCACCGTTATAATGCCCGATGGACTTTTGAAAACTTAAAATATCCAGTTATAATGCCCGAATGAAAATCGACTTTTCAAATTTACGCCGTTATGCTGCCCAATTGATTTTTGGAAAATAGCCGACTAAACTTTTCTTAAAGCGACTTTAAAGTGTTTTGACTGTACTTGGACTGTTGAGATTAACCCAAGGCTAACACCCTTGAGGGTCTGTCAAAAAAGATATGCCTAGCGTTGTCTAAGAAAGGAATGATGCCAGTAACTGCATTCTTGCGGCCATCCAGCCTGGGACTCTCCTGGTTATCTCATTTGTCTAAAGAAAGTCACCAACGAGATTTTATACCTAAAGTAACACGGTTATCATGAAATATTTTTAAACGAAAAGTTTATCTTAAAACGATTTGTAAACGGAAGATTTTATGTAATATAGCATGTGCATGTTTTCCGAGACCGTACGACACGACACGTTTTTCAAGAAAATGATCGATTGTTTTTACAAGAAGAAATAGAGATGAGAATGAAAATACTGTTGTAAATAAAATACTGCCATTAGAGTCCCGCCTCAGTTCCCCGGTGTGAACTGGTGGTCAAAGCTCAATGGAACTATACTATAAACAATACTGCCATTGGAGTTCCGCCTCAGTTCCCCGGGGTGAACTGGTGGTCAAAGCTCAATGGAACTATACGGTAGTGCTGTTTGAAGTTTCTCCTCAAATTCCACGGGTGAATTTGACGGTTAGAACTTACTCAGTACAACACATAGCAAGCGGACCTCATAAACAGACTGGTGGGGATTCAGTGATATGGGTAGCCGGGACTATGTCGTGTGTGACGCGGAGTTAGCGGACCTCATACTGCAGGAGTCAGTTTATGGGTGGCCGACCCTTCGAACGGAAAGGTTGGTGACCGTTAGAAAGGGGTTGTAGAACGGGCCAATAACTTTCGAGAGATGTAAGTTGTTGACATGGTTGAAATTTGAAGAAGAATGCTGTTATGAGAAAATGATATGAGATACTGACACTGTACTCTGATTTTGTTTAAAGAAACGAGATACTGATACTGTACTCTGATTTTTATTAAAAGAAACGAGATACTGATACTGTACTCTGATTTTTATTAAAAGAAACGAGATACTGATACTATACTCTGATTTTTCTTAAAAGAAACGAGATACTGATTTTATTAAAGTTGCACTCTGATTTGATCTGATTTGATATTGATGCATTGACACGCATGAACCTACTGTTTTGAGAAATGATTTTCAACTATTTACTTGCCACCTACAATATTGTTCTAGAATTGCTAGTTTAAAGTTGGGGTAAGGTATCTATTGAGCGTCCTCGCTCACGGTTTGCCCTGGCATAATACCACGATGTTGCTTCGCAACTCTGCGTATTATGCTAGATTATCACGTTGGACAGGTGGACCTCTATGGAGAACACGGAGCCGGAGGAGCTGCCGAGATGGGGATCCACCAGGCGGAGGAATTTGCGGAGCCATACAACCCACCCAGTCTACCTTTTTGTAATCTGTGAAGGATAGACCATCTATATGTATTTTGGTTATTATTATTACTGTTTAGACCGACTTTAAATTGTAATAATAATCCATAACGCTTTTCCCAAAAAATGCGGGGCGTTACAGTGATCAAGGAACTAGATCAAGTAAAAAAAGAGTTACAAAAGTGAGGTTTCACTCACAAAGAGAGAGAGAGAGAGATAGAGAGGTTCCAAGTATATTTTGCAATATCCAAAACTTAACTATTTTTAACAATATCAGGAAACATCTAGAATAATCCTCTAGAATACCCAAGTACATCCAAGTCCATATCTATGTTAATATTCCTACACAATATCTAGATATATCAATAATATCTAAAATATCTTACCATAGAATCTCTAGAATATCCTATTTGAATGATTTGCTGCATCATCTAGAGATATCCTTCCATGAGCCTGCTAGCATTAGGGTGATTCACCCTATAATAGAGTGGTGACTCAATCATTTCCCGATTTTTCTATTTTTAACCCCATGACTTTTACGCCTTGTAACACGCTGTTAATGGTGTTGGGACAATCTCTAAAAATTTTAAGAAAGACCAACATTTATCCGGAAAAATCCACCGAATAATTGCTTTTCCTGACGATCCATGATCCTAATTGGTCGCTCCTCATATCTCAAGTTTCTTACAAGTCACACCCCAAGGATCCTCAAGATATACATGTTATATGAATCTAGAAGGTAATTTTTTAAGTTAATTTACCGGTTTATTTGAAGTTTTTTTTTTTTTAATATTCACAGTGTTATAGATGTGTGTTCTCCCTTTTATACGCCGTTTTTTCCCCCCCGGTTTTTTAACTATTCATATTGGTATAGCTTTAGTGTTCTCCCCCTTTTTCCTTTTCTACATTTTTTTCCCGTTTTCCACTATGGTTTTTTGCGTTGAGGAAATGAACACATAAAAACCAGACCTTTTTAGCCTTGAATTCTCAACATAAGAAGAACACATTTTGATACAACTATATATGAACGAAGGCATGGATTCCCAAGTGTGTGTGTGTGTGTGTGTGTGTGTGTGGGGGGGGGGGGGGGGGGGGGGGGGGGGTCATGTTTATAAGAACAAATGCATGATAATCAATCAAAAAAAAAAATGTAATGTATTATTTACGTACATGCAATCTATCATAATACATTGCATAAACATGTCAAAGTATGAATAGCTAATTTTATAACATATTAATTGCATAATTTTATGCACACGCGATCAACCGATTAATTGGTTTTTTCGTTTTGTCTTTATTCAAATTTTTTTGCATTTGTTAGTTTTGCGCCAAGATTTTGTAGTTTCTGGATTCCTCTCGACAAGACGAATCTAATAAGTACTCCCTCCATCCCAATTTTATAGGCCCTCGTTCTATACTAACCGGATAAAAAAACGATTATATCTTTCAATCGGTAATACATTTTATGGAAATGGCTACAATACACACCCCTTGTTTGGGTGTGTATGATACACACCTCTATAAAAATTACGAATTTTTTGGAGAAGTTACGATTTTTTGGAAAAGTTATGATTTTTTTTGTAAAAGTTACGAATTTTTTTTATAAAAGTTACGAGACACACCAAAATGTTACGAATAATAGAAAATGTTACGAATCATATTGCTGAAAAGTTACGAAAAACTAAAAAATGTTACGATTGTCGATGAGGTGGCACAATCTGGACCATACAATAGGTGCATATGGTACACCCAAATAAGGGGTGTGTATTGTAGTCTTTTCCCTCCACATTTTATATGCAATATGAATCTTGTTTGATAGATCTTGATTTAATCTAATAAACAAAGTGTTCAAAATCACCTAAAACATTGTAGATTATAAGATATAAAACTTTGAAAAGTGGCACGAACTTCCAAAAAGGACTATAAAATTGGGACGGAGGGAGTATAAATTTATGGTCAAACCAAATATTTTTTTGAATAAAGCCAAAAATACTTGGATTATTGAATTAATTTTAGCTTTATTAAAAAAAATTTGAGTTTTGACCATAATTTTATACTTGTTAGATTTGTCTCGTCGAGAGGAATCCAGAAACCACAAAATCTTGACGCAAAACTAACAATGTAAAAAAAAATTTGAATAAAGACAAAATGAATAATCCAATAATCTAGATTATGGATTATTTGCCAAAGGAGTACTACTACTTAAATAAGGGGTGAGGGTGGACCCCATTGACACTATTTGTCAAACATTTGGTCATACTTTTGGAAAATAGGAGATATCAATCGCCCATTTAAAAACGGATAAGTCCATTATATCCATCTTATAGAAGAATCGATTTGATGAAAATGAGAACAATATAGACGAACCCATGCGAAGCCACGCAATTTTTTTCCAATAAGTTACTCCACTTTTGTTCGGCTGTTTTTTTTTTTTTTTTTTTGCTAAATGAATTAGATGCTAAATCGCGTGGCTTCGCTTGGGTTCTTTTATATTGTTCTATTTTTATTAATATTTGTAAAATCAATTTGGGGTGTCTACAGTTTTCATAGCTTTTTTGCCATAAGTTACTCCTCTTTTGTTCGACTAATTTTTTGGTTGAATGAATTAAATGCTAAATCGCGTAGCTTCGAGTGGGTTTGTACATATTGTTCTTTTTTTTGCAAGATAGAGAAATTTTATTAATCAAATAAACGCAAGTTACAATGATTAAAAGGAACAAAGATAGCGGCATCACAACGCATGAGAGCATCCCAACCAGGTTGGCACCCACTCAAGCGACAATCATTTGCCACTTGTACATATTGTTCTTATTTTCATCAAATCGATTCTTTTATGAGATGGACATGATGGACTTTAAGGATTTGTTTTTGAGTGGGCAATTGATATCTATTTTCCATAATGTTTCTAGGAGGTGCTGGGTTTACGGTTCAAGTTTGTATTTGTCTCACTGTTTACGGTATGATTCCCCCCTATGCAATTTTCTTCTGTTCCATACGACCAAATGTGTGACAAATAGTTTCAATGGGGTCCACCCTCACCCCTTGAATATTCAAAGTTGTTAACTGAAATTATGTTTCCAGTGTAAGTCAGAGCCATTAATTCAATTTAGATATTCTCGAAGGGTGTTTCTGTAATTAGGAGGATACGTTCGAAATTCAGAAATTCTGTTTGAGCCTTGAAGGGGAAAAACGTCTATTGTAATCAGTTGAGAAAACAGATACGAAATGAATTGACTCTCCCCCGCCACCCTCATTCTCCTTCTCTGACCACCTAAATTCCCTCTCGTCACTGGTAAGCTTCATATACGTACAACGATACATACACAAAACTGCATATCTTCGGTATTATTCATATACGTACAACGATACATACACAGAATATTCGTATACGTTATTTTGGAAACGTTATTTTGTTTAGGAATAATATTATTCGGTATTATTTATACTGCTTGTTTGGCTCGGTCCTAGTTTAGTTTCGGTAAGGTGTGACTTTGATTTTTTTTTTCTTACTAGTCTTGGATTCTAAGACATGGCTTTCCTATCTATCTATCTATAATCCATAATCTATCTATCTATCTATAATCCATAATCTATCTATCTATCTATATAATAAGGAAGCTCAGTTTTTGAATTTCCTATATTTTGAACCGTTGGATCTGAATCAAGGGCTCAAATTGCAAGGGAATGGCTCATATTGCAAGGGAAGTACTTTTAAAGGCCAAGATCTGTCCTACGGGAAAAACACCCACTAATCCACGGTCTATTTTTATGCCCTTTTACATGTTCAACTCGGAGAACACACCCACAAACACACGTTCAAAGAAAACTGCTACCTAACCACGTTCCATTCAACTGCCCATGTTTTACGTTTAGAAGCTCTGAACTCCGACTATAACCTGAACAAACAACTCTAGCAAGGAGTTTTCGATTTGCTGAATGGCGTCCTGTGGTTTTTTTCGCCATCTTCAGTCGAAAATTTGTTATCTACAACTGAAAGGTATAAATATAATTGGTGTCGTTCAGATTACAGAGGCAAAGGGCTGGACTTTGGAGCTTTGTTGTCGAACGGAAAGAGAGGGATTGATCGAAGTTGAGAACTTCTGAACTCACCATGAGCCACTGCTCTATTTCACATATTTAAAGGCACACCAATTCTGTGTGTGTGTATCAATCACTTGGTGTGTGTGTATCAATTTTAAGCCCACCAACTGTTCGATGTAATGTGTGAAACATTGATTAACCATTAATTATGTTCGTCGTATTCGTCAATTATATAGGAACTGTCAATATCACACCTCGGCAAAAATTTAACACCAGGTGAGAACTTTCAAACTCAACTTTCATTTCTTTCTACACTTAAATTTTCGCTACCAGGTGTTCTGTTTGATTCTGGTAATCTATATGATATTGCTTGACTTTTGGTGTGAGGGTGTTATGATCCATCTATAAAAAATTATGGCTGTGTAGCACAAAAAAATTTGGAAGCATTCGTATCTTTCCCAATGTGAATAAAAAAGGTCAAATTGGAAGTATAGTTTCTTAATTCCAACCAAGGCGTGGGAATTGGTTGGAATTACTACATTGAGGAATAAATTTGACAAACACGTAGGTAGTATAGGACTGGATTGGTGATACTTTACGTATAACTCATCATTTTACACCTTTTGTTGTTGTTTATTTGGTAAACGGGAAATTTGTGCCACTTGCACTTTGTACCAGTTCAAATTCTGAAGGCTTAAAGTGGTTAGCATAACAAAGGCTTAATGCTTCACTGGGGCCATGAGCATCATATGAAAGAGTTAAATATCAGGAATCGGGTCTTAGATATTAGATAATGGTTTGTATTTTATTTTTGTGGGTTCGGCTTTAGCTATTTGCCTTACTATGGTTTCACCCGTTAAGCTTTAATTTCTATTGGTGAAAACTCATCTCTGTAAGTACTTATTCATGTAATCATGATACAAATTTGTTGTTAGTTAATGCATCATCGATTGTGCTTTCATGAGTTAGTGATCTGCCACGGTTGGAACTTGCTGAACCCATTTCAGTTCAATTGTCCCATTAACATAAACTCACTGAATTTGTCAAGGTAATTTGCTCTTACTGCAGTAAATTCTTTCAACTCAAGAGATCCTACACGAACGTTATTTAAAATTTAAAGAGAAGTTTTAAAAATAGTTAGTCTAGGTTGATAGGCAATTGATGATCAAATTAATGGCGACACATGTTGTGTTGAACTAACTTTTCCATCTTCAGGGATTATTCTATCAACTCACAGTGCTAACATATATTAATACCAGTCCTATATTTTGTTTCCTTCCTATATTTTGTGTCCTCCCTATTTGTCTTGCATGATTCAGTACCACACGTATGTTTTATGTAGAACGAACTGTGATTTAATTTAGATTATCTAAATGCTGAAAATGTTGTTTGATGGTGCTGAATCATCAAGTAAAAGCAACACTATAGTCCTAACCAAAATCTGCAATTCTCATCGCTAGGTGAATCCGTTCTGAATGAATTTTTAATTGTAGCATCAATTAAATAAAAGCCGAGAATGTATATTTTCTGCATTCGTTAAGAACACAATTTATAAAACAAATACACAGACAGAGCAATTTGATTGATAGGGTTCAATTTGGTGATTCTAACTTATACTGAGTATGGATTGGTTGGTTACCACAATTAGTCAAATATTGTTTCTTATTTTGTTGCTATTTTGGATGGGGAATAATTTCTGATAACTCCAAATTTTATGAGGTTTTATGAGTTTGTTTTTTATGCTTCTATGTTTGCAATAGTCTCTACTGCTACTGCTAATGCTAAGTGACACAGGCAAAGGCTTAGCTGGTTCTACATTGAAGATTTTGTCCTTAATGTTCCTTTAACGATATGATTGGTGATTTTCTACTGAAATTTATATCTGTAGTTGAGACATTTTGGTGATTTTTCTACTGAAATGTACATTTGAATGCAAATGCACATTTTTTGTTATCAAATTAGTGAATGTGCAACTTCATTTTGTTACGAGTTTGAAAGAGATTTTGGTGATTTTTCTACTGAAATTTATATTTGTAGTTGAGATATTTTGGTGATTTTTCCACTGAGATGCATAGTTGTATAGCACATTTTTTTAAAAAATGCACATTTGTATAGAACTATAGACCGTAAATGTTTTATTCATCCTGTTAAAGAAAAAAGGGGGAAATTTTGATTAGCATGTCTCCACTACATGATTTTGGTTAGCTGCTAAATGGTCTTATGAGGCTTTTTATTTGTCCTTTTTTTTTAATGTCGTTCAATGGCAAAGCATTGGTGTACTCAATTTTTGTTTGATGTTATATATTTGATGTTATATAATACCTCTTTGCTTTAGTAATTTTTTGTATGGTACAAGACTCTCCAAATGGTGCTGCTTTTTTGTTTGGTGTACAAGACTCTCCAAATGCAGTCAATGAATATGCTTGAGTTATCGTTTTCCGCTTAGTTGACTTCGATGGGCAGGGGTTGATATATTGCACGAGCGTCCCCGAAGAAGAAATAGATTCCACAACTAATATTGTTAACCCTAAAGTTTTATTGTAACCATGTAAAACATTGTTTACTTCTATTACCACGTCATTTCTTAATCAAATAACTTGGCGGAGTAATTGGGTTTTTATAGGATTGGGATCAAGTAGCCTTGGAGTTCAAAAGGATCAATACAACTACATTAAGACAGTGGTGGATTAATAAGGTAGCACTTTATTCTTGCACATTTTCATAAGGTTTTATTCTCATACCTATATTCTAATTCGTTGTTCTCTTATGTACGTTGACATGTTGTAGTGCATGCTGGTAATTGGTTCATAAAAGTTGATACAAAGACGTTTCACACAGTTATGATGAGGAGGTTTGGAGTTTTTTGTCGTTAGTAGGCTCTGAGGATTGACTTTTTTAGGGGAGACTTTCAATGTCTTCTTTTCTTTTTTTTCTTTTCATGAACATGGCATGCTTTCCTATGTTTGTTAATTTTGTACATATTTCTTTGTACAAAACATTTCTTATTTTGTTGGTGTTTTGGATGGGTAATGATTTCTGGTAACTCCGAATTTATGAGGTTTTATGAGTTTGTTTTTTATGCTTCTATGTTTTCTACATTAGAGATAGTCTCTACTGTTGCTGCAATAGTCTCTATGTTTGTTGTTGTTGCTACTGCTTTTACTTCAACTAGAGTTGTTAATGCTCTTTACACAGAGCAACCTGATATTTGTAGTTGTTGATGGCCCTTTACATAGGTTTAGTGTATGACTGAATCATAATTCCATGAGTTTTGTCACTTAAATACACTACAAGAAAAATCACATTTTATAGCGTGCGAAGAATGCTATCAAAAGTAATAGATAGCGTTTTATGGAACGCTGGGTTATGCGACGTTATAATAGGTGTTGGAGCTTTCATAGCGTTTTTTGCATGCTATGTTCTAATTACTTTCTATAGCATTCTTTACACGCTATGTTCTAATTACTTTCTATAGCATTCTTTGTCTGCTATTAGTTTGATACTTTTGATAGCATTTCGAACTTGCTATTTACTTTGAATGCTACAAGGTTTTGGTTGGCTGTGTTGTTCTTATTTCCCAATTACATGGATACATTTCGGATTTCATAGGAAGCTCATATAACAATAACAAAAAAATACAAGATAACCCAATTACTACACATTCCTTGGCAATATAATCTAAATATTAATTGCATTGAGACCAAACAATCTCCGACCATCAAAGTGATCGCCATCAAATTAAATATCAACATTTATCTATCCCAAAAGTGGAGAATAAGCTTTGGCCATCAAATATCAACAAAAAGGCTTGAACATATCCATATCTTCAGCAAAAGAAGTCACGAACGAACTTCTTCTCTCTATCAACCGATAGTTGACCTACATATGGTAGAAACAAACATTTCAATATGATGGAGCCATAAAAATTTCTACTAAACTAAATTTATCAACAAAGGAACGAACAAATGATATGGAACATGTTAAAGATGGTGTTGGAGATATTTGATGACATAATCAATCAAGGACGAGAGCCTAGTGAGTCCACCTTTCATGTTTTGATCACTGCCTATCTTAGTTCACAAGGTCGCGGTTGCTTAGATGAAGCATGCAACATTTACAATCACATGATTCAGCTGGGTGGCTACAATCCCCAACTTAGCTTGCACGATTCTCTATTCAGAGCCCTTGTGAACAATCCAGGAGGATCCTCTAAAAAATATCTCAAACAGGCGGAGTTCCACAACATCTTGGCATATTCCATATCACTAGTAGTCCTCCACAAAAACAGATCGTATTTCTGTGTCTGATAGGAATATGGTGAACATCTTTTATTCAACTCATAGACCTGCAATAAATACCAATCTCAAATCAAGTAAACTTCCAGAAGACTAAGGCATCAACAACATACATATTATTTCTTGACAAGTAGAACTAAACAGAAAATGCGCTACCCCAGGGAGTAAGTAGAACTAAAAATTAAATAGCTTCTAATCAAATCAACTACGCTTGCCTTTACCTTTACGACTCAACGTATGTTGGAGTTGTTTCTAGCTCATTGTTTGCAATTGTTCATTTCCAACTCCCAGATTCAAGACTTCACCTTAAAGTTAGAAGACATCTAGTTCAATACATTAGACTCAGTTAACCCCACTCCATAATCAACTTCACAACCACCTAAATCAATGCATTATCAGAAACTTTAGTTTAAGGGTCCCTCTTAAAATCAATTATAGAGCAAATAATTGCTTGGGCTATTCCTTGTTCAGTTTCTGCACGATAAATATACTGAGTTTCATAAGAACTAGAACTGAATATAAAAAAAAATTCCAAATTTCTTTGGTGCGCTGCTGCTGGTGGGTGGCTCCCACTCAACACATAGACAAGTTGTTACATAGGACACAAACGGTCTCTTAGACTTGTGTATGATAAAATTTGAACACACAAGTTGTTACATAGAACACAAACGGTCTCTTAGACTTGTGTATGATAAAATCTGAATACATTTGTGGCCTCTTACATAAATGCATCATATCCGTATTCTGTCGATATTTGTGCATTTTAGCCTTGGCACAACTGAAAAAACAAAATTGCAAATTGTTTTTACTTCCCTTATTAAACTACCAGGAGAGGAAGGAAATAAAGCTACTTAAGTCCAATATTCTCCACTATAAGTCCATTCAAACAACTTGGGTGTATTCCTTTTGCAAAAGGAAAAAATTCTTTGTTCATCAGATGCTATCCTCGGCATCAAGACTGACGTTTGAATGAGTATCTACTTGATGAGAGATTGATCATGATACTCAGCAAAGATAAACATTTCTAATCTCCATAAAGCAAATAAAAGAGTTTGAGGCCAAAAAGAGTAAGAGTACCCAATCTACTTCTTCAGCAGTTTCTAAATGCAGTAACATTCTGCTCCTCCCCTTGTCTAGAACCTAAAGAAAAGAGAGAAGGATGAAACAAATTAATCTGGGGTTGTTCGATCATTTCACACAACCGTTGACCTCCTGCCAAATGCAAATGATCTCAATCCAATTGAATGTTCACTAAGACAAATAAATACAGTGAGGAGAATCCACCCAACCCAACACATTTCCCCTATTAAGTTGAACATGAGAAGGCTAAAATTGAAAGCGGAGAGCCATGGCCTTACCAATTGCCATTGTTTATTAGCCACACATGCATTACCAGTTCATCAGCCACGCGTGCATATTCCCTTGTGACTCATAGAATGCCGGAGTTATTTTGCTCTCTTCTTTTGAAATCTGCACTCTTGGCCTAAATTCACAAATTAACAAAAATCAGAATGAATCAGTTATATAAATGCATCTCTAATATAGAGTATGTTCTCTTTTTCAAATAGAAGTTCTGTGCGCCACTGTATGATTGTGCCGAAGGGAGAGAGTACAATAAAGTAGCGCCAATCCAAAACTAATATTCATGGTGTCCAAAAGTATAGACTTCTAGCTAGATAGCATCACAATGCCACCCAAGGCCCAAAATAGACCGAACCAGTTGGCAATAAACTACTGTTAACTGATACATAAGGATAGCCCACACCCAAGTAACACTAAACTAACCACTTGGCCAAAACCAAGGCGTAATAACTAATAACACAGCAGATGCATCAAACCAAACTAGCAACAGGGAAAATAAGCTCTTACATTCTCTCAAAAAAGAGGTCCCAATAAAGAAGTCACCTTTGACTAATCCCTCACAGATTGGTTCACCCTTGTCTTACTTGGTGTTTGTTTACCACACAAGTCACGCAATACCTCCTTATGAGGACCCATGGAGTACCTATTAGCATAAAAGCATAAATAAGTTTCTATTAAGAAATGAGTGAGAAACAGATATACATTAATAAGGCCACAAAATAAATGAAACTTCAGATAAACATTTATTTTTTGATTAGTAATATGTTATCAAATTAACATGAGAAATAGCAATTTAAACTTGTGATATCCTAGTTAACTTTTCTTTTAATAGCTTGATAAGTACATGAGTCACAGTAATGTACCCTCACAATCTCCTCTGTCATCATGGCCAAAGGATAAATAGTATTTGGCTAATTAACATCTTAACCAAATGCCAATAACCCAACTACATATAATCTTATTATATATAGGGCCAAAGGTTGGTAGAAAGGATATATGGCTACACTTTAGTACACAAAGATACAAGTTTTTCATTTTCATTTCCTACACTTTAGTGCCTCTGATTAACAATGTTTGTGCTAGCAAAAGTCAAAACTAACCTCTTACTACAATAAGCTTTGTGTCCTTTAACTAAAGTCCAAACTTATGATTTTACAGCTGCACAAATTCTAGCTGATTATTTACCCCACTTACTAATAAACTTCATGTTTGTTGGCCATTGAACTGGGCATCTTAGAAGAAAGGCTGTTAAATTGGCAACTTAAAAGGCTTTACTTGTATCATGACAACAAAACCCTCTATTAGCTATTGAACTTTTTGGCTCCGTAGGTAGGATAATCAAGAAAAAATTGGAAGGGGAAGCAATTATTTTAACTGTAAGAAACTATGCTAGAAGATCATCGTAATAGAATAAATTAGTTATTGCCCTAAATGTGAATCAATCAGAAAAAGGACCAAATTAGGAATAAATAAGATAAAGAGCCAAATACTTATCAAAGACAACGACACAAAGCCCCAATTATCACCATCCTTCACTGCCCTGCCACCACTCGAGGCTCTCCCATAAGTGCAATATTCTCGTATTTGGCCGCATAAGTGCATAATCGTAAAATCACACATGCTACTGAATGAACCGTAAAGCCCTAACTAGGATCATTAAACTACGTAAGTGCATAATATGTGCAAAACCCCGAATGATATCACATTCTAATTAGTGAAAATTCAACCCTAGCTTGTATTTGGCCAGGAACTAAGGAGAATATCAAATCGGCTTTGTTTAGGGCTTCTAGGAGGGAGTGAGGGAGCAGAAAAATGACCAAGGTTGGTCAATAATAAGTATCAAAGAGTACTCATTAGAAGTCCGGGAAAAAACGATCTTACCTGAAACGTTGAGAAGTCTGGCGAAGATAAAAAATGATTGAGAAATCTAGCACACAGCAAACGATTGAGAAGAGGCAGGCGTAGAAAGAGATGATTTAGAGAAACGATTGAGAAACATGAACAAACCTGTAACGAACAAAACCCTAGAACAGTAGGGGATCCATCCAAACTACATCGATTGAAAGTTGGGGCTGGGTCAAACTATATCGATTGAAATTTCAGAGAGGGGTCGGTGACTCGGTGGGGCAAGGATTTGCGCCTGTATTTGGGTAGAGTAGGGCTTTTGGGTGTCGATTGAAATTTCAGAAAGGGAGAGAAAATTTTAGAGGGGTCTGTGGGGCGCCAAGGATTGGTGCCTAGTATTTGGGTAGAGGGATTTGGGGCTGAACGCTATACTTGGAGGCAATGAACGCTATAAACTCCAATACGTGTTTACGGAACGCCATAGTAGACTTCTCCTCTCCTGTTTAACTCAAAGAATGCTATTTCTGATTCTTTAAGATAGCATTCTCAAAAGAACGCTATTAGATTATGCTATTAAAATGCATATTTGTTGTAGTGATAGATATAGGCATTGCTAGGTTTAGGTTTTGAAAAACTGCAGTTGAAGGATGCACTTAACCATCCAATGAGATCACACTTTCTTCTTATGATATTGGATTCTGTTGTAGTGACTTTTTTCTTTTTTGAAATTAGACTTTGAGGCCCGTTTTTTTTTTATTGTTTGTTATGTCCTCCAAGGTTAATGCAGCTCTAATCGTTTTAAGGTAGACACAAAATTCCGTCTTTGACATCTAACTAATTGTTATTTTCTCCACGGTTAATGCAGCTCTAATGTTTTTAAGATGCACGCTAACTGTTCGAAGGCACGGGCATCCGCTAGTCTATCTATATATTGTGGCAATGTAGTTGAGGCCTTCAAAAGCCTCCAAACCCTCAATTCTAATTTCCTACTATTATTTTTTACCCCAAAATACCATGTTTTTCCCCTTTGTTCCGGCCAAGTCCCACGTTTGTTCCTGCTCGCCAAAAACATGGGGTGGTCGTCCCCACTTTCTTCCTTTTAAAAAAAAAAAAACTGCCCACTAACCCAGGTAAAGCTACTCCCACTTTTACTCCCCTCCTACCAAGTTTTTTCCCTCCATAATTTAATTGTCCTTTTCATTTTCATCACCTTTTCAACTCCCAAGGGCACTGGTAGCTAGAGTTTCACGTTCCTTCCTTCTCAACAAAAACATAGGGTGGCCGTACATATCAGCATGCCATACATATCAACCCATAAACGTAATTGTGCTCCCCATTTCCCGACCTGCAACTACACCAACACGGCCACCCCGACAGCTGCGGCCACCCCAACCGCTGCAACTACACGAACACAGCCACCCCAACCCGCTTCATTGTGGTATTTTAACTTTTAAGCATCAAGTTCGGCTTCATTGCGGATAAAAGAAAAAAGAAGTTTGGCTCCATTTACTACGAGAATTGGTTCGAGGACTTTTTATACCAAGTTCATTTATATTTTTCACGAGAATCTGCTCACAGACTTCATAAATCTTCTCGAAGGTAATTTTCATCCCCAAAATATCTACGCTTTTTTTTTTTTTTTCTCTTCGGCTAATTTTAATTATCTGTATCTATTTCAATATTTGTTTGCGGATTTTTTTGCGCCACTAGAACTTTGGATTTTTGTTTTTAACACCACCTCCAGATTGGATTTTTTTTTTAACAACATGATGATACTAATGTTGCGGAGGTGATAATTACTCCTTGCCGGTGGAATTTTAATCCATATCGACATACATAGAAGAACTAGCGTTGTGCCCGTTCATATTAGGGTCTACCACCTATTATGCCATGTACAAACATTTGTGCGTGCATCTCACCTGTGCATAGCACGGGTTCAACGCTAGTAAATATCCTATAGCAATGTAGTTGGCCCTCCCAAAACTCTCCAAACCCTAGATCCTAATTTTCTAGATTTTTCAGTTTCTTTTAATTACGTGGGTTAGGAGCTTTCAAAGGAGGGGGTGAATTCGGTGTCACTAGCCCAGTTTCGAACGTGGCAGAGTGGGAAAATGCTAACTCCTCTCTATATAAGGCTGTTAACAATTAACACACTGTGAAAAAGGGGAACTTCCGAGGAGAAAATTTTCAGAAAATACAAAGCAAAGAGGACAGCAAAGACAACATTCTGTATGGGTTCCATTACACTTCTCTTCTCTCCCTCTCTCTCTCTCTTCCGTTTTAGTTCCTCAATCAAGGTTTCATCGGCAAACAAAATCAATCTTTGAAATCCGATTAAAACAACAATATATCTTCTACTGGCTCACTGAAATTTCTCATTTCAAAGGTCACGGGAAAAACCAAAATCAGTTCTACTGTTTGGATATGCTAAAGAGAAAAGCATATCTAAATCCGCAAAAGTCAAGTTTTGTTCACAATCGACAACAATGCAGAATTGCCGTTTATACTAGCGTTGTGCCTGTTCGATGCACGGGCAATCAGGGGAAAAATTATTCACATTATTTTTTTTTCCTTTCCCCATGCATCAAACGGGCACAACGCTAGTTATTATAAATAGAGGTGTAATCTCTACAATTCAAAACTTTTAAATTTTTAATCAATAACAATTCTGAGTTTTATCTTTTTCTCTTGTGGATTCAATAATACTTTGTGATTCCGAGTGCCTATCTCGTTTGGATTAGAACGCTAACTAATCTCCCGTGAATTCCGCTGTGTCACAAACTGGTGGACTTGCTTTGTAGGTGTTAAAATTCTAAAGTGGCTATGCATTGCCAATGGGAAATGCCAATAATCGATCACGCTGTTCCAAAGGTTCAAATGTTCACATCAATGTGGATCCACCCTTATTAATAATACATTCACACTAAGTACTATTTAATCCTCCCTCCATAAATTTCACATCAATATGGGTTCACCCTCACTAATAATATCCCTTAATGTATCTTATCCACCCTTATTAATAATACGCTTATTATCTTATCTCGCATCCAATCGGGGCCTTAAAATAGAGGTGTCAAACGGGCCGTCCTGGCATGGGCACGGCACGGGCACGACACGTCGGGAGGCGGCACGGCACGCCAGAGGCACGGTAAAATCCTGGCACGGCACGGAACGACACGGTATAAGTTGGCACGCGGCACGGCACGGGCACGGAAATGAGTGGGCACGGCACGGGCTAAGGTGGCACGTGGCACGGCACGACACGGTCTTCTACGGGCATGACACCGGCACGGTAAGAAGTCAACGCGGCACGAGGCACGGCACGACACGGCACGGGCACGAGCACGAGCACGAGCACGAGCACGGAAGTTGGCACGGCATGGCACGGAAGTAGGACGGACATGGCACGGCACGGCACGAGCACGGAAGTTGGCCTGGCACGGCACGAGCACGGAAGTTGGCCTGGCACGGCACGACACGGCGGCTCGGCACAGGCACGGCACAAGGCAAAAAAAAAATGTTAAATAATTTATTTGTATGTATTTTTTGATAATCACAAAAATAAAAAGAATTATTTTTTGGTTGTGTAACTTGTGCTAGTGAATGATATATTTATATCAAGTTTAAAAAAAATTAAGTCATGAACAAAAAAATAAACAAGAGGGAAAAAAAAGTGGAAAAATTTTATTGATTTATTTTATTTTATTTTTTAATTTTAAGAGAGAGAGAGAGAGTTTGGGAAAATAAAATAAAATAAGCTTTAAAAATATTTTTTCCCATGTTTGATAATTGATACATTGCCTTTTATCTAATAAAAATTTTGAAGAAAAAATAACATTTTTTGTTTGTGAAAAAAAATAAAAAAAATAGTGTTTTGCAACTTGTAAGTAAGTCGCTAAGTCATGAAACAAAAAAATAAAAAATTTAAAAATAATAATAATTTGTTGTAGAGAGAGAGAGAGAGAGAGAGAGTTTGGACAAAAAAAAATAAAATAAGCTTGTAAAGTATATTTTTACATGTTTGATAATTGATACATTGCCTTTTATCTAATAAACATTTTGAAAAAAAAAAAACATTTTTTTGTTTGTGAAAAAAATAATAAAAAAATATTGTTTTACAACTTGTAAGTAAGTCGCTAAGTCATGAAACAAAAAAAATAAAAAAATATAAAAATAATAATAATTCTTTGTAGAGAGAGAGAGTTTGGACAAAAAAATAAAATAAGCTTGTAAAATATTTTTTTCATGTTTCATAATTGATGCGTTGCCTTTTATCTAATAAAGATTTTGAAAAAAAAAAAGAGTAGGGAGAGAGAGAGAGAGAGATGGACAAAAAAAGAAAAAAAAAATACAAATTATTTTTATAAAAAAAATGATAGAAATTCATATTATAGGAATTAGATTCTTTTATTAAATTATATTATAGAAATTATTAAATTTTAAATTATATAAATTATAGAATTATTTTTATTAAATTTGGTTATAGAAAATTATAAATTATACAAATTAAATTTGATTCCTTTCATAGTTTCACTGTCTCACTCTCACAGGAACACAATAATGGGCCTCCACTTTCCGGACCAAATTTTGACAATCGGAACCGTTAGATGTGTTTAAAACGTGTTTTCATCGTCCTGCGCGAGGATTTTGCAAAAAATAATACCTGGAAGTAGTTGATCAGAGTAGATTTTCGTAAAACTACTATACGAAAACCTGGCCCAACCAAGCCCTTTTGGGTATTTTGACGATCTACACCGTTCACTATGTTTGTCTTGCTGTTATAATCACTCTCGCCAAATTTGAAGTCTATCGGGTATTGAAAGCCCATTCATCAGTACGCTGATTCATTATCAATCGACAATTTGTCCCCTTCGATCAAGTACGTAACTATAATTAAATCACTTCATTTTTTTGCATGGAGGATATAATCACTCCCACTTAAAATCTAGACGGTTTCGATTCAAAAAAACTACTCTAATGGACGTCGAGTCATTCATTATAGGACATTATTGCTCATAGATGCATCAAATGTGATCCGATCAGGTGGTTGCAGACATTTGATTGTCACCGTTTTCGAGGAGAATGATAGATTTGATAAAATATGAAATCGCAACGGTTTAGATCGAACATTCGAGAAATTGAGTATGCACCTGCTTTGTAATCCTATACATTAAACATATTTGGTTATGAACCAATCTATTATGCTATAGGATAATGTACATTAGCCACATGGCCGCAACACAATTATGACGATCAAAACCGTTCATTTTGTTTTTATTGTTGTTTTAATTACTCTCAACAAATTTGAAGTCTATCCGGCATTGAAAGGCTTTTTATCGGGACGCTGATTCATTATAAACTAAAAATTTGTCTCATTCGATCAAGCACCTAATGATAATTAATTTACTTCATTTTTTGCGTGGAGAGTATAATCATTACCACGTAAAACGTAGAAGGTTCTAATTTGAAGAAAAATACTCTGACGACCATCGAGTAGTACAATTTTACGGCAATTTGTACCGTTGGGTGCATAGGCATATGGTGTGACTCATGCACTAGATTTGCTACTTAGTATAAAGTCTTCATTTTGCCCGGGAGATGGAAAAAAAAAGGCGCTAAGTTTATTTCCCAAATATTTCCCCTCCCCCTCTTATTTCCCCCCAAAATAGAGAGAAGCCCTAGCACTGTACTGTTCTAAATCGTTCCCTGTCTGCGGCTACTCTTCTCTCTCTCTCTAGCAATACCAGATTAAAAGGTCGAAGTACTCCTTCCTGCCATATTCAGCTCCAAGAAACCCTAATTCATCACCCGCCTCTCTCTCTTCTATTTTCTATTTTGCAGCAAGAAGACGAGGAGATGCTCGTCCCGCACCCAGATTTAGTGGAAGCCCCAGCCCATGGAAGGTGATTATGCCTCTGGGTATATCAATTTCATATTTTCCGGTTCTGTTGGGGTTCTCCTACTACTGGTTTTTCATCTAACAAATCGAGTGAGTTCTTCTCCTGATCGACAGATCTCGCCCGAATAGGTTGTGTTGCTCAGACATACGCTGTCCTTTGCCGCATTTGGTTCATTTGGTTTGTGCATACATGTGGGTATGGTTCGGTTTATTGAACTTGATTTTTTGTAGCACATCATTGGCCATTTGCATCTAGAGGTTATTTTTGCTATTTGAAGATCTGGGCTTGCTACATTTGATTATTTGAGTTTTCCAATATCATGAGTAGTGAAGAAAACCGATAAGATTACTTGTCATGGAAATGCTTGGGGGTGAGTAAGACCTTAATTGATAGTGATGTTGTGGCGATAAAAGATACAGATTTGTTAAATTTTTGAAGATGAACTTTGATGGAGTGCAAGGAAAAGATTTAGCAGACTAAACCCCAAGAAAAGGCAAACAAAACTTCAGTTTGGTTTGATTAGGTTTAACCTAAGCTTTGCCTATTAAGTTGCTAAATTTTAGGATTCAGGGCCAAGCATTGGCGTTGTTGTGCTCCATGTTCAGGATTTCTATGGTTTTAGGTTCTTAATAGGATCCAAAAGCTGTCTTGTAACCTTCATTGCAATCTTGAATTACTCTAGGTGGTTAATAGAATCTAGAAGCTACGTAAGAAAGCTACCCTTGAACCAACTGATATGGTGGAGCTTTACTTTGAGTCACTGGATGAAGATAAGTCTACCGCACAACAGATTTTGAATTTTCAGGTAAAATCTCTGACCTTGGTGTATTTTAAATAGTTTATTTACAGAAATTCTGTAAGAAATCAATTGCAAGGTTAAAAAACTGCCTCAATGTATAGCGCATGCAGTTCTCTAGTTCAAAATTATAATGCTCAATTATTGGCTTTTGTGGCGTACATTTTCACTTGTGTGTTCTACGAATCTTACGTTGCTTGACTGATATGGTAGCCTTTCTCAGCCCATGGTATTTTGGATTTATTTTGTTTTGATACAAAGTTTGGGTAAAAGATGTAATAATGGAACGGCTTTTGGACGGGTAAATTGCAAAAAAATTTACTTCTTTTTTAACCACGTGCAGGAACAATATATCAGGGATGTACTTGGTTCGTGTTTGCTTCCCTCAACCATGAGGCCATCTCACGCGGTGAGTTACATTAATAGTACTTCCTAGTTATGCTTGCTGTTTTTTCTTCTTCTTCAATTCCATTTATCAAGAAATTAATTTACTGGATCTGTGTGTGGAACCTTAAAAGGCATGAAACTTCTTCAAATAGTTTACCCTGTACTCTTTATGGCAGGATTTGTTTTAAACTATTGAAACTTCTTTAAACTATTGAAACATGGTATTGACAACGACATCAAGTACCTTTTGTATGTTCCAGTTATTATCTTATCGTCTAGCATTTTGATTGGGAAATGCACCAATCAGTCTACGTAAGGATGAACATTTTCTATTTATTCCTAGTTAAGCCTGGATATAAATTTGCGATCATTGGTATTGAATGAAGTAATTTGCTGTCATGTAGCAAAGGGTGTCGAATCTATTGCTTTAATGGTATACTGAGGTTGTGATTTGAATCCTGCTGCTGTGTTTCATCATTTATCTGCTGGTACTGCTATGTTATTCTGCTGCTGCGTTTCCATTGTGTTCATGCTGCGTTCCATCATTATTTTGCTGCTGCACTTCGTTATTCTGCTGCTGCGTTTCATCATTATGTTGGAAGTTTTGGATACTAGTTTTGATGCTAATGCTATTTTTAACTATGCTGCTTTGTTTGCTAGGAGTACTCTAGGACTATTAGCTTTGGACAAGTACTACATTTGAACACTTGTTACTTCTTTGGTCAAGAATGTGCTTCTCTGTTTTTGTTGTTCCTGGCCCCCATTTTTGTGATCAGACACCCAACTGGTGTCCAAGTATAAATGAGGGGTGGGAGATAAATGTGTAAAGCCAAAAACTAACAATGTTGCTATTCAAATTGAGTTATTTGCTATAGGCTTCTTTATATGTTGTGGTTTTTCATATGTCGTGGGAGTTCAAAGATAAATTGACTCGGTTCTTATTCTTCGTCCTTTCTATTGCAGGTAATAGGACGGTCTAGCCAAAAGCGTGATTTTATCCCATCATTTTGAAAGCTCTTTTATGAAGATCAAGGATGGCATCGTGAATTTTTTATAGTTTTTTTTTTCCCACTCAGTTTAGCCTACTGACTTGTGGATTATGGTATTTCGGCACCATAATGAACATTTATTATTCTTTTGTATGTTCACAATGTTATGGAACATGCCTTCAATCTACTTGTGGTATTTTGTATGGATTATTAGCTTTTCCAATGAAAAATGAATTCTGTTACTTTTTCATATTTTTTAGTTCTTGGTAAAAAAAATATTGTGTAGGCAAGTGAATAAGGTAATTATTAATCAGTTTTTTTTAAAAAAAGAAAAAACCTTGTAGCAGCGTTTTTAGCCGCCTACACCAGCGGCTAAAAGCGTTGATGAAATTGAGTCTACTCCAGCGTTTTTAAAGCACTGGTAAAACTTAGTCTCCACGACTAAAAAAACGCACGGCACGACTAAAAAAATGCACGGCACGGCACGACACGCCGCGACAAAAAAGGCACGGCACACCACGACAAAAAGCTACGGCACGACACGATAAAAAAAAGGAACGGCACAACACGAGTAAGTCAACGACATGGCACGACACGGCACGATTAACTAATCGGGCACGGCACGACACGACACGTAGCACGCCATGGCACGGCACGCCATGGCACGATGAAGTAAATGGGCACGACACGGCACGGCACGGCACGTAGCACGGTTGGCACGGCACGCCATGGCACGATGAAGTAAATAGGCACGGCACGACACGGCACGAAGCACGGTTGGCACGGAAGTTGAATGGCATGGCACGGCACGGCACGCACGTTTGACACCTCTACCTTAAAACATGTTGAAACTTGTGAGCAGAGTTGGTCTAATAAATCCCTGGTCAAAAAAGAAATATTGTTAGCCTAACAAATCTAGTTAAAAAAGGAGTTGCACAGCAAATATTGTAGTGTCAAACTTGAAAGTGACAAAGTTTGGTTCTTCTTTTTAAGGCCTAGCAGCTCCTTTCGAATTTTGTTGTTATTAGAGCAACTCCAGCCCAGAACCTTTTTTTTCCTTGAATTTGTTCAAAAATCTGAGTAAAAGTTCAATTTGATATCACCCTCTCAGTCCTTTACTCAGATTTCAAGCCCTACCCGCTGCTCGCCGCCACACGCTGCCTTCCTTCGCTAGAAAAACAATCGCCTCCATCACCAAGATTGCTGCCGTCAAGCTCTGAAACCACCACCTACCACGCCTATCACCACCAACGTCTGAAACCACCATTGACGTCAAAACCACCATCAACATCCACCGTCACCAGATTTGAAACCACGATTGCCAACCACTAGATCTGAAACGACAATCGCCAACTGCCCGCCACACCACCAACGTCCGCCGTCACCAACTTTGAAACCACCGCTTTCCGGCGACAACCACGGCGGCGAACACCACAAAGTAGCCGTTAGAAATTTGGGTAAAGGTTTGGTTCTCCCTTGATTTGGGTAAAATTTTGAGTAAAACTTAGTTTGATATGGGTTTGGTTCAAAGAGTCGAGCTTGATTTGGGGGGTTTTTACTCAAATTTCAAATTTGGGCTTGGTTTTGAGTTTGGGTTGCAGCTGCTCTTAGAGATACGGATGGCAATGGAGCTCATCGGAGTCTGATTTTTACCAATATCCCATCCCAGCCCCTTTCCTTGTCAGAGGGAAATTGGGGAGGTGTCCGCGCCAAGAATAATCGGGTCCCCATTTACATAGTAATTTTCACAAACTCTGTTCTATTTAGAGTGTTTTGATAAGAATATAAAATATTGATGAGCAATGAGAGTTACAAAAATATATAGAAACCAAGAAAAATGAAGACATAAAATTGTGATTTATTATTGAGTGTTTTGCTTTATGAAAACATTCAAATGTATATGTGTATGCATTAGCAAAAACAATAACTATAATTGAAGTTGAATCAGATTCAAGGAATGCTTGTTTTGATGGAGGCTGGAAGGTCGAAGGCGGGGACGACACGGATGTAATTGCTATCCCTTATTGGAGATGCTTTGTTAGCCTGTTGTTACCCTTTTCATACTCAATTTTATGTGAGACCACAATATATCGGACAAAACAATCCTTCGACTAATTGACCATTGATTCTTTGAGAAGGATTTTTGTGTAGCTTGTACCCCTAGGGTTGACAAATCAACAAAATTGTCTGAGTTCGCTCTCATATTTGCCCGTTTGAGATTGGTTCGTTACATACAACTGCCATACACAAGTCAAATTAAGCTACTCAAGATAGGTTTGTGATCGGCTAATTTCAGATTGACTTGCTTCATACACAAGTCAAATTTGGACATGTTCTTAAAACGCTTTGTTAAGTTTTAAACAAAGTTGTCCTTTGGCTAAAGAAACCAGTTTGGTTTTTTCATTTGTCTTTATTCAATTTTTTTTTTGAATTTGCTAGTTTTAGGTTGATTTTTTGGGGTTTCTAAGCTTGTCTCGACGAGAGGAATCTAAAAAGTATGAAATTATTAACCAAATTTAAAGTTTTGTGAATAAAGACAAAAAATAATCCCAAAAATACAAAAAATCGACGTAAAACTAACAAATTCAAAAAAAAAAATTGAATAAGGACAAACGAAAAAAACGAAATTAGTTTTTTTAGGCAAAGTAATCAACTTACTTGCAGGAAGGTGCAACGGTATCTCTATCAGCTAGATGTTGTGACCTCAAACAATGGGAGTCCCTTGGGCCGCACCTGTGCAATTTTTTTCTTTATTTATTTATTTTTGTCATTCGTCATTCTTAATTTATTACATGGGGAGGGAAAATGTGACTCAATCCCGAGATGCAGTGTAAGGCATCCAAGAGCTCTACCGCATGAGCTAGTCACCACTTGCCAGGGGCTCTTACACCACATCCCAGATATAAGATGGGTTGTAACAGGCTTCTGATCTGGGTTTAGTGGGCCCACATGTTTTGTTTTGGACTTGGTCCACGGGCCTAATGATTTGCGTACAATGGACCACAGGTAGCCGAATGTCCACAAATCGGCTGTAACGGGCCACATTCATATATCCACCTACAACATTATCCTCCTCAACTGATTTGGATATTTGGCCCACGTGATTTGTTATAATATTGGGCCACAAAATAGTATCCATCTGGTGGGGTTTTTCATTCTGTGACGGAGACGTGACATGTCTCATGTAAGGTGTCACACAAATAAATATTTGAGCCCATATTGAGTCACTACAAAATGTGACAAAATAATCTCATATATTCTTCCAAAAACACTCATTTATAAAGCCGTTTGATACGAGACTTTGTGGGTTTGGAAAATGACTGTTTGTGGGAGAATATATGAGTGTTTTGTGAACCAATGCCTTCTAAAAAATATTGATGTGACATGACGTGACATGTCCTTTATTCATATATATTGATGTAGCATGTCTCTTTATACCTATGTATTGATGTGACATACCTCATATAAATAACCATAAAAATAAATATCGAAGCTCATATTTAGTCATATTCTCAAATTTCATATATGACTCCACAAAATCTCATATACGCAACCACACAATCTCATATAGAGATTCAGAAAATTTATTTACGGTTTTTGGACTATAGTGGACTACAAAACTCTCATATATTCTTCCAGCACTCATTTTCAAAGCCACAATTGTTACAATTTTTTTGAAATTTTGGAACTATAGTAGACTACAAAATACTCATATATTCTCCCACAAACACTCATTTCTCAAACCATAAAATCTCGTATCGATTATTGCAAACAACAATTCATCCTTTGAGCCAGAAAATCTTATAACCAAAGCCATACAATGTTATATAACAACTAAGGCAACAAAAGTCCTTCTTAAATACCGAAATTTTATATTAAAAAATATCAGAAAGAATATTATTCGATGCAACTATGTACGGGATCTAAGTAATACAAAATCGTTTCAACAATCGAGGCCATTGATTTTGTTGTTCTTATAAAGTAAACACACTCATACAAATTTAATCGTCTATGAGGGCCCAAATTGCTAGTAAGGTCCTCAATTGGGAAAAAAATCCCTTATTTGATGATAATTTTTGTTCAATTAAATGTCTCTCTATATGCAATCAACTTTATTTTCTGTATGAATGATGTTCTCTACGATATGTAAATTATAGCCAGTTTCTATCGCAAAAAAATAAAAAAAAATAAAAATAAAAATAAATTCAAGTGGTGCTCGAGTGGTCCGATACAAGTCTTCAATGATTCGGGATCCATTTGATGACGCAGTCGCCGGATATCCGATAACCTCCAATTTTGGTGTTGATGACGGAATAGCCAGACGTGGAGGGAAAAGTCGTTGGCCGGGTTTACAAAAGAGTCTTAAACCACTACACCAGATTAACTTTGAAAAGCCCAAGCCAAATTAACTCGAAGAATCGCCAGTGTTCTCGATGATCGTTTACCCTTTCTATGTGTGGTTGAAAAAGTTGGAAATGTCAACCTTCTTATGGGGGACTTGTCAAGTTGTCAACTCACGAGGATAAAAGTCTGGTCAAAATATAAAAGTCAAAGTCTTTTGCCAAACTGTTTCTTAGTCCGTACGTATCCTAGGGAAAGGACACAAGCAGTTGTGGCTCAGATGTTTCCAAACCATACCCAAACGTGTGCGTCAACGTTTACTTGCTTTGTTGCTATTCCCTCAAACTTTGAAAACGTCAATCAAGAAGGAGCTGGCTATTAAAATTACTTGTGGGGCTAGTAAATGGAGCATGGACAAACGATCCTTCCTTTCATGACTCATATTGATGCCGGTCTCAAAGGTTCTTAAAGAGATAAGGCCATTTTCAACTAGCCTCTGTCCACATCTACTGTTGATAAGGACGGATCGTGGGACAGATAAGTCCAGACGACCGTTGTACCTATGTTCTAAATTTTTATTAGAATTGCATTAGTTTTTCTCAACAACTTTAAAACTATGTAAGTTTGCTCATCCAATATCAATTTGGACAATCCAACAATGCTCAACCAAGGGCTTGGAAGCAAACCTTTTATTTCTTGTCATACTAATTTGTACGACTCTTCTGAGACGGATATGAAAAGTCAAATATTCTAACCATAAGTTAAAAACAACAAACCCATAATGAAAATGAGTTATAACCGACAAGATTTGAAAACGTTAAAAACTATGGACCGAACTTGAAAAAAAAAATCTATCGAAGAAATGAAAGAAAAAAAAAAAAAAAAAGGCTTTCGTTTGAGTAATATGTTGTCTTCAATGAACGTATTTAGCCTTTTGTCATAATTTTTTTACTTTGTATATTTTTCTCATGAACGCGAATCGAAAAAAGTAATAAACCCAAATAATTAATTTCGGCCTAACTATTTCTTAGATGGATTGATTTTGTGGAGGCTTAGGAGATTTAGTACTAATTTATTAATTTTACGTTGACTATTTAGTTTTTAATTACCTAGTTATTTGAGTCATTTTATTTGGTAAGGGTAGAATTAGTATTAATGGAGAAAATGGACTAAAGTGTTTCATAAAATACTAAAGTAGGGGAGTACTGCAGCATGATTTCCAAGAGTAGAGGGGGGTGGTAGTGTGATTTGAGTAAAATTAAGAGGGCGTTAGTGAAATTTACCCTATCGTAAATGAAATTTGCTCTATACCTTTCAGTTTAAAATTGATCTACTTACCTTCACTTCTTGCCAAGTTTATTCTTCCAAATTATTGGTTTCAACTTTCAAAGTGATTGGATGACCGCTCTCTCTCTCTAAAATATCATCTCGCATCTCTCTTCTTTCTTCCAGCAAGTGGCGGCTAGGGTTTTCGGGGAGGGGGGCTGGTGCCTCTTCCGCCCCTCCCTCCTTTTCTTCTCCTCTCTCCTCCCCTACTGATAAGCCCCCAATATTGTACATAACCAGGGCTTATCGTGCTCATTTATTACACACACACGCGCGAATTCGCACGTAATTTGGTTGATATGCGTGTAGTGGTGTTTTTGTAAGTTATAGGCTAAACAGGAAAAATGAGCTCGTTTTGTGCACATTGGGAACCACCCCAAGTTACCGAGGGCCACGTGCCCCGTGGCACGCCAACACCGGGCCTCACGAGCCACGACATGACGATTCGGTCGAGGCCCGGGAATGCGAAAAGTTGGTGCTTTGAAGCAGTGCTTCACGTTCACAAAAATTTCCGGTGGGGTCCGGGATTGAACAAGCACTCATAAGACCGAGGAGCTCCACCCCCGAGGGTCGCACAACTCATTTAAGTGTTTTGGAGGAAGTCCGGAAGCACGCAATTCAACGGGAGGGATCAAAGAGGTCAAATTCATGTCAAGATAATTCCGGACCGATCCGGAAT
Source organism: Vaccinium darrowii (assembly GCA_020921065.1). Taxonomy (NCBI): domain Eukaryota; kingdom Viridiplantae; phylum Streptophyta; class Magnoliopsida; order Ericales; family Ericaceae; genus Vaccinium; species Vaccinium darrowii. The sequence goes on along the minus strand of CM037162.1, from coordinate 19,135,596 downwards.
TATTCTGGACCGATCCAGATTTGCCCAGAAATTTCCAGACGATTCTGGACCGATCCGGATTAATTCTGGACTGATCCAGATTTTTTCAAAATTTTTCAGACGATTCTGGACCGATCCGGAATAATTCTGGACCGGTCCAGAAGTGCTCCGAACCAACTTTTCAGCTACTTTATTCACTTGCTATTAATGGATATTATTGGATATTTTGTAGAGAGAGAAGGGAAAGACTATATGGGGCCTCTCCTCTCTCATTCTCTCCCATTAACTACTCTTTCATTTTAGTTCTTAGTTTTTTTTGCTCCTCCATTGGAGGACTTGGAAGCTTTCTCTCTCTAAAATTCCCGTGTAACCATTAAGCTCCCGTAAGTTTCTCGTTTATTAATCTTGCTACTCTTGCTTAGCTCTTTCAAGATATGTGGTTTATTTTCAATTCTCTCTAGTATTTGATGTTCATGTGTTCTAGCTTTTTCCTTAATTAACTCTTGTTTCTATTGGTTACTAGTTAATTTCTCAAAGTTTAAACTTGTAGGCTAGCATAGGATCTTCACTAAAAATAAGTTTTTAAAGTCACATGTTATGTTCTTTATTTCCTTCATAAAAATAGTCATGTTTCCCGTAGCTATGATCGAGTAGTCGTCATAGGCCCGGTCATGGGGTGATTAGCACCCCGTGACTTAGGCGTATTCATTCTCCTCGCCAAAATGCAAACATTGCTTGTTAATTAAAGAGTATGGATTGATTTTATGTATCAAAATTTGGATTTGTTAATCTCTTTGATCACACGTAGCCAAGGGTTTGACCACTTGGCACGTGTGATGCTTAGGGCGATGTCAATCAAAATGTTTGTATAAATGGCACAAGAATCCTACTCTTTGAGAAACACCATTTCTAGTTAAACGAGTTTAAATACCAAATCTTCCGTTCGGGGTCGTCTAACGACGCCCCGAGCCGGTTATTTTAGAGGAGAATGAATTGGCCTAAGTCATTGGTGTTGTGAACCCCTTGACTTAGCCTTGTTTTAATTGGTCTTTTTAATCTTCCGAGTCATTCACGAAGTTAAGTGAATTCCATCCCCAAACTACAAAGCCAAGTTTGCCGCTTTAAGGCTAAAACCAACATTCGTGAATCAACACTCACGTGCTGCACATTCGGTCTCTGAGGACTCGACCCGGACTTCCGGTTATCATGCTTCGCGACACCTAAACCCTACGCTTGGGAAATTTACTATTGCAATACAAGCCAAGGACGCAAGCACCTACTCCATCTCAACAGTGTGTCTTCTCTCCACCATTCCTTTTTTCTTCGCCATTTCTTTGGACCTTGATGGTTCAGTTTCCATGGTGGTTTTGCTACAGTGTAGATATAGTATTCAAGGATCCGGCCGGCGAGGTGAAGATGGCAGCACCTAGGTTTCGACGAGTGGCAGCTGATAGTGGTGGCCAATAAGAAGAAGAACAAGATTTGTTTTTTTATTTTTTGACTTTTGTTCGGTGTCTTTCCGGCTGGTTTCCCTAGTTTGTTCTGTTACGAATCCTACCTCCCCGGATTTGGGGGTGTTGGTGGCAGGTTAATAAAAATATGTTTTGGTTGCGTTTCTGGTCACCTAAGCGGTTTCTGTGCTCGCCGTGGTCGCGAGGTCGGCCGGCTCCGTCGGCTTTGTTGGCTGTTAATATGGTTTAGATCTAGACGACCCGTAAGGAGTTTCTCTCCTTCTTCGTCGACTCACACTAAACCCGACTTTGGCTTGGTTTGTTTGCGCAATCGATCTGTTTACGTCTTGCAGTATGTGTTTGTGAGCTTGAGGCTCCTGTCGAGTTGATTGAGGGAGCTTTCTTACTTTGTACTTTGTTGTTTATCTCCACTTGTTGGGTTGTTTTACTCGATCTCTATTGGGGTATTTTGAATGGAGTCGTTGTAAGTGCCGTTGGACTTAATTACTAAATTGGATTTCTTCTGTTCAAAAAAAAAAAGAAGGAAGAAACTTTCAAAGTGGTTACTCACTTCAAGTGTGCCTCAAACGCTGGTTAATATTCTGTTACTGTAGTTACCCGAAATGTTAATATTTCGCCACGCTGGTTAACATTTCACTAGAATGATTATAATATGTAGAAGCACAAAAAAATTGAAAAGAATGCCTTAAATAAAAAGAAGTTCTTGCATTCAAAATCCCAAGCATCAACAACTCTTTAGTGAAAGTTTCAAAATTAATGGGAACATTACAAAATAATAATACCAAAAAATGATTTTATTGGGCTCATATCAGTCCATCAATTCGAACCGAAAACTTCTATACCACTCGGTTCGTGTGTAATGACATTTGCCACTTATTAAAATAACCAACAACAGCAAGCCGGAAGAAAAGTTCCTGCCGTGCAACCGTATGGTTCGGGATCCGAGGACAGCGGATCCCGCACTGTACGGTAATGCGTGGCATGGACCCTGATCCTAGAAACCCAATCAGCAACCACCAACCAACAGTTGTCCACCTTGTGGAGCCGATAAAAGTTCTATACCCTCCAACCTGCTCCCTGCTTCCACCTTAACTCGGACCACCGCTGCCTGCTCCGCCGTGGCCACCACCTTCCTTCTCCTCTTCGGCGATCTACACTCCGATGATGATCGCTCCGGCAATGACCTCTTTGAAATAACCCTAACCGGCTCGGCTTCACCGGAATTAATCCGGAGCGGGAAATTGAGCAACGCACGTGACCCGCGCATGCGGTAAGCCGCCCTATCGTAAGCCAACGCGGCGTCCTCTGCCGTCTCAAACGTCCCGAGCCAAACCCGGGCCCCGTTTTTCGCAGGATCCCTAATCTCCGCCGCAAACTTACCCCACGGCCGCCTCCTCACTCCTCTGTAGTGCTTTCCCCTCGACGGAACCACCGCAGGCACGGCCGCCGTTGCCGGCGGCTCCACCGCTAAATCAATTTTTCCCTCCAAATTACCAATTTTCGGCTCCATTTTCACGACCGCGGCAGTTTCCGCCGAGAGCGACGGGAGCCACCGGAGATTCACGGCCTCGTTGAGGAGGCCGTATAGAAGCATATCTTCGGAATCGTTTTCCTTGAGCGGTAATAATTCTCCCCAATTTTCAGGCATGGAAGGCAATAAGAAGCCGGAAGTCGTCGCAGGATGATCGTGTTCGCCCAGTAAGTGACGTCTTACTGAATCGAGCAGAGCTAATTCGGAATCAAAATCACCTTGTGTTTGTGTGTACATTATCTTAACAGAGCATATAATTATGTAGTTCTGTTTTGTATATGAGAGAGAGAGAGAGAGAAAGGGAGAGAGGGTCTGGTCTTTTTTGGGGGAGAAAGAGGGAGGGAAGTATTTATAAGGGGTGGATTGGTGGGGATTCTGAAAATAGAGAAAAATTTGGGTGGGAACAGGTATGAACTTCTTTTTTTTTTATCAAACAGGTAAGAGCTGACATGGTGTCCCTACGGCACATTCGAGTCGTCCAAGAGTGTGTTTCATGTCTTCAACGGTCTCGAAACACACTCTCACCTCCTATTTCTCTCTCTAAATCCGAACCATCTAAATAAACTTTGGACGACCTGGATGTGCCGGGGCCACGTACCCTATTTGTACCCAAGTTTTTTCGCCTGAAAATAAGTTCATGAACTTGGTTTAGATTTTTCAAAGATTCCTATTTTTTTATTTTCCACTTGGGTCCACTTGGTGGAATTTTTGAACTCTTTTTTTTCTGTGGGAGTTTAGTTTTGGTTTCCTGATGAGGTCGACTGAGTTTCTATGAAAGTTCCGAAAAGCGAGGTGAGATAGGGAGATAGACAGAGTGGGTTATCAGCCACGTGATAAAATAGAAGGACGAGACAGGACTCGAATCTTGCAACAGCAGCCAAATTTGGCTTTGTAGTGAATTCAAGTTCGAGCCCAAATATTCAAGCCTGTTTACCGATTAGCATTTGGGAATTCGAGGTTAGTCGAGAGACATCCATACGAGCATCTCCAACGGTCTCGCATTTGCTGCGGTGAGACCAAACTAGCGAGGTTTTCACCAAAAACAGCACCCAACAGGCTCACTCCAACCTCGCCATTTTACTAGTTTTGCTTTTTGGCTCACCTGCCCCATGGAGGCACTGTAGCCTTCGCCCCAGCATTGCCTCATCAATGACGTCATTTGACTCATCCGGCAGGTGAAAAAAAGATTGTAATGAGGAAGATGATCCATTGATCCTAATTAGGGTGACTTGGACTTAGACTGATTGAATTAGGTGAATAGATAGGCTAATCAAAAGCTGATCCTCCTGATCCTTATTCAGTTTTTCGTTGTTTAATAATTTTCTACAGAATGTCGAATCGAAACGATTTCGTTTTGAAATTGCGACCATAGCTGTTAATTACTCCATGGTTATTGGGACGAATGACATTAGACGATCACATAAAAAAATTTACATGAGTGAATCTAGACTCAACTTACCCTATGTTTTGCTCAGTGATCTCTCTCTAAAAGATAGTTTTCCGATTTTTTGGTGCGAACTTTGCCGTAAATTTCCTTTTTGCTTTTCTTGTTAACACGGCAGACAAAATATAATGATACACGTACAATTTGCACCAAAAGTGTTTGGTCTCCGTTTACTCCCGCTTGGTTTTAGAACACTTCTAAAATTAGCACAGTTGAATGAATGGAATCTCTCGAAATTCAAAATTCACTCAAAATTATGAACAATAATTTAGTATTCACATGAAGAGAAATGGAAGCAAGAAAGCAACCGTGATCCCGGTGAAAGAATCATTTTATTACCTGACAGTTTTCATTTTGTTCCTCGATTACGAAAAATGTGGACATTATTAATTCAAATTAAATATTCCGTAAATAAATAAACTGGAAATTTAGAAAGTAAAACTGTTTGGAAATACTGTAGAAAAATATACAACTTTTAACCTCGCAATCTATTACTGAAGAACAAAATTCCAGAACGGAATTGACTGTTGTTTTGGGTTGAGTCGTGGACTAGACCGCTCTCTTTAAGATGTTTCGCGGCGCCGCCCTCATTGTGTAAGCAGTAATAGCCACGTCGTCTCCAGGATAAAACAGCTCAGAATACAGGCTCTATCTCGATCTTCCTTGCAAAGAAAAAGACAGGAAATACAAAACACAATCGACTTTTCTTGCTCTTTGAACTCAGTATATATACGAAAATAGTTTTTTTCGGTGTGTTTGAAAGACTGAAGAACAACTTCGTATATAGGCATAGAAGAAACATAATTTTTGGAATCAGAATCAATCAAAAAAATTTGTAATTGAATCAATCATCCCCAAAAAAATGTATTAATAATTTGTAACGGCTCTGTGCACTCTAATTAGCACACGTTTTTTTCATTTCTGTAAACGTGAGGCTAACTATCGTATGTGCGCGGGGCTTAAAATTTCGGTTGACTGGTTTCCGGACTGAATTCCCAAATTACCTTATGGCCTTGTGCCGAGGACAAACAATGAGGGAGACATGTTTTCGGGCCCAATACGGATCCATCCATCCTAGACAAATGTTTTTGTTTTCAGTTTGGATAAGTCTTCTTCAAAGTCAATATGGTGGACCCAGTCTCTCCACTTTTTCTTGTATTACGTTTTCAGTCCTCGTGTCCCATCTTCCACTTGCATTGCTTTCCGTTTAATGTGTCGTCACAAGAAACTTCAGCCGCGACTTCTAAAATGAGTCACGCTCACACCACAAGAAAGTTCAACCCCAAATCAATCATTTTATTACCAGATGAGTAGAGGCTGAATTCCATTCAGCACCGATGGTAATACACCAACCACGTACCAACGGCGTCCCCGACGCCATTGTGGGTGCCAAACGATCAATCTGAGCCGTTCATCATTCTCAAAATCGAATTCTAAGTGAGCTTTGAATGAAATGGGGTGATTTTGGATCGAGTTTATACAGCCGTCCGATTGCCTCGATTCCTCCGTGGGCCATCTCGGAATTCGATTTTGAGAAGGATAAATGGCTCGGATCGATCGTTTGGGACCCACAACGGTGTCCCCGACATCGTCGGTACGTGGTCGGTGCATTTCCGTCGGTGCAGGTAGAAGGGTCCTGAGTTTTTTAAAAGATTTTAGCAATTCAGTTGCTAAAATTAGTTCACCAGTTGCTAAAATTATGGTTGATTTGACCATGATTTTAGCACCTTGTGAACTCATTTCCTAAAATCATGGTTGATTTTAGTAACTGGATTGCTAATTTTTTTTTGAAAAACTCAACCTTAAAGGTGTTTTTTATTTGGCTAGATATATTTTGTTCTTGTTTAATTTTTTCGTATTCGTTATTTCTGCGTTAATAAGTTGGCTAACAGCGTACATTCTTCATTTTATCTAACCATTTCTTAAAAGCAATACTGTACATTTTTCACTTTATCTACCCACGTCTCTTTCAACAGTACTCCAATAATAATAAATTGTATATAATATACTATAGTCCAAGTTTCTAAGCAAGTGAAGCTCCTGTTTCATGGCTTGAAGCAAAAACGATCTAATAGGTCACAGGATCAAGCCTTATGAAATGCTTATTGGGCAAAATATATATTTTTCTTTTTTCCCTGCTGGGATAATGTAGAAAATATACAATTATTGCACCTCTTGTATTATAAATTAGGTATACTCAAGATCAACGTTCAAACTTTTTGCATCATAAATTTTTTGAAAAGCTTTTTCTTGTATTTTCTAACTTTATTATAATTTTCTTTTAACTTTTAGTATCAAATTTACAAATAAAACACTTTTGACCATAAATAACTCAAAATAATTACTTTTCACTCGACAAAAACTTTGATAAAAATAAATGTTTAAAATAGCAATTCTTTTATTGTTAAAAATAGTATTCTTACAATCAAAGTTAATAACTTGATTAGTTAAGAAGAACGTTGTGTATGAGCGGTACTTCTTTATATTTGATTCATTTGTTTTCTAATTGCATAAAAAAACTTTAGAAGTTTAATTTAGTTAAAGTACAAAGATAAAGTACCATGTTTAATTTTTTTACCTTATATTTGCCCACATATATTGACCTTTAAAAAAAAAAAAACAAGGGCTCCAATGTTTTACGTTTCGTTTAGGCCTCCAAAATATCAAAAACGGTCCAGCAAGTGCGCAACTAAGTTTGGGGTCGAGCTTGGCAACCCAAACATCAGGACCTCCCATAGGGTGGAAACATTTTGTCTCGACTAATCCCTCTACATATAGTCCTCTCATCTTACATGTGTCGGGTAATTACCAAGCGTAAGTCCTGAGGTATCAAATGATTGTGGTTGGACAGGCTCATGTGGACCTAAACTTTAACAAAATGACAAAATAGAAATAGCAATAGCAATGTGGAACTCATATCATAGAAGCTCGGATTAGAAGGATAATTCTAAGGCAAAGAAAACGTGAACAAATAGGTGGGTGCACGGGACCTTCTTGGCTTTGCTTTCTATGAGGAAAGTCATTCAAATGAGTAAGTCGTGGATACATATTTTAGTATTGTACTTCAAAAAGTTTGTAGTCCAACGAAATTCCAACCCCATGGTATATTTGACTTTAGCGCCCCGATTGGATGAGGGTAAATCTCCACTCCAAAACTTATCACCCTTGATAAGGGGTGGGTCCTACCTCTATGGCTGGGTCTGGCAAACTTTCAGCCACCCCCTCTTAGGTTTCACCCTCTCAAAGGTTTCACGGCAATGGAGCTCTTTCCCGGGTAATTTTTTGGCACCCCTAGCCCTGCCCAAAAATTATTTGGGAGTAGAGGGTTGTTCTTTTGACCATTAAACCCCTCCTTATACCCCTCCCTCAACTAATTTTGCAACAAAAAAAAATGGCCGGACAAGATGGTGGCACAGTGAAATTCGGCCAAGATGGTGCTCCAGTTGCAAATCAGGGTCTCCTTGGTACAGTCTGGTGGAGTAAATGCAGATTGATGTGCACATCTCACTCATTTTTAGAGAAATAGAGTGAGTGTCTGCAAAGGAAGGGAGAAGAGAGAGCGAGAGAGGAGAGGAGAGAGAGGAAGACCTAGAAATTGTATCTCATCCGGTTGCCACAATCGTTGTATGTGCAGATGAATGGAAAGAGAGAGAGAGAGTGGAGAGGACAGGAGAGGGAGTAAAAGTGGGGGTTGGAAGTTGGATGTAATAATGATGAAATGGTGAACTTTTAAAGCTCCGTTTCTCTCTCTCTCTCTCTCTCTCTCTCTCTCTCTCTCTCTTTTCTTTCTTATTCTATTCCAATGACCTTATTTTCTCAGTTTTTTCTAGCTGCCTCCCCCTCCTTTCCCTCCCCCCCCCCCCCCCCCCCCCCCCCTCCCCCCACGGCAGCCATCACACCTCTTTCCTCCCCATCTTCTTCTTCTCCTCCTCCTCTCCTCTTGTACAGTTGTGTAGTGGTTGAGACTCTCGTCCTCCGGAGAGAAGTTCTCCCGCTACCCCCATCATTTTTGGAACGTGGTGACCCTGGTCTTCTGATCTGGGATCTCTAGCCCTCTGATCCGAGCCCGAGTGCCGGATTTGTGGGTTCTTCAGCAGCGGTGGTGGTGCCTTGCAGCTGTGACTGCGGTGGGACGAAGAGATGTGAAACTCCAGACGCTGATATCCTTCCGTCGTCTTCCTCCAGCCACATCCGAGCAGATTGGTGGTTTCTATCGTCGCTGTTGTACATTTTTGGCGGCTTTTATATTTTTTCTTTGTTTTTTCTTGTATTTTCGGACCGGTAGTGTCCTTTGTTTTGTACTCTTTCTTTTCATATATAATATGTTTATGTTTGCTCAAAAAAAATTCCAATGACCTTTTTAGGCTAAGTAATCCACCCAAGTGGCACGTTAAAATAATGTTGTCACTAAAACATCCTCCTCCAATTGAACAAAGAAAGTTGAATAACAATCATTAATTTTATAAAAAAGTTTTTTAGAAAATATGCTTTAAAAATTAAATATCTTAATGAGTTATTTTATTATAGTTTAAATTGGCTAAAATTAATTAAATATATTGGGTTTTGCATTTATATACTTAATTTAGTACATAATCAAGTTTAGCATTATAAAAGGGCAAAAAAGTTATTTCACGGCTTTTTTCATCATCTACCCTCTCTTATTTATAAACCATCCAAACCAAGTCAAAAGTTATCCCCCTATATAATCATTCATCCAAACTATCAACTTCTTTTATCCCCCTCCATAAACATCACATTAATGTGGGTCAACCCTCCAAAAATAATACCCCATCATATCTTATCCCCCCTCTGTAACTTATCCCCCTGAAATTTTAGCACTATCCAATCGGGGCCTAGGGGTGAAAAAAAGAAAAAGAAGGGAGAACTGGACCGGAACGAGTTTGGCTGTGTTTGGTTTGTAGTTTAGTTTAGTTTTGATGATGTAAGCAGGTGTAATGAGTAGAGAGAGATAGAGAGAGAAATGAGGGAAATGATGATGTCAACAAAACCAAAACTAAAACAAAACTCTAAACCGAACATGGCCTTTATTTCCCCGATTTTTTCTTGAGCCGGTTTGGTTCGATTCCTAAGATTTTAAAATTTCTAAAACCGATTCGGTTCACGGTTTAAGGAATTTTTAACCGGACCAAACCAGTTTTTCGTATATACCTTGAAAAATGAAGGAGGCAGAGATCAAAACACATGACCTAACGCGTTGAAGGCCTAGATCATTTCAACTCGGCTGACCAGCTCTTTGTGTTTTACACGTACAATTATTACCCATATCTAAAACATTCAAAGTTCAAACCCTAAATCTTATCTAATCCTCTCTCTCTCTCTCTCTCTCTCTCCCCCCCCCCCCCCTCTTTCTCTCCCTCCCTCCCTCCCTCAGATCTGCTCTCTCTCTCTCTCTCTCTCTAAACAAAGCAGAAGAGGAGGAATCGAGGAGCAGACGATCACTTCCTTCAATCCTTGATTCTTTAACCCAACCCTAAACCTATGGATGATGATTCCGACGATAGCAATGGATGATGATGGATCGTCGATAGCGATGGACGACAACGATGGAAATCTGTATGTATGTATTGGAAATTTGTATGTATTTGTGTTGTATATGTTGGAAATCTGTGTTTGATCAGACAATGGAAATCTCTCTCTTTGTATTTGTCGGGGGTGTGTGTGTGTGTATATATATGTATATATATAAATTTGTAAATCTGTCAAAATCTGTGTTTGATCTGTTGTATGACTGCAATTTTCTCTCTTTCTCCCCCTTGAAACGTCCTTGAAACGAATCGACTTTCGAACCGGGACGAACTGAATTGGAACCAAACCGATTTCTATAAAATCGGTTTCTATAAAATCGGTTTCGGTTCCATACTTTCCCCGAAGCGTTTTTTCACGGTTCACTAAAAAATGGGGGTGAACTAGACTGAACCGAACCGGTTTCACCCCTACTTCTAGTTTATAATGTTCAGCCTAGAGCCTAGACGACCACCCTATCTTCGTTTTAGGTTCTTATAAGAGTTCTAAGAATCCTTCCGTTCCTTAAAAAGAGTAGTGTATCCTTAGACATTGTGTATAATCCTTAGACATTGCATGTGAATAGCCTATAATCATTCGGATCAGAAGTGTGGGTCTGGATGCCTATAATCCTAGACATTGCTCGGGACGAGAACATTATCATTCGGCTTGGGCCTTTGGCAATCCCAAGTGGGCCCTAGAGCTTCAACTTTCAGTCCGTTTGGGCCTGGGCCTCTATTCGTATTATTCGGGCCCATGCACTATTCCATTTATATTCATTTCAATAGGAATATTGAACCTAGGGTTAACTACTTCCTCCGTTCCTTAAAAAGAGTAGTGTATTCTATTTTGGATTGTTCTTAACGAAGTGTGATGTTGAAAAGTTAATCGGTAAAAGTTGGTACATTTTCTATTTTGCCCTTAAAAGTATATTCATTGTTTAAAAGTTAGTGGATAAAGTTTAATGATGATGTCTTTGTCAAGGATAATAGTGGAAAGTGAAAGTATAAGCTGGAAAAAAAAAGTTGATTTGAAATGTGTAATGATGATTTTTTCTTAAGAAATTAGAATTACAAAGCGCTATACTTAAAAAGAAACGGAGGGAATATTTTTTTTTTCCGATGCATATACATAGTTTGTCGATTACTAAATTTTTCCAAAGAAAATTTTGTGCAAGTGTGTATAATTTTGAGATGCTCAGGGAAAAAAAAAAAACTACTAAATTTTTTTTTTTGAAAACATGGGCAGGGGAGGGAGATTGGGCGGATTGGCCGCTGTTCTGGTTCCTGTCAGAGTCTAGATAACATTGGTTTTTATGTTGTAACCAACGATTTTGACGCAGCATCCACTATACGTGCTAACACTTTATTTCATTGTTTAAGTCGTGATGCTTCAATACACATTATAAGTGTTTGACTTGGTTGTGTACTGTTTCTGAAGTTGCCATACGCCCATACATTAATAACAATAAACTTCCAAAGTTGGTTGTGCAGTGCGTTAGACCAAAGACTCGGTTGGTTTGATAATAAAAAATGATGCTTCTCCAGAAAAAACATTCAATACAAATCACAACCCTTGACTATTGTGCGGAAGCGAGCAACAAATAACAAACGTATGTAATTTTTGGAATTAGAACCAATCAAAAAAAAATTGTAATTGAATCAATCATCCCCAAAAAAATGTATTAATAATTTGTAACGGCCCTGTGCACTCTAATTAGCACACGGTTTTTTTTTTTTTTTGTAAACGGAGGCTAACTATCGTATGTGCGCGGGGCTTAAAATTTTGGTTGACTGGTTTCCGGACTGAATTCCCAAATTGCCTTATGGCCTCGGCCGAGGACAAACAATGAGGGAGACATGTTTTCGGGCCCAATACGGATCCATCCATCCTAGACAAATGTTTTTGTTTTCTGTTTGGATAAGTCTCTCGTCAAAGTCAATATGGTGGACCCACTCTCTCCACTTTTTCTTGTATTACGTTTTCGGTCCTCGTGTCCCATCTTCCACTTGCATTGCTTTTCCGTTTAGGCTTAGTTTTCCATTTGCTAAAATGGACATTTGCTAAAATTAAGTGGGTGATTTTAGCAAATGAAGTGGGAAGGTGATTTTATCTCCAATGTATGTCCAGATTCATTGGAGATAAAAGATTTTGAAATTTTTAAACCGGTTCGGTTCACGGTTCAAGGAATTTTTAACTTGAACCCAACCGGACCGAACCAGTTTTTCGTATATACCTTGAAAAATGAAGGAGCCATGGATCAAAACACATGACCTAGCGCGTTGAAGGCCTAGAAAATTTTGTGGGTGGGTGCTGAATTTTAAATAACAATGTTGGATGGGCAAGTGTATATAATTTTGAGATTCTTAGGAAAAAAAAAAAACTACTAAGATTTTTGTTAGGCCCATAGTGCTTAGCCTGTTTGTGTTGGCAAATTCCACGACAAAACACACATTTATTTGTATCCCTATTTATCGAGTTGTAATTTATTTCTTTTTATTTTTAGAATGTCTGTTTATGAAGTGGAAGGAAATCAATTTGTTGTGTAACGTGGGACCGTGAGTGTGTAGTCCATCAAAGTGCACGGCATCAAAGTGCTTGGTATATTTGGAAGGTTTTGCACAGTATATGGGGGCCTAATTAAATTGGAATATTGGAGTGATTTGAGGCTAATCAAGATTGGAAAGATTTATTACTGCAAGAGAAATCTTCCTCAACATAGAAAGATTGAAAGTCATGTTATAAGGAAAGCAATTGGCAGCCACTTTATATAAAGGAGGAAGTTAGTCAAAGAGATTGCCGAACCACATATTAGAAGAAAACAACGACGTCTGCGGCTTGCAAGGTGATAACATAGAGGTCTCGGTTGGAGAAAAAGAAATCAAGCTTTGGTCTTTTATTATTTTAGATTTCAGGAAGTTTATTGGAGGACTTGAGGATTCAAGGTGATAGGCGCGCAATGTCATAGATATAAGCGCCTAAGTAGGGCAAATTAGCGCGTTAGAGGCGCGGTTTTATTCCATTTTCCACTTGATGCGGTGTGTCCTTGGTTTTTCTTGTCTTTGTTTGTTTTGTAGGTAACAGGTCGGAAAAGAGCGTGCAATTGGACCCAAGGAGGTGGGGCATGTTGAGATCCGGTGGGACCCAAGCAAGGACGACCAAAAAGCTGAAAAAGTCAACTTAGGGGACCGGTATCGATACAGGGATTGTCCTGTATCGATACCCGTTGGCCAATTCGGGAACAGAACGTCTGGGTATCGATACAGGACTTATCCTGTATCGATACCGAGGGCTTTATGTGCCCAGTTGACTTTGCCACGTAGTTTGACTTTGGGGGGGGGGGGAATAAATACCCCTTTTTTAGGCCGAATTAGGGTTCGAACTTTGTTTAGTTTTTGCTTTCGAGTAGTAGCCGATTTTCCCTCTGGAGATTCTACTTTCCGGAGCTTGTTCCATTGAAGTTTTGGAGTTTTGTTCACAGATTTGCTTATTGCTTCGGGTACTTCTTGTCTTATTTTCATTAAACTCTTAGTTCGCGGGAGTTTGTCCGCGTTTTGCTTTCGGATCTTCGTTTTAATTGATATTCAATCATAGAATCATGTTTACCTTCAGAATTTTGTTAGCTGTTCAATTTATCATGAGTGAGTAGTTCATCAAGTATGGTCGCGGGGTGATTAACACGCCGTGGCCAGGGTCGGGCTTGTTCTCGCTCCTATTCTCTAAACCAACAAAGGTAAAAGCAATTTTAGGTTATTAAAGTACCTTCGTCGGACGTATCCGGGCATTGTCGGAGTCCATGTGACGCGGGGAATGGGGGACCAAAACCTGTTCTCCGTTGCACATGGGTAAACGGCAACCACGAGGATTCGCATCTTTCGGGGTATCTTTTTCTCTCTAAAATCAGACATTTTCAGAACAACGAATGGAGCAGGAAGTATCCGGACCTGGTCACCGTGTTATGAACCCTACGACCGTACTTCCTTTTTAATTAATTTAAGCAATTCAAAGTCGCGTAGTTTAGGTAATTTCACCAATCAACTCACAAGGGTGGCTACCTAAGAGCCGTGATTAAACTAGCAACCCGAGTCCTTAGTAAGCACTCTCTGCCTTTCTCTGTGGATTCGATTCCGGTCTTACCGGGTATTGTGCTACACCGGTCTCCGCCCTACGCTTGGGGCAGCCCATTAATTAGGTCTAGGATTTCGGTCAAGCATTTTTGGCGCCGTTGCCGGGGAACGGCAAGAAGTGTTAAGAATTCGGGTCGTTAGTGTCATTTGGTTAGTTTTAATTTTATCTTTGTTCTTAGAATCGAGTCAAGATAGATAAAGGTAAGAAGGGTTCACCAAAGGAGGACCCTCTCTTCTTTCGAGACCCGTCTAAGCGTCTAGTTAGGATAGATAGAGAGTCATTGGTAGAAGTTCCACTCGAGTCTAGTCAGTTTGAGTCAGTAGGATTCCAGTCTGAGTCACCGTCCACTCAATCCGACTCATCCGAGTTTTCCGAGGGCCAACCTGAATCCATACCCATAGACGCCCTATTCATAGAATTTCCTAATCCATTGTTTGAATTAGAGAGTGAGCCACCGATGGCGGAACAGAGAACTATGCAGGATTTCATGCATCCCGAGAGGACTACTCCTCGTGGGCCAATAGTTCTGCCAACGGAGACTGTGGAGACACGTAACGCTTTCACGGTGAAACCGGGAACCCACAATGCCCTCCCTCTCTTTTATGGGAGGGAAAATGAGGACCCGTATGAACATGTCCGCCACTTCGAGGGACTGGTGCTCACCCTAGCCACCACTACCCAGTGGGAAAATGCTTGCCTTAAGCTTTTCCCTGCTTCCCTGAAAGATGGTGCGGATAAGTGGCTCAGAATGCAAAAGGAGCAGTCCCTCACGACTTGGAAGGCTGTGAGGGAGCTATTCTATAGGAAATATTTCTCTGAGAGCAAGTCCCGGCACCTGACTCGCCAAATCTAGTCCTTTAGGCAAAAAGAGGGCGAGTCATTCTTGAGGTGTTGGGAGAGGTTTAAGGACTTGCTGTTGTCTTTACCCCACCATGGGTTTGAGAAACATCAGCTGGTGACATCCTTCCAGTTGGGCCTCAATATTGCGACGGCCCAGCAGATTGAGTACCTCTGCAAAGAGGGAGATTTCCTAGATAAGGCCCCAGATGAGGCATGGGATTTTCTAGAAGAATTGGCCGACAAGTACCGAAGTTGGGAACCTTCCGACCTCGCGGAAAGGGCCATCGCTGCACAGGGACCCAGTGGGTCCGGTATTTTCCCCATGAGTGTGAGAGACCATACCGTCCAGTCCCTGTTGGAAAAATTGACCAAGCAGATGGAGGACTTGCGAATGAAGGAAGTCCACCAGGTGAATGATGTGAGAGTCGAGGAAGTGTGTGCTTTATGTGAGTGTCTGGGGCATTCAGTGACTGCGTGCCCCGCTTTTCCGATGGTCAAAGAGGCATACCAAAGTAATCAGGCTGAGGTGAATGCGGTGAACCAACGTTGGGATCCGTTCTCAAACACCTATAATCCGGGCTGGGCTCATCACCCAGCCCTGGGATGGAGAGATCCTAAGGCACCAGTGCCACCCCAGGCACCACCTCAGCAGCAGATGCAACCATATCGGCCTCAGCAAGGCCAAATGTCCCAATATCGTTATCCCTCACAGAATCAGCAGGGGTTCAGTCCTTCATATTCTGGACCACCCCCAGGCATAAACTATCCACCGAGGGATAAGCAGACTGATGATATGCTGAAGGCTCTCATGCAGTCTCAATTGAGTTTCACTGAGCAGACCAAGCAAGCCACAAGAGATATCAGGTCCCAATTGACTCAGTTGACGGCAGTAGTAGTTGGGCAAAACCAACAGGAGAAGGGAAAATTTCCCTCTCAACCTCACGCCCATGCTGTCAGGACCAATTATCTAGGAGAGGGTTCAGGCACGAGTAATTTGAACCCCAATGCAGAGGAAGCCAAGGCGATCACCACTCTCAGAAATGGGAAGGTGGTCGACAAGACAATTCCTCTGAAGCAAAAATCGGTTCCAACTCCGGAGCCAGTCGCTGCACCAGTGGTTGTCCCTGCTGTGGGGAAGAGTACTGAGGGAGAGAGAGAGTTAGAGTCACCTGAGGTGGTGGTGCCTGCTCCTGCGGACCCCACGACTCCTTTGCCGCCCGTTGCACCATATCCCCATCGTTTGATGGTAAAGCCGAGAGTCAATGTGAACTTCCAGATTCTTGAGCTGTTCAAGAAAGTTCAATTTCCCATCTCTTTGATGGAAGCCATTGACGCAATCCCTCAGTTTGCTAAGGTGTTGAAAGAGCTGTGCACGTTGAAACGGAGAACTAAAAGTCAGTGCAACGTGCTACTGACGGAGCAAGTTAGCTCCATTCTCCAAGCTGATATTCCGATTAAGCAGAAAGACCCAGGTTGTCCCACTATCCCTATAGCCATTGTGGGTCAGAGTTTTGATAAGGCCTTACTAGACTTGGGGGCAAGTGTCAACTTGCTACCCTATTCAGTATACCTGAGATTAGGCATAGGTGATCTTAAGGCCACACCGGTCACGCTACAGTTGGCTGACCGGAGTGTGAGAATTCCTAAGGGGGTCGTGGAGGATGTGTTAATCCAGGTGGGGGAGTTTTTGTTCCCCGTAGACTTCATTGTTTTGGACACGTGTCCAATTCCGGAAGTACTTGAGAAGACTCCCATCATTCTCGGCCGTCCATTTTTAGCCACCTCCAGTGCTGTAATGAATTGCAAAACTGGACAAGTCCAACTGTCATTTGGGGACTTGAAAATGGAGGTGAATGTTTATAATGTCAATAGTCGAGTGGAGGATGATGAGGAGGTCTATGAGGTGAGTTTGATCGACACGCTAGTGCAAGAGCATGTCGAAAAGATGTTGTATATAGATCCTCTGGAGATAGCACTGACCGCCAATGAGGCGTCATTTTTAGATTCTCCAGAGGTAGGGAGTTTGATGGAGATGCTAGCAGTAGAGGATGTATGCGGCGCCGTTTGGGATCCAGTTCTCGAACCGCTGGGCGCCCCATTATCTAGAGCTCTCCCATCATCGGTCCAGCCGCCGAAGCCTGAGTTGAAGCCTCTACCGGAGACGTTGAAATATGCCTTCCTTAAAGGTAATGATACATTTCCGGTGGTGATCTCTTCCTCCTTGGAAGCAGATCAAGAGGCTAAATTACTTGCCCTGCTGAGAGAGCATATAGGGGCAATTGGCTGGACAATAGCAGACCTACAGGGTATTAGTCCTACGGTGTGTACACACCGCATTTTTCTAGAGGAGGATGTGAGGCCTTCTAGGCAACCTCAACGCCGTCTGAACCCCAATATGAAGGAGGTGGTTAGGACGGAAGTGCTTAAGCTGTTAGATGCGGGTATCATTTACCCAATTGCCCATAGTGAGTGGGTAAGTCCTGTGCAGGTTGTGCCTAAGAAGGCAGGCGTGACTGTAGTGAGGAATGAGGAGGGTGAGTTAGTGCCAACCCGTGTTCAGACCGGGTGGCGCGTTTGCATTGACTACCGGAAGCTCAACGCGAGCACCTGGAAAGACCATTTTCCCCTCCCATTCATTGACCAGATTTTAGAGAGAGTCGCGGGCAGAGCATTCTATTGCTTCCTGGATGGATACTCGGGCTACAATCAAATTGAGGTAGCCATGGAGGACCAGAAAAAGACCACATTCACGTGCCCGTATGGTACCTTTGCCTACCGTCGCATGCCCTTTGGCTTGTGCAATGCTCCCGGCACCTTTTCACGGTGTATGATGGGAATTTTTAGCGACATGGTAGAGAAGATAGTGGAGGTTTTTATGGACGACTTTTCAGTTTTTGGGGATTCGTTTGACGGATGCCTCGAGAACTTAGGAAAAGTCTTGACTAGGTGTGAGGAGAAGCGCCTTGTGCTAAATTGGGAGAAATGCCACTTCATGGTGACCCAAGGAATAGTATTGGGACATATTGTCTCATCTAAGGGTATTGAGGTGGATAAGGCGAAGATCGACTTAATTGCGAATCTCCCCACTCCAAAAACGGCCAAGGATATCCGGTCTTTTCTAGGTCACGCCGGTTTTTACCGGCGATTCATTAAGGATTTTAGCGCGATCTCTCGGCCTTTGTGTCAGTTGTTAGCGAAAGACACACCCTTTGTGTGGTCTGACGCTTGTGAGGGGGCATTCCAGAAATTGAAGCGGAGTCTCACAACTCCGCCAATCGTTCAGTCCCCAGATTGGAGTTTGCCTTTTGAGCTCATGTGTGACGCGTCCGACTATGCAGTTGGCGCAGTTTTAAGTCAGAGGCGAGGGAAAGATCCCTGTGTGATTTATTATGCGAGCAAGACATTGAATGAGGCACAACTGAACTATAGCACCACTGAGAAGGAATTATTAGCGGTTGTATTTGCCTTAGATAAATTTCGGTCCTACTTGGTAGGTTCGCAGATTGTGGTGTATACCGATCATGCGGCCTTGAGGTATTTGATGACCAAACAGGATGCGAAGGCTCGCCTTATCCGGTGGATTCTTTTGCTGCAAGAATTCCACCTTATCATCAAGGATAAGAAAGGGGTAGAAAATGTAGTGGCTGATCACCTGTCTCGTTTGGAGTTTGAGGACCCCACCTCTCATCTCCCTATTGTGGATACCTTTCCCGACGAGCAGTTGTTTGCTGCTAATACGTGCCCATGGTTTGCAGATATCGCCAATTATTTGGTGATTGGGCAGATTCCACCCCATTGGTCTACATCTGAAAAGCAGCGATTCTTGAGAGAGGTCCAGCAGTATATTTTTGATGATCCATATGTGTTTAAGTATTGCGCGGACCAGATAGTGCGCCGTTGTGTCCCCGAGGTTGACCAGAGGGGAATTCTTGAGTTTTGTCATTCAGAGGCGTGCGGCGGTCATTTTTCCGCCAAGAAAACCACCGCCAAGGTCTTACAGTGTGGCTTCTTTTGGCCAAATCTTTTTAAGGATGCATATGTTTTTTGCAAGTCTTGTGCCCGGTGTCAGAAATTAGGTAAAGTTGGCCCGAGAAATATGATGCCCCTCCACAACATTTATGTGTTAGAGGTCTTTGATTGTCGGGGTATTGATTTCATGGGCCCATTTCCAGTGTCACATGGTTTTGAGTACATCCTCCTGGCGGTGGATTATGTGTCGAAGTGGGTAGAGGCGATTCCCACTAGGACCAGTGATTCAAAAGTAGTGCTCGAGTTTTTAAAGAGTAATGTGTTATCGAGATTTGGCATGCCACGTGCCATTATCTCTGATCAAGGCACCCACTTTTGTAATAGGTCCTTTGAGACATTGATGAGGAAGTATGGCATCTCTCACAAGGTGTCTATGGCCTATCACCCTCAGACAAATGGTCAGGCTGAGCTGGCCAATCGGGAAATTAAGGGGATCCTAGAGAAAACGGTAAACCCGAGTAGGAAGGATTGGTCCCTAAGGTTGATAGATGCATTGTGGGCCTATCGCACTGCATACAAGACCGTGTTGGGTGCTTCACCCTATCGGCTTGTGTACGGTAAGGCTTGCCACCTGCCCGTAGAGATGGAGCATAAGGCCCATTGGGCCATTCAGACGGTGAACGCAAGTTTGCCAGAGGCAGGGTGATAGGCGCGTAATATCACAGATATAAGCGCCTAAGTAGGGCAAATTAGCGCGTTAGAGGCGCGTTGTATTTCATTTTCCACTTGATTCGGTGTCGTCTTTTGTTCTTGGTGATTTTGTTTGTTTTGTAGGAAACGGGCCGGAAAGGAGCACGGAAAGTGACACAAGGCATCGGGCATGTGGGGAACCGGTGGGACCCAAGCAAGGACGACCAAAAGCTGGGAAAAAAGTCAACTTAGAGGCCGGTATCGATACAGGGAATGTCCTGTATCGATACCCAAGCACCAACCAGAAAACAGAAGCAACGGGTATCGATACAGGCCTTGTCCTGTATCGATACCGAGGCCCTTATTTTGCCCATCTGACTTTGCCACGTGTGTTGACTTTGGGAGGGTATTTATACCTCGTTTTGACTCCGAATTAGGGTTCGAACTTTGTCTCAATTTTTCTAGTTTTCGTAGCCGTTCTTCCCCTTTGGAGATTGGATTTTCCGGAGGCTTTCGCATTGAAGTTCTGAAGTTACGTTCGCTGATTTTGCTTATTGCTTCGGGTACTTTCTGTTTTATTTTCATTAACTCTTGTTTCGCGGGAGTTTGTCCGCATTCAACTTTCGGATCTTCATTTAAATCAATATTCAGTATGTTTAATTCAGAAATCTTGTTGGTTGTTCAAGTTATCATGAGTGAGTAGTTCAATAAGTATGGTCGCGGGGTGATTAGCACACCATAGCCAGGCCCGGATCTGTTCTGCTCCCATTTTCTAAATTAATAAAGGTAAAAGCAATTTTAGATTACTAAAGTACCTTCGATGGACGTATCCGGGCATTGTCGGAGCCCATGTGACGCGGGGAACGGGGGACCAAAACCTGTTCTCCGCTGCGCATGGGTAAACGGCAACCACGAGGATTCGCATCCTTCGGGGTATCTTTTTCTCTCTAAAATCAACTGTTTCTAGAACATTTAACAGAGCTGAATTGTCCGGACCTGGTCACTTGTGTTATGACCCCTACGACCGTACTTCCCTTTAAATAATTTAATCAAAACCAAATTTTCTCTTAGTTTAGTTAAATTCACCAACCAAATCATAAAGGGTGGCCACCTAAGAGCCGTATTTAAACTAGCAGCCCGAGTACTTAGTAAGCACTTTCCACCTTCTCTGTGGATTCGATTCCGGTCTTACCGGGTATTGTGCTACACCGGTCCCCGCCCTACGCTTGGGGCGACCCATTAATTAGGTCTAGGATTTCGGTCAAGCATTCTTGGCGCCGTTGCCGGGGAGGGCAAGAGGTGTTAAGAATTCGGGTAGTTAGTGTTTAGTTAATTTTAATTTTAATCTTATCTTTCTTAACTCTTTAAAAAAAAAAAAAACAATTAGGTAAATTTTGAGTTGTTATTGTCCTTACCCCACCATGGGTATGAGAAACACCAGTTGGTGACATCTTTCCAGCTGGGCCTAAATATTGCGACGGCCCAGCAAATTGAGTACCTATGTAGGGATGGGGATTTCCTAGACAAGGCCCCAGATGAGGCATGGGATTTCTTAGAGGAGTTGGCTGAAAAGCATAGAAGTTGGGAACCTTCCGACTTAGCTGACAGGGCCATGGCTGCACAGGGACCCAGTGGGTCCGGTATTTTTCCTTTGAGCGTGAGAGAACACACAGTCCAGTCTCAGTTGGACAAATTGGCCAAACAGATGGAGGATTTGCGACTAAAGCAAGTTCACTAGGTAAACGATGTGAGAGTTGAGGAGGTGTGTGCTTTATGTGAGTGTCCGGGGCATTCAGTTACTGCTTGCCCCGCTTTTCCGATAGTTAAAGAGGCCTACCAAAGCAACCAAGCTGAGGTGAATGCGGTGAACCAACGTTGGGATCCGTTCTCAAATACCTATAATCCGGGCTGGGCTCACAACCCACTCCTGAGTTGGAGAGATTCCAAAGCACCAGTGCCACCCCAGGCACAACCTCAGCAACAGGTGCAACCATACCGGCCTCAGCAAGGCCAAATGTCCCAATATCGCTATCCCTCACAGAATCAGCAGGGGTACGGTCCTTCATACTCTGGACCACCCCCTGGCATAAATCATCCGCCGAGGGATAAGCAGACTGATGATATGTTAAAAGCTCTCATGCAGTCTCAGTTGAGTTTCACGGAGCAGACTAAGCAAGCGATTGGAGACATTAGGTCTCAATTAACCCAGTTGACGGCAGCAGTTGGGCAATCCCAACAGGAGAGGGGAAAATTCCCCTCTCAACCTCACGCCAATGCTGTCGGTACTAATTATTTGGGAGATGGTTCAGGCTCGAGTAATTTAAACCCCAATCCGGAGGAAGCAAAAGCGATTACAACTCTCAGAAGTGGGAAGGTGATCGATAAAGCTATTCCTTTAAAGCAAAAACCGGTCCCACCCTCGGTTCCGGTTGCTGCACCAGTACTTATTCCGGATTTGGGGAAGCATACTGAGGAAGAGAGAGAGTCAGAGTCACCAGAGGTGGTGGTGCCTGCTCCTGCGGACCCCACGACTCATTTGCCACCCGTTGCACCATATCCCCATCGGTTGGTGGCAAAGCCCAGCGTCAATGCTCACTTCCAGATTCTTGAGCTGTTCAAGAAAGTTCAGTTTCCTATCTCTTTGATGGAAGCCATTGATGCTATTCCTCAGTTTGCTAAGGTGCTTAAAGAATTGTGCACGTCAAAGCGGAGAACTAAGCGTCAGTGCAACGTGCTACTGACGGAGCAAGTGAGCTCCATTCTCCAAGCTGATATTCCGATTAAGCGGAAAGACCCTGGTTGTCCCACTATCCCTATAGCCATTGCGGGCCAGAGTTTCGAGAAGGCCTTACTAGATTTGGGAGCAAGTGTCAACTTGCTCCCATATTCGGTATACTTGAGATTAGGTCTAGGTGATCTTAAAGCCACACCGGTCACGCTACAGTTGGCTGACCGGAGTGTGAGAATTCCTAAGGGGGTAGTGGAGGATGTTTTGATTCAAGTAGGGGAGTTTCTGTTCCCCGTGGATTTTATTGTTTTGGACACGTGTCCAATTCCGGAAGTCTTTGAAAAGACTCCCATTATCCTTGGCCGTCCATTCTTAGCCACCTCTAGTGCTGTAATGAATTGCAAAACTGGACAAGTCCAACTATCATTCGGGGATTTGAAAATGGAGGTGAATGTTTACAATATTGATAGTCGAGGGGAGGATGATGAGGAGGTCTATGAGGTGAGTCTGATCGACACGCTAGTGCAAGAGCATGTCGAGAATATGTTGTATACGGATCCTCTGGAGATAGCGCTGACCGCCAATGAGGCGACATTTTTAGATTCTCCAGAGGTAGGGAGTTTGATGGAGATGCTAGCAGTAGAAGATGTATGCGGCGCCGTTTGGGACCCAGTTCCCGAACCGCTGGGCGCCCCATTATCTAAAGCTCTCCCATCGTCGGTCCAGCCACCGAAACCTGATTTGAAGCCTTTACCGGATACGTTGAAATATGCCTTCCTTAAAGGTAATGATACGTTTCCGGTAGTGATCTCCTCCTCCCTGGAGGCGGATCAAGAGGCTAAATTACTTGCCCTGCTGAGAGAGCACATAGGGGCGATAGGCTGGACGATAGCAGACCTTCAGGGAATTAGTCCTACGGTGTGTACACACCGCATTTTTCTAGAGGAGAATGTGAAACCTTCTAGGCAACCTCAGCGCCGTCTGAACCCTAATATGAAGGAGGTGGTTAGGACGGAAGTGCTTAAGCTGTTAGATGCGGGTATCATTTACCCGATTGCCCATAGCGAGTGGGTAAGTCCTGTGCAGGTTGTGCCTAAGAAGGCAGGAGTGACTGTAGTGAGGAATGAGGAGGGTGAGTTAGTGCCAACCCGTGTTCAGACCGGGTGGCGCGTTTGCATTGACTACCGGAAGCTCAACGCGAGCACCCGGAAGGATCATTTTCCCCTCCCATTCATTGACCAGATTTTAGAGAGAGTCGCGGGCAGAGCGTTTTATTGCTTCCTGGATGGATACTCTGGCTACAATCAGATTGAGGTAGCCATGGAGGACCAGGAAAAGACCACATTCACGTGCCCTTATGGTACTTTCGCCTACCGTCGCATGCCTTTTGGCTTGTGCAATGCTCCCGGCACCTTTTCACGGTGTATGATGGGAATTTTTAGCGACATGGTGGAGAAGATAGTGGAGGTCTTTATGGATGACTTTTCAGTTTTTGGGGATTCGTTTGACGGATGCCTAGAGAACTTAGGAAAAGTTTTGACTAGGTGTGAGGAGAAGCGCCTTGTGCTTAATTGGGAGAAATGCCACTTCATGGTGACCCAAGGAATAGTTTTGGGACACATTGTCTCATCTAAGGGTATAGAGGTGGATAAGGCGAAGATCGACTTAATTGCAAATCTTCCCACTCCAAAAACTGTCAAGGATATCCGGTCTTTTCTAGGTCACGCCGGTTTCTACCGGCGATTTATTAAGGATTTCAGCGCTATCTCCCGGCCTTTGTGTCAGTTGTTAGCGAAAGACACACCCTTTGTGTGGTCCGACGCTTGTGAGGGGGCATTCCAGAAATTGAAGCGTAGTCTCACAACTCCGCCAATCGTTCAGGCCCCCGATTGGAGTTTGCCATTTGAGCTTATGTGTGATGCGTCCGACTATGCAGTCGGCGCAGTTCTAGGTCAGAGGCGAGGGAAAGATCCCTGTGTTATATATTATGCGAGCAAAACACTGAATGAGGCACAACTGAACTATACTACCACTAAGAAGGAATTATTAGCGGTTGTGTTTGCCTTAGATAAATTTCGGTCCTACTTGGTGGGGTCGCAGATTGTGGTGTACACCGATCATGCGGCCTTGAGGCATTTGATGACCAAGCAGAATGCGAAGGCTCGCCTTATCCGGTGGATTCTTTTGCTGCAAGAATTCCACCTCATTATTAAGGATAAGAAAGGGGTTGAGAATGTAGTGGCTGATCACCTGTCTCGTTTGGAGTTTGAGGACCCCACCTCTCATCTCCCTATTGTGGATACCTTTCCCGACGAGCAGTTGTTCGCCGCTAACACGTGCCCGTGGTTTGCAGATATCGCCAATTATTTGGTGACTGGGCAGATTCCACCCCATTGGACTACACCCGAAAAGCAGCGATTTCTGAGAGAGGTCCGGCAGTATATTTTCGATGACCCTTATGTATTTAAGTACTGCGCGGACCAGATAGTGCGCCGTTGTGTCCCCGAGGTCGATCAGAGGGGAATTCTTGAGTTTTGTCACTCAGAGGCGTGTGGCGGTCATTTTTCCGCCAAGAAAACCACCGCCAAGGTATTACAGTGCGGCTTCTTTTGGCCAAATTTATTTAAGGACGCTTATGTGTTTTGCAAGTCTTGTGACCGATGTCAGAAATTAGGTAAAGTTGGCCCAAGAAATATGATGCCCCTCCACAATATTTACGTGTTGGAGGTTTTTGACTGTTGGGGCATTGATTTCATGGGCCCATTCCCAGTGTCACACGGTTTTGAGTATATCCTCCTGGCGGTGGATTATGTGTCAAAGTGGGTCGAGGCGATTCCTACTAGGACCAGTGATTCTAAAGTGGTGCTTGAGTTTTTGAAGAGTCATGTTTTGTCGAGATTTGGCATGCCACGTGCCATTATCTCTGATCAGGGCACCCACTTTTGCAATAGGTCCTTTGAGGCATTGATGAGGAAGTATGACATCTCTCACAAGGTGTCTACGGCCTATCACCCTCAGACCAATGGCCAGGCTGAGCTGGCCAATCGGGAGATTAAGGGGATCCTAGAGAAAACAGTGAACCCGAGTAGGAAGGATTGGTCCCTGCGACTGATTGATGCTCTGTGGGCCTACCGCACTGCATACAAGACTGTATTGGGTGCTTCACCCTATCGGCTTGTTTACGGTAAGGCCTGCCACCTGCCAGTAGAGATGGAACATAAGGCCCATTGGGCCATTCAAACGGTGAACGCAAGTTTGCCAGAGGCAGGTGCCCATAGGAAGCTCCAACTGTGTGAGCTTGAGGAAATTAGGAACGATGCGTATGAGAGCACGAGCATTTACAAAGCTAAGGTTAAGGCGTACCACGATAGAAATATTCAGCGCAAAACCTTTAGTGTTGGGCAGAAAGTTTTACTTTATAACTCGCGCATTCACCTATTTCCAGGGAAGTTGAGGTCTCGCTGGGATGGACCGTACATAGTCCAGCAGGTTTACCTGAACGGTTCGATAGATGTCTGTGACCCTAAGGATAATCATCTTTTCAAAGTTAATGGGCAGCGTCTTAAACCATTTTTAGAAATTGTAGACGTGGGTGAACCTGAAGAGGACTTAGTTGATCCGGTTTACTCGGATATTCCGTAGTGTAGCCATTGGGCTATGTTTTTACGGGGAGCTCACGCGTACCATGCTCTTCATTGAGTGTGGACCCGGCTCCTAGCGATAGGGGTACCCATCATTGACTTGGGAATTTATAGCTTCGCACGCCGCTATTAAAATAAGGATCGTGTGCCCAGCTCCGGTTAGTAAGGGCATTTTGGGTATTTTCGTGTTTGTTTTTAATTTTCAAATCAAAAAAAAAAAAAAAGGGGTCCGGTATAGCCACCTAATTTCTATCCTTAAATTTGTGTATCTGGGTTTCGAACAATCTTATTGCCGTGTCTCGGATAGTCATAAAAGACGATTGGCTCTGATTGCTTTAAGGAGAAACCTTGAGTAGTTTAACCTGTTGAGTCGTGACTTACCCGGGATTGTTTTGATGACCTTCTCTACACAAATTTAAGTGAGAAATTAGGGAGAAAAGTAGTACCCGTGTCTTTCACGTGACGGAAGTGGTGGTGTTTTGATTTTTCCTTTTCTGTTCTTTCTTTTCTCTGTGTACGCCCGGATACCACGTGCCGGGCTGGACTGACGTGTTTTGCAGGTTGCATGGTGAGCGTACCGGAAATTCCTCGTACATCGGCCGAGGTCATGGTGGTTGGCTGCCACCCGGAGGTCCATTTCTTCCCCTTGTTTTTTCTATTTTTCTATCTCCATGCTATGGGGACATAGCATGATTCTAGTTGGGGGGAGGGTGTACTTTGTACTTTTATTGCGTTGCTAGGTAGTTTTTGGGGATACGGTTGTTATGCATCCGGTAGTTATGCTTTGAGCGTATGAGATTTAGCTGATTAGTATGCCTGTTTAACTTGAATGCATGCATATATTTGGCTATTTGATTGAACATGATGCATTGTCAAGCATGTGAATAGGTGTCCCCACATTGATAATAGCGTATTCTGAATAGCATTCCCATGTTCTTTGTATTCATTTCTGCAATCGCATAAAATAGTAGGCTTTTGTTTTGCAAATAAGAGGCTAGTTATTTTTCATGCATTTGCGAGAGTAAACTACGTGCATAGGGGATGAAACAAGGCATTCTTGCATGATTAAACCACATACGAGTCCCCTTGACCCATCTTAAACCAGTCCGAGTCAGTTCCCGTGTCTAGCCTAGGAAACCGGTGTTTGGTTGGATTTAAGTTGGGGGGGGGGGGGGGGGGGGGGGAAGTCAAGGCCCGTGCATCATGAGTGCCGTACTGCTGTGGGAAATTTTATGGAATGTGGTTGGGAGATCAATATTGGAAGAAGTCGGATTAGGTGTCATGTTTTGGAAACCAAAACCCATAACCGTTAACCTTATTTCCACACCAAAAAAAAAAAAAAAAAATTAAGCTAGTCGGTATCGATACAGCAAAAGTGCTGTATCGATACCGGTTGCCCCAATCTGGAACAGAGCCCATGGGTATCGATACAGCACAATGCTAGTATCGATACCGAGACCCTCATACGCCAAATTTTAAGGGCTCAGCCGGTCATTCTCCCTCACACCCCATCTTTTTCTTCAACCTTCTCTCTCTCTCTCTAACCATAACCCACGAAATCCACCATAACCACCACCTTCAAACCTCCATAACTTCACCAAATCTCACCCAAATTCCACCAAAATTCACCGAAACACTCCTCTTCTCACCCTCTACCACATATACCTCTCAAACCCTTCCGAAATCCCTTATCTCTCCAGATCTAAAAACCTAACTTTCCCAAAACCCATCTCCAAAACATGGCATCTAGGAAGACTAAGGGAAAAGGTACGGCCTCCTCCAGTGCTCCTCCAGAGCAACCAACCGGAGGAAGGAGGAGCAAAGACCAAATTGCCCGGGACGAACGGGAAAAGTGGGAGCGTTCCATGGAACAACGGGGTGTGAAGAACGAGCGCCACATTATCCGGGATGGGTTTCTACCGAATGACATCACCATCCAAGCCATCAATCGGCAAGGTATGTCGTTTTGGTTCGAACCAAACCCCGGGTATAATTTAGAACTTGTGAGGGAATTTTATAGAAATATTCACGTACCAGCATCAGGGACTGCATTTAGTTCCGAGACTCAGATAACCTCACGAGTGGCTAGGGTGCCCATTGTTGTTACCCCCGACATTATTGCTGCGAGTTTGCGGTATGTGAGAAAAACCAATACTAACTACCCTTGCCCCGCTGAGGATCAAGATCAACGTAGAGTGGTGGGAAATTTGTATGAGAGACGTAGGGATGCTAGTATCCCTCACCGGCCGGGCAAGTTTAAGCCGTCATTTCGGTTTTTAAATCAAGTAATCTGTTATAATGTGGACCCGAGGGCAACTGAAAATAAGCCCTCTGAAAACACTGGGAACTTGTTGTCAGCCTTCATGGAGCCGGATACTGTGTGTGACTGGGCGTTGTTCATTTACACTAAGATTATTGATTTCCGCGATGCCCCAACACAGACCCGCATGCCATTCCCGTGTTTGATTACGGCTATTGCTAGAGACACCGGGTTGACGGGGTCCAAATGGTTCAACAATGACCCATTGAGTCCGGGGCCGATTGACAGTACTATCCTGACTAAGAGCATAGCCCAGACTCGTGGAACTAGGAGTGGAGCTTATCTGACTACCGAGCCTGCCCCCAAAGCATCTAATACTACTTGGCTGCAGAAGATCTTCTGCCAAGGGGTCGCTACCATCCGAAGTCATCAGAAGATTAAGAGGGAGGTGCGACAGAATACAAGGCTTCAGCAGCAGATGAATCACAGACAAGAATGGATGGTGGGCCGGATTGAGGGGTCGACTTCGGATCCCTATGTTCCTCTTGAGTGGGGCGAGTTGGAGGTCAGTGACGACTTTGCGGATGAGGCCGATGCGCCTGAGGAGAGTGAGGAGGAGTCGGATTGATTGAGACACTTGTGTTGCATGGGGCTGACTTAGGGTAGGTAGTTGGTGGTGTTATTTTATGTTAGAGTATTTGGTTATGTTATGTTGAGTATTTTGTTATTTCATGTGAGACTTATTTCTGTTTTCTTTATTTGGGGTCTGTAATATAATTGGCATGGATCCTGTTTGTTTTCTTTTGTTTTGTGGACTTGGTTTGGGTGGCACCGATGGGCGCATTGACAGGTTTTAGACGTGACAGGTGCGGCCAGTCAGGGTAGTTAGCCATGAGCCTCTAGAGGCCGTCACCTGATTTTGCAGTTTCCTATTTTTGTTCTAACCAAGGTCAATATAAGCCAAAAAGTCCTTAGTCGATCGTGTGCACGTATTCTATCTCTCACTTATGCATGATTAATAATGATGTTGCTTATTTTGTGAAATCCTGTTTGGACATATTGTGCGGTTATTTTCTGTTCGTTAAGCGTTGATTTTGATTGGCACGTGGAAACCAGTTGTTCGGTCCCACGCATCTCGCCAAGCGCTTATATGGGATGTTGAGTGTTCTCGTGAGTTGTGTGACGCGATTATCTTTGTGGGGACTTTTATTCATGCATGTGGAGCTATGCTAACCATGTTTAATTTTCTGCCAAAGCATGCAGGCATGAGAGTTACAGGCATATTAGGAGGTGATTATCTGTCGCTTTGGTTGATTGTTACTACAGGTGTCATAACCCCCGTACCCCCCATTGATGTTTTCTAGTTTCTTTTTATCAGTTGTTTTTCGTTCGTTCCTAGGGACTAGCAACGCTCAAGTTGGGGGGTGTGATAGGCGCGTAATATCACAGATATAAGCGCCTAAGTAGGGCAAATTAGCGCATTAGAGGCGCGTTGTATTTCATTTTCCACTTGATTCGGTGTCGTCTTTTGTTCTTGGTGATTTTGTTTGTTTTGTAGGAAACGGGCCGGAAAGGAGCACGGAAAGTGACACAAGGCATCGGGCATGTGGGGAACCGGTGGGACCCAAGCAAGGACGACCAAAAAGCTGGGAAAAAAGTCAACTTAGAGGCCGGTATCGATACAGGGAATGTCCTGTATCGATACCCAAGCACCAACCAGAAAACAGAAGCAACGGGTATCGATACAGGCCTTATCCTGTATCGATACCGAGGCCCTTATTTTGCCCATCTGACTTTGCCACGTGTGTTGACTTTGGGAGGGTATTTATACCTCGTTTTGACTCCGAATTAGGGTTCGAACTTTGTCTCCATTTTTCTAGTTTTCGTAGCCGTTCTTCCCCTTTGGAGATTGGATTTTCCGGAGGCTTTCGCATTGAAGTTCTGAAGTTACGTTCGCTGATTTTGCTTATTGCTTCGGGTACTTTCTGTTTTATTTTCATTAACTCTTGTTTCGCGGGAGTTTGTCCGCGTTCAACTTTCGGATCTTCGTTTAAATCAATATTCAGTATGTTTAATTCAGAAATCTTGTTGGTTGTTCAAGTTATCATGAGTGAGTAGTTCAATAAGTATGGTCGCGGGGTGATTAGCACACCGTAGCCAGGCCCGGATCTGTTCTGCTCCCATTTTCTAAATTAATAAAGGTAAAAGCAATTTTAGATTACTAAAGTACCTTCGATGGACGTATCCGGCATTGTCGGAGCCCATGTGACGCGGGGAACGGGGGACCAAAACCTGTTCTCCGCTGCGCATGGGTAAACGGCAACCACGAGGATTCGCATCCTTCGGGGTATCTTTTTCTCTCTAAAATCAACTGTTTCTAGAACATTTAACAGAGCTGAACTGTCCGGACGTGGTCACTTGTGTTATGACCCCTACGACCGTACTTCCCTTTAAATAATTTAATCAAAACCAAATTTTCTCTTAGTTTAGTTAAATTCACCAATCAAATCATAAAGGGTGGCCACCTAAGAGCCGTATTTAAACTAGCAGCCCGAGTACTTAGTAAGCACTTTCCACCTTCTCTGTGGATTCGATTCCGGTCTTACCGGGTATTGTGCTACACCGGTCCCCGCCCTACGCTTGGGGCGACCCATTAATTAGGTCTAGGATTTCGGTCAAGCACAGGGGCGCATAGGAAGCTCCAACTGTGTGAGCTTGAGGAAATTAGGAATGATGCGTATGAGAGCACTAGCGTTTACAAAGCTAAGGTTAAGGCGTACCACGATAGGAATATCCAGCGCAAAACCTTTTGTGTGGGGCAGAAAGTTTTATTATATAATTCGCGCATTCACTTATTTCCCGGGAAATTGAGGTCTCGCTGGGATGGGCCATACGTAGTACATCAGGTTTACCCGAACGGTTCGATAGATGTCTGTGACCCTAAGGATAATCATATTTTTAAAGTTAATGGGCAGCGTCTTAAACCATTTTTCGAGATCATCGATGTAGGTGAACCTGAGGAGGATTTAGTTGATCCAGTCTACTTGGATAGTCCCGCTGTTTAGCCTTTGGGCTAGGTTTGTACGGGTAGCTCACGTGTACCATGCTCTTAGTTGAGTGTGGACCCGGCCCCTAGCGATAGGGGTACCCATCATTGACTTGGGTTTATATAGCTTCGCACACCGCTATTTAAATAAGGATCGTGTGCCCAGCTCCGGTTAGTAAGGGCATTCTATGCATTCTAGTATCTGTTGTTAATTTAAAAAAAAAAATAGAAAAAACAAAAAAAAAAAAAAAACAAAACAAAAAAAAATTTTAACGGTCCGGTATAGCCACCTAATTTCTAGCCTTAACTTTGTGTATCTGGATTTCGAACAATCTTATTGCCGTGTCTCGAATAGTCATTAAAGACGATTGGCTCTGATTGCTTTAAGGAAGAACCTTGAGTAATTTAACCTGTTGAGTCATGACTTACCCGGGATTGTTATGATGACCTTCTCTACACAAATTTAAGTGAGAAATTAGGGAGAAAAGTAGTACCCGTGTCTTTCACGTGACGGAAGTGGTGGTGTATTTTCTGTTTCTGTTATTTGCTCTTTTGGTTTTCTCTGTGTACGCTCGGATACCATGTGTCGGGCTGGACTGACGTGTTTTGCAGGTTGCACGGTGAGCGTACCTGAAATTCCTCGCACATCGGCCGAGGTCATGGTGGTTGGCTGCCACCTGGCGGTCCAGTTCTTCCCCTTGTTCTTTCTTTTTTCTGTCTCCATGCTCTGGGGACATAGCATGTTTCTAGTTGGGGGGAGGGTGTACTTGGTTCTTATATAGCGTTGCTAGGTAGTCTTTGGGGATACGGTTGTTATGCATCTTGTAAATATCATCGAGCATATGATGTTTTAGCTAATTCAGTATGCCTGCTTAACTTGAATGCATGCATATATTTGACTATATACATTGAACGTGATGCACTGTCAAGCATGTGAATAGTGTCCCCACATTGATAATAGCGTATCCTAAAGAATATTCCCATATTCCTTGTATTCCTTTCTGCAATTGCATAAAATAGTAGGCTTTTGTTTTGCAAATAAGAGACCAGTTATTTTTCATGCATTCATGAGAGTGAATAATGTGCATAGGGGATGAAACAAGGCATTCTTTGCATGATTAAACCACATACGAGTCCCCTTGACCCATCTTAAACCAGTCCGAGTCAGTCCCCGTGTCTAACTTAGGAAACCGGTGTTTTTGGTTGGATTGAAGTTGGGGGGGAAAGTCAAGTCCGTGCAATATGAGTGCCGTACTGTTGTGGGAAAATTTTGAGAAGTGATGGGTTTTGAGAGAGTAGTGCTTGAGGGAGTTCGATTGGGTGTCATGTGTTGGAAACCAAATCCATAAACCTTAGCCTCAGCCAGCCAAAAAAATATATATATATACGCTAGTAGGTATCAATACAGCAAAAGTGCTGTATCGATACCGGTTGTCCCAATCCGGAACAGAACCCACGGGTATCGATACAGCACAATGCTAGTATCGATACCGAGTGCCTTATATCGCGAATTTAACAGGTTTGGCCGGTCATCTCTCTCACTTCTTCATCTTCTTCCCAACCTTCTCTCTCTCTCTCTTTAACCCTGACACCCACGAAAACCACCATAGCCACCACCTTCAAACCTCCATAACTCCTCCAAAACTCACCCGAATTCCACCAAATTTCACCAAAACGCACCTTTTCTCCAACTCTACCACATATACCTCTCCAATCCCGTCCAAAACCCTTGTCTCTCCAGATCTAAAACCTTAAATTTCTCACCCACCTTCCAAACATGGCACCCAGGAAGACTTCCACTAGTGCTAAGGGCAAGGAAGCGGCATCCTCTAGTGCCCAGCCAGAGCAAGCAACCAGGGGAAGGAGGACCAAAGATCAGATTGCCCGGGATGAGCGGGAAAGGTGGGAGGCCTCCATTGAACAACGGGGTGTTAAGAACGAGCGTCACATTATCCGGGATGGGTTTCTCCCAAATGACATCACCATCCAAGCCATCATACGACAAGGTATGTCATTTTGGTTCGAACCGAACCCCGGGTATAATTTAGAACTCGTGAGGGAATTCTATAAAAATTTTCATGTACCAGCATCCGGGACTGCATTTAGTTCCGAGACTCAGATAACCTCACGAGTGGCTAGAGTACCCATTGTTATCACCCCCGACATCATTGCTGCGAGTCTGCGGTATGTGAGAAAAACCGATACTAACTACCCTTGCCCCGCTGAGGATTTTGTCCAACGTAGAGTGGCGGGGAGTTTGTATGAGAAACGTAGAGATGCTAGTATTCTTCACCGGCCGGGCAAGTTTAAGCCGGCATTTCGGTTTTTGAACCAAGTGATTTGCTATAATGTGGACCCAAGGGCAACTGAAAATAAGCCCTCTGAGTATACTGGGAATATGTTGACAGCCTTCATGGAGCCGGAGACTGTGTGTGATTGGGCGTTGTTTATTTACACTAAGATTATCGATTTCCGTGATGCCCCAACACAGACCCGGATGCCGTTCCCGTGTCTGATTACGGCTATTGCTAGAGACTCCGGGTTGACGGGGTCCAAATGGTTCAACAATGATCCACTGATTCCTGGGCCAATTGATAGTACTATTCTGACTAAGACCATAGCCCAGACTCGTGGTACTAGAGGTGGAGCTTACTTGACCACTAAACCTGCCCCCAACGCATCTAATACTACTTGGCTGCAGAAGATCTTTTGCCAAGGGGTCGCGGCCATTCGGAGCCATCAGAAGATTAAGAGGGAGGTGCGACAAAATGCAAGGCTTCAGCAGCAGATGAATCACAGGCAGGAGTGGATGGTAGGGTGACTTGAGGGGTCGACTTCGGATCCCTATGTTCCTCTTGAGTATCCCGAGTTGGAGGTCAGTGATGATTTCGCGGATGAGGCGGAGGCTGCTGAGGAGAGTGAGGAGGAGTCGGATTGATTGAGGCACTTGTGTTGCATAGGGCTGACTGGAGGGTAGGAGTATGATGAGGAGGTGTTGTTTTATGTTGGAGTACTTTGTTATTTCATGTTGGGATATTTTGTTATTTTATGTGGGTTTTATGTCTGTCTTTCATTTGGGGTCTGTAATATAACTATCATGGATGTTCTTATTTTTGTTTTGTGGACTTGGGTTGGGTGGCGCCGATGGGCGCATTGACAGGTTTCAGACATGACAGGTGCGGCCGGTTAGGGTAGTTAACCTTGAGCTTTGATAGGCCGTCACCTGATTTTGCAGTTTCCTATTTTGTTCTAACCAAGGTCAATATAATCCAAAAAGTCCTTAGTCGATCGTGTGCACGTATTTTATCTCTCACTTATGCATGATTTATAATGATGTTGCTTATTTTGTGAAATCATGTTTGGACATGTGGTGCGTATTATGCGTTATTTCTTGCTAAGCGTTGATTTTGATTGGCACGTGAGAACCAGTTGTTCGTTTCCACGCATCTCGCCAAGCGCTTATTTGGGATGTTGAGTGATCTGGTGAGTAGTGCAACGCGATTATTTTTGTACGGATATTTATTCGCGCATGTGGCGCTATGCTACCCATGTTCGATTTTCTATCAAAGCATGCATGCATGTGAGTTACAGGCATATTAAGAAGCGGATGTTTATCGCTATGATTGAGTGTTTCTACAAGTGTCATAACCACCGTACCCCCATTGGTGTTTTCTAGTTCTTTGTCTTAGGTTTTATTTCGTTCGTTCCTAGGGACTAGTAACGCTCAAGTTGGGGGGTGTGATAGGCGCGCAATGTCATAGATATAAGCGCCTAAGTAGGGCAAATTAGCGCATTAGAGGCGCGGTTTTATTTCATTTTCCACTTGATGCGGTGTGTCCTTGGTTTTCTTGTCTTTGTTTGTTTTGTAGGTAACAGGTCGGAAAAGAGCGTGCAATTGGACCTAAGGAGGTGGGGCATGTTGAGATCCGGTGGGACCCAAGCAAGGATGACCAAAAAGCTGAAAAAGTCAACTTAGGGGACCGGTATCGATACAGGGATTGTCCTGTATCGATACCCGTTGGCCAATTCGGGAACATAACGTCTGGGTATCGATACAGGACTTATCCTGTATCGATACCGAGGGCTTTATGTGCCCAGTTGACTTTGCTACGTAGTTTGACTTCGGGGGGGGGGGGGGGGGGGGGGGGGAATAAATACCCCGTTTTTAGGCCGAATTAGGGTTCGAACTTTGTTTAGTTTTTGCTTTCGAGTAGTAGCCGATTTTCCCTCTGGAGATTCTACTTTCCGGAGCTTGTTCCATTGAAGTTTTGGAGTTTTGTTCACAGATTTGCTTATTGCTTCGGGTACTTCTTGTCTTATTTTCATTAAACTCTTAGTTCGCGGGAGTTTGTCCGCGTTTTGCTTTCGGATCTTCGTTTTAATTGATATTCAATCATAGAATCATGTTTACCTTCAGAATTTTGTTAGCTGTTCAATTTATCATGAGTGAGTAGTTCATCAAGTATGGTCGCGGGGTGATTAACACGCCGTGGCCAGGGTCGGGCTTGTTCTCGCTCCTATTCTCTAAACCAACAAAGGTAAAAGCAATTTTAGGTTATTAAAGTACCTTCGTCGGACGTATCCGGGAATTGTCGGAGTCCATGTGATGCGGGGAATGGGGGACCAAAACCTGTTCTCCGCTGCACATGGGTAAACGGCAACCACGAGGATTCGCATCTTTCGGGGTATCTTTTTCTCTCTAAAATCAGACATTTTCAGAACAACGAATGGAGCAGGAAGTATCCGGACCTGGTCACCGTGTTATGAACCCTACGACCGTACTTCCTTTTTAATTAATTTAAGCAATTCAAAGTCGCGTAGTTTAGGTAATTTCACCAATCAACTCACAAGGGTGGCTACCTAAGAGCCGTGATTAAACTAGCAACCCGAGTCCCCAGTAAGCACTCTCTGCCTTTCTCTGTGGATTCGATTCCGGTCTTACCGGGTATTGTGCTACACCGGTCTCCGCCCTACGCTTGGGGCAGCCCATTAATTAGGTCTAGGATTTCGGTCAAGCACAAGGCGTGCGGCAGTCAACCACTTGGTGCGGTGTACGTGGATTCGGCAAAATAGTCTTGGGTTAGTCGGTGAGGATTCACGATTATATTATTGAGATTGTTTTGTAACTGCACAATGGTAATTTTTAGTGCGTTGATTTCCTCCCGTGGTTTTTACCCTTTTTAAGGGGTTTTCCACGTATATCGTTGTGTTCATCGTTCATTATTTTTTAATTCTTTTTTTTTTGTTTGTTGAGTATTGGATAGCATAAAAAAAAAGGATTTTTCACTTGGTATCAAAGCGGGTTGCTCATTTTTTTTAGGTGTTCTACCTTGCGTAGATCCTTAGCAACAATGAACACAAACATGACTCATATATCTAGTCGTATACCTACCTTGGATAGTGAAAACTTTGACTACTGGAAATCGAGAATAAAAGCTTTCATGAGGTCTGTGGATGTGGAAATATGGAATTCTTGCGTTAGGGGATATAGTTATCCCACAAAAACCGTAGAAGAAAAACAGGTCCCTAAACTCATTGCTGAGCTATCTCCCATGGAAAAGGCAGAATTACAAGCAAATAATCGTGCCTTAGATATCTTATTTAGTGCTGTTGATGTGATTGAACACCGTAAAATTGCTAATTGTGAAATTGCTAAAGATGCGTGGGACATTTTAGTTACTTGTCATGAAGGTACAGATGTAGTCAAACAATCTAAGTTACAAAGGCTCACTACTGAATTCGAGGTTATTAGAATGCAAGAAGATGAAACATTTAATCAATTCTACTCTAAATTGATCTCTATTGTTAATAGTTGCGAAACCCTCGGTGAACCTATCCCTCCTTTTAGAGTTATTAAGAAAATTTTGAGATCCTTACCAGAACGGTTTAAGACAAAGGTCACTATGCTTTAGGGTAAACGTAAACTTAAGGAAAAATCCGTCGAAGAAGTGGTAGGTCTCCTCCAAACTTATGAAGCAGATATGTTACAACCTGAGTCTCAAAAAATAAATTCTAAACCTTCGGCTAAGCCGATTGCTTTTTCTAGTTCTCAAAGCGAAAATAGAGATTCAGGAAGTGATAATGATTATGACTT
The DNA here is from genome assembly GCA_020921065.1 of Vaccinium darrowii. Classification (NCBI taxonomy): domain Eukaryota; kingdom Viridiplantae; phylum Streptophyta; class Magnoliopsida; order Ericales; family Ericaceae; genus Vaccinium; species Vaccinium darrowii. The sequence continues at coordinate 19,098,251 of CM037162.1, read as the reverse complement.
AGAAACTATGAGTTTATTTATAGAAAATTTTAAAAAGTTTTTCAAGAAGAAAACCATTGGTAATGATTTTAGTAACAAAAAGTCTAATATAAAAGAAAAACACGAGGTCTCTTCTGGAAAAAGGAAAACGAGGGTTAAAAGATCTCCTGAAGGGCCAAAGTGTTATGAGTGTCAAGGGTATGGTCACTTAGCGCATGATTGTATTAATAAACTGAAGAAGAAGACCAATTTCAAGGCCAACATAACTTGGGATGACGATAGTGAATCCGATAACTCTGAGGAAGAACAAGTAGATAACGCAAACTTTATCGCTTTTGGGGCGTCTTTAAAATCAAACTTTAATAAGCAGGAATCATCCGATGAGAGTGAGAATGAAGAAAGTGATGAGGTTTCGAGTTTTAATGAGTTGAAAGAGTCTTATGATATGCTATATGAAGAGAGTGTTAAGATTAGTGAGACTAATTTGAAATTGGCTGAAAAATATAAAAATTCTAAGATGGAATTAGTGATAGTCAAAAAGCAAGTTGACGGGCTGCAAGGGTTGTTGAGCAATGTCACTAATGAGAAAGAAAAGTTGAATAATGAGGTTGAAAGTCTTCGAGAAAAGAACAAGGTCTTAACTGATTTAAACACCACCTCGGAAGAAAAAATAAAAATGTTAAATATTGAAATTGATAATGCTAATATTCTATTTGAGCGTTTAAACACAGGGTCAAAGACACTTGATGACATTCTCAGCATACAAAGACCGGCAAGTGACAAGACAGGGCTTGGTTTTTATGAAGCTTCACCCTCAAAAGCACTTGAAGGTAAGGCGAATGAGTTGCAATCAAAAAAGGTAATATCGAAATTCCACACTATAAATACTGTCGATGACGTGATTGAAAAGGCTTATGATGTTAAGAAGGGTAATTATGTTAAATTCATTCCTACATGCCATTATTGCCAAGTAAAAGGTCATATTCGACCTAATTGTTTCAAACTTCACGGCTACCCCTGTGTTGATCATAATCATGTTTGTCTCAGTAAAAGTGTCTCCAAGCATCACAACACACATAAATCTTTGGTTAATCATGTGAACTATGATAATGATAGAAACATGATAGTGAGAAGCTCAAGACCTACTTTTAAACCTAACAATCAAATTAAGACATCTCAAGGCAGGACTCGATCCATATGGGTCAAGAAGTGTGATTTGCATTGTTTTGTTGCTCAAACGGCGTCAAATGCTAGAAACTCTCACATGTGGAAATTTTAATCACACTTGCTCATGTCATATGTCTGGCGATAAGTTTGGTCGGGGTATGTCTCGTTGATTGAGTCTCTTTGGAGTGCTTTACTTAGTAGTGTTTTGGTAGATTTTTTAAATATTTTTTATTTTGTTGATGCTTTTATTTTTGCTAATAATAAAAGAATACAAAAACATTCATATAAAAAAAATTGGGCTTAGCATGATTTTTTGAGGATGAGTAGTTGGTCATGGGACTTATTCATATGCACATCTTTGGGAATGCATGCACATATTTTGTTACCTCCACTTAGGAGATGCGTTAGGAAATTCGTTGTAACATGCCTTTTGTCTCTATGATCACCACATCTACACATCACGGTTAGAGAGATTACTTAGAAAGGAAAGGGGATTCTCATGCACCTGGGTATGTCTTGTCCTTTCTCTCGGCGATTGACCATTTTTTTTGGCACCATTGCTTTTGGATACAATGGTTCATTAAGTGCATTTGAGAAAAAAAAAAAAAAGGGAAAAAAAAGGAGTACAATTAAAAAAATATACTCCCTCCGTCCCAATTTTATAGTCCCTCGTTCTATCCTAACCGGATAAAAAAACGATTATATCTTTCAATCGATAATACATTTTATATGCAATATGGATCTTGTTTGATAGATCTTGATTTAATCTAATAAACGAAGTGTTCAAAATCACCTAAAACATTGCAGATTATAAGATATAACACTTTGAAAAGTGGCACGAACTCCAAAAAGGGACCATAAAATTGGGACGGAGGGAGTATCTATATATATATGCTTATCCGGGCGTTCATTGAGTAACCGGGCAATCGGGGTGAGGTACTCTCCCTCTGAGTGTTCGCGTCAAAAGATGGATAGACTTTGTGAAAGCATTCGTCATTGGACCATTCGCTTAGTAATCGGGCATTGGGTATGAGGTACTCTTACTCCCAATATTCGCGTCAAACAGCAATGGGGTAAAAGCGAAAACATGACTATGGTTTTCTATCAAATATTGAATATTAAGTTGAGGGGGAGTTGTCTATTTTGGTGGCACAAAATTTGTATCGATGAGTGCCTGGTTTGACTTCGTGAGGGGGAGAGTGCTTGACAATCCATTGGTACATGAGAATTTTCGAATACTTGGATGATGAACTTAATTTCCTATGATGTGTCACACACGCACTTTGTCATAGATTCATCTTGCATGTTGCAACTTATCTCCAAACTCACTCTTGAGTTGGTTTAATACAAATTGTTCATGCAATCTTAAATTTCGTCATATTGTTTGAGCCTCATCTTTGAGTACTTGTACTTCAAATTTTATGTTGCCTTGCCACATTTCAACAAAAAAAAAAAAAAATTATATAAGGTCATTATTTTTCAGTTTTGTGTTAAGTAATTGGCTTATGTTAACTTTCGTACTGCTTTATGGACTTCCTTAGTGTGACACATTTATCTATGCTCAGCTTTACCTTGTCTCCTACTGTTATTGTTTTTTGAGCTTCTAATTACTTAGTCGTTCCTCTTGATTCTGTTTTAAGGATTTGGTGTTTGTTATTGCTTGCTCAACCTTTGTCATTCCATGACAAAAAGGGGGAGTAATATTGCTAATAACAGATTGTGACTTTTTTTTAGCATTTTTGCAGCTTCACAGGTCGTGATCCCAATCTGTTAGGGGATATATATTTTTTGATAATATGTTTTGTCATGGAAGTGCCAAAGGGGGAGATTGTTAGGCCCATAGTGCTTAGCCTGTTTGTGTTGGCAAATTCCACAACAAAACACACATTTATTTGTATCCCTATTTATCGAGTTGTAATTTATTTCTTTTTATTTTTAGAATGTCTGTTTATGAAGTGGAAGGAAATCAATTTGTTGTGTAACGTGGGACCGTGAGTGTGTAGTCCATCAAAGTGCACGGCATCAAAGTGGTTGGTATATTTGGAAGGTTTTGCACAGTATATGGGGGCCTAATTAAATTGGAATATTGGAGTGATTTGAGGCTAATCAAGATTGGAAAGATTTATCACTGCAAGAGAAATCTTCCTCAACATAGAAAGATTGAAAGTCATGTTATAAGGAAAGCAATTGGCAGCCACTTTATATAAAGGAGGAAGTTAGTCAAAGAGATTGCCGAACCACATATTAGAAGAAAACAACGACGTCTGCGGCTTGCAAGGTGATAACATAGAGGTCTCGGTTGGAGAAAAAGAAATCAAGCTTTGGTCTTTTATTATTTGAGATTTCAGGAAGTTTATTGGAGGACTTGAGGATTCAAGGCGTGCGGCAGTCAACCACTTGGTGCGGTGTACGTGGATTCGGCAAAATAGTCTTGGGTTAGTCGGTGAGGATTCACGATTATATTATTGAGATTGTTTTGTAACTGCACAATGGTAATTTTTAGTGCGTTGATTTCCTCCCGTGGTTTTTACCCTTTTTAAGGGGTTTTCCACGTATATCGTTGTGTTCATCGTTCATTATTTTTTAATTCTTTTTTTTTTTTGTTTGTTGAGTATTGGATAGCATAAAAAAAAGGATTTTTCAATTTTTTTTTTTTTGAAAACATGAGCAGGGGAGAGAGATTGGACGAATTGGCCGCTGTTCTGATTCCTGTCAGAGTCAGATAGCATTTGTTTGTATGTTGTAACCGACGATTTTGACGCAGCATCCGCTATACGCGCTAACACTTTATTTCATTGTTTAAGTCATGATGCTTCAATACACATTAAAAGTATTTGACTTGATTGTGTACTGTTTCTGAAGTTGCCATACATTAATAACAATAAACTTCCAAAGTTGGTTGTGCAGTGCGTAAGACCAAAGACTCGGTTGGTTTGATAATAAAAAATGACGCTTCTCCAGAAAAAACATTCAATACAAATCACAACCCTTGACTGCTTCAATGCGTTCGTTCATAGGCATTTTATTCTTTTATTTGGACAAAAACTCCGATTCCCCTCTAGACAAATCAAGGGGAATTAATTGAGGTGCATGCATTTTAAAGGTTACTAGATAAATCCTCACATTAGCTACAATTACCTGATTTGGCTATTTGAAAAAACTGATTTTTTGGTTTTTTTCGTTTTGTCTTTATTCAAATTTTTTTTGCATTTGTTAGTTTTCGGTCGATTTTTTGTGGTTTCTTGGCTTGTCTCGACGAGAGGAATCTAAAAAGTATAAAATTGTTAGCCAAACTTAAAGTTTTATGGATAAAGACGAAAAATAATCCAAAAAACTAGTTTATTTTGGTTTATTTTAGGTTTTATTCAAAAAACTATTACTTTTGACCATAATTTTATATTCTTTGGATTCGTCTCAACGAGATAAATCCAGAAATCAAAAAATCTTGACGCAAAACTAACAAATGCAATAAAAATTTGAATAAGGACAATGAAAAAAAACTAAAAAACCAGTTTTTGTCAATTTAGCCAAATCAGGAACGTCCCATACTATTTTGCTCAATTTCCAAAGTCTTGTCATTAGTGATAATATTTTTATCCTAATTTTCACCAAATTAACGAAATACTAATTTTGTAAAGAGACAAATAATACAATATGGAGGCTAGTAGAAGGCAGGGATGAATGGTCTTTCTGAAGCCCTGATACTCCATTTATGAGCTTGAAACCATCAAAGCATCTCTCTGTTTCTCTTATTTAACATCGTTTTGATTTGTTCATACTCTTGACCCATGAGTCCGTGACTAGTTAAAAGACTTAGGGGGTGTTCCACTAACAAAAAACTATTTTTTTCAAACACCGAGATATGTCATTCTCTCACAATACATCACATAAAAAATCGTGAAAAACCAATTTATTCAAAAAACCAACTTAGTGGAACACCCCCTAAAGTACCCCTGGAGGAGTGTCATGTAGAAGGTTTTTGTCCACGAAACATATCATATCAGTTGCTTTGTTGACTAAGAACTCCGGTCTTTGTCCTCCATCTTCGGTCTCTATTTTTTTATCTGTTTTTCTGGAAGCAAATTGTCCGTCATAAAGGCAACAACAATATCTCAACTTGTATCGTTATCGTCATCGTGTTTCTTTTGAACAATTTATTTTATCTCGGCACTTACACTCCGAGCTGTTTATTGTCGAGATGAAATCCGAGTTGTTCATTGCCGAGATCAACGGCTCGTGTGCCGCACTACAGAGTTGTAGTGCGGCACCGCCCTACAGAATCCCCTAATCCGCAAAATATACCTTTTAATTTATTGAAGAGAATTTTACAAGATCCTTATCGTGTAAGATACCCAATTTTAAGCCGTGACTTTGGTGAGATTTTTATTCTAAAAGATCATCGCAATCACTTTATTGTGATATAAGCAATTGTTCCCGTCTAATCGAGTAAATTTCGTCATCAATTATCTCATGTGTCTATCTTATAAAATAATCCGCCAAATCTTGAAAAAAGATTTGGATGCTGTGTCAAAAAAATTCCCTTTATCATGGTTCAACATGGAACATACGTATATAGTAAAAAATGAGGAGCTTACCTTGAGGAGCGTAAAGAAAAATTAGAGTGTGAAAGCAATACACAAAGTAGAGACTATTTGCTGTGTATTAGTTAAAGACATTGGACCTCGTTCAAGTGCAGATTACTAAAATTTATTACTCCTACGAATTTTGGGTTGGCTAGATCGAGTCCTGTTGCATTGAAATTTGACGTAATCTTTTCGTGTGATAGTTTTGGATGGTCATGATTAGAAGAAATCTAATAGAGTAAGCACATTAATATATTTCGGTTTATTTTTTATTTCTTTTCTTGAACATATATTTTTTTATTAGTTTGATACGGAAATGAAAGTTCCTCACCGTAGCAAAGTGAGGGAGCCCTCATATGAAAATTATTGACACACAAACACAAATATATATATATATATATATATATATATATATATATATATATATATATATATATAGGAACTATCCAGTAAGGGATAGTTCTCGTCCGGGATTGTCCGGATGAAGGCCTTCCCGATCACATTTTGATGATCCGAACCATCAAATGTGTTTAATCGAAAACTACTCAGATAAAGCCTTCCCGGTTTTTTTTTTTTTTTATGATTTCTCGTAGGGACCTTTAAAAACACGTTTTAAACACATTTGATGGTTCGGATTATCAAAATTTAATCAAGAAATAAAGGTGTGGAAGGTGTGGACTTTAAGAGTATTGGACTAGAAGATTGGTGCGTGTATATATAAAAAATTGGACTAGACAACCAATAGATTTGGGAGAGAGTTTTTAACTACAATGTGTTTTGATGTAAAACGACTCAAAAAAGAATGTCAATGAGTTTTTGTTATTTAGAACATCATAATCCATGCTGTTTTGTTCTAAAACGATAATTATAATTACTGACCGAAATTTTGGTGGATAAACTCAAGAAAATCTTAAAAAGTAAACGTAGGAGTATGTTCATGATTGAACCACGTCAGATTAAATAAACCACCTTATCAAAACGTTCCGCATGCGAAGGTAAGTAAACTCTAACCTGACGTAATAATTAAATCGTAACCGTCGATTTCCCCATTTTCAAAGCTGGAAGAGGATCCAACGTTCAGAACTCATCAAAGGACAAAATGAAGCTTCCTTTTCCCTATATAATCCTTTTCATCACCACCTCTCCCCCCATGCACAAACTCCTCTCCCTCCCGTACGTTCACTCGTCTGCTTACACGCACTTTCTCAGAATGGCTAAACGAATAGCTCCAATTCCGTCGGACTAGTCCAGCGCACAGCTCGACTAGTTTGAACTTGTATCCGTACCAGCTTACACGCACTTTCTCAGAATGGCGACAGCAGACGAAACTTTGGCTCTTGCACTCATTCGTCTCCACCTACTCGGCGAGTTCTCTCCTATTGGAAACGGCTTCTTCCCTGATCTACCTGACCTCTCCACCTCTGAATCTGAATCTCTCTCCTCACAAATCTCCAGTAACTACGACTCTCCGGTTTTATTCCCCGACTACCTAAATTTTAACGAAGTTAACAACGCAGATTTCTTCAATTCTGTCACCAATCCAATCCAAACCTCGAGTAACTACGACTCTCCGCTTTTAATCCCGGAGTGCCTTAACTTTAACGAAGTTAACAACACAGATTTCTTCAATCCCGTTCCTAATAAGATCAAATTCGGCCAAAGTCAAACCTATTTCATGCAATTCGAAACCATGACTCAAACAATCGATCTCACGACAGCAGAAGTAATCAGTTCTAGCATCAAGCGGAACCGTAGGCCATCGCTGAAAGTAGAGCTGCCTCCAGTGAAGAAATTCGAGTTGCTGGAGTTTGGCCAGCTGGATGAGTCGGTTTTCGTAGAGAAGTCGTCGAGTGTTGCGGCTGCTGCGGCGGCGGAGGAGAAGCACTACAGAGGCGTGCGGCGGCGGCCTGGGGGGAAGTTCGCGGCGGAGATCCGAGATCCGAAGCGCCGTGGATCTAGGGTTTGGCTGGGGACTTACGACACCGCCAGACAGGCGGCCAAGGCGTACGACAGGGCGGCATTCAATATGCGTGGGAGTAAGGCGATTTTGAACTTTCCTCTCGAAGCCGGGAAACGGTGGGAGACGGCGGCGGTGGAGGTCGTCGGGGACGGGGGAAGAAGGAAGAGAGAGAGAGAAGTTGAGGAAGAAAAGGCGGTGGTGAAGAAGGAGAAGGTGTTGGAATGTGACGGATATGGGATTAGTAGTCCGTTGACGCCGTCGAGTTGGACGGCGGTGTGGGATCAAAGCGGGAATGGAAATGGGATATTTAACGTGCCGTTGTTTTCGCCGTTATCTTCCCACGCTATGTTAGAGTTTACGCATCTCATCGAGGCATGAGCATTTTTGTTTTTTAGCAAAACGACAGGACTGCGTACATTTGTATTTTGCAGGTGGCTCTAGCTAATGAAGAAATTCATGTGTAAAGAGGCCAATCTTTAATTGAGTGATTGAACATACCCTATTAATGTGAATTAACGATAAACTTTGTGAAATTGTGAGGAACCAGTGAGAATAGAGGGTATTTTTTTTTTTGTCTTTATTAAAAAATTATATTTTTTAGTTTTGTGTCTATTTTATTTTTCCAGATTATTGGTTCGTCTCGATGAAAAGAATGTGAAAAGTAAAAAATTATGATCAAAATTTTTTAGAAGTTAACAAAAGACAAAAATATTAAGGAGCTATTTTCTTTACGCCTTGCTCATCAATTTACTTTTACTTTCCAAGCTTATCCTGCAATTTTATCCATTAACTCTTTATCCATAATTTTACAAAATGACAAAATGATAATTATACAAAATTTTACCCATTAACCTTACAAAAAGAAAATTTATATATATATTAATATCAACCCTCCATATTTCCTTACTTTCCTCACCATCCCTCCCACTTTCATACGAAATTGGCAACCCATTATCATCATCATCTTCCCCGAAATCATCCTCTACTTTCACCTCATCAAACTACCCCACCAATCTCATTTTCGTCCAGAATGCATGTCCCTGTAAAACGCAGATTTATCAAGCTAGAGCGATATGGAAAGGGCTTCGAAGGTACAAGAACTGAGTGTTAGTGTACTCTCCCATCCATCTGTTGTCATTATTTGAAGAAAGAGTGCAAGTATTATCAGAAACTTGAGAAAAAACCTGAAACTGGAGGTATAGTTCTGAGAGAAACGAAAACATTGACTATTGCAATGGAATTAATTTTACCTTCCCCTCTACTAGTCTTCAAAAACCTGCATAAGCCATTCAAGGTAGCCAAGACAACATCTTTATCGTCAGGGGAGAATATGCAAGAGCTACTTGATTAACAATAGAACATCATTTTCTGCATCGAATATCAAGAACAAATTATGGTGGTTTTGTATCAGACCCATTAACACCCCCCTAACGTACAACCCTTAATTTTGAGGTCTCTTCACATGATGTTGCCTCCGTTTTTGGCCTATCATCGTGGGGTGTGTGTTATATATTTTTCAAATACAAACTAGTATGATACAAATGTCAACAGTAATCATAAGCTAGATTAGGTCGATGAGGTGGTGGTTCTATGGTTCATCAAGAAGCTCGGTTCCTCTTTTTTTCTTTCTGTTTGGTTGATATTTCTATATATATATATGGGCCGGTTCCGCTAACACAACATTTGACCCAAATTTTGACACATCATCTCAACCATTAAAATGGATGGCTGAGATTAGAACATTAAAGTTGCATACACTCTCTCTCCTCTCTCCATCTCACCTAATCTCTCCCTCCCCCTTCTCAATCTCACGTTCTCTCTCTAGATATCTCTCTCACGACACCCTCCTCCACCCACTTTCCTCCCACCTCCGGCAACTTCCCACTCCGACAACAGTGTCACACTTGCCGAAGAAGTCCTCGCCTATCCCTAGTGTGTCTCTCTTTTCTCCATCATCAACCTCACAGCTGTTTGATTCACCCAGAATCGTGGTAGTTGGAAATCTAAACAAAATTAATTCATACAAAGCACTGGATGAATTATAGAGATGGGAAATTGCAGCCCAAGATCAAAGGCAAGCCCAGTTTATTACTTATGTCATCAATTTGTGGATGCCCTGAATGGGTTCTGCAAACAACGTAATTCCATCATTAGATAAAAGTTTTTTCCAAACTCAATCTACCAAACTATGCTATCTGAAGACCCCATTTTTTTTTGGTAAACTAAAGCCCCCAATTTGCTCTCCTGTCCAACCACCTTCATTAATTTATTTTTTACACCGGGTGTTATAGAAAAGAACTAGGAACCGGTTGACCATCTGAACGTAAGGGCATTGGGGAGGAGGAGAGAGAGAGAGAACTATGGGGTCCGCTAGGGAGGGGAATCGCCGGAGAT